>CM057389.1:33422500-34022500 GCA_030015415.1 Cynopterus sphinx | reverse complement strand
TATTTAAGAAAAATGGCTAAATCTTAGTAATGAGCTTTGTGGCATTTTACCTTGTCTTATTTTAATTTCCATCGTATTAGTTTTTTATTGTTGCTATAACAACTTACCACATATTTAGTGGCTTAAAACTGCACGAATTTATCATTTTAAAGTTCTATAGGTCAGAAGTTCAACATCAGTCTCACTGGGCTAAAATGAAGACAATGGCAGAATTACATTTCTTTCTGGAGAATCTTGGGGTAAATCTATTTCTTTGCCTTCTAAAGCTTCTTTAGGCTGTCCTCATCTGTAGCTCATGCCTCTTTTATATCCTTGAAGCCAATAGTAGAGGGTTGAGTCCTTCTCACATCACATCATACAAACCTCTTTAACTTTGTCTTCCACTTTTAAGGACTGTAGGGATTACAGTAGGCCCACAGAGCAATTCAGGATAATATTTTTCTTATTTTTAAGTTATTTTTTATTGTTTTTTTTCTTGATTATATTTTATTTTTTAAGTTTATTGGGAGAACACTGGTTAATACAATTATATAATTTTGGGGAGTACATTATAATTTGACATCTACGTATTCTATTGTGTGATTACCACCCAGAGTACAGTTTACTTCAGCTACCAAATACTTGATCCTCTTTATCTACATTACCTTCCCCAAACACTCCTATATTTGACCTCCTTACCCTGCCTACCTTTTCCCTCCTCCCCCAACCCCTACACTCTGGTAACTACTAGTCCATTGTCCATGTTCCTGAGTCTCTGTCTTGTTCATTTGTTGCTTTTAGGTTTATATTCCACATATAAGTGATACCATGTGATTTTAAACTTTTTCAGTCTGGCTTGTTTCGCTTAGCATGATTATCTTGAGGCCCATCCATGTCGTAAATGGCAGTAGTTCGTCTCTTCTTATGGCTGAGTAATATTCCACTGTGTAGATGTATCACAGTTTCTTTAGCCAATCACCTATCATATGACACTTCTGTTGCTTCCATGTCCTGGCCACTATGAACAGGGCTGCTATGAACATTGGTATGCAAATATTTTTTCAGATATGAGTTTTCAAGTCTTTGGAGTAAATACCCAGTAGAGTGATTGCTGGGTCATATGGTAGATCAATTCTTAGTTATTTGAGGAACCTGCCTACTGTGTCCACAGTGGCTGTACCAATTTGTAGTCCCGCCAGCAGTGTATGAGTGTTCTTTGCATTCTCTCCAACATTTGTTATTATTTGTTCTGTTGATTATAGCTATTCTAATAGGTTGAGATGGTATCTCATTGTGGTTTTGATTTGCATTTCCCTAGTAGCTAGCGATGGTGAGCATCTTTTCATATATTTGTTGGCCATTTGTACGACTTCTAGGGAGAAGTGTCTGTTCAGGTCCTCTGCCCATTTTTTGATTGGTTCATTTGTATTTTTGATGTAATTGAGTCTTATGAGTTCTTTGTATATTCTAGATATTAAACACTTATTGGAGATGTTGCTTGCAAATATATTTTCCCATTTGGATGGTTGAATTTTTACCTTGCCAATAATTTCTTTTGCTGGCAGAAGCTTTTTAGTTTGATGTAGCCACATCCATTTATTTTTGCTTTTACCTCCTTTGCCTTTGAGGTCAAATTCATAAAATCCTCTTTAAGTCAAAGGTCCTTTGAGTTTAGTTCTTATGTTTTCTTCTATGCATTTTATTGTTTCAGGTCTTATATTCAGGTCCTTAATCCATTTTGAGTTAATTTTGGTGTGTGATGATAGACAATAGTCTAGTTTCATTCATTCTTTTGCAAGTGACCTTCCAATTTTCCCAGCATCATTTATTGAAGAGGCTTTTCTTTCTCCACTGTATGTTTTTGGCTTTTTTTGTCAAAAATTATTTGCCTACATAAATATGGGTTTGCTTCTGGACTCTCAATTTTGTTCAACAAGTCATGTTTCTGTTTTGTTGTAAAAATCATGTCATTTTGATTACTGTCACTTTGTAGCATAATTTGAAGTTGAACAGAGTAATGCTTGTAGCTTCATTCTTTTTTCTCAGGATGTCTTTGGCCATTAGGGGTCTTTTGTGCTTCCATACAAATAAGATAATTTTTTGTTGTATTTCTTTTTAAAAAGCTGATGGGATTTTGATGGGGAATGCATTAAATCTGTATAATACTTTAGGTAATATGATCATCTTAATTATGTTGATTCTTTCAATCCAAGAACAGGAAATATCTTTTCATTTCATTGTATCTTCTTCAATTTCATTTAATAGGGTCATGTAGGTTTCATTAAATAAGCTCTTCACATGTTTTGGTAGATATATTACTAAGTATTTTATTCTTTTTTTTTGCAATTAAAAAAATATATTTTCCACATCTTTTTCTGACAATTCTTTATTAGAGTATAGGAATATTATGGATTTTTAAACATTGATTTTGTATCCAAAATTTTACTGTCTTTGCTTACTGTTTCTAGTAGTATTTGTGTGGAGTATTTGGGATTTTCTATGTAGAGAATCATGCCATTTACAAATAGTGGCAGTTTGACTTCTTCATTTCCTATTTGGATGCCTTTTTTTATCTTTCTATTTCCTGATTACACTCACTAGGACCTCCGATGTTATATTGAATAACAGTGGTGATAGTGGACAGACTTGTCCTGTTCCTGATCTTAGAGGGAAGGTTTTTAACTTCTTACCATTAAGTATAATGTTGGCTGAGGGTTTGTCATATATGGACTTTATTATGTTAAGGTACATTCCTTTGATACCAATTTTGTTAAGTGTTTTGATCATAAATGCATGTTGTATCATGTCAAGGGCTTTGGCTGCATCTATTGATCTATCATATGATTTTTTCTAATTTGTTTATGTGGCATATCACATTAATCGATTTGCATATGTTGAACCAACTCTGTGCCCCTAGCATGTCTGGTAGAATTCACTGGTGAAATAATCTGTTCTTGGACTTTTACTTTTTGGTATGTTTTAGATGATTGTTTCAATTTCCATACGGCTGATTGGTCTATTTAGATTTTCCAGGTCTTATTGATTGAGTCTAGAAATGCTGTATTTTTCTAAGTACTGGTCTATTTCTTCTAGGTTATTAAATTTGGTGGCATATATGTTTTCATAGTGTTCTTGCATGATCCTTTGCATTTCTGCAATGTCAGTCGTCATTTCCCCTTTTTCATCCTTGATTTTGCTTATTTGTTTTCTTTCTCTTTTTTCTTTAGTGAGTCTAGATGGGGGGTGTGTGTCAATTTTTTAACCTTCTCGAAGAACCAGCTACCTGTTGTATTTATTTTTTATGTCTCCTCTCCTGATGGTATCAGCTCTTGAATTTCTCTTTCATTATTTTTCATTCTTTGGTTCCTCTCTTCTTTTTTCTGATTGATTTCTAGATTTCTGTCTTTGATATCACTAATCCTTTTCTCCATTTGGTCGCCTCTCTTTCCAATGCTTGCTATTTCATTTTTCAGCTCTTGCAGTGTTCTTCATCTCCAGAAGTTCTATTTGGTTTCTTTTGAGGCTTTCAGTCTCCTAGCTCTGCTCATCTAGTTTTTACAGTTCCCAAAATTGTTGATATGACTTGTTTTAGAACTCACTGAGTGTTTTCAGAAGTACCATCCTGAATTCTATGTCATTTAAGTCATATATTTCTAAGTCTGTAAGCTTATTTTATGAAGATTTTTCTCTTTCTTTCTGAAGTGCCTTGTCACCCTGGTTGTTCATGGTGTTTAATGGACTGTTTCTTTGCCTGGGCATTAATGGAAGTGTATACTGCTGTTTTTCCAGAAATAAGATTTAATATATAAAGGTCTCCCTTTAGCCTGTTGCCACAGTTGTTTTCTTTTCATTTTCAGTAGGTAGTATCTAAGCCTCTTGGATCCCTGTTTTATATAAAGCTTTAATATACATACAATACATATATATATACACACACATATATATATTAACACACACACATATATATACATCTATATGTATACATACATATAGATGTATATATGCATATATATTATATTGTATTAATTATATTAATCATATTAATCATATTAATTATATATTGTAATGTATTATTATATTATATTATATTATATTTATTATATTATATTATATTATATTAATATTTAATCACACTTGCTACCTTGATTCTCCATTCTTGTCAGTGTTAGTGCATGTTTTGGTAGCATTTGCTCAGATTCCCCTGGGATCCATTGTGTTCAGTCTTGGAGGACATGGCAGGAGGGGCTCTCAGCATTGGGAGTTGGGAGTTGTTGTTCAGCCTCGGTTTTGCAATTGTGGCTGGTAAAAATCCACTATTGTTTCTCTGTCATCCCTCTTCTCTGCTTTCTTCCCTGGTGACTTGACCCTGCCACTGGCCATGTGGAACTCATAGACTCCCAGGCAGGGCTGTACAGGGAATGTGCCACACCTTCTTCTACATCCCTTCTTCTATAGTGAGGTCCAGTGGTTGTGAAGGGCAGCTTCTTTATTTTTTCAAGTCTATCACCTGACACCCAGGGTTGTGACCTGTGGTAGCTCTTATGTGCAGATCCCATGCTCAGATGTGCTGGTGTGCACTTTGTGTCTTTTTTGTACAGTTTTAGAAATTCAGCTTATTGTTGTTTCAGAGAGTGAGATCTGGGAACATCTCACTCTGCCATCTTTCTTCTCTTGATGATTTCTTTCACACTCAGAATGTTCCACCTAGAAACAATTTAATATCTCTTTCTTAAGATCAGCTAATTAGCAAACAATACCATCTACAAACTTAATTTCCCTTTGTCTTGTAACATAGAAAATTCACAGTTTCTGGGTATTAAGAAGTGAGCAATTGAAACAAGCAGTTATTACTCTGCCTATCATACTTCTCTCCCAATCTCTGTTATAGAATTGAAAATCACCAACTTTATAATTACATTAGCTGTGGAAACCAACAGCCTAGTAGCCACAGGAGAGGGCAAAATAAGTTTTCAGCTCTTCAAAAGCTCTTTCACCAGTTAGCATTTTTATTTAACGAGTCTGGCAGTTCTCTAAAAAACTTTATTCTCAGAGCTTGTTTTTATTTGACCTGACTTAGCACTCACTCTATGCAAACAGTCATATGGCCCAGGATCTCTAGAAAATAATCAGTAGCAATTATTTAACATTGTAGCTTTCTGAAAGAGTGGTACTAATTGGGGCAAACAACAGACAGATCATAAACCATAAAAGGAAGATCTGAGGAATAAGATATCTATAAGCAGGTTTGAAAAGTTCTGACATATTGCTGGGAAATGAGAAGGCTATGTGTATGTGCAGGGCTGTGTGAATGTTAAGGAAAAACATGAGAAAGCCCTAACATCTAATCTTTGGATATTCTAAATGCCTTGTGCAAGCAGGAAGTGAAGTCTCAAGAAGAGTTGTAAACTGCCAGCATATAAAAGTATATGCCAGGAGTAAAATGGTATAGATAATAGAGGCTTTGTTCATCCTTCTTTCAACCAAATCAAAATTGTGATAGAAACACAAAGCAATAAAAACAAATAGAGTCACCTGGGATCTAGATGAACAGAATCACTACAACTAGGAAAAGAAATAATTAATGAATCTGCAATTGTAAGGTAGAAGGGGGCAAAGACACAAGGCTGCCCAGTCCCCAGCAGCTGAGTGGGACAAAGGCTGCAACTGCTGTAGACACCTCTTAAAGGGGCTGTGTCAGCGAGTAGACCTTCACAGTGACAGACCTGAAGGCTCTGAGCTCCAGCGCCAGGTTGGCTTCTTGAGTGTGGACACTAGGAACTTCCAGAGAGATGCTAAGTAGTATAGGCCAGGGATAGAGGTGAGGATCTCTCCACGGCAGAAGTGCTGGCAGTATCCACTGTTCCTGAGGAGAGCCCTCCCTGCTTCCAGTGTTAGGATGCAGCTCTGCCATAGCTGAGATGTCATCAAACTGGATAACAGAGGTCACTCCTCTCAGAAAATTTTTTGAAACTCCGTCTCCCCTAACTTGTAGCCCTGCCCAAGCCACATCTAGGAGTTACCTACAAGAAAGCACCCATAAGACTAGCAGCTGATTTTTCAGAAGAAGCTATGCAGGACAGAAGAGCTTCTCACTAAATATTCGACATGATGAAAATCCAGTATCTACAACCAAAAATACTTTATCCAGTAAAGCTGTCATTTAGAGTTGAAGAACAGATAAAGAACTTCCCAGACAAAAATAAGGAAAAGGAATTCATCACTGCCAAGCCACTATTACTGGAAATGTTGGAGGGACTTCTCCAAGAAGAAAAAGCATGTGTCAAAAACACGAATAAAAAATGGTAACAACTACATTCTTATCAACAAGTACCTTAAATGGAAAAGAATTAAGTGCTCTAAGCAAGAGATAGAGTGGCTGAATGGATAAAATTCCTACATATGCTGCCTACAATAGACTCACTGCATATTATAAGAAACATAGACAGACTACAAGGAAGAAGATGGAAAAAGAAATGGCTTTGATGGACCGAGAAGATATTGTGCTGATTGAAATGGGTCAGATAAAGACAAATATCGCATGATTTCACATACATGTGAAATCTAAAGAACAAAACAAACAAACAACAACACAATAAAAGTAGAAATAAATGCATAGATATAGAGAATATTTGAGGGCTACTAGATGAGAGGGGATTTGGGAGTATGGCGAAAAAAGGCAAAGGGATTAAAAGATACAAATGATAGTTGCAGAACAGACATGGAGATGTAGAGTGTAGCATGGGGAAGATAATTAATAATGCTGTAATAAATATGTAAGGTGGAAAAGAGCTACTAGATTTAATGGGGTGACACTGCAAGTTATGCTGATCTCTGATCACTATGCTATACCACTAAACTGATATATTATTGTGTGCAGCTATAATTGAAAAAAAAAGCTCATTGAATTGTATGGTGTAAATATGAGCAACTAATTGTCTATTATATTTCAATAAAGCTGGAGGAAAAAGTATATGCCAATATTTACACAGACCCCTCAGCAAATAATAACTCACTGATTTAAGGCATTTAAGAAAATATCTTTTCAGCTGTCAGCTGATCACTAAGCTAAATAAACAGAATTTAGTGGCCATATATGTTAAAGAATATAGAATGCACATAATTATTTCAAGAAAGTTACTAAACAGCAACAAGAAATCCTGGATTGAGAAAAAGGGAAAGGTGCTCTGATTTCCAAAGTTGTCACATTATATCATATAAAAATGCAATTTTCAACAAAAAAATAATAATATATAAGACACATGAAGAAACAGAAAAGAATAGCCCATAATCAGGAAATTAAAAAGAGTCAATAGAAACTGAGAAACTATCCTCTGACAAAGCCCAGATGTTGGCCTTAGAAGACTTTAACAGCCATTATATTACGTACATATCATTTATTTACAAAGAACTAAACGAAACCTCATCTAAAGAATTAAAAGAAAACATGAGAATGTCATCTCACCAAATAATAGCAAGAATAGTATAAATTATTGAGAAATAAATACATTAACTAATTAATTGATTCTGGAATTGAAATGTATAATCTATAAAGTAAAAAATTTGGAGGTAGGGCTCAAGAAAAATTTTTCAGGTGATCAAATAAGTATCAGTAAACTTGAAAACAAGTCAATTGAGAGTATCCATTCTGAGAAAAAAAAAAAAAAAAAAATATATATATATATATATATATATATATATATATATATATATATATATATATGAAGATAAAAAAACAGAGCCTTACAGACCCGCACAGCACTACTATCAAGTGGAAATCCTAGAATGAGAGAATAGAGAAAAAGAGGCGTAAGTAATATTTGAACAAATAATGGCTAACAACATCCTAAATTTGATGAAAAATATTAATCTTCACATCCAAAAAGCTCTAAAAACTCCAAATAGGATGAATTCAAACTCCAACCCTTGGTAAATCCTTATTAAATTGTCAAAAGAGAAAAAAAAAGATCTTGAAAGTGGTAAGAGAAAAACAATTGTTCACATAGAAGGGGGTTATTTATAAGATTATAAATTGACCTCTCATCAGAAAATATGAAAGCAAGAGGACAATAAAAAATCAAAGTGTTGAAAGACAGTGAATGTTAACCAAGAATTCCATAACCAGAAAACTCTTCTCCAAAAGTGAAAAAGAAATTAAGATTTTCCCAAATAAACAATAACTAAGAGAATTTGTCACTAGCAGTTCTGTCTTACAAGAAATACTGAGGTGTTTTCAAACTGCAATGAAAGACATGAGGCAATCATTCAAATGTATGTAAAGAAATAAAGAACACATGAAAAGGCAACTACATAATTAAAATAAAAGAGAGTAAATGTTTTTTCTCTGTAATTCTTTTTCTTCTAGAGCTGATTTATTAAAATATAATTGTATAAAATTATAATTATTAAACTATACTGATGGGCTTTAAAGTATAAAATGTAATTTGTGTCACAATAATAGCACGAAAGAAAGTGGAAAAATAGATCTATATTGAAGCAAAAAAAATATTTATATTATGTTGAAAGTAAGTTAGTATATTTATGAACTAGAAGACTTTAAGTTATAATGTTACTTTAACTTAGAGCGATCACAAAGGAAATAATGCCAAATAAATATTGTAAAATAAATAAGAAGAAAATTAAGAGGGCATAATAAAAAATATTTATTTCACACAAAAGAAAGCACAGAAGAACATAAAACACACAAGACAAGAGGGAGAAAGTGATATGGATGATAGAGGCTCTGTTTATCCCTCTGGTGACTAAATCAAAGTTATGACAGAAACAAAGAGCGAACAGCAAGTAAAAATTGCCTGAGATCTAGACAAACAAGCCATACAACTAGGAAGAAATCTAAAAAATTACCCTGCAATGGCACAAGGTAGGATGAAGCATGGATATGGGGCTGCCCAGTCTTGAGCGACTGAGTGAAATAGAGGCAGCGGCAGTGGTAGACGCTTCTTAAAGGAACCGCATCCAAAACATTTTCACAGTGACAGACCTGCTTGCTTTGAGCACCAGTGCTAATTTTACTGTGCTCAGGGAATGCCAGGGACTTACAGGGAGACTTTGTTGGAGTGAGGGCTGAGGCAAGACTTGTTCAGTACAGAGTGCCTGTGATATCCATTGTTCCCTTTTGAGCCCTCCCCGCTACCAGTGTGCCAGACACACAGTACTGCCATAGCCATGACATCATCAAACTGGATAACAGAGGTTGTTGCATCAAGAGGATTTCCTGAAACCCCACCCCCCTAACTTGCAGCCCCACCCAATCCACATCCAGGTATATTCTTAACAAGTCAGGTGCTCCTTGCTGAGCAGAGCCTAGACTCACACTGAAGGCAGCTGGCCTCGGTTTCTGCTGTGCTCTTTTGTGGCAGCTATAAGCACAGCATCTGTGGATTGCTTGCTGAATCTTAACAATAGTCCCAGAGGAGTAGAGGCTTGGGCTAAGTTTGGCCTGCAGCAGTACCCCTCTCAGGACTATGCCACTGTACACCTACTTAACAAATTCACACTAATAAGACCAGGAGATTTAGCAGCTTTGCTTATTACACAAATACAGATACAGAAAAGCAGTCAAAATGGGAAGACAAAGAAGCAACAGAGATGCAGATATAATGGAGTCAAGTAATCTAACAGATGCAGAGTTCAAAACACTGATTATAAGTTGTTCAATGAACTTTTGGGAAGTGTAGATAAATTCAGTGAGAACTTCAGCAAAGAGATAAAAAAATATAAAAATGGAAATAGAAATTATTAAAGGGAACCAGTCTGAAATGAAGAACACATTATCTGAGATGATAAATATATTAAATGAAATAAACAAAGGAATTAACAAAGTGAATAAAGAAAAGTATGAAATGCCCTATCTAGATGATGAGAAAGCCAAGGACACTCCATCAGAATGGCAAGAGATAAGATGCCAAGACTATAAAAATAATTTAAGTAGCCTGTGAGATACTGTGAGAATCGAAATATTAGTCCAATTGGTGTACCTGAAGGAAAACAGGATGTTGAATAGCTGTTGGAAGAAATAATGATGGAAAATTTCCCTATCTTGGTGAAGGAAGGAACATAAAATCTCAGGAAGCTCAAAGAATATAAAAAAATAGGGCTCCAAAGATGCCCACACCAAGACACATCATAATTAAAATGCCAAAGGTTAAATACAAAGAAAGAATATTAAAAGCAGTAAGAGAAAAGTAGATAATTACTTACAAAGGAGCACCCATAAGACTGGCAGCTGTCTTCTCAAAAGAAACTTTTCAGGACAGAGGGACCAGCAAAAAATATTTGATGTGATGAATACCCAGGAGCTACAATCAAAGATAGATTATCCAGAAAAGCTATCATTTAGAGCTGAAGGACAGATAAAGAACTTCCCAGACAAAAATAAACTAAAGGAATTTATCACCATGAAGCCAATATTACAGAATATGTTGGAGAGATTTCTTTAAAAAGTAAAAACAGGTATCAAAACCAGGAATAAAGAATGGTAACAACTACATTCCTATCAATAAGTACCTCAAATGGAAAATTAAGTGCTCTCACTTAAAGATACAGTGGATGAATGAAAAGTAAAAACAAGATCCCTGCATGTTGCCTACAAGAAACTCTTCAAATTAAAAAACATAAAACATACACAGACTTAAAGGAAAGTGATGGAAAAACATATTGCTTTGATGAACCTAAAAGGTGTTTAAGTCAGAGAAAGATAAACATTATGTGATTTCACTTATATGAGAAATCTAAGGAATAAAAAGAACTAACTCATCAAAAACAAACTCACAAATGTGGTGGACAATTTGAGAATGAACAGAGGGGAGAATTAGTTGGGGGGTGGGAGAATGGGATGGAGGGTTAGAGAAGTACAAGTTAGTAGCAGAGGGATAGTCACAGGGTTTGGGAGCACAGCATAGAGGATAAAGTTAGCATTAATATATTGGCTTGGTGTAGGGTCAAGGGAGAGAGGGACCAATTGGGAGGATCATTTTATAACTATATACATGTTTAACCAATGTACTATATAGTTAAAACTAATTAAAATAAATAATTTTTTAAAATCTCTGCCCTAATTCCCCTGTAGAGGAACACACTTTCAGGTTGAAAGTTGCTGTCTCTCAGGTTTGTGACCATACAGAAATAAAACTCTTTGTTTCACAGAACACACACACACACACACACACACACACACACACACACACAAAGACATGGAAAAAATAAATGGCAAAATGAAAGATGGAAAGCATACTTTATCATTAATTATGTTAAATGTTAATAGATTAAATACTACAATCACAAGAAAGACATTGGTAGAGAGTATACAAAGAAAATACAAACCAATTGTATATTGTCTTCAAGACACATATTTTATATTCAAAGATACCAATACATTTAAAGTAAAAAGATGAAAAAAGATATACTATGCAAATAATAACCAAAAGTGAGTTAAAGATGCTATAATAATATCAGGCAAAATAAACTTTAACACAATAATGTTTACTAGCATAATACTTTTATAGTAATAAAATGATCAATCATCAAAAACATAAAACAGCTATGAACATATATGCATCTGACAAGAGTCTCAAAACAAATGAAGGAAAAAACTGATAAAATTAAAAGAAAAAATCAACAAATCAATAATAATAGTAGAATATTTTAATATTTCACTTTACTCAATGAATAGAACAACCAGGCAAAGTATCAATGAGAAAATAAAAGACTTGAACAACACTATAAATCAACTAAACCTAACAAGCTCCACCTAGTAACAACAGTATATACATTTTTCTGAAATCCTCATAAGTCTTTCTTCCACATAGACTATATATTAGACCATTAAAAAAAAAACTTTTGTAAATTTAGAGTGATTACATTCATAAGAAATATGTTATCTCACAAAATAAAATAAAATTAGAAGTCATCAACATAGAAATTTTGGGATTCACAAATGTGCAAAAATTAAATGTACACTGCTAAATAACAAAGCAGTCTAAGACAAAAATTACAAGAAAAATTAGATAATATTTTGAGATAAATGAAAACAGAAACAACATAGCAAAACTTATGATGCACAGCTAAATCAGTGCTGAGATAAAATTTATGGCCAATATGTAAATACCTATATTAGAAAATAAGGAAGATCTCAAAATAATACCCAGTTTTCAGTCTTAAGCAACTGGGGGTCATGGTGAAAGAACAAACTAAATTCAAAGCAATTTATAAAATGACAAAAATAAAGACTAAAGTAAAAAATAAATAAAACAGAAAATTAGAGACAATTAACAAAACCGAAGTTCATTTCTTTGAAAAGATTAATTAAATTAACAAACCCTTATATAAACTGACAAAGAGCAAAGGAGAGATTATTTAAATTACTGAAGTAGGAAATGAAGAGAGGGCATCACTATCAGTATTACAGAAATAAAAAAGAATATAGGAAAATAATCTGAACAACCACATGACAACAAATTAGATAGTCTAGATGAAATGGAAAATTTTTAGAAAGACAAATTATCAAAGTTGACTCAAGAATTAATAGATAACCTGAGTAGACATAATAAATAAAAATACAGAATTATTAATTTTAAAAATTTCCACAAAGTCCAAAGTCAGATAAATTCACTGGTGAATTACACCAATTATTTCAGAGAGAATTAGTACCAATTCTTCAGGAACTCTTCCAAAAATAAGACAGGGAGGTAAAACTTCCTAACTCATTCCATGAGATAAATATTACCCTCATACTAAAACCAGAAAAGGAAAGAAAATATAAGCCAATTTCCTTGTAAAAAATAAACACAATGATCGACAAAGTACTTGCAAACCAAATCCAGAAACATATAAAAACTATTGCACACCATGAGCAACTGGGAGTTAACTAAAGAATGCAAGATTGATTTAACATTCAAAAATACATTAATGCAATGCACCATATTAATAAAATAAAGGACCAAAAACATACACTTGGCTCAATAGATAGGAGAAATATTTCGAAAGAATCCAATGCAATTTTATGATAAAAATCCTCAAAAATACTAGCAATTGGAGAGAAGTTTTTTCAATCCAATAAATGACATCCATGAAAAACCCATAGCTTACACTTAATGGTGAAAAACAGAATATCTTCTCCTTAAAATCAAGAACAAGATAAGGATGTCCATTGTCATTGTTTCTATTTAACATTATGCTGTAGATCTTAGCCAGAACAATTAAGCAAGGAACAGAAATAAATGTTATTCAGAGTTGAAAAGATGAAAACTATTTGCATTCACAGATGCCATATAGTCTTATACATCAAAAATCAGGAGAAAAAACTGTAAGGGCTAATAAATGAGTTCAGAAACATTTCCAGATACGGAAACAATATACAAAAATCATTTGTACTTATATATCATAGTAATGAAAATACAAACTGGAAAATAAGAAAACAATCCCACTAACAATAGCATCAAAAAGAATAAAATAAATTTAGGAATAAATTTTTTTTAAAAGTAAAAAA
The DNA here is from genome assembly GCA_030015415.1 of Cynopterus sphinx. NCBI lineage: Eukaryota > Metazoa > Chordata > Mammalia > Chiroptera > Pteropodidae > Cynopterus > Cynopterus sphinx. Next base: position 34,009,017 of record CM057389.1, on the reverse strand, counting down.
TTTGTATCCTAAAAACTATAAAACACTGATGAAAGAAATTAATAAAATAAATAAATGGAAAAATATTTCCTGATTATGGATCAGAAAGTTTAATATTAGTAAGATGGTGATATTCCTTAAATTGACCTATAGGTTCAAAAAGCTTGCTTTTTTGAAGAAATTGACAAGTTCATCATAAAATGTATATGTAAATGCAAAGGACTCAAAAAAGACAAAACAATATTAAAACATAAGAACAAAGAAGACTCACACTTTCTGATTTTAAAACTTAGTGAAAAGCTACCATAATCAATAGTGTGTGGTATTGGTATAAGGATAAACATATAGACAAATGAAATGGATTTGACAGTCCAAAATGTAACCCATATACCTATGGCCAAATAATTTTTGACAAGGGTGTCAAGAAAATTCAATAGAGGAAAGAATAGTCCTTTAAACCAATGATATTGGGATTGGATATGAGCATGAAAAAAAAATAAAGTTGTATCTTTACCTCACAACATACAAAAATTATCTCAAAATGGATCGCAGACCTAAAATTGAAAGCTAAAGTGATAAAACTCTTAGAATAAAACAGTAGCAAATCTTCCTGAACTTGGTTTAGGCATGTGGTGCCTTGTTTCCTTGTGATATCTGTGTCTTAGATGTGATGCCAAAAGCATGAGTGACAAACACCCAGAATATACAAATTATAGAGACATCAAGTAGATTAGTTGTTTCCAGAGTCTGACGGAATAGTCTGAGTTTCTTCTTAGGTAATAAAAATATTCTAAAATTAGATAGTGATGATATTTGCACAACTCTGTGAATATACTAAAAGCCACTGGATTGTATACTTTGAAAGTATAAATTTTATGGTATCCGAATTATATATCTCAATATAACTATTATTTTTTTAATGTTCTAGATTTTGGTATGCCAAAAGGGATAATTATAGTTATAAGAAAATACACTGAAAATCTATACAGTCTTATATTTAAAGGTGACCAAAACGTTGGGCTTTACTATGTATTAAGTCTTAGTGCATAGCACATCAGAAGCACTGTATGAATATTAGCCATTATATTAATAATAATTTTTACTGTTACAATAATATTATCATTATTATTTTACCTTCTGTAATAAATTTGAGGCTATTAAGATGCCTGCTGTGATAGTCAACTGAGCCCTGTCTGATACATTGTATCTTCCCTATGCATCAATTCATTCATTCATTCATTCATTCAAGAAACAAGCATTTTTGAGCTCGAGTGGTGAGCAAGGCAGGTGCTGTCTCTATCTCTGCACTTACTATATCTTCAACAGTTGACACAGAACAGGACACAGGCCTTTTGGAGGGCCTCACATAAGGGCAAGAGCAAGTGACAAAGTGGCATGTTTCTGAGGTCGGACCAGAGTGGGAGGGTGTGACTAAGGTAGAGGCATTGAGTCAGGGAAACACTGTTTCCAAGGAATGACAAAGCAATTCATTACCCCAGTACAATTGACAAGGGTAGGCAAGCTTCTGAGCAGAGTCTAAGAACTGGAGATGAAGAGGCTGAAGTTTTCAGGGGTAGGGAGTTTCAGTGCTAACCTAATCTTGTCACTCACCACTAAATCTCTTCAATTACTTCCCACAGCCCTTAACCTGGTCTCCAGTGCCCGCTGCCCATCATAGGCCACCTACTATGAGCCCAATCCCAGGCCAGTCCTCTCCATGCAGAGCTGCACCTAAAGCTCCCTACATGAGCATTCTTTTCCCTCCCCCTCACTCCTAGGGCCCAGTCCTGCTGCTACACAAGCCTGCTGCCCCTGCAATCCCACCTGCTCTGGATGTCCTCGGGAAGACCTTATTGTCAGCTGTTCTCACCACTCTAAGAACTCCTCATAGATAGCCATTATCACAGGTATAAACACATGTCCACTGGACACTGTGCTCTAAAATAGGGCCATAGCCAGGAAATGGCAAGAGGAGCATTGAAGAGAAAGGCCTAGAACTTTAACAAGTATGTTTTACTCAAAATAGAGTATGTTTTACTCAAAAAAGAGGCAGGGAGGCTGGTTGGAGAACACCTGATGGCAGCATTCTGCAACACTAGGTAACTGTTGTCAGAGAAATGTGACAATAAGGTATAGCCTGAGAAAGCACCCTGGAGGAACTTGGAACAGCACCATTTAAACCAAGGGCCTATAGGATGAGGAGTTCACACCCACTAGCTCTAGCCTCCTTTTTACCAGCTGCCTGCTCCTATTCACATAGACACACCAGAATTTATTTATCATTCAGGAAACTAGTTAGTCTTTGGTCTTCTGCCTTCAGCATTCTTTCTTTTGTTCTACCTGATCTGATCAGATATCAGTCCTGAGACATCCCTTTTATGTCCTTATCGTTGCTAAAGAGCCTACATATGCAGGCAGCAGAGCTTCAGGGTTCCATGTACCATCCAGGAACCAAACACATATTGAACGTCCACTGAGAGACAAGCACAAGCCACACTTTCTCTAACTTAATCCTCAAATAGTGCTGAGAAATGAGCATTCTTACTTGGTCTGCTTCTCAGAGGAGGAAATTACTGTGCAGGTAGGTTGGTTAACCAGCCAAACTACAAGCTGAGTGGGTAGCAGAGCTGGGGCCAGAACCAGGCAGCCAGTTCCAGGGTTTGAATTCCTCATTGAACTGCTCAGACTCTAAATCTCATCTTTATTGTAATACTTTGGGAAATGACCATTTTAAATCTTATCCAATGAAAATAAAGCATGGATGTTTAATGACTACCACAGACATAGTTTCTCATCATAATCCCTGCTAAGATGAAATTTACCATTCGACTTGCTTTAAATACATTACACAAAATAGCCAACAAATCTAAGGTCAAGCCAATGTAAGATTTTGCCAAAGTAAATAAACATGAGAAATCCCCTTTTCAATCAAGAATATTTCCCCTGAGATTTTTTATTATAAATTGTGTCTCTTGGTATGCCATTGTTCCTTGCTTTGCCATCCTGTGGCTTTAGCAGGAAAACTGGGCAGATGTGTCTGCAGATAGACTCTGCCTGCCAGCAGGAAGAGAAAAATTCTATGTGTCTGATAGTAGGGCTAGAACATATCTTACTTAAAATTATTACTGGATAATGAAAAATCTAATTTTGGGAGTTCCCTCGAGAAAAAAATAATGTTGCAATTTTAAATACTATATTGTATTGTGGAAGATTCAATAAAACTAACAAAAAGTGAAAAACTTTTCTATCTCATTAAGCCTGATTTTAAATAATAAAAAAAAATGAAATTTGGTTAAATAATAGGATAGGCAATATTTTAGTTAATATTATAATTGCTTAGTGAAAAATTTCATCTTGTCTGTGATGAGACATATTACTATCTCTCCTCTCTGAGAAATAAAGTAACAGAAGGAGAATGAAGCAGGGCCAGGGCAAGGAACTGACAGTTAAGGGAAGGGCCTAAGGATGAAAGCTGCTCTGCCGCTGATGGCAGTGTAATCTTCCTCTGCCTGCCCAGTTGCTTCAAGCTCCATTTACCTCCCCTGTGAATAGAAATTGTAACACTTAAAATACTGTACATTTTAGAGCTGTTGGGAAAGTGAATGAGGTTTAAACACAAAGCCTGGAAGGTAATAAATGTTCAGCAACTGACAAGTAAGTTTTCATGAAGCACCAAAGTGAGAACAATCACTAATAAAAGTATATGACTGATAATTTTCAAAGAGCTAATAGCAACTTTATCTCTTGCCTCCTTTACAGCTCTGCTGAGTAGGCAGGAGATGAGCTGTGATGACCATGATCCCTATTTTGCTGATGAGGAAACAGAGAATTCAGAGAGATTAATGGTTTCCCAAGTTCAAAATGTGAAGATAAAATGTACACTGAGTTTACAATTCTCTAATTTTCAATGACAGGACTGCCTGATTAATTTCCACTTGCTGCTGTAACAAATCATGATAAATTTAGTGGCTTTAAACAATACATATTTATTCCCTAACAGTTTTAGATGTCAGAAATCCAAAATGGGTCTCACTGGGCTAAACTCAAGGTTTCAGCAGGACTGTATTCCTTTTTGGAGGTTCTGGGGCAGAGTTTCTTCTTTGCCTTTTCTAGCTTCTTTAATGACACCCCATTGTTCTTCATTTAAAATTAGGCTCCTGCATAAAACTGGATAGTTCTTCCTGATTTGTACCATGATTTCCCTACAACCACATTTTCTAATATTAACCTACTGAAGCCCTGAGGCAGCCATAATGAAACGCTTAATCTTTTGAAGGGCCTCATACTTTGTACTTCTGCTCTTCCTTTTGCCTTAACCATTATTTTTCTGCCCCTTTTTACCTCATTAATGCCTATTCTTCCTATAATTTTAACTTAGATATACCAGACTCCAGAAAGGTCTTAAGTATACTTCCTATGTGGGCTATCACTATCCTCTACTTACACTCATTGTCATATACTTGACACTGTTTTGTGATGGTCATTTATGGAGCATTTGCCCACTGTGGTTCATTAGGAGCAGACAATATTTTTTATTCACTATTTAATTCATGATGCCTGCCATATACCAGGAAATCACTTCATGTAGGTCACTTAAGTGAATGAGCAAGTTTTTGCATGCATAAATCAATGAATATAATTGATAGCCAGTCAGGTCACAGTTTTCTACTGAAAACACGGTTTAGATAGGATACCATAGGATGTATTCTAAAAGCTTCTATCTGACACTTCTACTTGTGCCCCTAAAAGTTTTCTCCAAAGTTCATGGAAAAAGTCAGGACCATATGATTAATATAGTGCTATTTCCTGGAGGACCAGATTTACTCAGTGACTAACCAACACAACAGTTAACATAAAACAATACTTTTAAAATAAAGCTTTTAAATTATAAAAGAAAAGTCCTCCAAGACACTTGTGCTTTTGCATTTGGTTTCTTGAGTTTGTGCTACAGAATCCAAATGTTGCATAAACTCATGAAACTAGATGCAAAAGCACAAATGTCTATTAGGTCTCTTCTCTGAAGAAGTTTAGGAAACATTTCCAGGGGGTTAAGCTTTAATACTGTTCCCTCTGAGCACTTAACAGAGCAGCATTTTAGGTCATTCATGAAATAATGGTGTTGGATTCCTTTCCCAACGCTTTCACTGACTGCTGGCTTGTAACAAAAATAAAGAAAGATGGGAGGAGTTAGAGCAGGAGATTTAATAAAAACAAGTTTTACCATTTACAATTGTGTACATGTAGAATATTGGAAAGAGCACAAACTTGGGAGACAGGGAATTCTGCCTCTGCCATGAGTATAACTTCAATTAGTTAAATTAAATCTATATAGAAAGACCGATTATGGGCCTAGCTCACAAATGAACACTAGGTAAAGATACAATCATTATAATCACTTGAAAGACTGATTCTTTCACTTACACAGTACAAATTCACTGCCAAATTTGTAATAAAAGTAAAAAAAGATAATTTGGTAAAGAAAGTAAGAATAGACTAAACAATTTTCTTTAGTCTTATTAATATTTAAATCTCTATTTCCTTTCTTGCATATTTAAAAGGTGCTAGAGTCATCTTCAAGTGGTGTAGTCTCAATAAGTGTTGTAAAGCAGGTTGGACCAAAAGTAAGTCACACAGAGTGGGTCTCGTCAGCTCTTTGACATTGTACACTGGTCTGACTGCTCCAGTGAGCATCAGGAGGAGCCAAGAGAGAATCAGCAGACAGGGTAACTGGGGCAGTGCCTAAGGAGTGTGGATGGAAAGTGGTAGGCCAGGATCATATAGTATAATTTTTAAGCAGTGTCTTGAACCAGTTTTGAGGCCCTAGCTAGAGGCCAGTCAGTTTCCCTTCTTGAATAGCTGATTAATTCTGTACACCAACCAGCTCCCTTACAGACTCTCACACTCTGGGCCATTATCTACCTTCCCAAATTGCCCCAGGGCCAGGCACCAAACAACTGCCTCAGGATTAGGAACACTCCTATGTCCCAGAGCCTGATGAAATCAAATTGGTCAATTCTATACCTGCTACACTGCTTTATTTCATCTTTACCACAAAAAAAAAGCAGCACTTGCCCAGAGTTCCCTTTCTCTCTCTATCTCCTGATCAACCCCAGTACCTCTCCATGTAATGTTCTCTCCAAAGAATTATGAATATAACAAAACTGTAAAACTCCTGGTTCTTCTGTTTTAATCTTCATCTGGCTTCAACAAACCTGACCCAAAGAATCATGATTAAGACAGGCAGGTACCCCTTTGCCCTCAGCAGCAGCAACCCAGGTAATTAGTGTCTCCAACAGAATGCCCCCTTCTTACCACCTATCACCCCATGCCACTAGGCCAGGGCCAGGGTGATTTAGCCTTTTGGAAGTTAGTGAACTGCTCATTTTCTGGTAAAAAAAATAAATAATAATAACATCTCTGCTTCTTCTGCTCTAATATAACAGTTGCTGTCTGTTCCAATCATTTGGAAAAGTGAAGATCTCTTCTTTGATTATTTCAAATTGTCACTTAAATCCTGAGCTATAATATCACATTTCAAATTTCGGAAGTCTTCCTTCCTGAGGTAAACACCCAGGTGTTGGAGAAGCCTGAGATTCTGGTGAGAAACCTAAGTTTGCATCCTGCAGCCTTCACTCAGGGACCATGGAACTTGGTCTAGGTCACGACCAAGCCCTGAGCATTCCATTTCCTTATTTATAAAATGAAAGTACTAACACCTGCCACAGAGAGCTGTAATGAGAGTAAAAAGAGAAATTATACCAGCTCTCCAGCAATGCCATGAGCTTCAAGCTAGCCTTGTATAAGGACTTGCCTGCACAGCAATGAGGCTCCCATAGTCTCTATAATTGTGGTTTCTAACTTAGTTATTGCCTCTAATTAGAGAATAAATTGCCCCCTATTGGCACATGGGTGTGGTGCCTTTAGAAGCTCGGTAATGTCAGTGAAAGATAAGTTATTCTCAAATAATGTTAGTGCTGTTAATTGGTCAAATAGTACACAAATGTTTTCCCTTTCTAAACCCAGAAGTTGCCCTCATATTCTCACTTTCCTAGAGTTAATTCTTCTATGTCTTGCTTTGTAAGCTCTTGTAATGTAAAAGTACTTGGCAACTTTTTCCAAAAATGTTTAACTAGCTAAAATCAAGTTTTTATAATTTAATCTGGTTAAAGAATTCCTTAAGGAAAAATAATGATGAAAAGCTTTTTGGTTGGAAAATTATGGTGTAGAAAAATGATTTTGCTAAATATGTAGTCAGATTTACTTCTGAAAGCTAAATATATGCCAAGAATTTAAATATTCTGAGATGTGGTTTTTCTTTGAAAATCATTGAATTGTGCTAAGAGTTGGGGTTTGGCTAATTGTGAAGATCTCTTTCTGATGATGTAAAGATTAGATTTTCATTACTCAGGAAAAAAGTGCTGCCTGCAAATCTTCTCAACAGGAAGTCAATGATTTGCATAGAATGATTTTTACTTGAGGCGATACATTTTTCAATAAATGAAAAATATCGTTGCAACAGAAAAACTGCTGCTTCAGATTCAATAAGTGTTTTTCAAATATCTCCTATTTTTTTCCAAGGGATTTAATAACAAGAAATTGATAGCATCACAAGTAAGTTAAGGCCAGTGAGCAAACAGCAATGAGTCTTGACTTGTTAAGAAAATTATTTCTGTTTTAACACACCACTATTTGCTTGGAAGATAGTAACAATGTTAAACTTTATCTAAGCCCAGTTTTTCTATAAAACAGTTGAGAAATCCCTCCACACTTTTGTATTCTAAAAAATGGATAACCACAAAGGACTTTCTGCTTATTCATATCCTGAGTTAAGATTCACCTCTTTCTTCCTTGGTGACTAAATAAGACCCACCTTCTATTCCTCATGATTCCCAAAGACTATGAATTATTCCCTTGATTACCTGCCTCTACAGAAATGCAGGCCCCCTTGCTTTTCTTTAAGGTGTCTCTCATTAGTGAAACTTTTTCTTATTACATGAGCCTGAATAGAATTATCTCCATGAATTGTCCAGTGCATTTTGTCTTTCATTTTGGTTCCATGGCTTGTATATGCCCAGACTTCCCTCATGGAGCTCATTTACCTTTCCCAAGTAACAAGAACTTAGGGCTCTTTGTTCTTCACTCTTGACTTGTGATTCAAGGAACAAAAAGTAGATTTAGCATCTGATTCTGTTGTATGTTTACATGTCTATATTTAATAAAGTCTTAAAAATTTTAAAAATAAAGAAAGACCTTTACCTCTGATTGTGTCTGTAACATTTTCCTAACTACAAATGACCTCTTATATTATAGAAACTCTATTCTGACTGGCTTAGAGATAAATAAGCATTTACATAAAGTGAGCATTTCTAAAATTCTCAGGAATTAAGAAAATAAGACTTTCAATACTTTCAGTATTCTTTTTATGTTTTATTAATTTCCTTGAATTTATTGAGGTGATATTGTTTAATAAACTCACAAAAGTTTTAAGTGTACAAGTCTATAATATATCATTTGTATATTGCATTGTATATTCACTTTCCAAAGTCAAATCTCCTTCCATTATCATATATTTGATCCCCTTTACCCTTTTCTATGCACCTTTCCCTCTGGTAGCCATCATATTACTTATTTGTTTGTCTTGTTCATTCACTGCTTTCAGCTCTATATCCTACATATAAATGAAATCATATGATTCTTAGCTTTTTCGATCTGACTTATTTTGCTTAGCATGATAGTCTAACCATCTATATTATTACAAATTTCTGGAAGGAATGTAAATTGGTACAGCCACTATGAAAGATAGTATAGAGGTTTCTCAAAAAAAATCTAGGAATAAAATTACCATATGACTTTGCAATCTTTCATATGGGTACCTAGGGTAAAAAAAAAATTGAAAAGATTTATTCATAAAGATATATGTACTTCTATGTCCACGCAGCATTATTTACAACAGTCAAGACATGGAAACAACCAAACTGTCCTTCAACAGATGATTAAATAAAAAAGATATCACACACACACACACACACACACACACACACAATTTAAAAACACTCAACCACAAGAAAAGACAAAATACTGCAATTTTTGACAACATGAATGGATCGTGAGAATATCAATGTGCTTTTTAAAAATATATCTCAGAGAGGAACCTGAACATTCACAGAAAGAGCACATTCTTATAAGCAGATATTTTTTCTAGAGTTTATATTTAATTCCAAAATTGAAACCAGACTGAATAGACTTTAACACAAAGGCTATTATAAGAGACAAAGAATTATCCAGCAATTGCACTTGTGGGTAATTATCCAAAGAAAACCAAAACATTAATTTGAAAGATATATACATCTATATGTTCATTGCAGCATTGTTTACAATAGCCAAGGTAAGGAAGCAATCTAAGTGTCCATCAGTAGATGAATGGATAAAGAAGTGGTACATATATACAATGGAATATCACTTAGCCATAAAAAATAATGAAATCTTGCCATTTGCAACAACATGCGTGGACCTACAGGGTATTATGTTAAATAAAATAAGCAAGACAGAGAAAGATAAATATCACACCATTTCAGTTATATGTAAAATCCAAAAAAAAGTAAACAAGCAAACAAAACAGAAAAAAACAAACAAACAAACAAAAAAGAATTCTCAGACTTCTGATCAAGATGGTAGAGTAAGTAAATTCTATGCTGGCCCCCTCCCATGTCTATATCAAAACTACAACTAAATTAAAAAAAAATACTCTGAAGAACTACCTGAAGACTAGCTGGAAGAAGTCCTATAACTAAGGATATAAAGAAGAAGCCATGTGAGACTGGTAGGAGAGATGGAAACATAAAACCGGCTGGACCCACATTCATCTGTGATAGTTAAAAACTGGGAGAGCTATCTTAGCTGCTGAGGTCTCCCCTGAGGAACAAGGTGTTGCAGCTGCACATCAAGCTCACCAGTCCAGAACTCAAGTGCCAGGAAGAGGAATTCACACATCAGCTTATGAAAATCAGCAGGGACTCAGTCTTGGTGAAACAGAGGGCTCCTGTAGACTCAGGCATCCTCTTAAATGGCCCAAACACAGAATCATTGGCTCACAAATACTCACCTTAAGTTTAAGTGAAGGGACAGTGATTTTGGAAGCAGCAGGCCTTTACCCCAACACAGCCTTTAGGAGTAAGCAGTTGCCAAATCTGAGTCTTCATGTATCTAGCTAACACTGCTTTCACCCCATCCTGGTGATTGAGGCTTTGCCTCACCAGACTTACACATTGATTGAACTTCTTTCAGTAGCTATTCCTCACAAGCACCAGCCTCTGCCAGTGCTGCAGATTTTTCTAAAATCTCTCAAAGGCTCACAAAACCTAGACAAACAGCATTTGGCTTTGGCATGTCCTATACCTCTTGCTATGTGCCTCCATGCTCTGCACTAGTGGCAGCCAGCCTCAGTTCACATCATAACCACTTCCAGGTGTCTCTAAGTCCAGTACAGGAAACTACCAACTGCAAATCACTTTATAGCTTCTACCAAGTGGCCCTAGACCAAACACAGGCAGCAGCTGAACTTAGCCTGTACCAAAGCCCTTCCTGAGAGGCCCCAGAACAAACAGACATGATAATCAGCTTTAGATGACACCAGAGCACCACTCAAATAGCTTCATAAACAATGCACCCAAAGGGTAGACTAAGAAAGCACCATATCCCTGCAAAAGTGAATTCTACTCTATGAGGTCAGGCCCCAAACAACAGCTTGTCCAATGTGGTCACAGGCAGTCTTCACAGCCAATCAGCCTGAGGATCAATCCCACCCACTTATGTGCCAAGAGCAATCGAGGGTCAACTATAATAGGAGACCATACACAACCCAAACAAGAAACACTCCTGGAGAACCTAGTACAGGTGAACAAGGATACTACATACTGCACCACTGGGCTCCACATGATACCTACTACCTGAGGCCACTCTGCCAAGATTGGTAGACATAGCAGATCATCCTAACATATAGAAACAAACACAGGGAGGAAGCCAAAATAGGGAAACAAAGAAACAGATGCCAAATGAAAGAACAGGAAAAAATTCCAGAAAAAGAACTAAACAAAATGGAGGCAAGCAATCTAAAAGATAGAGTTCAAAACACTAGTTGCTCAATGAACTCAGGGGAAAAATAAATGATCTCAGTAAGAATTCAACAAAGAGATAAAAAAAATTTTTTTAAAGACAGAAATAAAATCTACAATAACTGAAATGAAGAATACATGGAGGGAATCAATAGCAGATTAGAGAATGCAGAAGATCAAATCAGGGTTTTGGAAGTCAAGCTAGTAGAAAATGCCTAAGCAGAACAAAAAAAAATTTTTTTTAAGAATTTTAAAAAATGGGAAGTTTAAGGAGACTCTGGGACAACATCAAACATACCACCATTTATAGGGGCACCAGAAGAAGAAGAGAGAAAGCAAGGAATTGAAAACCTATTTGAAAGAATAATGACTGAAAACTTCCCTAACTTGGTGAAGGAAATAAATAAGCAAGTTCTAGAAGCACAGAGTCCTAGATAAGATGAACTCAAAAAGATCCATATCATAATCAAAATGTCAATGTTTAAAGATGGAAAATCTTAAAAGCAGCAAGAGAAAAGCAGTTAGTTACCTACAAGGAAGCTCCCATAAGACTGTCAGCTGATTTCTCAAAAGAAACTTTACAGGTCAGAAGGGATTGGAAAGAAATATTCAAAGTGCTGCAAAGCAAAGACCTCCAACCAAGATTACTCTACCCAACAAGGCTATCATTTAAACTTGAAAAAAGGATAAAGAGCTTTTGAAACATGAAAAAGCTAAAGTTCTTCACCACCAAACTAATATTACAAAAAAAAATGTTAAAGAGTCTTTTTTAAGAAAAAGAAGAAAAATCAAAAATATGGATAAGAAAATATTGTAAAGAAAAAAATTCTCACTGACAAAGAAAAACATAATAAAAGCAGTGGATCGGGCAACACTAAAGCTAGTACAAAAGTTAAAAGGCAAAGTAGGAAGATTATATGTAATTACAACAGTAAATTAAGAGATACACACAAACACATACATAATAGGGGTAAAAAATGATGACTAAAACATAAATATAGAGAGAGTGAGAAAAAAATTATAATGATTCTAAAATGTGTTCAAACTTAAGTGACCATCAATTTAAAATAGGCTGCTAAAAATATATATGAAGTACAACGTAACTACAAACTAAAAATATATATGAAACACAACGTAACTACAAACTAAAGAGATATACAAGAAAGTAAGAGAAAGGAATCTAAGCACAACACTATAGAAAGTCATCAACATAAAGGAGAAGAGAGCAAGAGAATAAGAAAGGAACAGAGAAAACAACAAAATGGCAATAAGTACATACCTATCAATAATTACTTTATATGTAAATGAATTAAATGCTTTAAACAAAAGATGAATAGATAAAGATGCAGTACAATGGAATATTACTTGGTTATAAAAAGAATAAAATCTTACCATTTGTGACACATGAATGAACCTAGAGTTTATTATGTTAAGTGAAACAAGGCAGACAGAGAAAGATAAATATTATGATTTTACTCTTATGTGGAACCTGAAAACAAAATAAACATATTCATAAATACAGAGAACAAATTGATGACTGCCAGGTGAGTGGGTATTTGGGGGCTGGGTAAACAAAGTGAAGAAATTAAAAAGTACAAATTGGCACTTGTAAAATAGTCATAGCATAAGGAATATATTCTAATGTTATTAGTCTAATAATATTAGAATAACTATACATGGTCAGGTGAGAGCAAGACTTATTGGGGGATCACTTCATGTATTATATGAATGTCTAACCATTATGCTACACATAATAGACTGATACTAAATTAATTAATGAATATTTCTTAGATACCTAGATCATTTCTAAGAGAATGTTGAAACAGTAATTACTAAACATAATTTTTAGTTTATGTAATTATTTTTCTCTTACTCTTATATGTACAGAGAGGATGTATATATTTTGGTTTGTTAATGAATGTTTTTATGTTTGCTACTTTGTTAAACTGCACCATTTGGAATACGTCTGCTTATAGAAAATTGTGAGATGTATATTTACGAGCTCCACTAGCCTGTTGCAAAATGCTAGGGTGTGGCAGACACTCACAATTATCTGCTTCCTCGCTTTCTCTGTGAAATAAAAGTTACTTCAGTTAAAGCTATCATCAAAATAAATGAGACTTTACTAGAACCAATAAGGCATAGAGGAACGATTTTGTACAAAATATAGTTTATTAGAAAAAAAAAGAGAGTAGTTTTGTCTTAAAATAAAATAAATGGTTGTTCCAGAATAAGGAAGAGGAAAGTGAAGAAAAAAAAATTGAATAGATGTAGAAAGTTGTGGAAGGTTCTTGGTAAGGGAGTTTTATTTGGTGGTGAAAGCTGACAAAGTTTTAATGGGTTTACTTATACAATTTCCTTTTTTTCATTTGGGTTTTCTGGATTTGCATTATCTTGTTTTGTATACCTTATATCCTTGTCAGTTGCATTATTCTTGTTATAAATTCTCATTAGACCTCTCACTTTTGAAAATATCAGTCATAAGTTATTTAGTCATGATTTATTCAGATACAACCAGACAGTTTTAAAGACTAAGACTGACTTTATGGAGCCAATGCATACAAAACTCTCCCAGAAAAATCAGTGTGGTATCTAGTTTATAGATTCCCAGTCTTACAGGTGAGCAAAGATGATCATTCTGACTGACCAAGGAACCTTAAAAATATTTTGGGAGACCTTAAGAAGAGAATTGATCCACATGTCTGGATTTTGTGAATGAAATCTGGCAGTGAGGTCTTGTCTTCCTAGCTTCAAGAGGTTTTTATAAATTGAATCTGGGATTCTTAATGAAAACTTTTAGCAAAGCAATCTTATAAAGTCTATGTAACAAATTAATATTTTTGCAGAATTTATCTAAATAAACAGGCCAAAACTAATGAAACTAACCTTTTTGTGATTAAGAATAATCTTCCAATGATATTATCTTTAATCAGAAGGAAAAGACTGTAGGAAATTTTCTTTTTCAATATAAAACTACAGCATATCAAGTTATCAGATTTTGACTCTATTCATTGTCCACATGCCTTTACAAAATTCAAGACTCCTTTCCTTTTCTTTGAGGTATCTCTCACAAATAAACTTTCTTTCCACTGAAACCAGCTCCACAATTGTCTAGCACATTTTGTCTGTCATAACAGTATCAAGGGTTTTTAAAATTTATATAACATAACAAAATATAAGAAAAATAATATAAAGTTCTCCGTCTATTACCTGCCAGGGTTTTTCACAGGTTTACAAGTTATTTATCACATTGTATAGTATTTTTATTAAAATAATTTTTAAAGGTAGACACAGTTTGTAAACTAAACCACATTTTAGTTCAATCTAAAACCTTTATCAAAGGCAATATTTTATTACTACACCTCCCTCCACATAGGAACATATACTCACACAAGACCTAGAGGAGTGTCACACAAGGAAGGTGTTCTAGTATCTTGCTTTGACTGTTTCATTGATTGACAAATAATATTTTTTGATGACCAGTTTCCCAGATTCTCTCAGTATGTCCATGGTTTGGTCTCACGTTTTGGAGATACACAGGCTCTGGAAGGCTGTCTCCTGGTTTTCAGTCTGATTCTAAAATGTAGAGAATTCAGCTGACCCTCAGGACCTGTATACTTCCCACATGATTATCAAGCACTTGAAATGTTGCTGGTGTGAACCAGGACATGCTGTAGATGCATAGCACATATCAAATTTCAAAGACATTGTATGAGAAAAAGAATGCAAAGTATCTTCTTAATGATTTTATATTGATTACATATTGATGGTTAACAGTCTGGATATATTGGGATAAATAAAATACATCATTAAAATTAATTTCTCTTGCTCTTTTACTACTGTCTTTAACACAGCTACCAGAAAATTTAAAATTATATGCATGGCTCACATTATATTTCCATTGGACGGCACTGTAAGTCCAGTCTCTCTTTAAATGCGTGCCAACAACTTTCTACCTCCACCCTTTCCCCAAACCTCTGGTAACTCCTAGTCTACTGTTTGTGTCCATGAGTCTCTGTTTGTTTGTCATGTTTGTTTTTTTGCTTATAATTTTATATTTCACATGTGAGTGAAATCATATGGTATTCAACTTTTTCTGTCTGACTTATTTCACTTAATGTGATAGCCTCAAGATTCATCCATGTTGTCACAAATGGTAACATTCCATCTTTTCTTATGGCTGAGTAATATTCCACTGCATATACATGTCACATCTTTATCCAATTATATATAGAAGGATGCCAATTATTTCTAGGACAGAAGGAAATTTAACTTTGGGTGATGAACATACAATGCAATATGCATATGACATATTATTGAATTGTACCCTGGAAATCTATTTGATTTTGTTAACCAATGTCACCCCAATAATTTTAATAAATAAATAAATAAATAAATAAATAAATAAATAAATAAATTTGTAGTAAGTTTCAACGAATGCAAAGTGAACTTTAAAAGACCCTACTTCACATGGGTCAAAAAATCCTAAGGCATCTGTTCCCTCACTTCTTGTCACAAGAGAGTCCCCAGACCCAGGACCCACAAGAAGTGCCCCCTGAGTAGAAAATTCAAATGGTGGACCAAGGCCCAAATCTTCTATTCTTGGTAATCCACCAGTCTTCACCTGCTTAAAAAGACGTCAGCCAAGTGTCAAGAGTTGTGACAAGGATACTCGTCTCCTGATGCCCCTGAACATACATGCATTCCCAACAGCTCACTAGTCCTGCAGTAGGCTGGCACCTGGACTGCAGGAGCTTGGCTTAGGAGACCTCTAAATATGGCTACCAAAGAGCCAGGCAGCTCAAGCAGGGAGAACAACCCCAAAGCCATCATTTCTTAATTTCAGGCCTTCTTTTGAAGGTCTCTTAAGTGAAAAGCCAGAAGACATTCATTCATTTTATTCTCACTGGGGGTCCTCTGCTGTCAATATTTAATCCTGCCTACATTCTGATATAAAAGACTGGGGCTCAGGTCAACCTTCCTTAGGATATGAGAACAGACAAGGCTGTGCAAGGGGCAACTTGGAGAGGATCTGTGACCACTGGAGTTCTTTAGTAGGATTGCATGAAGGGTATACCAGATACCATGCTCCCTTCATCTGCCTTCACTTATTCTTCTGAGGGGACATTAGCATGTATTAGACATTATTTTAAGTTTTCTTTTATATTTAAAAAGAGTATCCTGTGTGTTATATTTCCAGGCATCTATTTAAGCACCAGTTCCCACCAGGGCACAGAACAGGGAAGGCTCACAAGAGAAGGACCTGAGATTTCTGACAGTATAGCAACCCCAATTTAGACATCTGTGACTGTCTTCAAAACACTGTGAAATTATGTTTTACAAGTTAATGAATGAGAACAAAAGAATTAAAGCAAACACAATATAGAAAATTTATTTAACTCAGTAGATAAATACTATTTTAATTGCTACCAGATCCTAATGGGTTCAGTAACCATCAATCAAAGCATCCATAAGATTTAGGATAGAACTATCATTAATCTGAGTTTGCTAATGAAACTTTTATTACGGAGCATAAATATCACTCTTCAAACTTTCATGCAGAGCATGAAATGGGACCTGAGAATCACTCCATGTGGCATAATTAACTACTGAATTCTGTAGGGAGTAGATGTATTACACATTTTTGATATAGAAATCCAAATACTTTTTTATTTTCAGATTTATCTTCTTCTTACTTAATATTCTATTACTGACATTTTTACTTTATCTTTTTAAAGTTTTTAAATGCTAAAAAAATTATTTATTTTTCTGTTGATATCTTTTCTGTTTCTTGTAGTATGTAATTCCCACATAAAAAATAAATAAATAAATAAACAAACAAACAAACAGAAGGTAGGGGACATGGGTATGTGGCATCCCTTAGAGTTCTGGGTTGATCATGAAGGTGACTGAGCAGATGGTTGCTCAGCAGAGTGGAGAGTTGGGCTACAAAGAGGGGGATTGAATTAAATATGCTGAATATAAGGGAGTCAGGTTTTCCACAATATGTACTGACAAATACAGAAAAGGAAAAGATTAGAATGAATGCATTGGCCTAAAATGTGAGATGTTAGTGTAAACTCAAGGTTTTTAATATAAATTTATAAATGTAAAAAAATATATACAAGTAAATGTGCATATATGTATAGATGTGAGTTTGTATGTAGAGATATAGATATATAACATATATTTTCTAACACAGTCCACAAAACCAGGCTAGTAATACACCCATTTTCTGGATCTTGGCTTCCAAGTATAATTCTTCACTACTAAAAGAAACCAGAGCTCTTTGAGAGAATGGATGATTCAGGGCAGAGGCAGGAAAAGTACAAGATGAGCCAAAACATTTTGTTATGGCAGGAAGTAAGAACATACTCAAGGAATAATGATGACTTATCAAAAAGACACAGAACTTGCATTGACAGAGCTTTCGGTGACCAAACACAGGACAATTTGAATATCAAAAGAAGTAGTGATAGCAATAAATTATAACCCATTAACTAACACAGGAATCCATGCAATTTTACTTTTATAATAAAAAGTTATATGTACATACATACATGAGAGAAAGATCTTTTTTGTAGTAGAATGCCAACTAATAAATGCAGAAAACATTTAAAAATAACTTTTCAGCAGTCATTTACTCTTCTGGCAGAGAACATCAATGGGTGAGGAATAAGATTTTAAAAAGCTCTGGTTATCTCTACACCAAATACTTACTGACTACAAAGACCATCAAAGGAAACTTATAGTGGTCATACAGCATCTTAATTATGGAATCAACTTTAAAGTAAAAAGTAATGAGAAAAATCAACATTGATTTGGCAACTGATAAGATACAATGAGAAGAACACAACATCACTTCTTTGGTATTCTGGTCAAAATATGTTTAAACAGGGTCTAAAGTAAGGAAACATTGCATCATCCCAAATGAAAAGATATTCTACAAAATTATTAGCCAGTAATTCATTTCAACATCAAGGTCACAAAAGTCAAGGAAACACAGAAAAACTGTTTCAGATCAAAGAAGGCTAAAGATATATGATAAATAGATATAAAGTGTGATCCTGAATTAAATCCGTTTTTTATAGAGTTTATTATTATGACCATTGGAGAAGTTTGAATCGGGTTTTTGTACTATACTTGCAACTTTTCTATAAGTTTTAAACTGTTTCTGAATAAAAAGTTTATGTAAAAAAGTCTTCTGTTTCTTCTCATTTTTACCTGTGACTGATAACATTGTTTTCTTGAATTTAAATAGATAAAATTTATATCTCATGAATGTGTTTGAATGTGTATGTGAGGTAGATTAGATAGACAGATTATAGATAGATGATAGATTAGATAGATATAGATAAATAGAAGATAGATGATAGATGATAGATAGATAGATAGATAGATAGATAGATAGATAGATAGATAGACAGATAGATAGATGATAGATAGATGATGATAGATAGATAGATAGATAGATAGATAGATAGATAGATAGATAGATAGATAGATAGATAGATAGATAGATAGATAGATAGATATAGATAGATGATAGATAATGACAGGTAATGTCTTAAATTTCAGTTAAATGTATATGTACATGACATCACAAATATATATGACACCTTTCAGATATGTCTTTTATCTAAGAATCTCAACAATCTTTGGACACAAATAGAAAATCTTTCACACTTCATATCAATTTAATTTCTATCTCCAACATAGCATTCCAAAATCTGTCATGCAGCAAATTAGAACTGCAAAAAAAATAGTGTTTCAGGAAGCCCTAACTAGTAATCTTCAGAAAGACTGATTCTAATAAAGCAATGGTAAAGTTTTCTATGAATATATTTAATTTTAAAAACATGTATTGGGAAATCTTTAGTTCTCTTACTAATTCCTTTTTAATTGTGTAATCCTGAGATGTTTACTGGGCCCTCTGACTCCACTCCTGCTCTGGCCCCTGAAATCTTTCAAGGTCATGTGCATAAGGGCTGAGCTGCTGCCCCACAGCACTGGGTGTGCTAGTGCCCTTTTGGCTCTTGGAGCAGCCCAGAGACAGTTTTGTAGGTGAGTTGGGGACCTATGTTTCACAAGAGTGGATCAGAACCCATTAGGGTTTGCTGCACATTTCTAGATAAATCACATATATTTTATGTCCATTTACAGACTCAATCATAGAGCCATTTCTTTCCTACCCCATCGACCTTTAAAAAAAAAAACAGTTATTTCTGGGACATTTAATCCTGGACAACTTCTCAGAACATTTTAATAAATAATTATAAATATTTTATTATTAACCTGAAGGAACAAAAGGAATAAAATATGTGACCCAAGATACTAAGCATAGCTTCTTTACCAAAGATACTTTTAAAATCTTCAATTTTACTTTCTGCTGCTCCATTCTTGAATTTCTGTTCCTAATTTCTAAGATTTATGGAAACACTGTAAGAATCTCAGTCCTGTTGTCTGGTGAATAAAACCATTAAGGATGAGTAGAGGGACAGTGTATAAGGAAGGAATCTCTCCAGCAAAGTATCTCAAATAAATGACATCTTAGATGGAAATTGTAGACCAAAGACCATAGCCAATCAGAGACAGACAGTCATGCCTAGATTTTAAATCTGAGATCTCAGACAACTGGGGATCAGTGAAACTGCACAACTGGACATTCCCTCAACCTCAGGATAGGCCAAGTGATTAGCATGTCCTTCTAATTCTTTCAATAAATACTAGTATAGCCCCTTAGACTCCTCTGTAAGAAAGGGCTTTGTGACCCCAATATTATTAGAATTGATATTTTTTTATTCTTCTCCAGAACATCTTTTTCTAAATCCTGGATGTTGGTGTTCATTGTGAACAAATCGAAGCCAGTGATTGGGGAGCAAGAAGAAGCAGGAGCCTACTGTGCTTATTCCTCAGATTTGTTTACCAGTTTCTCTTAACTACTCTGCAAACTTCAAGGTTTTGCAATCCAATTTTGAAAGGTTTCAATGAAGTCTTTATGTGTAATTCAGTCGTTTCAGAGTTGGGTCTAGTCCATGGGCCTGGATATTTATTTACACATCTTAACCCAAAGTTAGCTCATTTTAATGGCCGTAACTGTGATTTGTTCTTCAGAGCCCTCCTCTGTGCAATTGAGCACACCCTGTGACATGGGCAAACATTTGCAGGAAAACCAAAAGTTAATTTCACACAAAGCGCTTTTAAACAAATCCACATCATTGCATCTTAGCAAAAGGCGGTTTATCACTTTGCAAAAGCAGATGAATGGGAAGGCTCCTTGATGAGACCACCCCACCTGATAGTCCAAGCACCCTGGAAATGTACAGCTGGATCCCAAGACTGCCTAGTGGCTCCCAGGAAAAGCACTTCCTGAAGAACCAGATTCAGAGGAAAACCCTGCTCTGGACTCCAAAACAAATCTGCCTCATGGAGGGGTCTGATGCTGAGGCCAAACATGGCTAGATCATCTTCTCTCTCTTTTTTACTTTGCTTGTTTTTAGTCCAGTTGGCTATTTGCTGCCAGACATTGTTTTATTTTGTTTTTACTGTTTTGTCAGTTTGACATGAAGGGTTTGCTTCATCTCTAATTATACACAGATTCCTCTGTGAAAGCAGGAGCTATGGCTCTCAAAAGGGAGGTTAGGGACTTGAAATGGGCAGAGTTTATATGATGTTAAACTTTAATAACAGGACAAAAATATGGTTTCTAATTTTTTCTTCGTTAGAAATCTTACCAGCAATAAAATTACCTAATGTATTGGTGGTGGGACAAGAACAACATGGAGAACTGGCAGCCCCAGTCACAAAGAGTGGAGAGAGATACAGTCAGCATTTGCACTTCTCACCATTGTAAATGTATGAATGAGGCCTTTAATTAAAAACAAAATCTTTAATCCCCACTTAAACAATCTTACCCACTCATGGTTTTATTTACTACCCACAAATTGAGAACTCACAAATGTAAAACCATAACTTGCATCTGAATGCTGAGATCCAGGACAATGTATACAACTGTTTATTGGACACTTAGCTGTCCCACATGCACCTCAGACTTGCCATATCCCCTATTCCAAATAATTTCCTGACATTACTCCCAGGATTTCTTGACATCAAAAACCAGAGCTAGAGAGAACTTGGTGCCTCTCTGCCCTTACCTACCACATCTAATCCATTACCAAATCTTCATGAATGGACCTCTGAGAAAAGACCACACACCTAGCCCAGGTTTTCATGCTCTCCATCCTACAATGAACTCCTAGGTATCTCCTGTCATCCACACTCTAACTGTCCCTCATCTGTTCTCGACCCCATAGCCTTAGGGTAGTCTAGTACAGTTCTCCATAGGTCCACTCCCTTCTCACTCTTGTGTTGTTCTGACCTGGCCCTTGCTTGCAGCTCTACCTACCACCCCACACCCTCTCACTAGACATTTATACCTAACCACCATATGGTTTTGTCCACCTCCAAGTCCCTAATGCATAGCACAGTGCCTGGCATATATACTGTGCACAATAAGTATTTGTTAAATAAACACATATATGAGTAACAGAAAGATGCTAAAGAAAGAAAAGAAAACATGCTAATGCTGGATTTTAGGTTAACATTTTAAGTCAATATCCTCTTAGGTTTAAGTAAATACTTTTTTAAAAAGCTGAAGATATCTTATAAATTAGAAATTAAAAAAAAAAATGGATGCATTCTTTTCATTGTCACTTTACTTTATAGCTGACTTGTGCTTTTATCTCAGAGAAAGTTGAGTGTTGGCTATGCTCTTCATGGCTGATCCTGAGCAGAGTGAAGCAGAGTGTGAACTGCTCACCTTCAGGAGGTTGGTGTGGAAGTCACCTTATATAAGTCTCTGTGCATTCTACCTAGCTTCCTTAAAAGAATGTAGGCACAGGGCATGAGTTAGAAATCATTTCTAAAATGCCAATAAATGTGTTCTTTTACAGTTCATAAAGTCCAGAAGAAAATAGAAATAAGTTAAAATCCATAGTCCTAAGGAGCTCTTAGGCATTTTTTGACTTGTGATCATTCTGCTACTTACCTTAGCTGATAATTAGTATTTAAAAGATCTCATCAGAGAGGCAAAGTTCTGGGGAAAGTGGTATCAGTAGCAAACCTCAGTAGAGTCAAAAAGGACCAAGTTTATTTTCAGTGCTTTTACACTGTGCTTTTTAAGGCCATTCTTTCTCCTTCTTGATGTTACTTTGCCTCCTTATCCCGTAAGTTCTCTGTTGTGTTGGAGAGGGTCTGATACCAACTTGCAGTGAAGAAAAATGCTCTACAACAGTCATCTCTGAAGTTCTCAGAGAGACCAGGTCTTGGCTTCATTCAAGCATTAGTGACATATCAGGCAGCAGGACAGGCCAGTGACATGTGCTACGACGATTCCCAAGATGTCTTCCTACTAGCTAGAACAGAATCCTGAGGGTGGAGCCGTTTCAAACAATTGCACACTTTCAGATGAAGCAGAGAAATGAGTTTCCCTGAGTACCATGGTGTTGTCCTAGGTCATTGTGCCATTTGTGATTTAGCAAGCAATAAGTATTTTCCTTATCACAATTAAGCATTATCCAAAGTTTCTAAACTAATCACTACAAAATAGCTACCACCAAAGTTCGTAGAATCTTGGAGGCTGTAAAAATTTCTCTGTTCCAGAATGAGTAAAATACTGAAAGCTTTTGACACTGGAGAATAGCTGCCTGAGCATATCTGTAAACATGGCCAGAGAGGTGCCAGGAAAGTTGTTGAATCCTGAGTCACTCTCTATACTCATACATACACTAGGTGTCAGGCACAATACCACAGATATCAGCAGAAAATAAGTGGAGTGTGCTACTTTTTCCCTCCAGCCATTCTTCACAAAGCCAAACTGCACATGCATGTAATGTGTCAAAAATGAGCATAGAATGCCTGGCCTCACTCTGCAAAGCAAGACCATAGTTCTCCTCTATTCTAATGCTTTGCCTTTGTTTATGAGAGCTGTTAGGTATATTTTGTAAACTTGAGAAATGACACAGCCTACATTCTCTGACTTTCTAAATTCTGTAGGCAAATTGATGATGGAGAAGGCAAATTGATGTGGCTTTCCTGAAACGCCTAGAGAGTGAGACTACACAGGTGAGAGATGGAGTGAGAGTCATATATTCAGAGTATTTCTCTCTGGGAGATGGTCCAGTACCACTCCTTTGGGACCCAACTACTTCAACAGAAGCTTTAACACGGAGAAATTTTTAAGTGGTTTCATAAAAGTTACATAGTATTTAAAAGACACAAAGTATATTAGTTAGAGATGGCTTTCACCTACATATAAGATACTTAAGTAAGATCACATAAACTGAGAAGGGTGTCTTCTTTCCACACTACAATTAGTCTGTACTCAAGCAGCTCCAGGGCCAGGACAGTAGCTTACAGCATCAGTGTCTCAAGTTTTCTCAGTCCTCTGTTCAGTCATCCTCACAGACCATTCTCTTCTTCACAGGAGTAAGCTGGCTTCCATTCTTCCCTCGGTCCTAAACTGTGACCCTCTTATTTTAGGAAGGAAGGGAGAAAGCAAGGGCAAAGCCATGTTCTGGCCTTCTGTTTCCCTTTGAAGGAGCTTTCCTCAAACCTTAACCAGCTGACTTCTGCACATCTCATGGCCAGAATTGTCCTGTAGCCACCACTGTCAGAAAATGTGGTTTTGTTTAGCTGAGCTAGCTGCAGTTTACAGTAAGGTTAAAATTTCATTAAGCAGATAATTTAGACAACTCACAAATCAACATTCACACACAAATACACAGGCATCTATTACCAACTCAGAGTTCCAAAGTATGAATCTGATGAACACACAATTGCATCTGACCTTCAGATAAATCTATTCAAATATACAGATGAATTATTTGTCTATTTGCAATGCCAAACTCCATAATTATATGCTCATTTCAATTAGTCATGTTGCAAATATAGCCTCTCAGTTATTTGGAGATCAGAGAAAATGGTTTAGTCAAGGGTACACATATAATTCTTCAGAGCTTTAAGTGCAATCGATGTGATTAAAAGACCCACTGAACATTAAAAATATTGCTAAGCAGAGACACGTGATGAGTATGAAAAACAACATTTCTCTGTGATTATCTCTAAAGTTTGTTTTTAGATTATCTCTAACTAAATAAGGGAAACATGGTTGAGTGAGTAAACAACAGGCTTCAGCTGAAGCAGAGTTGGGTTCAAATCCCACCTCTGCAGCTTCCTAATGTGGTAGCCCTGTCTGAATCTCAGTTTCTGTATGTTAACTGGATAATGTGTAAAAACAGAGGTTTTGGATGTAAAGGCTCAGCCAATTTAAATAGTATTTGTTAATGCCATTGGCAAAGTACATCTTCTATTTTTAATCTAATCAGATTAATTAGTTTAATTGATCATCCTTACTGAGAAAATTTTAAGCCATAGTACTGTACTGCAGCAGGGGGAAAAGGTATGTAAAAGAAGGAATAGGTTTTAAGAGTTTTGGATAAAGACTATTTATTTAACCATAATTCTAACCCACAATTCTGCGAGTTGTGTTTTATTGTTAAGAAGCAGAGATAATTATTTCTCAAGGTGAGAATGGTCACTGTTTCATTTTCCCAGGACTGCTTTGGAGAAAATGCTGGGAAATGAATTCCATTCTGTTTTTCCTCTGTAACTATAGACAGGCCAACCTGCATTGGATTAACACCGCTGAGTCTCCATGCAGGTCCAACTATTCTAGAAGGCTAAGCTAAATTCTCAGGGCTGCTGTCTAGAATGATGAGCCATTGGAGCCATCAGAGCTATTTCCTGGCCTGAACACTGAGCCAAGGAGCAGGAAACATGGAGGTGAAAACAAAAATCTGAATCCAAAGTCTTTTCACTTTTCAAAGCTGCCTGAGTATCTTTAGTTCTTTCTTGTGGGTTTACACACACACACACACACACACACACACACACACACACACTCCTCTCCTCTCTCTCTCTCTCTCTCTCTCTCTCTCCATCTTTAAAAAGTCATAAAAATTTTCAAGTAAAAAATAAAAATAAATTTATTCTTTACTTTCAAAAAAGCTCAAAAGATAAATAAATAAATAAACAAACAAACAAACAAATAAATAATAAATGAATAAATAAAAGACCTGGGAGTGGTTTTGGACACAGATTTTCAGCTTCTAGAAACACAGAGTATCTTATACTTCTCAAGTTTCTCTTCCTCACAGGGGACACTGGGACTGAAACTATCTCCTCTCCCATTTAACTAATGCTTACCTTGCCAAACTCTGCAATGGGAGCCTCCAATAGCAAGCTTTTTTCTCAATGCAATAACATACAGGGGCAAAGGACACCACCAGAGAAATGCATTTATTTTTATTGTATCACATTTTTACTCCCCCAAATGATAACTCTTTGGATTAGTTATTAAATCAGAGTGGGCAGAAACCTCAAATCTAATTTAGTTTTCACTATTTGCACCACTATTTGTTTATCTTTTGTTTGTTACTTAGTTTCGGAAATTATAAAAACGAA
This sequence comes from Cynopterus sphinx, assembly GCA_030015415.1. Lineage (NCBI taxonomy): Eukaryota > Metazoa > Chordata > Mammalia > Chiroptera > Pteropodidae > Cynopterus > Cynopterus sphinx. The sequence continues at coordinate 33,983,404 of CM057389.1, read as the reverse complement.
CATGGCCATTCATTCCACTTTGTGTCTAAAAGTTTTAATCTGCGGCTTCTCAGCTACAGTCCTTCTTTCTCAGCTACTTGCTCTACTGAAATATAAAGGGCCCATAAGGTTTATGCTTTTCTACAAATACTTTAAAATGCAGAAGGAGAAACCCCTAAGTAAAGCACAAAAGAAATCATTCTGAACACATGACTTAGTCATTAGGTCACAGAGCGTGTGGCTGCCATGGGAGTCAGGACAGTCAACATAGCTGTCAGATAGCCCCAGGCTAATGAGACTGAAGTCAGCAGTGATGTTAACATGGTCCAAGCATCATTCATTCACTATAACATGCTGAGTAGGGCTCAGAAGCATCAGAAAAAGCTAAAAAGCAGAAAATATATAAATAAGGAAAGACAAAGAAAGTGACGCTTAGACGAGAGCTAGAGAAATCATCAATAGAGTTTGCACTGCTTTTCATAAGATGGTCGAGTTTGAAAATTTGAGAAATAGAGCACCAGGCCTTCAGGACTTAGAGAAGGGCAGTGATCAGCTAGGGACTGCTCCAACTCTTATTAGCATCCGGCATTTCCACACTGTCTTGGCAGATATTTCCCACATATACAACTCCTCACCTGAAATGTGTCTAGCCATACAATCTTGTTCCAAAAGGAAAATGTGTATATTTGATCTTTACTCTCACATGGCCCAAACAGCACTAACTACTTCTCTTTAATAACACCAGTCAATGACACTTTCTAGAAAATAGCCTTGGAACATCATTTGGTTATGTTTTTCCTTCACTTTTTATTTCATCTTTTTTACCTAGCTCAAGTTATTAACTTCTTCAAATTATATCTGAAATTTGACAGTTCTTTTCATCTTCATAGCTAACTGACAGGTCCAGTGCCTCATTTTTCTCATGACTCAAAGGCAGCTGAGGGAAGTAAGAAATGCATAGGCTCTAGAAGTAAGTTGGACCAATATTAACCACTTCATTTCCTGCATAACCCTCATCTTGAGGACTTCATTTTGAGATATAAGTTATCTGAAAAATTCATTGACAAATCTTAAATCTTACTCTACAGAGTTGTAGAAAACAATAAAACATTTACAAAAATAATTTTTTAAATAATTTTGTTAGCAGTCTTCCTAGACATACCTTGGTTAGACCAGTTCCTAGTTCAACAACCCACTGTCTTCCTGCAGTGAAGGTCTCAATTGTCTATTCGCAGCCTCTCTGTGGTCTGTACTGATGATCTCACAGGGCCCCAGCCCTTCAGAATCTACTTCAGTAAGCACCAACAATCCCACTGTGCACAGACCTCAGACTCCAGGAGGACTTAAATCTGGCCACTGTTTATCACTCTCTCTCATCACCCAAAACTGCTTATTGTCTAATGTTTACCTCATTTGTAAGCTTCTATAAGAAAACTTCTTGTTTCCTCTGGTTTATATTAATCTCTGCTATCATTAGCATTTAAAAAAATATATACACTTTTATAACAGTTACTATGTGCCAGGCCTTATTCTGCTTTTTTAAAAAAATTATTATGATTATTGTCAATTTTCCTATTTTACAGATGGGAATTGAAAAGCATAGAGAGAAATTTGCTCAAAGTCCCATGAAAAGCATGTGGTGGAACCAGGATTTAGTCCCAGACAGGCTGGCCATAGGTAGACCTAAAATGAACTAATACTGGCCTCCACCACATAATCCAGATGTTCACAAAGCTTGACATTTATTGAAATAGCTTTAGAGGTGAGTTCCTGGGAGTAAAAAATTACCTTTAGTATGAAGATTTTACAAAGTTAACCAAGATAAATACATAGGAGGCTCCTAAACTCCCCTACTTCCATAGACTCATCATATGTAAAGCTACACATGGATCAATTTCCAGTGAAAAAAATCTAGAAACTAGTTAAGTGACTCCTACACATGGGTCAAATGAGAAAATAACCACATCAAAATAAGGATGAAAGGCAGAGACACATTCTCTCTATAAAACCTACTCCAGAATAGTTCCATGAAATTTGGAGGGAACTCCCAACTTCCATCTTCTCCCTGAGGAGTGAAAGGTTTGAACCTTCTTCACATTTAGCACCCAACTTTTAAGACTCTGACCTAAGGAATGGATCTCCAAAACTTCTAGCTCTGAAAGCCATGAGACTTGCATCATTAAAACTATGGCAAACAAGGAGTTATTAATAGGAGTGTGAGAATCTGCAGTTTCTACCCTAGGGCTCAGTACAGAAGTAGCAAACAAAACTATCCATGTTCCAGTATTTCCCTGACAGAGGTTCATCTACCTACTTTAAAAGCTGCTGTCTACCTGAGGGTCAAGCTTCTAATTTAGCCCACACCTAGGAGCTGGCTACTACTATCCTCCTGAGAGACAAGGAAAGCTGAGGAACATATTTCTGCTCCAAGATGTGAGTATCTCCCTAGAATAAGCTTGTACAAGTGTCTGACACCTCAGCTTTTATGACTACTGCCAATGGAGCTTCTATTAACAAGTCCCACAAACTATAATAAACAAAAAAGCAGTTATTAACAAGTGCAGGACCACCTTTCCTCAAAACAGTGTACTAGGGCCAGAATAGAGAAATAAATGCAAAATTCTCACCACTCATTTACTCCCTGAAAGAGGCTTAACTACATACTTTCTCAGTTGCTATCTGATGGTCTGGTTTGCAATCAACTTGCATCTAGGTGCAGAATGTGACCCTCCTCTTTAGAACACTGATGGGTTTTGGCACACTCTCAACTACTGAGAGCCTCTAAGAACAAAGAAACTGGCTTGGGTAATCATAGTGTTTTGAGAGAGAATCAAGAACTAGCCTGAATGACAAAGTTAAATTTCTATACAAGACCGCTTTGTCAAGACTGGAAGAGGTGCCTGTTTTACCAACACAGTAAATCAAGAAGAATAAATAAATGGAGTAATATGTTTCAAACAAAATAACAAGAAAATAATTGAGAAACAAATCTTAATAAAATAGAGATAAGTGGTTTACCTAGTAGAGAGTCCAAAATAAATATTATAAAGATGCTCCCCAAGGTCAGAAGACCAATATATGAACAAAGTGAGAATCTCAAATAAAGAGGTAGGAAATATGAAAAAGAACAAAATGGGAATCACAAAACTGAAGAATATAATTACCTACTGAAAAATTCAACAGTTTTAATAAAAGACTAGATCAAGCAGAGAAAAAGAGAAAGATTTTCAACAACAGACTAGATCAAGTAGAAAAAATGATTGAGTGAACTAGAATACAGAAAAGTTGAATTTGTTCAAATAGAAAAGGGGAAATAAGAATAAAAAGCAGTAAAGATATCTTGAGGGAGTTATGGGACATTGTTAAGTGGATCAATATATGCATTATAGGGATCCTAGAAAAACAACATGAGAGAGAAGGGACAAAAATCTTTTTCAAAAGAATAATAGCTAAAAATATTCCTAACCAGAGGAAAGAAACAAACATTTAGATCAAGAAAGCCCAGAGAGTTCCAAATACATTCCAAATTATATAAATCTAAAGAGACCTACTTTTAAAGACAAGGATAGAATCTTAAAAGCAGCAAGACAAAAGCAACTTGTTATATGCAAGTGAAACCTTATAAGATCATAAACATATTTACAGTAGAAACTTTGAAAGCCAAATCAGAGAGGGATTACATATTCAAATTGCTGAAAGAAATAAATCTGTTAATCAAGAATACTCTACTTTGCAAAATTGTCCTTCAGAGTTGAAAAAGAGAAAAAGAGTTTTTTCAATAAGCAAAAGCTGAAAAAAGTTTATCGCCATTAGATCAACCTTACAAGAAATGTTAAAGGGAGTTCTTCAAGTTGAAATAAAATGATACTAAATGATGACATAAAAATATGTGAAAGCATTTAAAATTTAATTGTAAAAGTAAATATATTGCTAAATTCAGAATAATTTAATGTTGTAATAGTGGTGGGTAAATCACTTATCTCTACTATGAAGATTAAAAGGCCAAGTATTAAAAACAACTATAATCGCAATAACTTGTTAATGGATACATAATGTAAAAAGATGTGACATCAAAGACATAAAAAAGTAGAGGGAGTGTAAAAAGATGCAGTTTCTATATGAGTTCAAAGTTAAGTTGTTATCAGCTTCAAATAGATTGTTATAAATATAAGATGTTTTATATAAGCATCATGTTAATCACAAAGCAAAACTTATAGTAAATATACAAAAGATAATGAGAAAGGAATCAAAGCATACCACTCCAGAAAATCATTAAATCACAAAAGAAGACAAGAAGAGAGGAGAGGGAGTTATGAAACAACCAGAAAGCAATTAATAATGTTTATGCTTATTAATAATTATTCTAAGTGTAAATGGAATAAATTCTTCAATCAAAAGATATAGAGTAGCTGAATTATTAAGAAAATAATTATTTAGAAAATAAGACATAATATATGCTGCCCACAAAAATCATTTCAGCTTTAGGGACACAAATAGACTAAAAGTAAAAGAATGGAAAAGACATTCCATGCAAATGGAAAGCAAAAAAAAGCATGAATACCATACTTATATCAAACAAAACAAACATTATCAAAGATTGTACTAAGAGACAAAGGTCATTATATAATAATAAAGCAGGCAATTCATCAAGAGGATATAACTTTAGTAAATATTTATGCATCCAATGTAGAAGCATTTAAATATATAAAGCAAATATTAATTGATGTGAAAGAGAAATATATGCCACATTTTCAAAATTTGACTACATCATCCAGGTAGAAAAATCAATAAGAAAACATAAGACTTAAACTGCACATTAGATTAGATGAACCTAACAGACATTTACAGAACAAAAGAATACACAATACATATTCTTCTCAACTGCATATGGAACATTCTCCAGAATAGATAACATTTTAGGCCACAAAATACATCTTAATAAATTTAAGGAGATTGAATTCATATAAAGCACCTTTTCTGACCACAATGGTATGAAATCAAAAATTAATGACAAGAAAAAAACTGAAAATGCACAAATGTATGGAGATTAAACAGGCTTCTGAGCAACCAATGGGTCAAAGAATAAATGAAAAAGTTAAAACAATGTCTTGAGATACATAAAAATGAAAATACAAAATGTAAAACTGGGATACAGCAAATACAGTTCCAAGATGGAGTTTTATAGCAATAAATGCCAATATGAAGAAACAAAAATGATATCAAATAAGCAACCTAACAAAACACTTCAAAGTAATTAGAAAAATAAAAACAAATAAAGCCCAAAGTTAATAAAAGGAAGGAAATAACAAAAATTAGAGCAAAAATAAGTAAAGACTAAAAGTTAATAGAAAACATAAGTAAAACTAAGAGATTTAAAAAGCAAGTCAACAAACCTTTACCTAGAATTATTATGAATAAGAAAGGACTCAAAATTATAAATGATAGTAGAGATGTTACAACTGATAGTACACAAAAAAGTCATGGGGGGGGAACTACTATGAACAATTAAGCCAATGAATTGAACACCTAGAAGAAATAAATAAATTCCTAGAAACATACAACCTACCAAGTCTGAAGCATGAAGAAATAAAAAAATCTGAACAGACTGATTACTAGTAAGGAAATTGAATCAGTAATCAAAAGCCTCCCAACAAACAAAAGTCCAGAACCAGAAGGTTTTATTGGTGAATTCAACCAAACATTTAAAGAATAAATACCAATCCTTGTCAAATTCTTCTAAAAAATAGAAGAGGAAAAACATTTTCAAACTCATTTTATAAGACTACCATTATACTGATACCAAAACCTAACAAGGACACTAAAAAAGAAAAAAATAATAAAAAGGAGTGATGTCAGAAACACAGAAGAGTGAGAGATGTCCCCATATCTCTTCCCTTGAAACAACAGGAAGATGAACATCTAAAATTAAACAAAAAAAAACCCTGTAAACTGCACACTAGCATGGTTGAGAGTGCACATAAGAGCTACCACAGGTCAGAAACCTGGGTGTTGGGTGGTGGACTGGGAGAAATAAAGAAGCTGCCTCTCACAGCCACCAGAGCTGTAGGAGGAAAAGGAAAGGAGACGGTGCAGCAAATTCTCTGAACAATTCCTCCAAGAGTGCTGTGAGCTTCCCGTGGCCAATGGCAGTGTGCAATCATCAGGGCAGAAGACAGAGGAATGGGAATGGCAGAAAAGTGTGAATGACAGGGAAACAATAGTTAATTTTACCAGCCATGGTTGCAAATCTGAGGCTGACCTGCAACCCCTAACACCCACCCAGAGAGCCCCTCCACTCATATCCTCCAAGAAAGAATGCTCTGGAGGCCCAGAGGATCTGAGAAAATGCTACCAAAACTGTCACTAACACTGACAGGAACTGAGACTGAGGGTAGTGAGAGTAATTAAACATCTATGAAAAAAAAGATGCTATTAAGACTATATAAATCAGAGATCCAAGAGGCTTAGACACCATCTACTGGAAACCAAAAGAAAAATACCTTTTGTGCAACAGGCTAGGAATCATTATATAATACATCTTCTTTCTGGAAAAAATAAATAAATCAGAATACACTTCCATTAATTCCCAGGTAGAAAATAGTACATTAAACACCATAAACAACCAAGGGGGCAAAGCCTCTTAGAAAGAAAAAGAAAAATCTCCAGGAAGTAAGCTTACAGACATAGAAATATGTTACTTAAATGACAGAGAATTCAGGATGGTACTTCTGAAAAAACCAAGTGAGATCAAAAATAATTCATATAAACAATTTCAAGAATTGAAAAAACAAATAAATGAGCAGAATGAGTTCTTTAGCAAGAAGATTGAAACCTTCAAAAATAACCAAATAGACCTTTTGGAGATAAAGAACACACTGCCAGAGCTGAAAAATGAAATAACAAGTTTGGGAAGTAGAGTAAACCAAATGAAGGAAAGGATCAGTGACATCAAAGACAGAAATCTAGAAATAAATCAGAAGGAAGAGAGAAACCAAAAATAAAAAATGACGAAAGAGAAATACAAGGAATAGCTGATACCATTAGGAGAAGAAACATAAGAATAATGGACTTTCTCAAAGGTGAGAAAAAAGAGCGGGACTAGAAAGCATTTCAAGCAAATAGTTGATAAGAATATTCCAAATCTAAGAAATGAGCTGGAGCTTAGAATTTAAGAAGTCAACAGAACATCCAATCATCTCAACCCAAAAAAGGGCTTCTCTAAGACACACTGTATTAAAATAATCAAAAATCAATGACAAAGACAAAATTCTCAAGGCAGCCATGGAAAAGAAGATGGTAACCTACAAAGGAAAACCCATTAGATTATCATCGGACTTCTCAGCACAAATTTTACAAGCCAGAAAGGAGTGGAATCCAATATTCAAACTATTAAATGAAAGGAACTACCAGCTGAGCCTAATGTATACAGCTAAGCTGTCCTTTAAATATAAAGGAGAAATAAAGACCTTTTCCAGACATACAAAAAATTAAGGGAATTCACTATGAGGCCTCACTATAGGAAATACTTAAAGGGGTCAGCTCACCTAAAACAAAATAACAATAAAATACATAATTAGGAGTAAGGTGACTATCCGGCAAATAGAAATAGAGGAATGCAACCCTTATAAGGAACAGGACATTATAAGCTTGAACAATAAGTAGATTTGCTGTAGCAATTTGTAGACAAATTGAGACAACAATGACTGAAAGGGGGATGCAAAGAACCAAATTTGTAAAAGGGAATGGAGATAAGGCACACATAGAAGAAAAGGGACTGCTGTGTATATGTAATGGTCCTTTACATATTTATAAGTGTAACCACATTCCAAAAATTCAGAAACAAAGTGTACAACATAAAACAAGAAGGACAAGAGGGAAAATCCACAAAAGTCAACCAAAATAAAGAAAAATAACCTACAAGGACAAGGAAGCAATGGAAACACCAAGCTAAAAAGCAAAAGATAAAATGGCTATGAGAAGACCTCATATTTTAATAATCACCTTAAATATAAATTGATTGAACTCACCAATAAAAAGCCACAGAGGTGCAAATTGGATCAACAAACAAAACCCAACCATACGCTCCTTCCAGGAGACACATTTCAGCTCCAAAGACAGATATAGACTCAAAGTGAAAGGGTGGAAAATGATATTTCAAGCAAATGACATTCAGAGAAAAGTGGGAGTAGTGGTACTAATAATGGAATAAATAGATTACAAAATAAAATATGTAAAGAAAAATACACAGGGATACTTCATAATGATAAAGGGAACCATGCACCAAGAAGACATAGCACTTATTAATATCTATGCTCCCAATCAGGGAGCCCCAAAATATGTAAAGCAATTACTAACAGAACTAAAGGGAGACCCGGACCAAAACACTATCATAGTAGGGGACCTAAATACCTGCACTGTCAAATATAAACAGATCATCCAAACAGAAAATCAATAAGGAAATAATATCCTTAAAAGACACATTAGACCAACTGAACATAATCGACATTTACAGAGCCTTCATCCCAAAACAGCTGCTTATAAATTATTCTCAAGTACAAACAGAACATTCTCAAGAATGACCACATATTGGAATACAGAGATAACCTCAACAAATATAAGAGGGTTGAAATTATGCCAACCATATTCTCTGATCATAATGTTTTGAAACTAGAGATAAACTATTAAAAAAAGTGGAAAGAACCACAAATACATAATTAAACAACATACTATTGAAGCATAACTGAGTCAGGGGAAAAAATAAAAAGAGTGATCAATAAATACTTAGAAATGAATAATAATGATAGTATAACATATCAAAACTTTTGGGACATGGCAAAAGTGGTCATAAGAGGAAAGTTCACATCATTACAGGCCTACCTCCAACCTCATGAATGAACCCAAATAAACAACCTAATGCTTCATCTTAAAAACAAACAAACAAACAAAAAAAACTAGAAAAAGGACAAATGAAGCCTAAATTCGTCAGAAAAAAAAGAAATAATCAAAATTAGAGCAGAAATAAATAAAATTGAAAACAAAAAAAAATAGAAAAAATAAATGTAACAAAGAGCTGGTTCTTTGAGGTTAATAAAATTGACAATTCCCTGGCTAGATGCATTAACAAAAAAAGAGAAAGGACACAAATAAACAGTCAGAGATGAAAGAGAGAAAATTATGACAGATACCAAAGAAATACAGAGGGTCACACAAGTATATAATACCAAATTAATAACCTAGAAGAAATGGACAAATACTTAGAAAAATACATCTCTAGACTAAATCAAGATCTGGAAAATCTAAATAGACTGGTCAGCTATGGAAATTGAAAGTGAAACAATCATCAAAAACCTACCAAAAGTAAAAGTCCAGGACCAGATGACTTCACCAGTGAATTCTACCAAATATTCAAAGATTTACTACCTATTCTTCTCAAACTCTTCCAAAAAATCCAAGAGGCGGCAATACCTCCCAGTTCATTTTATGAGGTCGATATTACTCTGTTTCTAAAACCTGGTAAAGATAACACAAAAAAAACTATAAACCAACATCTCTCATAAATACAGGTGCAGGTAAGATACTAGCGAACCGAATACAGCAACATTTTAAAAAGATTATACACCATGACCAAGTCAGCTTCATTCCATAGGCACAGGAATGGTTCAACATACACATATCAATTAATGTGTATACCATATAAATAAATGAAAAATATGATTCATATGATCATACCAACAGATGCAGAAAAGAGCCTTCGACAAGATATAGCATCCATTTATGATAAAAACATTTAACAAAATCAATACAGAAGGAAAGTACTTTAACATAATAAAGGCCATATATGATAAACCCTCAGCCAACATTATATTTAATGGTGATAAACTAAAAATCTTCTCTCTAAGATCAGGAAGAAGGCAAGGCTGTCCATTATCACCACTGTTATACAATATAACATTGGAGGTCCTAGTGTGTGCAATCAAGTAAGAAAAAGAAAAAAAATGTCGTTAAAATAAGGGACAAAGAAGTCAAACTGTTACTCTTTGTGGATGATATGATTCTCTATATAGAAAAACCTAAAGACTCCAAAAGAACACTACTAGAAACAGTAAGCAAAGACAGTAAAGTTTGTGGATACAACATCAATGTTCAAAAATCCATAGCTTTCCTACACTGTAATAACAGAAGTGTCAACAAAAGGAGAGGAAAAAATAATTCATTTTGCAATTGTAACAAAAAGAATAAAATATCTAGGAATAAATATAACAAAACATGTGAAGGACCTATATAATGAAAACTACAGGACCCTATGAAAAGAAATCAAAGAATATACAAAGAAATAAAAAGATATTCCATGTTCTTGGATTGGAAGAATCAGCATAGTTAAAATAACCATATTACCTAAAGCATTATAGAGATTTAATGCAATCCCCCATCAAAATCCCATTGGCATTTTTTTTAAAAAAATGGAATAAAAAATCTTCAGATTTATATGGAAGCACAAAAGACCCTGAATTTCCAAAGCCATCCTGCATGAAAAAGAAAATGAGGCTGCAGGCATCACTCTGCCTGACTTCAAATTATACTACAAAGTGACAGTAATCAAAACGGCATGGTATTGGCAGCAAAACAGACACACAGACCAGTGGAACAGAATCAAGAGTCCAGAAGTAAACCCATATTTATGTGGGCAAATAATTTTTGACAACAATCCCAAAACATACAATGATGAAAGGAAAGTTTCTTCAATAAATGGTGTTGAAAATACTGAAGAGCCACCTGCAAAAGAATGATACTAGACTATTGTCTATCATCACACACCAAAATTAACTCAAAATGATTAAGGACCTGAATATAGGACCTGAAATAATAAAATACATAGAAGAAAACATAATTAAACTCAAGGACCTTGGACTTAAAGAGGATTTTATGAATTTGACCTCAAAAGCAAGGGAAGTAAAAGCTAAAATAAATGAATAGAATTACATTGAACTAAAAAGCTTTTGTTCAGCAAAAGAAATCATCAATAAGGTAAAGAGACAGCAATCTGAATGGGAAAATATATTTGTAAGCAATATCTCTGATAAGGGCCCAATATCTAAAATATACAAAGAACTCATATAACCCAATAACACCAAAATAGATAAATAAATAAATCCAATCAAAAAATAGGCAGAATACCTGAACAGACACTTCTCCCTAGAGAACATACAAATATATGAAAAGAAGCTCAAGTCACTTTCAATTAGAAAAATGCAAATCTAAACCACAATACTATCTCACACCTGTTAGAATACCCATTATCAACAGGACAGGTAATAACAAATGCTGGAGAGGATGCAGAGAAAATAGGAACCCTCATACAATGCTGGTGGGACTGCAAATTGGTACACCCACTATGGAAATTTGTATGTAGTTTTCTCAAAAAACTAACAATAGATCTAACATATGATCCAGCAATCCCTCTACTGCATATTTACTCCAAAGACTTGAAAACCCATATCTGAAAAAATATTTGCACACAGATGTTTATAGCAACACTATTTATAGTGGCCAGGACAGGGAAACAACCGAAGTGTCCTATGATAAATGATTGGGTAAAGAAGCTGTGATGCATATATACAATGGAATATTACTCAGCCATAAGAAGAGATAAAATACTGCCATTTATGACAACATGGATAGATAATCATGCTAAGACAAATAAGCCAGACTGAAAAAGTTGAAAATCACATATCACATATATGTGGGATATAAACCTAAAAGCAACAAATGAACAGGACAAACAAATAGACTCATGGACATGAACCAGACATGATTACCAGAGTGTAAAGAGAATGGGGGAGGGGGAGATAGATGGGGAAGGGTAAAATTTAAGTCATTTCCTTAAAATGTTTAATTATTTATTTAATTAAAAAACTCCAACAAGAAAAATAAATAAATAATATGTTTCTGACTAACCGGAATAAAAACTTACTGATCTAAAACAATTTCGGTAATGACAGAATATACTGACTGTAAAAATTGTTATGAATAAATCAGGATGCATGGTAAAAAGAAAAGAAAAAAGAAGAGAAAGAAAAAAAAGAAAAGAAAGAAAGAAAGAAAGAAAGAAAGAAAGAAAGAAAGAAAGAAAGAAAGAAAGAAAGAAAGAAAGAAAAAAAGAAAGAAAGACAGAAAGAAAGAAAGAAAAGAGAGAGAGAGAGAAAATTATAGGCCAATAACCTGATGAACACAGATGCACCAATCTTCAAAGAAATGTCAGCAAACCAAATTTAACAGCACATAAAAGTATCATACAGTATGATCAGGTGGGATTTATTTCATAGATACTAAGATGATTTAACATCTGCAGATTAATCAATGTGATACATCACATTAACATAACTGAGGATGAAAATCATCTGATCATCTCTATAGATACATAAAAAGCATTTGACCAAATTTAACATCATTTTATAAAAAAAAAAACTCAACCAATTGGGTATAAAGGGAATGTACCTCAGCATAATAAAGGCCATATATGACAAGCCTACAACTAACATCATACTGAAAAATCAAAAGCTGAAACTTCTCCTCTAAGATCAGAAAGAAGACAAAGATGCCCACTCTTGTTCTATCCTGAGTAGTTAGGCAAAGACAACCAAATCAGTAATAAAATTATCTCCTTTTGCAGATGGTATGACATGTAACTAAAGACCACACTGATAACAACAAAAAAAGAAAAACTTGTTAAATTTAATAAATAAATTCAGTAAAGTTGCAGTGTACAAAATTGGCATATAAGAATTAGTTGCATTTCTATACACTAACAATAAATTACCAGATAGAGAGTAAGTGAAAAAAATCTCATTTACAATAGTACCAAAAAGAATAACTACTTAAGAAAAAATTTAACCAAGTAGGTGAAAGATCTATACACTGAAAGCTATAAGATGTTGATGAAAGAAATTGAAGGCACAAAGGAATAGAAAGATACTCCATGATCATGGATTGGAAGAATACGGAGTCCAGAAACAAACTCATGCATATATAGCCAACTAATTTACAACAAAAAGGCCAAGGCCAAGAATATACAATGGGAAAATAATAAGCTCTTCAGTAAATAGTGTTGAATTGTCACATGCAGAAGAATGAAAATGGACCCTTATCTTACACCATACACAACAATCCATTCAAAAAAGATTGACCATTTGACTAGAAGACCTGAAACCATGAAATTCCTAGAAACCACCAACAAAAATCAAAAAGCAACCTATTCAATAAGAGAAAATATTTACAAATCATAAATCTGATAATAGGTTAATATTCAAAATATACAAAAGACTCATACAACTCGATAGGAAAAAATCAAATGACCCAAGTAACAAATGGTCAAAAGACCTAAATAGACATTTTTTCCAAAGAAGGTATATAAATGGGCAATAGGTACATGAATGAGTGCTCAACATTACTAATCTTCAGGAAAATGCAAATCAAAAACACAATGACGTATCACCTCACACCTGTTAGAATGACTATTTAAAAGACAAAAAGATAAAAAATTTCTGGTGAGGATGTGGAGAAAAGGGATCCACTATGGAAAACTGAAGATTCCTCAAGAAATTAAGAATAAAGCTACCATGTGATCCAGCAATTCCCCCTCTTTGTGTATATCCAAAGGAAACAAAACTATTATCTTGAATATATATCTATACTCTATCATCTTTGCAGTATTATTCACAACGGCCAAGGTATAAGAACAACTTAAATGTCCATGGGCAGAGGAATGGATAAAAAAAAAATGACGTGCACACATACACACACACACACACATGCACACATGCACACACACATACACACACACAGAAAATCTCCAATGGACTATTAATCAGCCATAAAAAATAATTTCTGTCATTTGTGACAACATGGATAAGCTAGGAGGGCATTATACTAAATGAAGTTACCCAGAGAAAGACAAATACTGTATGGTATCACTCAGATGTGAATCACTCACATGTGAAATCATTTTTAAAAATAAAAAGTCAAACTTGTAGCAATAGAGAATAAAGAAGTGGGTGCCAGGACTGGGGGATGGGATAAACAGGGAGAGGTTGGTAAAAGGGTACAAACTTTCAGCTATAAGATGTGTAAGGTCTGAGAGTCTAATGGATAACTCGGGGACTATAGTTGATAACAGTGCATTGCATAATTGAAATTTGCTAAGAGTATAACTTAAATGTCTTCATGTTTAAAAATTATATATGTGAGGTGATTGATATGTTAATTAATCTGAAGGGGGGAAATACTCTCTCATGTGAGTGTGTGTATCAAATCTTCATCTTGCACACTTTAAATATCTTACAACTCCTTTTCAATTATACCTCAGTAAAGCTTTAAAAGAGTACCCTTTCATATTTCTTGAGTAAACCTTACAGTGCTAGGTATCACAGCAAACAAAAAGAGGTAATGTTTATTAGGTTTAACTGTGTGACACATATGGATCTAAATGAGTTATGTGTAATTAATTAATAGATTTTATCCTCATAGCCTGGGTGGGTTGGTATTATTAATCTGTTCACAGAGAATGAAACAAAGTATTTCCATCCTTCTCATGCCATGGCATTTTTGTAATGTCAGATATCATAATGAAGCAAGCTAGGGCTGAGTGCAGACTTATAAAGAAAGTCTTACATCTAGTGAGAGATTTTCCAAGCCCTTAATGTGAAACAGGCTTTTTTCTAAATTATACTGGACCCTCATTCCAGACTCCTCTGATGGTAAACTTGGATTTTTTCTGGTCAATCTTTGCAAAACAAGCTTGTATATCATTTTTTGAAAGCAAAATGAAAACAAGGTATTTTAATTATATATATATATATAGATAGATAATATATATTATATATATACATTATATTATATATATTATATATATAATATTTTATATATATATATATATATATATATATATATATATAAATTATCCCCTCTATATTACTCTTCCAGTTATGGACTGCTGGTAGAATTCAACAACTCAGCTTGTGGCTTATACATTTATCTAACTGCACAAGAATGTTGATATTTGCTGGAGGTGATGAGAGAGAGAAAGAGAGAGAGACAGATTAATTGATTTTCCTGGCCAAGATTCTCATTTATATTTGTATTTGAATATGTGTAGTTTACTCATGCTTCAAACATTTAGAATTTAATTAATTTAATTAATGTTTAATTAAAAGTTATCCTTTAGGCAATTCTAGTGATAGAAAATTAAATACATGCAGAAACTGCAATAATTATGTGTGATCCTATTTTAAGTACAACGTGTTGGCATTATCTTATAATTTTATTTTAAATATTCCTTGAGTTTGAAAGATGTGGAGAGGAGAATGACCCCTGGTCAAGGAATTGGTCAATGCAGTTTCATCCTGTCTTTGCCCTTCAGTGTGTATTCAGAAGAACATCTGAAATTCTTGGCACTATTGCTCTTTATTCAAATGGTAGAGTAGATGAGACAAAGTAATTTCTCTTTCTACCTTTAGAGTTCCTGTCATGGACAATTGAAATGTTGGATATAGAAAAACACAAAGTCCTGACTTTATTTCTTCCCTTCCCATTTGCCCTACTTAAAGGTACACAGGCCTCACCATCAACAAAGACACCAAGCTCTACTAAGAACAAAGATCATTTAGTGATGAATTAGTCCCTCTTAAGTGTTTGTGAAGAGAGATAAATCATAAAATAAAGTTGAGAAATACAAATTTAGCAATGATGTAAGAGAAAAAACTAAAACCTCAGTGGCCCAGACACCTGTGATTTAACATCCTCCTATTGTCTGCAGTATCCTGAAGCCCCCAAAAAAGGCCACCAGAAGATCTAAATAGGTTTCCTATCTCTGCAGACACACAGAGAACTCCTTCTTCTGTGTGTGTCACAGATGTTGAAAGCAGATCCAGGTCACATTGGCATCTTTCAAAATGAGAGTAAATCTGAAGGCACAGCTATAAGTCCCCCACCTCACACTGACCTGGTAGCTCAGGAAAGAATGGAAGGCATTCACTCCATAGAAAAGCAGGAAGACAAATTATTCTTACAGCAAACACTGCCTTCCACACCATCACCATCTGAAACACAATACAATAAAATTAATGTTAATAATGACAACCCAGGACAGAAGGAAACTGATGAATTATGTCCTGGGAACTTTGTGTGAGCAGACAGGAAATTGAAAATGATTGTCACCATAAAAGCATTCAAATTTAAATTTTGCTATATAAAACTTTAAAATTTCTGAAAAAAGCTAACTAGCTTTTTATTTGGCAACTTTATTTTTCTTATGATGAAAAATAACTCTGCTAAATTCTAATTATCATTTTTATTTGTACCGTGAAACTTTCTTATCATCTTTTAGACTTTTCAAAGTATATTTAGGTACAGGTTCCAAAAATAGGCTAGAGTTAACATATATTGAATACGTACCATGTGCTTGGGCTGTGCTAAACATTTTACTGAAATTAAGTGATCCAGAGCCAAAAAAGGGACCACATCAGAATCCCAAGCCATGTCCATCTGGCTCTAGAGCCAAGTATTTAACTGCTAGACGAAGGTCCAGAAGAAAGCATTGGGCTTAGACAACTTATAAACAAATTGGCTCTCATGAGAAAGGCAAGTATGCTACATTACTAAATGCCAAGTAATTTTTTCCTCATCTGGTATTTAGACACTCAGTTAAGGCAGTGTTAACAGTGGTCATTGTCATTTGAGTCTAATTCTAGCAACATCTTTGAGTCCTTTTGGCAAGGAATAGCATTTTTCAAAAGAGCTCACTCCTCCCATTTCATCCTAAAATCTGAAACTGGACAGCAAGGGAAAGTAAGAAGCACTCATTCTTAGCCATAATCTGGTTTATTTTACTTTAGATCTCCTTTTAAATTGGGTAGAGGGCCCATGCTTCAACAGAAGTTTAACCAGGCAGAATTCAGACCTTGAATTTCCATATGAGGAAGCTCTGTGCAACTCTCCTGGCAGAGAGAAGTCACCACATCCTTGATGAATGCTCAAATTGGCTTGTAGCTGGGAGCCATTAGGGTTGGAGAAGCCTCAGTGTTCAGGCCAGGGGTCTCTCAGAAATCTCAGTGGTAGGCTTTTTTCAAGCTCTGGGAGCCAACCATTGCAGATGTGTCCACAGAAGTGGGGAGGTCCCATAAGGAGAGAAATCACAAAACTCATAAGCACTGCCAGGAGCACAGATCATTTTCATCAAACCATCCCAAACACCACTTTATAGCTGTCTGGAATTCCCCTGTGAAGGTGCAGTTATCAACTCAAAATGCTGCTCCTATCTGATTTTTAATTTGGGCTTTCAGCTAAGTCTAGTTTTTTGTCCCTGGAAAGGAGGGAAGAAAGAAGAAAGAATTGAAAGAGGGAATTGAATGGCTTATTTTTTATTGTTCTTCACCACATGAAAGTTATTATTTCACTGATAAGCTAATGATGATCTAGCCAGAATGTTCCTGGTAAGAAACAGAAGGAGCCAACAGTCTCCTCAGGCTCAAGGTTATGCCTTTCCCCAAGGTATGTACAAAGACAGTTGAGCTGTAAACATTTGTGAGGCTTACCTGGACTAAGGGCATGAGTAACACTGGTGGAGTTAAATAAAAGTAAAAGCTGAGATAAATCAGAACTGGACGTAAAGTCCTTTAAGATCTCAGCACCCTTGAGAAATGCAGAAGCTAAGGATGGCAGAGCACTATCTGGGAAACAAAATACTTTTCTGGGACTCTGTGCCAGGGCAGCAAGCATTGACTCTTTCACAAAAAGAGCTGAGATGGCTTTTAATCACCACTTGGCTTCAGGTAGATAAAATATAAGTGGAGACAAGATTGTCAGTCTCTCAGATTTCCGGTTTGATGCTGTTCCCACTATCCCACACTGTATTTTGCAGTGTTTCCTTCTTCAATGTATGAGTAGTACTTCCATGTCTGGGGTTGCACTAGTGCTTGGACCACACTCAATTATTTTTCACCAGACTGGTGGTGCCTTTCTAATGTTGAGCAACCCACACCGATTTACCCTCAGAGCCTTCTCCAGTTGAAGTGGAGCCAACTTTTTAGAAGGGTACCAATCTTAAATGATTGAGTGTCATCTTAGCACACATGATGTCATCTCTTCTCACTGTAGATTTATTAGTATTCGTTCTTAAAATCTAATAGTAATCTGCTCTACTGACAAAAGAATGTCGAACTGGTCCAACAAATTATCAATAAATATATTAGTAAAAGAGAGAACAAACTTGCTTTTTACTAACCCAGAAAGAAAAACAAAAACAATGAGTAGAAGTACTAAGATTTTGATTCAGTATTTTTAAGAAGTTCTAATGTTGATATATTTTTTTAGCCTCCTGAAAAGGGAAACTAGTGTATTGGTAGAAAAAAAAAAAACCCTTTTCTTCAGAAGTGTTCAACAAGAAATTGGTTTACTTTATTATGGAGAAGAGTACACATTAATTCTGCTGGTTTCCCTTAACTTCCATCCAGAGAAGAGTATAGAGACTCTATCACCCTTCAGAAGGACCAGATATACACAGAGAAATAGTAATGGCTCCAGCCTTAGATAGCCTAGGATAGAGGAGGAGCTGGCAAAATAATTTTTTGTTTCCTTCCATTGTAAATTCTATGGTTTAGCAGTTAATTGTGCTGATAGAAACATGGCTGCCTCACTATCTGATAATCCTCCAACAGTACCATCAAGGTACTGTCCTTCTAATGGCCTGAGAATTGGTTGTGGCTTTTCTAGTAAAAGGTAACCTGAGCACAGAAGAAAATATTTAGATGTAAACCAGGGTTACCCACTCCCTAACATCGACATAAGACTGATTTGCTTCAAACTCTGTTTTGTAAATAATTGTCTTAGTAAGATTTCAGAGAATTTCCAGTGGCCAGTTACTGTCTTCTCCTGCCCTCTGGCTCCAATTAGTATGACATAGTTAATGATTAGCTTACTTTGGGACTCATTTATTTTTTTAATTAATGCCCATAATCGGGGTCCTGAATGAGTCACCCCAAAATGTGCCTCTGTGGTATGCAGATTTTTTTTGTTTTTTTGAGCTATAAGCAACTTCAACCTCAGGCTCCAGAGAAACTTCTTATATACCTCAATCCTCTTTTCTATCTCTGAACCTCTCATGCACATGGGCTCTCTGACTTTCTTATGTGTGCAGGGTTCCCATACATATGTATGTATGAAATTTGGTTATTTTCTGTTGATAATCTGTCTTATGTCTATCTGATTATTAGACCAGCCAAAAAAACCTTGAAGGTAGAGGAATGTTTGTTCCTCCCCACAGATGGAGCTGTGAGCAGGATAAACCCATTGGCTGGAACCCCACACTTCCCAAAGGTTGTGGCAGATAAGGAGATCCTGAGGCATCTGACATGGGCCAGAACAAGGTAAGGGTTCTTACCTTCTCAGCACACCCCCAGATCTCTGTCTGCAGGATCCAGTGGAAGCAATAGAGGAGTGATCTTCATTCACTATTCTAAATTTAGATTGGCAAGAGAATCTTTACGAAATTAGTTTCTAGGGATAGTGACTCTTGGTTACTTGGTATGAGTACTCATGGATTTTATTTTTCTTTGTCTCTGTCTTGCTTCTCTCCTTTTATCTTGTTGTGTGTCCTGCGAGCTTAGCTTTATGACTAGTAAGAATACTTTTTTTCTGGCCTCTGTCATCCAGAGGATGTACTTGCCAAGGCACACTTTACTCTCTATATGGCCACGGTAAGCTCTCAGGGAGTTTTCTGTGTCTATTCTACACCCTCCTGGGTCCGTGGAATTGTTTAATAATGCCAGAAATATTTACTGTTTGACCTAGGTGAAACCTAACAAGATATTTAAAAGAATTTAATAACTTTCTTCAGAAATTTTGCCAAATTGAAAACTAACTTCAGAGCCTGATAGGATTTTTGAGCCCCCTCCCTAAGTTAAAATAAAACTATATATCCAGAGGGAAAGAAGAAAATTATAGATTACGTAGTTAGACAGGTGGGTCAACCTATGATGTTGCTTAAGTTCTCAAATTTTGAGAGAAACTTATAAATCTTAAAAATCTTTGCGAAACCAGATATGGAGCTCTAGAAGCAGTTCAAGCCCGCCTATCTCTTTATTCCTAAGATTGAAAGGAAAAAAAACTGGGAAACTAGAATGTTTTTGAAAGCTTCTATGGTTTCAATGCTCCATTGTAAATGATAAATACAAACCTTAAGTATTTTCTCCACAAATATTATTAAGAAAAAGCTTTAGCCATCTACAAGATAATCCTAATTTATTCTGTCAGAAACACAGTCTGGATGCAACTGTTCTTTTATATTATCTTATCCATCCTATGACAGTAATTTTAAAATGAAGGCTAGAAGGTTTCTGTTCATGCCTGTTTATATTTTCATGTGTGTCATGTGGTATTTTCTACCTATGGATGGTACTGTTGACGTATTGAAAAAAAAAAAAAAAGAAACAAGCCCAGGTACTTTCAGAATCACATGATCTGGAAAAAAATATTTGATATTAAAGCTGGTTTGAGTTTGGTTTTATTAAATAGGCATATCTTTAGAATAATCAACATTAAATAATGTTTTTGTTCTACCTGGGTTTATTGGTCAAATAAGATGGTATTCAAATTTGTCAGCAAGAAAAGTAAATTGACATGATGAAAATATCATTAGTAATCTAACTTTAATTGTTAAGAATGAGTAAATTAAATAAATGTAAATAGGAAAAAAGGCTTCTTTTTAGATAAATTCTTTAGTAATAATGACATTGTTTAAAATGGCTTCCTAATTCATTTGGTAACTTGAAGCGTCAAAGTTTTGCTAGACAAATTAAATGATGGCTATCCATTAAATGTCTGAATGATGTCTAAATAATATTTAAAAAATGAAACATTAATTACTGAACATAAGTTTATCTACTTTTGCTTATTATATTTAGTCCATTAGTAACACATCTTATGCCACATTTAAAAAAAAAGTTGTACTATGAAGAAATATATTTCTGGAAATTATTAAATGTGTTCGTAAATATATTAACCTAAAGAATACTGGTCTAACAGTTCACAATTGTTTATTTGTTATTTTTTGCTACAAATTAAGGTTTGGGTTCCCCCCCCCCTCTTTAATTCCCTCCTTATTTTCACCCCCTGACCAATGGATGTTGCTGCTTCTCCTTAAGAACTGAATCTCTGAAGGCGGTTCATCTCCTCCCACACATTCACCGTGTGCAGCCTTGGCCCGGTGCACCCAGGTTGGCATGCCCAGGGTACGGCACACCCAGGGTATGGTCCATGTCTCCACCTGGAGCGTGAACTCAGAACCTTCTGCATATAAAGCAGACATGCCAACCACTACACTATGGAGCCACCCCTGGGTTTTTTTAAGGTTAAGAATTCTAATATATGTAATTAAAGCTTTGGAAATTAATAATGTTAGGAAAAACAACTATGTATACAAAATATATATATTTTGGCATTAAAATAAGGATATGAGATATAGAGATGTTTTTGAGGGAAAGGAAATTAATTTTGTTCTAAAGTAAGGCTGGTTGTTTCAGGATGAGAAAGAAAAAATGGTGCAAAGATATAAATGTAAAAAGGAGAGTTGTAGAAGTTTCATGGAAAAGAAACTTTAAGAAAAGAAATTCTAATCAAATAAGTAAATTTAAATATCAAGAGTATGGTGATGCAAAATTAGAGTTTTGTTTTCTCTCTCTGCTAAAAGTACTGTTTGAGACTGATGATATAAAAATGTTTTCTGCCTAGAAAGCAAAGATTGTCTGTTTTATCAAAATAATTTTCTTTGTTTTATGTTGTCTTAATCTGGTCATTGATTACTTAAGGACACTGAGTTTTCTCAATAATAACTAAGTTTTGCTAACAATTATATAAACTTTTATGTTGCTTTAAAATCTTACATTGCCACTTTGGTTAAAAGAATAATTAAGTATTGCTTCATACTGACTTATGATCTTAGTTAGTCAAATGTCTAAATTTCTTAATATATTTTGGCAAACTTCCAAAAATTTAAATTATATATAGAGTCTTGACCTTAAAGTAACTTTGGGGTATTCCAGAATGGCTCTTGGAACACCTCAAAAGATTTGTTTTCTCTCCTTACAAAAGCCAGAGACATATTGAACTATTTAAGCTTATTTTGGTGAGTTGAAATTACATGGGTAGTATTGTCAAATAAAAAATAACATTGAACCTTTTTTTTGTTGTATTTGTATGTTATAAATGTTTCAGAAATATATATATGAAAATGCTGGAAATTTGAGGTGTCCTGACATAGATGTCCATCATGAAAATTGAGAAAAATGCTAAAATGACTAATCTTAGACTGTGGCACATGTAGATGAAGTCTATTCTGTTTTTGCAATGACCCCTTATTACCAGAACTTTGCTATCTTAATTATCCTTATGGCATGGCAACCATCTGTTCCTAAATCAGAGAGATTGAGATTAGTAAACAATAATTGTAAATTAAATGAAGTTGGAGCTATGGGACCCAAGATAGCCACTTGGTCCCAGTTCCTGACATTTTTTTTCAGTTTTTGCATTTCTTCATCTACCATAGTATATTCAATCTGAACTTGATTCAACTGCCATTTAGTATGGGTTTATCAATATGTTCTTGTTGTTGTACATATGTTTTGAGGGATGAGTTAAAGCTTTCCCCTATCACAATGACAAAAAAACTGTTAAAAAAAAAAAGTTTACCACTTGGGGTATACCTTCCAAAATCTCTAGTAATCAAGGCACTCATTTCACTAAGCAAACTATATAAACCTTGATGGACAGTCTTGTAAATTTCTTGGTATTATCACTGACCCTATCACCCTCCATTATCAGGCAAGGTCAAGAGAACTAATGGGAAATCTGGATTCAAACAGAACAAGTTTAACTACACAACCAAATGAAGTGATGTAAATTATTATAATTTTTATGACTATTTTTGTTTGAAATTGCTGAATTTTTTAATCTTTTTTTTCTGAGATAAAAGATAACTTGTTTTTCTTAAGCTACCTGTGACTTAACAATTTGGTAAATTATACCTCTGCAAGCAGTATTGAAACATCCATATTTTTCTCTCTACTTGATCCCTTCAGAATTCAGAAACTATCAATGAGTAGTTTTATTTTCATGGCAATATGTTTGTTTGCACATGTTCAATAAGAATATGTTCTCTTTTTAACAGGACACAATTAGAAGCTCTTTACATTACAAGGATTTGGCTGGAATGTCATATTTGAGAGAGACCTGCATAGTTTCAGAAAGCTCTAAGGAATTGAGATTAACTTTGGAAGCCAATAAAAGCCCCAGGGAGAAAAATAGCCTGGTTTTTTTTTTACATGATTCACAGTAGTCTTTTCAGGTAAGGAACAAAGGTTGCCTACTCGTAGAAGCAAAGAAAGAAACTCGGAACATGTTTGGGACCTCAAGAAGAAAGGAATTATCACCAAATCTATAGGGATTGTAGGCAAAGTCTGATGAACAGTATGTGGCTTGTCTTTTTTTTTTTTTTTCTTGGCTGTAAGAGGTATTTTCAAGTTCAGTCTAAAGATTCTTTATGAAAAATTTCAGCAAAGCAGATTTAAAAGAGCCTATGTGGTTAATATGCCTTAGCAGATATTAGATCTAGTGCCGTTCATTGTCTTTTGAGATTTAAATTTTTTTCCTACCTAGAAATTGGACTAGATCTTATGTTTTTCTAGTTTTCTTAAATATTTGGCTGCAACCTGCAAAACTAAAATTTTTATTTTCCTATCTAATGATTTAGAATCATTAAGAACTAAAACCACCCTTTTACCAAGGCCATGCAAGCCAAAGTAGGACAACTTGATATAGACTTCAGAGAAATCAATGCTACAGTTTATCTATAAACAATCTTCATTCTTGTTGCAGAAAGATCACCAGAGACATTCAAACTGCAGACCAGAATAATCAGACTGTAACTACATGCCTTCATTCTACCTGAGGATGATTCAAGACAGCCATCTAGAAATCTTAATAGCCTGCCTTTAAAACTCAGAACCAAAATTAAGGTCTGCTACAATGATTAACCTTTGTTTTTTACTTGTTTCTATAGAGATATCTCCTAATGAATACCTAAAATACCTGATTTTTTTTGCACCTTTGGCTTAACTTTGGGAGCCCACCACCTCCTGAAATGAGCCACAATGGTTTAACTGAACTGAACTTTTCTCAAGACTGTGGCTGGTTTAATGAGATATGGAACAATCTACCAATCCAACTTCTGGAGTGTGAAACTTCCAGGGAAGCTACAAAGGAGGGCACTGTGGGGGTCCAGAATGAGTCACCTCAAGATGTGCCACTGTAGTACACAGATTATTTTGAGCTAAACAAAACTTCAGCCACAAGCTTAAGGGAAACTTTTGCCGCCAACCCTTTAACTCATAGAATAATTTAAATTAGAGACCTTTCCCATAAGACAGTATCAGAGATAATTACTATTAATCTATCTGTAGGGTAAAGAGCAAACCCTTATTTACTGAAGGCCTGCTCTTCTTATCAGCCTACAATGACCTTCTGAAACTCCCAGGATACCTTACCTTATCTCTAGCTCAGGATGTCTTATATACCTCAGTCTTCTTTTCTATCCCCAAACCTCTTGTGTGTTTGCAAGAGTGGAGCTGTGGGGGGAGGGTGGGTCTCTGACTCTCATTTATATGAGGTTCCCATATATATGTATGTATTGAATTTGGTTATTTTTCATTACCAATGTGTCTCATGTGTATTTGATTATTAGGCCAGCCTGAAGAAACTTGAGAGCAGAGGAAAGTTTTTTCCTCCCCCATATCATCAATACAAAACCATATTCAGATAAGTGAAAAAAGTCATATCACATGAGAGTCAACACCGTAAAGTTCTGCCTTGATGAGTCCTGCTTCTGAAGGCGAGTTGCATGTCTCCACCCTTGTCATGGCCCCTCTGTAAAAATCAGCCTTTCTTTCTTTCTCACTGACAAGTTATTGTTTGTGACCAGGATTCAAAGAAGTTTGGCTATGTCATGTCACCTTCACTCAACAATTATTCCTTAATTAAATATTTAATGAGCACTTATTCTGAGAGGGCACTGCTCTGTGTTCTGAGGATTCAGCTGAAACCACTCATTCGCCCTCATAGGGCTTGTATTACTAAACTAAAGTGAGTTCATTTGCCTGTGTACTTGAAAGCCAAATGAGACATGAACAAGAGTTTGCACAAAGAAAGTGAGGGTTTATTTAATGTAATGACACTAAGCTCAGAGACACAGGTAAGCTAGCCCTCAAAGACCTGGCTCCGGGATGGCCTCTAGGGGATAAATTATACTGAGGAAAAATCATTGGTCATGGTAGCTAAGGAAGTTGGGGTTGTGAGCACAATTACTTGGCTGAGGTTAGGGTAGGAGGCAGTTAATCATTGAATCAAGTACTGATGTCAGTCATAGTATCATGTTATGCCTTCATGGATCTGGAGCTGAAACAGAACTGAGATTAAGACGTTATCTTTAGTTTGACTAAAACTCTTGTCTGTGGTCAGTAGACTTGAGGCTTTGTTTCTAAAACTGTTTGGTGCTGAGCATAATCTGATGTCCTAAAGGCTTAATGACTAAGAGAGTGGTTATGCAGTATGTGCATAGGTGAAAGGATAAGAAAAGAAAAGAAGTAAATGAGTCATGGTGCTTTTAGACTAAACAAGGCCAGTTTGAATCAAGGAGGAAAAAAAACAGTCATTTTTTAAAAAGAGAGGTTTTTGCATGGTTGCACTTGTCATCCAGTGGTGAGAGACCAGCAGCAAGCAAACAGACTGCTTATCAAACAGCCATAAAGGCAAAACAGAGAAGTCAGACAGAGGAAACTCATAGGGGTTCTCACGGCTGAGGGTTGTTATTTTGCTTAAGATGGTCCTGAAATGCTGCTCTGAAAAGGGGATATTAAATCAAAGAGCAGAAAGAATATGGTTATCTGAGGAAGAAAATTCTAGATGGTCACTTGAAGACTTCAGTTTTTGCTTTGCATGAGACAGCAAGCCACTAGAAGTTGTTGAGTTGAATGTGACTTAATCTGATTTATGCTTTACAAGTCTACTTGCAACAAATATGGAGAATAGACTATGGGAGCTATGGTGGAGGTGGAGACCAAGCGGGTGGCCTTACGGCGAGCCTGGTGAGAGATGAGAGCAGCTTGGGCAACCAGGCAGAGTGGAAAGCAGTGAGAAGGGTCTGGTTTCTGGATGTATTTTGAAGACAAAGCCAATAAAATGTATCATGAACTGGATATGTGGCATGAGAGGAAGAGATGAGTCAAGCATGACTTCAGAACTAGGCAGCCAAAGCCTCACTCTCCTCCTCCTGTAAGTTTATCAAGGTAGCTCTCTAAACAAAGATAGTATTGTCTGTAGGAGGGGTTTAGGTAAGAGAGGCTCATGCAATGAGTGTATCACCCAGTATACATCCCTGGCTCCTTTTCTTCTCTCCCTAAGTAGGTGGAGAGAGTTGAACAGTCCTCTGGCAGAAAGACACTCAAAAGGAACTTTTCCTAGAATTGTGAGTAATAGAGAGCTACTAAAAATGAGCACTGACTTTACAGGGCATATACTGGAAATGAAGTCTATTAATAGGTTCTTGCAGGACTGCTGCCATGCTGAAATAGGCTGCAAAGTATCAAGCCTTACCCAGCAGGATTCACAGGAGTTGAGAAACATAAATCCAGGGATTCTAAGCAGAGCACACACAAAAAAATCATTTCATAGACTTGCCTTAGGAATGTAAAAAAAAAAAAAAGTCAGCAATCATCTTTCACCACTCCCTCCCCCAGTCTATAGCTGAACATAGCTATGAGCTAGTGTGTGACTATTTGAACTAAACAGAAAACTGAAAGCTTATGGAAGTAGCCAAGATAAAAGAATCCACTACAATTTATCAGAAATGGTGAAAAGTAATTTTTAAGAGATCAACAGGATAAACACACCTTTGAGCCTTAAAACTAGTAAAATGGTTCACTTAAACTAGTAACTAGTAACTAGTCAACTCTTACCCCCCACCACCAATGAGGGATTCTGAACCAACTCTCCAGGCTCAAATTTTGAACAAGGAGCAAAGACGCTGAGGTAGATGCATTCATAAATAAATGCTTCAGTTCCCTTCAACAACATTTACTGACAGTATGTCAAGGCAGTGAATGAGCCGTGCTAAATAAGATGAGACAGTACCTGTGAAACCCAATGTGTTAATGGGACAAAGAGAAAATCATGTAGCAAGAATGAAAGTGTATGAAAAACCATTTCTCTCAAGTGGCAAAATGCAAAAGAAAAAAAAAACGAATTCCCATCTGAATTCCTATTGTGTGCCTTTTTTTTTCCTAGTCAGCACTTTGGAGCACTATAGATATCCAATGAAAGCAATTAAGTGTAGTAAAAAATACAGCTTTGATATCTTAGCAAATTTATTTTGAATCCCAACTATACCAGTTGACCTTTGAGAAACTAACCTAATCCTTTTGTGCCTCAGTTTCCTCATAAGAAAAATAGGCATAACACTCCTATATCATAGTGTTGTGAGAATTAAATGGGATAACATCCTAAGTGACTGGTCCCTAGTGAATTGCTGCAAATGTTAGTTTGCCTTCCCGGTTGCTAATGGAAGAGGAAAACAAAGAGTTTAAGCCAAGGGTACTTACATAGCCTGGGAATCCAGAAAAAAAACTGTTGCAGTAAGCATATTTTCTAAATAGTGTCACTGGGCCCTGGTAACATTGAATATAATTGTGAGAAATGATGCTCCATTTCTTTGTCTCCCACCAGAATATCTTTTATGTCAACAGAGTATTGCAGGAGTTCTGCTTAAAATTTGTCTAGTTTGCAAATGAACATGAGTTACTTTGTGCTTTTTTTTTTCTTTACTCTTGTAGATTTGTCATGTTTTCTCAAGAGTTAAAAGGACCCTGAGCTAGTCGGAGGGTATTCTTTGGAAGTCAAGTCTCAGGAAACTCCATGAGGTAATTGGTCTCCTTCATCTGCTTCTAGATTTCACCTGCATATCACACAAAATGAATAATTCCTCAACCAGAAATAGTCTGTGATTGAATGAACACTTTTTTAACCTCTTGTAAGAGATTTGGGAGAAATCTAAGTATCATTGTAAAATCCACAGAATCCCAACTCACTGAGCAAGCAACCGATGAGGAAAGTTGTTCCATATCCTGTCCAGAGGAAATGAACAGGACTGAAAAGAAAAATGTGTCATGTGGTATAAAAGCTCAGCTTTGATTCCTGATGCTGAACATCTGCCACACTTTTGTGCAGAGCCACCAACTCAAGCTGACAGCAACGATCCTAAGCTTAGAAGCCTCCAAGTACAAACTGGAGCTGTCACCCTCAGCAGCTGTGGGAATGCAGACAGGAAGTAAGGGACCCTGGAAGAGAAAGTGTAGGAGTACATCCTGTGGGGATAGATAAAAAATAAAGGCTGGGCTGTGGGAACCTCTTCCAAGCAAACATGTGAACTCAAGAAATTCTTCAGCCAAAGATCTGATTCCAGTTATTTACTGTATCTGTTTATTTTTTTTCCCCAGTGAACCTAAGACATATATGATTGCATTTTTTAAGCTTTTGTAATAGTGAGCTCACATGATACTGAGCAAAGGGATACAAGTCGAGAATTCAAGATTTGCCACATGGGCCAACAGAACACAGGCAGTGGCCGAGGTGTCTAACAGGGCTTTCTTAATGACAGAGGAAGATGGTCAGGAGGCACATTAAGGATTCTACTCATGGACAGTTCCCTCAGGTCCAAAGTGTGTTTTCCTACTGTACCAGCCTACTCTGGGCCATAGTCACATAACCAGGAAGCTTTTTATCATTATTAGAGACATTATCAGAGTCTGGCATTTCTCTGAATTTCCAAGAAAGCTCCATAATTTTTACCATCTAATCCTTTAGAATTTTAAACAATGGAGTACACTTTGGGTAAAATGCATTTTCAGTGCTTTTTAGAGGTAGGGACTTCTTTTTTAATCTAAGATACCAAATGGACTTTTTTTGTACATACCATTTCGGTAGCCAATGTGACACAGATTTGGATAATGGGCTTCTGCACCTAGGCAGATACATCTCTGCCCTCACCAAGTGCATGGTCCAACTCTCCCAAGTGGGCTAAACAAGCCCACAATACACATTTTCATCACTTATCCTAAGTGAAGAGCAGAGCTCGGCAAACTGTGTCTCCTCAGTTTCTCTTTGGAACTTACCTGCAGCATGTAAAATCTTATTTTTGGATCACGTTTCCTCTCATCTCAAAGCCTGCTTTACAAAGTAGATATTCTGTGTTTTCACCAAGTGAAAGTTTATGAAATGCTCCATAGAATTGAATTTACCTTTGTGGAATTTACAGTTTCACTCTTTTCTAGCTCATCTTTCCCACCAAGGAACTCTCCACCCCATGACCTTCCCCCTGAGGTCTCCTCTGTATCCAGTGCCCTAGAGACTAAGTGTTGGAGGCCTCCTTCCTACTAGGCTGCAGTTGCAGCTCAGGTTCAAGCCCTACCTCAGAGACATTGAGTATGATTTTACTAATGAAAGTTTTACTTAGATATTACAAATATTTTTTTCTTTAAAGAGATGCTCTTTTACTTCCATTACTTTATGAAACTCCTCTCTTCTCTTTACTTCCTTTGTTCCTTCCTTCCTTCTATATCTTAGTTCCCTTAAAAGATAAGGTAGGACTTGTCATCTCAGGAAAGGCCCTGTGTAGATTTGTTAGTCATTTCTGTACCATTGCACCAGGACCCTTCACAATGTGACCTTTCTCTTTCATTCTCTTCCAACAAATGCAGACAGAATATCTGTCCTTGCTTTGCCTGCATCCACCTCTTTCCTGTGTGTTTACAAGTTCACTTTCCACTGTGAGCCATCGTAGTCTAAAGGAATCCACCCAACAAACTTTGCCTCACCCTATGATCTTACTAGGTGAATGTGAACATCCACCTTCATGATGGTAAATGAAAAGGGACAGGTAGGAAGATGTTCCCACAAAACACGAAAGGATAACAAAAAGGATAATTAAAAATACCCCAGTATTTGGTGCTGAACATCTTTCAAAGCACCTTCTGATTTCACAAATCTGATGGAAATATTCTGAAGGTATTAATAGAATGCAGATGTTAGAGAATTCAAGTTAGAATTCTGCTGAACAAATGATTCTATTGGGAGGTCATTTCCAGTCTCCAGAGACATTCCACAGAGGGCCCAGCTGACTGATTCATATTGAAACAACATGTCCAAGACACATTCCAGCTAGAAAAAAAGCGTAACAGGGCTACTCTCACCAAATATAAATCATGAGGCAAAAGGGCAACTTAACTCCCTCAGGTCTCCCCTCCCTCCTTCCCTGATTCACCCTCTACCCTCCACCCACTCTTTCCTACCCCCAAGGAAAACAGAGCATTGAATAAGAGACTGCCAATCCAAGCTGACTCAGGCGCCAACCAGATGCCCAGCACAGCACAGATGGCAGCAGTTTGGGAAGTTCATAGTGTTCGGCACTGTGGCCCTGATGTTTTTACTTCACTACAATTTGTTTCTGATATTCTATCAAATCCTTACAATGTTGGGATCCCCTGGAGAATTTATATTTTGACATTGTGACAATTAACACCAGAGGCCAAGGTAAAAATAGATAAGGGAAAAAGTCTATTGGTGAGAGGTGGATGGTAGAAGAACAAGGTGGATCTTATTACTAAAGTAAATGTGTTATTCGTGAAATTATTTTCCATCCAATAAAAAGAGTGCAGTGTCTTTAAAGAAACAAGTTGCCAAAATGGATAGAAAGCTTTCTTTCAAAACCTGCCAGACTTGGCAATCCTCAGTTACTGTTTGTTCAAAAAAAGACACAAATTAGCTGAGGTTGGGGCTGAAGACCTTCCACAGGCAGACAGGGCCTTTCGCAGCTTGGTTTGGCTATGGAAATGTACACAGGCAGAAGAAGGTACCTGTCTAAACCCTGCCTGTGCCCACCCCTGAAAGGCAGATCTAAGCCCTAGTCCAGAAGATGTGGTCTGAATTTTAGATTCCCAGAGCCACCATGGCTGCCAGCAGGTGATGGGAGGACACCAAGCAGAGTAGAGAAAGGCATCTGTTCTCACCTCTCAGATATGGCACAGGGTCGAAGGAAAGGAGGACACAGGCAATGGCTGGATGCCACCTTACATGTCACAAGAAAGTAAGGTCAGTGACACCACAGCTTCTCCAATGGTCCCCCAACTTCACTGAACCAAAGCATGTATATGCTTAGGTTTTCACCCATAGAGATGGACTTGAGAACAAGTGCACCCAAGTAAGATTAGTCCATGTCAAGCCCGGAAATAGAAATATCACAGCAGAGTCACCAAAACCAAGAGCGCTTTAGATTATAGTCTGGGGCACAGGGCCTCCTTTCCCCAGTTTCCATCTCCACCTCCACAAAAGTCTCAACATGCATGCAGGCCTAGGCATGAACCCCAGAGCAGGTGCAAAGGCAGTGACCAGAGACAAAGGATGCCATATGGAGCACTTGCTTAATTCAAATCTTAATCTTAACTTTATTTTAACTCTTTTTTTCCTCCAAAGACAGTCCCTCTTGGGGCTAGGTCCAGATATGAAGTAAGGGGCTAGGGTGACATTAGCATGTAATAATAGAGAACTTCTGATGTTTGGCTTGCATGTAGTTTGCTGAGAAAACAGGCCTTTCCCCCATGGATATTTCTGTGGAAGAGGGCCCCAGAAGGCTGTGGGTTGTTCATTATACATCACTCCATTCTGCTATAAAACAGCACAGAGCATGATATAAAATGGTTCTCACCCTTGGAGAGGCATGTGCACAAACATGGAGCAGCAAGGCCAGCTAAAGAGTCTAACTTTCAAAAAAATTCCAAGTTGAAAAGAAATAGTCTAAATTATTCTTTTCCCTTGAGAATTTATCAGAAATCAAGATGATGAGTAGTAGTGCAGTAGTAGTCATGTAGTAGTAGTAGTAGTAGTAGTAGTAGTAGTAGTAGTAGTAGTAGTAATAGCAGCAGCAGGAGCAGCAACAGTAGCAGCTGCTGAATGTAGGTGCCTCCTCAGAAAATAAAACATTCCTTTGACAGAGGATGTCTACTGACTCTCAGCAGGAGTCCTACTTTGAGGTTCCAGCAGGGACTGGAGTCTGTCCACAGTAAAATGCATGCAGGCTGTCTGCACACTCCAATGGGAGCAGGGGGTTCAAAGAGCTGAAGAGATAAATCTACTTATAGCAGCATATTCACAATAGCTAAAATGTTGAAACAGCTCAAGTGGCCATCAATATATGAATGAATAAAATATAATGTATACATAGAATGGAATACTATTTAGTCTTAAAAAAGGACATTCTGACATATGCTACAACATGGATGAAACTTGAAGATGTAATGTTAAATGAAATAAGATAGACACAGAAACAAATACTATTTTCTATAATTCTACTTATGAGCTACTTAATGTAGTCAAAACCACAGAGACAGAAAGCATGTGGAAAATGGAAGCAGAGTCTAGCCTGAGATCTGAATGAATTACCCAGGTGATGAGAACAGGAACAGTATTTTGGGCAAAGGGACCCACCAGTCATTTTCTAGGACCTGGTATAAGAAGAAATAGGATGTGGAGAGAAAAGGATGCCTTAGAGAGAGTTTGGTCTGCAGAAGCAAGCAATGACAAATCAGTAATTAATCTATTAATCCATATTAAGGAGACTTCATTTTTTAGTTTTTATTTTTATTGTGGTACAATACACATAACATAAAATTTACCATTTCAAGTGTACAGTTCAATGGTGTTAAGTACATTCGTATTGCTGTGCAACCATCATCAACATCCATTTCTAGAACTCTTCATCTTGTAAAATTAAGCTTCTAAAACCACTAAACTAAAACTACTCATACCCTTACCCCCAATCACGACCAACCACTAGTCTACTTTCTGTCTCAGTGATTTTGACTACATTATGTAGTTCATATAAGTAAAATTATAGAAAATAGTATTTGTTTTAGTGTCTGTCTAATTTCATCTAATATTGCATCTTCAAGTTTCATTCGTGTTGCAGCATATGTCAGAATGTCCATCTTTTGTAAGATTGGACAAATCTAGGGTACATATACACTGTATTTTGTTTATTCATTCCTCTGTTGATGGCCACTTGAGTTATTTTGATATTTTAGCTATTGTGAATATGCTGCTATAAACATGAGTATACAAATATCTCTTCTAGACTCTGCTTTCAATTCTCTTGAGCATGTAACCAGAAATGTGAAGACTGGATCATCTGGTAATTCATTTTTAACTTTTTGAGGAACTGCTATACTATTTTCCATTGCAACTGCATCATTTTACATTCTCACCAAAAGTGCACAAAGATTCCAATTTCTCCACATCCTCATCAACACCTGTTATAAAAATAAGACTTCTCAAAAGAAAAGTTTTAATTTTTTTAAACATCCAATGCAGAGGGTTGGGTTAATTATATTCCCCAGTTCTTGACACATTATTATCATTAGTCCATGCAAGGCCCCTAAAATTTTATTGAATCCCATACCCTACTCCATTCCCTTACCCTTCAAAGGCAATGTCTTTAAAATACATTTGTTCTTATTTGTGTTCTTACAAAGTGTATTTTGTGGTTTTATGCATATACATTCTCAATTTATGTAAATAAATGGTGTAATTTATCTCATTACATTTCTTGCTTTTTAACCAAGTACTGTTTTTTAGACTGTTCATGTCACTACATGAACACAGAGTTCATTTCTTTTAGCCAGCACTCATTTTCTGTGGTCTACATGCACCACCTTCCATCTACTCTAGGTTGGTTCAGCTTCCTGACACATCAAGCTGCAATGAATATTTTCACACATGTAACTTCAAAGACCTGCCTGGTGATTTCTAAGGAGCCCATTCTGATAATAAGGGATCTCATACTTGATTTTGCTCAAGGGGACCAGGTCCTGTCCAGAATGACCGTAAAGCTTGCACACTAACAAGCAGTGTATGAGAGTTCTCATGAGGAAGGAGTTGTGGTGAGAAATCATGCTGGAAAGCTGAACTTACAAACCAGGTTCGAATTTAGACTTTAGTTTCTAAAGAGTAGAACTATCGAAGGATTTTAAAAACCCCCTTAAACAGGGGAAATTACCTTTCCTTTCATATTTAACTAACACTTAGGCAATGTCTTCATTCTTCTCACACTCTTATGCAAGAAATTGCTGATAACTAGAATTGACCAAAAAAGTCAAGCCTCGAAGTTAAAATTCTCTGCCCCATGCTCCCCACACCCTTCACTCACTCTTGGAAGCTCATACAATTTTTAAAAATATATGCCAGCTTTCCATGCTACCCAGAGAGGGGTCCATCCAGCTTTTTGTTGTTGTTTCTACATAACTTAATGGAAAATTTCACAATATCCAGAGGATTTGACATTCTACAAATGAAGGAGGGGGGTGTCCTCAAATTCCTTGCAATAGAAACCCACTTAGGTGGCACCAACCATGACTTCCAAATGAAATAGTACATCTACAAAAGGAAAAATGATGCCATCTACATCATAAATTTGAAGAGGACCTGAGAGAAGTTTCTGCGGGTAACTCATGTCAATGTTGGCATTGAAAACCCCACTGATGTCAGT
The DNA here is from genome assembly GCA_030015415.1 of Cynopterus sphinx. Lineage (NCBI taxonomy): Eukaryota > Metazoa > Chordata > Mammalia > Chiroptera > Pteropodidae > Cynopterus > Cynopterus sphinx. The sequence continues at coordinate 33,948,735 of CM057389.1, read as the reverse complement.
GTCATATCATCCAGTGAGCTGAGCTGAATTTTACTGCTGTGACAGAAGCTACTCCTACTGCTGGCTAGTTCGTTCTTGGGAACTTCACTAACAAGATCCAGGCAGACTTTCCGGAGCAAAGACTTCCAGTCATTACAGATCCCAGGGCCAACCACCAGCCTCTCACAGAGGCATCTTGTGTTAACCCGCCTACCATCCCTCTGTGTAACACAGTGGTCTCCAACCCCTGGGCCATGGACCTGTATCCTATTAGGAACTGAGCCACACAGCAGAAGGTGTGTGGCAGGCAAGAGAGGAAGCTTCATCTATATTTGCAGTCGTTCGCCAGTGCTAGCATCACAGCCTCAGCTTCAGCTCCACCTCAGGTTGTGCATTCCTTATGAGAATCGAATGTCTGATGATCTGAGGTGGAGCTGAGGCAATGATGCTAGCACTGAGAAGAGGCTGCAGAAACAGATTAACATTAGCAGAGAAGTCAACTGTGCAGAGACCATAATAAATCAATGAGGGGCAAGTGACAATTAAGTTGTATCTGGTGTGAGACTTTACAGTAGCAAGTGAGCTGATATACTTCAATTGTACAGCTGCATCTAGTAGCATTTGATTCTGCATTATGATGAGTTGTAAAATTATTTAATTATTTAATTATATATTACAATAAGATGATAGAAATAAAGTGCACAATAAATGTAATGCACTTGAATCATCCCAAAACCAGTCTCTCCCACTCCAGTCCATAGAAAAATTATCATCCACAAAACTGGTTCCCAGTGCTAAAGTGTTGAGGACTACTGGTGTAACAGATTTTCAACTGCACTGTGTGAACATTGTCATCCCTTCCAACAATAAGGGAGCTTACTCAGTGGACCTGAGGTGGTGGGTGCTACTGAGGTTGAGTTGGTATCAATTCAAACTAGGTTTCATAAATTTAGAATGTTAAGTGTAATCTCCATTTTAACTAAAAAAAATAACTTTAAAATATACACAAAAGAAGATGAAGAGGATATCAAAATGGTCACTACAAAAAAATAACTAAATACAAAAAAAGACAGAAATGAAAATGAGAGATTAAAAGGAAAAGAAAAACAAATATAAAAATATCCAAAGGAAGTTCTTTCTTATCAATTATTCCTTCCTTCCCCATATTTAATTACATTAAATGCAGATAGATTAAACTCTTCATTTCAAAAGGTGGATATTAACAAAATGGATAAAGCACACAGTTCTACATTCTTTCATAATAGAAATCCTTGTCAAAATAAAAATAAATGGAAACTTCCTCAAAAATGTAAAGAATATTTTTGAAAAATTTGTAGCTAACACCACACTCAATGGTGAAAGACTGAAAACTTTCCCCCTAAGATTAGGAAAATGACAAATCATGCCCACTATTAGCATTGTTATTTAACATTGTTTTGGAAATCTAGACAGAGTTATTAGACAGGGGAAAAGAAGATGTCCACACTAAAAAAAAAAGAAGTAAAACCATCTCCATTCTCAGATTATAAATATATATACATACATGTATGTATATATATACATATATAACATATACACATATATGTATATACACACACATATGTGTATATGTTATATATGTGTGTGTATACATATACATATGCGTATGTGTATATGTATACACATACACACATATGTATATACATGCACGTGTGTGTGCCTGTGTGTGTGTGTGTGTGTGTGTGTTTAGTTAAGAATCTACAAGAAAGATTCTTGAGCCAATAAATGATTTCAACAATGTTTCAGGGTGTAATATCAACAAGCAAAAATTTAGTTGTGTTTTTATACACCAGTAATAAATAATCTAAAAGGAAATTAAGAAAATAATTTTATTTATAATAGTAGCTAAAAGAATTAAATACCTAGGAATAAATTTAACCAAGTAGGCAAAAGACTTCTCCACTGAAAATTACAAGACATTGCTGAAAAAAGTCAAAGAAGACAAATAAATGGAAAGACATCCTATGTTTATGCATTAGAAGACAGACTGTTAAGATGTTAATTTTATTCAAATAAATCTTCAGATTTAATACTTTCTCTATTAAAATTCTAATGACCTTTTTGCAGGACTTTAAAGCCAATCCTCAAATTCATATGAAATTGAAAGGAGTCCTTTGTAGCCTAACCAGTCTTGAAAAGTGAAAACAAAACTAGAGAACTCACACTTCTTTATTTTAAAAGTTACTACAAACTACAAGAGTATGGTGCTGATATACAGATAGACATATAGAACAGTAAAATAGAATTGAGAATTCAGAAATAAGACTGTATTTTGATGGTCAACTGAGTTTCGAAAAGGGTGTCAAAACCGCTCTATGGGAAAAAAATAATCTGCTCAACAAATGATGTTGAAACAACTGGCTGTCCATATGCAAAGAAAAAAATTTGAACCCCAACCTAACACCATATACAAAAATTAACTCAAAATAGATTAATTATCTAAAGATAAAAACTAAACCCATAAAACCCTTTGAAGAAAACATAGGAATAAATCTTTAAAACCTTAGATTTGATAATGGATTCTTAGATATAAAACTAAAAGCATAAGCAACATACAATTTAATTTGAACTTTATACAAATTAAAATTTTTCTACATCAAAAGACAATATCAAGAAAGCAAATACAACCTATGTAGTGTCTGATAAGGGCCTAGTATCCAAAATATATAAAGAATTCTTACAACTTAACAACAAAAAACAAAATCCAATTCAAAAACTGGTCAAGACTTTCTCCAAAGGAAACCATATGAATGGCCAACAAACACGTGAAAATATGCTCAACATTATTGGTTATTAGGAAAATGCAAATTAAAACCACAATGAGGTACCATTCACACTCATTAGGATGACAAAAAATTTAAAAACAGAATATAACTAGTGTTGGCAAAAATGTGGACAAATTAGAACCCTTGTACATTGCTGCTAGAAATGTGAAATAATACAACATCTGCGGAATACAGTGTGGCAGTTCTTCAAAAGATTAAACATAGAATTATCATGTGACCTCACAATTCCACTCCTAGGTATATACCCCAAAGCATTTAAAACAGGTACTCAAACAAGTATTTGTACATGCATGTTCATAGCAGCACTATTCACAACAGCTGGAAACAGCTCAAATCTCCATCAATGAACAGATGAATAAACAAATTAAGTCTCTGCATATAATGAAATATTACTAAGCCATAAAAAGAAATGGAATACTGATATAATGTAGATGTACCTTGAAAACATTATTCTAAGTGAAAAAATTCAGACACAAAAAGTCATATAGTGTATGAAATATGAAATATGCAGAATAGATAAATTCAAAGAGACAGAATTCATTTGATGGTTTTTAGGAGCTGAAGGCAGAAGGAAATGGAAAGAAATTTGCTTCCTGGGTCAGAGATTTTACTTAGAAGTGATAGAAATGCTTTGGAATAGATAGAAATGATGGTTGTACAACATTGTAAATGTGGTAAATGCCACTGAATTGTTTATTTATAAATGGTTGTTAATGAAATCTCCATGTGGAACCTCTCCTTAGGCTGGAAGTGAGTGGTGACTAATTGTCTCAGAACAGGTATTGAGCTATCTCTTAGAAAGTCTATCACTTTTCTTTAGAATGTGACTAGTGCTTTCAACCCCGAGACCTTAGTGAGATATCCCACTACTGTGCTCTTTGATCTGTGTTGAGGGTCTATGCATGGGTAGGGCTCCATTCTTCAAAAGGAAGTGTGCAAGAGAGTGGAGCTTATGAGCACCAGGAAAATGGGATGAGATGTACTCTTGATCTAAAGGAAATATATAACCTAAGCCAGGACTGATGTCATATCTTGTTTTTGCAAGATGCCACAAAAACTATTTTTTGCTTAGGCTAGTACATAGTTAAATAGTGGCAGGAAGCCCTCCAGCTTTCTTACCATGATAACAACCGATCATTATGAATCTCAAATGATCCTTCATGTCTTTTGCCAAAACTGCTCTTTATCACATTGGTCCTCGAAATCACTTGCCCATGTGAAAGCTTCATTTCTCTACCCCTATAAGACAGGTCAAATGGCGCATGCTCTACTGGGCTTTATATACAAAGTGGCCAATATTATGGCTAGATTCCACTGCTAGAATGAAGATGGCTATTTATTTAGGGAACAAAATCTTCCAAGGAAGCAAAAATCATGAAGTGTTCAGTTCCTAAGGATCTTCTGATGCAATGACCCCTGTTGGGAAATCCCTTCTGGTTGCTCTGTAGGAGAGGATCATGTGAAATGAAATAAGAGAGAATTCACCCAATGAGGAGGCCACTCCATTTCTGAAAATACCTAGACCACATGGAAGGGCACAAAGCCTTTCTGACAGTTATTTCTAAGCCCTCTGGGTAGTTAGTAAGTGCATTCGTAAAACATTCAATGAATTACTGCTATCAAAAATGTTTTTGTATAAATAGTGACTCCAAAGCATACAGAAAATCCTGCTGGTCCAAGGTTTGTTTCTTCAAACGCAATAGTCCTGCAACCATTGGGGTAACTTGAGGCTGAGTGAGGAATAACTCAGGTTTTCTGAGTGAGGCTGCTTTTCTATCTGAGTTTGCTCTGATTGGGGATTTTGGCCTCCAGAGCACAAAGCCACTTGTAAACTTGGTGCGTGACTTACTCAGGAAGGGAACCCACTTAAGTAAGAAAACTTGGGAGCCCCCAGCCTTACTTCAGGGATCTGCACAAATAAACAACAGACTCTTTACTACAGGTTTGACTTTGGGGTCAAACCCCAATGTTTCCCTAGGTAATTTTTATCATAATAGATTTGATTAGTCTATTCAAGATTCCACAAAGATGTCATCTTTTATGCAGAAAAGAGCCAGAAAAATTAAGAAAATTTTCTTCAAAATAGTTTATTTTTATACGTATCTCCAACATACTTCCTTCTTTGTCTATTCTCAGTTATGAGGGAAGGCTGTTGTGCTCTCTTAACCTGAGTTCAGTTGCCTATTGCTTATTTTATCTACCCAAACAAAACAAATTTCTCTATGTTTTGTCCTATTTTTCTACCAGATAGAATCTCTTCTTTTCACTTGCTGCCTTGTCAACTTCCAAGAATTTTTCTCTTCTTGAGACCTGTTGGGACACCCAGGGTTCAGTAGTCTGCAGCCCCGCTCTGGCTCAAGGTTGGAGATTCCCTCCTTTTCCTTCCTAATGTTGTATGGCATCCTGAGGGCCCTCTCCCTGGTCATACTGGCTAGACAGTAAGGCCTGACATAGGTGTACTTTTGCAGTCTCCCAGTGCGGCTGAGCCCTCACCATGCCTCATCATAGTTGCCTTTTCTCCAAACCCCTACTGAGGAGGAAACAAGAAGGCTTCAGAAGAGTGGGCTCCTTTTGATTCTTGGCTTTCTGCCTTGTCCAGTAAGAATGGGTTGAAAGCCTCAGAGGAGATAGATTCTTCACACACATTCACATGCACCCTGCACCCTGTAATGTCACTTAGACTGCATCTATCACCTGCCAGATGGCATATTTGAAGGGGATGTCCTGTAGGATACCCCCCAAAATTAGCTTAAGGACACTGTAGCTTTGTTTCAGTGTCTTTCCAAATAAGGAAGAGGTTTTCTTCCTTATAATTATTTCTTCAGATTGAGTTTTTTCTTAAACATAGATTTAATAAATTTGGGAACAAAATCTTAAAAATCATCATGGCCTCCATTACTCATAGAACAAAGTTGGGATACCCCAAGCTGGCCCACCAGATCTTCAACAATCCACATTCCAGGCCCCTCCTGCTTGCTGCTCTGCTCCTCTATAGCCGCTTGTGCCCTGTCATGTGCATATCTTGCTTTCCAGCTTGGCCCTGATGAGATTCCCAAATCCCCAGATCTATTCTGTGAGCCTTTTCCTATTTTCTAGAAAATCGTTGTTATTATTAATGATGATGACATAGCATTTATCACTGTGCACTATAAACCATCATGTCCCCATTTATCTCCCTATGTAGACTGTGAGCTCCTGGGCTTGGAATAGTGGCTGGCACATAGTAGGGTCCCCTAAAGTATTTATTGCTTAAAGTTATGTAAAATGAAAATCAAAAGGCTTTTAATTTAATTCAATGAACCTACCTTGAATACAATGCCGGATAATGAAGTTGATATGAATGAAAAACTTGTCACTGAGTGAGGAACAAAGTATATTATATATATTTATTAACATACTTGAAGCAATAGATAACAGATGAGGCAATTGGTAGCACCTCAGAAAAAAATGCTGCTTAACTGATTCATATTTACAAATATGAAGTATAGGGACATGTACAAGGGCATAACCTAGAGTATTTTGATATTCAACTTATATGTGAGAAGGTAAATTCCTCTTTAAACTCAAAAATCACTTAAGAAGATTATCTTCATTTTCATTTTGAGTGAATTCCTTTGTTCAGAAGAAAAATGCTTTTTTTCCCAGTAAAAAAAAATAATAATAATTTATCACCTTGAATGTAATGATGGTTTTAGTTAACTATACTCTTTTCAGACAGATATAAATATTGGAAAAGGAATTTGTAATGAAGTATATTTAATGTATTTGTTAAATAAATAATAACCATTTTTAGGTAGTCTCAAAGGGCAAGAAACTACATCTAGTCATATAACTATCCCTTTTTAGGATCACTCTCAGTAGAAATTCACTGTCTTGCTTGAATATCTTTTTCCTAGAGATGGTTTATGAGATAATTTATTTTACAATGAAGCCTAACATAGCCAGAGATTATTGTTCCTCAGATCCTCCAACAACCTAATGAAATGCCTTGTCTGATGAAAGGATTCAGTGTAAGTTATTAAGGGTATTTGAGCCTCTGTTTTCTTGGCCATATAATATGGTTAATGAAGTATTCTGAATCCTAAACCTTCCCCAACTGTATAGAGTAAAATCTGATGAATAAATGTGAATTGGAGGAGGAAACATGTACAGTTATTCCTTATCTTACCTTTGCCTAGAAGCAGGTCTGAGAGAAAGATCACAAAAAAAGAGCAACAACAAATACTGAATACATGTCCTGTTTTATGCATGGTTCCAGCACTCTACTGATAGTCAGTCTTCAGGACATCCCTGTGAGCAATAGAGTCTTTTTTTAAATTAGAGTTTACATTGAATATTATATTAGTTTCCGGTGTGCAGCATAATGGTTAGACATTTATATAATTTACAAAGTGATCTCTTAATTAGTCTAGTACTCACCTGGCATTATACAGAGGTATTGAAATATTATTGACTATCTTCCCTATGCTGCACTCCCCATCTCCGTCACTATTTTGTAACTGCCAATTTGTACTTCTTAAACTCGTCATCATTTTCACCCAGTTCCCTAACCTCATCCCTTCTGAAAATCACGTTTGTTCTCTGTATCTGAGTCTGTTTTCATTTTGTTTGTTCATTTATTTTGTTTCTTATATCCACATATAAGTGAGATCATATGGCATTTGTCTTTCTCAGTCTGACTTATTTCACGTAGCATAATGCCCTCTAGTTCTATCCATGTCACTGCAAATGGTAATATTTCCTTTTTTATGGCTGAGTAATATTTCATTGTATTTATGGACCACGTCTTCTTTATCCAGTTGTCTGCTGAGGGGCATTTATGTTGCTTCAATGTCTTGGGTACTGTAAATAGCACTATAGTGAACACAGGGGTGCCTATAGCTTTTCAAATTAGTTTTTTGGTTTTCTTCAAATAAATGCCCAAAAGTGTAATTGCTGGGTCATAAGGTAGTTTTATTTTTACTTTTTTGAGTAACCTCCAAATTGTTTTTTATAGTGGTTCTACCAATTTGCTATCTCACCAACAGCGTACAAGGGTTCTTATTTCTCTACATTCTTGTCAACACTTGTTGCTTGTTGATTTATTGATGATAGCCATTCTGACAGGTGAGAGGTGATATCTCTTTGTGATTTTGTTTTGCATTTTGATAATTAGTGACATCGAGTATCTATTCATATGTCTATTCCCCATTAATACATCTCTTTGGAAAAATATATATTCAGGTCATCTGCCCATTTTTAAATTGAAGTTATTGTGATTTTTTTTTTTTGGTGTTGAGGTAAGTGTGTAATGCAGGAGTCCAGGCCTGGAACTTGTACCTGAGTTTGGATATTTTTAAAAAATACTGGGAGGTCCAGAGGAGTGAGAAATGCCGAATGGTTCTCAGAAGCAGGGAAGCTTCAGTAGTGGTTGGTCAGAGCTACAGGAAGAGGCTGCTACTGATCAAGTGCAATCAGAGATTTTTTGCCCACAAACAAGGTAGGATTATCTCATCAGGGAGCACAGCTTTCTTAGATGGATAGGAGTAGGAGTAAGATGTGCTGCTTGGTTACGAGCGCAGATAATGTCCATGGGAGCAACAGAAAATGTTCTTAGGAGTAGACATTGTTGAAAGCTCTTTGTGTACTGCTTTCTTTGGCTGCTGGCTGGGCAGCTGCCAGTTTTCTGAGTATATGGAGGGGCTGTGTTCTGAGTTAACCCTACACTCCACCCTGACATGGCTCCTCCACCTCACATTCTTCACATCAGTTCTTTTGTACAGGGAATCCCTGGGAGGTTAGAGAATTCATGAATTGCATCCATATATCACAAATACATTAAAAATTACATCCTAACACTAACAGTACACACAAGCCAAGCAGTCCCATTACCAGGTAATGGCCCAAAGAGCCCAAGGAGGCCCACCAAGTGGTTAAAGGGTTTGCTCCAAGTGCTGCAACACTTGAAGCTACAATACTTTTTACAAATCCCCCTGGTCTATTTGTAAGTCTTGAGGTAAGAGAGGCAACAACCACTCCAGCTACTTTCTGCTAAAAAAAAAAAGCATAATTCAAGGGTTAGAGGAATGAAACTGTCCTATATTCAGTTGAACATATTGTTAGTTGTTGGTTTATTATGAATACAAAGTAGCCTTCTGCATGATTCTCCTTCTTTGAGTCTCAACTTCCCAGAGGTGTTAGTCTAGATTAAGCAGGTTATATTAGCCATTGTATAGATGCCTCCTATGTCTCTGAAAACAAAAGAAAAACAAAGGTAAATAAACAGAGCAAATTATAAACCAGCTCCTGAGTTTGTAAGGCTGTCAGTAAATGGTTCATGATATAAGGCTGGAAGCATCTCTCACACCTTGAAATGTCCCTGATGATGTCTACAGATGCCAAGACAAACTCTCTGTGTGGCCTTTTTAACACTAGTCATTGAGATTGTTCAAACATGAACTGTTGTGGCAGTCCCTCGAGTTTTATATCAAGTTGTCTAGCTTGCATGGCTTGGAAAAAGCAATTATAGTGTTCAATAATTCCTAGTTAAAAGGTGCGAGAAAAATTACAAATAGGAAACATGTTCAAAAAGCCACAGACAGATATTGGAGAAAACAAGAATAATTCAGTACCGAGTCCAATTTACAAGTAGAAAATAAAATAAAACCTAAAAGACAATTAATAGCATAAGAAGGTAATATTTACATACATATATTTCAATTTTTATCGAAACATGTTCTTTCTCTCCTCTCCAAATACCCCTGTTTTTACTAAAGATGGCCAAATTAAGTTCATTCATTTACAAAATAAGTTGTTTCAATAAACTTGGCCTGATCATTTGCATAAGCCCAGCAAAAATATTAATTAAGCAGATAGGCACTTTTAATTCTTCTTTCCGGGAATTTGACAAGAAATCTTCAGACTGAATTTAAATGACCTCACAATGCCAGAAAAGCCAAGGCAAGAATCTGCTTTTAAAGGATCCCTGCAATACCTATAGGTTTTGTGTGAGTTACTTTCTTCTTGAGATCTCTAAAATATCTTAAAATTTCTTGCACCTGCCAAGAAATGACATTCTTTACTCACATGGAAAGGCTTCTGGGAACCATGAGAGTGAGGTACCAGGCCAATATTTTTAAAGGCATTAATTGGCTTCCATAAATGAATCTTAATTCTTTAAGTTGTTTGGTTATATCTGAGTCTCTACATTTCTCTAAATATAACATTCCAGGCAAAGTCTTGGTAATAAAACTAGTTTCCAGTTATGTCCTGTTATAAAGAGAACAAATTCTTATTAAACTTATGCAAATAGGCACATTGCCATGAACTTAAGAATACTCACTCAATAAAGGAGTTTGGATTCCAGAGGGGTAAGTAGGAAGGAAAAGAAACACTCCAATTCTGCATAATTATTAGCAAAATTTAGTTATTACTATTATGGAGATTCGATTTCCTTAAGTAGCCAAGGGACTGATGATTAAGACAACATAAAATATGAAAGATTATTTTGATAAAACACAGAATCTTCATTTTCTTCAGGCAGAAACATTTTCCATGATATCTGTAGCAGACAGATAGTTCCAGAATCTCTGTCTTATTTAGCAGAGGGAGAAAACACAACTCATATTTTGTATTAGCCTGCTTTTGACATGTAAATTCATTTCCAGTCTTGTTTAGTTTAACCATATATAAAGTTTCCTCTTTCAAGATTTGTCTTCACAGACCTTCTGCAGCTTTCTTCATCTCCTCAGTTTGCCTCTTCCTATTCATTTAGAAATAACCAACTTTAGGACAAACGACTTTCTTTTAATCTCCTTTAAAATAAATCTCTATGCCTTATACCTTGTTACTAAACACGTTTCTCTTTCAGTTATAATATGTATTCTTAACTCTCAGAGACCTCAATTTCTAATGGCAGTTAGAAAGTAAGCAATTAACATCCTTTAGATTGGCAAATTTATGCATATATTTTGTAACCTCTAGAAGTTTTTCATTTGCCCTTGACAGTTCTACAGAGACTAGGAAAAGACAGGGGCAGAGGCAGCTTGCTATAAGTCTGAAAGAGAGTCAGAAGTTATCATGAAATCATCAATATAATGCTACAATATAACGGAATGGTGAATGGTTCACACAGCCAGTCAAATCCTCAGCCACAAAACCATGACAAATATTGGAACTATGGAGACACCTCATCAGTAGGATAGTGAAGGTCCATTGTTGTCCTTCCCAAGTAAAGGTGAATTGATCTTGACTATCTGGGTGAATATTTTGGCTGTATCCTTGTCTACAAGGAGCCATCCAGGCAAGGAGTTGAGGGTCAAGAGTATCCTCCATTTAAGGTCCATTCCAAGGTGTGGACAGCTACTTGTCTGACGAGCAGGGCCTGGAATTTCTGCTCCAGTTTAGCTGCTACCACAGGGCTACCAGTAATGTATTAGGTTGCTTATCAATCTTTTTTGGGTCGACTCTGGCCCTTATCAGATCCGTCCATAGTTGTCTTCTGGTCACCTTTACCAGGCCATCCTTACTTACCTCTTGACCCATCGGGTCTCCTGTTTCTGCATCGGGTCTCCTATTTCCCCTAAATGGGCAACAGCCTTGCTGCTACCTTGATTGTCCTCCCCAATAAGGTGGAAAGGATTAGCACCTAGTACCATAATAGCCAGTGGAGCCATCTGATGATGCAGTCCCACATTACTGCAGTAAATTGCACCACAACAGGGCCCTCAAATGGTTTAATGTAAATATCATGCCGCATTCCCATCTCTCTAAGGAACAAACACCTTCAGTTCAGGCATGGACTTCCAGCCTAGCAATTCCTATCGGGTAAAATCAACAACTCATGAGAGAGAGTGCAGGAGCTATCCAGAATGCCAGGTGTCTCGGTTGCCTGGCTTAATGAATGTGTCATTTCTGAGATAAAAACAGAAGGAGGATAAATGGAGAGTTGGGAAGGTCACGAAGTCCATGTGAAGATATTGAGTTGGGGAGCATTTTATTTATCAGTGTAGGCAAAAATGAGTCTGGGACTCAGAGGAAAAAACTGTCAGAAACCTAAAATTTTCATAGTAGTTTAAGTCTTGAGAATGGATCTGTTCACTCAGGAGTGAGTAGAGTTCAGGGGTTGGGCAAATGCAGGCCCACAAGCCAAATGTAGCTACTACCTGCTTCTTCAAATAATGTTTTACTGAAATACTGTTATGCTTGTTGGTTTATATGCTATCTATGGCTGCGTTTGTGATACATTGGTATAATTGTGCAGCTGCAACAAGAACCCTATGATCTGAAAAACCTACAATATTTACTATCTGACCTTTAATAGAACAAGTTTGCTGAACCCTGGTACATAAAGTGAAGGAAAAAGTAGGCATAGAGCCAATCCTCGAAGAGATCCTACACTTAATGTGCTAGTGTAAGAGTCTGAACTTCAAAGATCCCTGTGTGGGGGTGGCAGAGAGAAAAGAGGACCACAATCCAAGAGAAAAGAGTAAATGGAGAAGGAAGGTGTGATTAGCAGTGTGGAAGCTTTGGGAAGTCAAAGGGAAATAAGCGCAGAACCATCATCCATTGAGCTCAGTGCTAGGGTTCATTGGGTAGCCTGATAGAACTTGTTCCACTTGAAAGATGGGAGAAGGTACTTGGTGTTGGGAATTAAAGAAGAGAGGGGAAAACTCAAGATACACACAAGGGGAGACTGACTCACATTGCCTAGTGGCAGAAGGAACATAACAGACATGAATAACTAAAAGTAAATGTTGAAGTTTTGCATTGATTCTAAGTGAGCCTCTACCCATAGCACTAAACCTAATAAAGCCTTATGTTACTGCCATGTGTGTGTCTGTGTGTAAATCAAGGAAATATTTGGCTGATACAATATGTATAGAACAAGAATTCAGAGCAGGAAAGAAATAGGAGGCAGAGATGAATATGAGAAGTAAACTCCTGAAAATTGGTTTGTCAACAATTTTGAGAGATCACTGGATATTTTCCTCAAGGCTCAGGAAAGAAGTAGAATCCAATATTATCTAGATCTTAAGGAGTTGTGAGTCCCCAGCTAACATCTAAATTACCATAGCTGTGGTTGGTGGCAGGGGGTGGTGGCGGTGGTAGTAATATCTTTATGAAATTCTTTCCATCATCAGCTCTCCTTACTGGAGTATAAGCTTCCTGATGATAGAAATCTTGTCTGACTTTCTCATTGCTTGGTTCAAAGACTAAGTGAATCCTCCCTTACAAAGAGAAATAGAGATTGTTATTATCACCATTTTCTAGAGGTTTAGAGAGCCAAGTGTGTAAGTAAAGGATGTAGAGTTTTAATTTTTAGTTTATATATAATTTATTTATTCTTAATCCTAATGCTTTATGGCCCAGGAGGGTTGCAATGTCTTGGATATCTCCTTGTGCTTCTGTGTTCCTCTGCACTGCAAAGTTCCTTTTTATGATGTTGATAGTAGGTGAAGAGGGAGCCCCAGGAAGACTGCTCTCTGACCTCCTGTTATATACAGTGGCTCCTATTACAGCATCTACTTAGAAGATTTTATCCTCATCTAGAACTCTCCCCCTCAGTCTCTTCACTGACTCCACTCTTCATCCTCTAGCAGACTCTCCACTCAGCCTACAGTTTTAGGTGCATGCTCAATTATGTGAGTACAGGTTATAATAACAAACTAAAATGCTACACCAGTGCGGTGAAATTCTCCTAAGTCTTACCTCTACTATAGGTTTTAGATAAGAAAATTGCATTTGACATATATACATGATTTTTGCATTGTTTTTTAGACTCTATTTTGTTTATTTCCACTCTGATCTTTATTATTTTCTTTCTTCTACTCACATTGAGCTTTGTTTGCTGTCCTTTTTTCTAGCTACTTTAGGTATAAAGTTAAAGTTTTTATTTGAAAATTTTTGTTTGGTTGGTTCTTTAATTAAGCCTCTATTGTTATGAATTTCCTTCTTAGGACTGCTTTCCCTATGTCCCACAGATTTGGGGTCATTGTGTTTTCGTTTTCATTTGTCTCAAGGTATATTTTGATTTCTTCCTTGATCTCATTGTTAACCAATTTACTGTTTAGCAGGATGTTATTTAGCCTCCAAGTGTTTGAATATTTTTCAGTTTATTTTCTTGTTATTGATTTCTTTTAGCTGATAACACCACGGTCAAAGATGCTTGATATGATTTTTAATTTCTTATATTTGTTGAGACTTGTTTTGTGGCCTATCTTAAAAAATGTTTAATATGCACTTGAAAAGACTGTATGTATATTCTTCTGTTTTGAGGTGAAATGCTCTAAGAATATCAATTAAATGCATCTGGTTTAGTGTATCACTTAAGGCTGTGTTTCCTTGTTGATTTCCTGTCTGGAATATCTGTCCATTTCTGTCAATGGGATGTTAGAGTCCCCTATTATGACTGTATTACTGTCAACCTCTACCTTTATGTCAATCAATATTTGTTTCATATATTTAGATGTTCCTATGTTGGAAGCATAAATATTTACAAGCATTATATTTCCTTTGGAGTGATCCTTTTATCATTACATAATGTCCTTTATTTTCTTTTATTACAGCCCTTGTCTTAAAGTCTATTTTGTCTCATATAATTATTCTAACTCAGGTTATTTTTCATGAGCATGAAAATTCTTTTTTCATCCTTTAACTTCAGTCTATGCGTGTCGTCTAAGCTGAAGGGGTCTGTTGTAGACAGCATATATATGGGACTTATTTTGTTTTCATTCAGCTACCCTTTATTTTATTTATTGGAACATTTAATTAATTTAAATTTAAAGTAATTGTTGATATATATGTACTTATTCTCATTTTATGATTCATATTAATGTTTTTTGCCCCATTCTTTTTTTTAAAAAAGTCTCTTTATCATTTCTTATAATACTGATTTAGTGATGATGAATTCTTGTAGCTTGTTTTTGTTTGTGAAGCTTTTTATCTGTCTTTCAATTTTTAATGATAGTATTGAGTAGAGTAGTCTTCTTTGTGAGTCCTTGATTTTTATCACTTTGAATATTTTGTGCCAATCCCTTCTGGCCTGCTAGGTTTCTGTTGAGAAATCAGCCAACAGTCTTATGGTACTTCAGTTGTAGGTAACTTGATGCTTCTCTCTTTCTGCTTATAAAATTCTCTTATTTTCTTTAATCTTTGCCATTTTAATTATGATGTGTCTTTGTGTGGGCCTCTTTGGGTTCATCATGTTTGAGACTCCCTGTGCTTCTTGGTCTTGAACTTTTTTTCACTAGGTTAGGAAAGTTTACAGTCATTATTTCTTCAAAAATTTTCTCAATTCCTTGACCTCTCTTTTTTCCTTCTATAATGTGACTCGACACCAAAGACATCATATTAAAAAAATGAGCAGAGAACCTAAATAGGAATTTCTCCAAAAAGGACATACAAGTGGTCAATAGGCATATTTAAATATGTTCAACATCACTAATCTTCAGAGAAATGCACATTAAAACCACAATTAGATGTCACCTCACACCTGTAAGACTATCATTAGTAAATCAACAAACAATAGTACTGGCAAGAATGTAGAGAAAAGAGTACACTTGTGCATTATTGGTGGGACTGCGAATAGGTGCAGCCACTATTGAAAACAGCTTAGAGTTTCCTCAAAAATTTAAGAGAACTATTTAGCAATTTCACTTCTGGGTATTTATTCATAGAAATCCAAAACACTAATTCAGAAGAATATATGCATTTCTATGTTTACTGCAGCGTTATTCACAATAACAAAAAAGTGGAAGCAACCTAAATTCCCATCAATAGATGATTAGATAAGGCAGCTGTGGTAATTATATACAATGGATTATTACTCAGCTATAAAAAAAAATAAAATCTTACCATTTTCAATGACAAGGGTGGAGCTAAGGACATTAAGTCAGACTGAGGAAGATAAATTCCATATGATCTCACTTATATATGGAATCTAAGGAACAAAATATGTGAACAAACAAATGAAAATAGACTCATAGATACAGAGAACAAACAGATAGTGGTCAGATGGGAGGAGGTTTGAGGGAGCAGAGTCAAAAAGATGAATGAATTAAGAAGTGCAGTTTGGTATTTAGACACAGCTTAGGGAATATAGTCAGTAATATTGTAATACCTGTACATGGTATCAGGTGAATGCAAGATTTATGGGGGGAATCACTTCATAAATTATACAAATGTATTATCACTGTGCTGTACACCTGAAACTAACAGAAAATGATATTAAATGTCAACTTTAATTTTAAAAGTTTAAATAAATAAAGATCAAATAAATAAATAAGATTAAATTAATTTTAAAAGACTGAGTAAATAAGATTAACTAAATAAAAACAACAATAACAACAGAGAAAACAAAAGAAAAAATTAAGTATTTAAACGTGCTCTAATTGTACTGCTTTCCATACTATGTTATGTGAGGTGTGCGGGAGTGGTATATTTACCCTTAGCATCCCAGACTCCTCTCCAGAAAAGTCACCTTCTCTCTCTCATGCTTATTAAATGGCCAAGACAGAGAGGGCTCCCAGAGGCTTGCTCCTAGGAGCCTAAGAGGTCATGCCTCAGCCTGGGCAGTGTGGGGGAAGTCATGTGTTCCTCAATGTTTTTTTTTTTTTTAACTTGGTGCAGGGAAAGCTTCAAGAAGTTGAATGATATGTCCTCTGAGTATGTGAGACATTCCAACTCTAATACTCAGCACAAAAGAAAAGAGAGGGGCAGAAAGGAAACCTGAAGTTGATGCGAGTAATTTAAGGCTTGAACCAACAGTGTATTCATAACTCTACTAATATCATCTGGAAGAGGGTGAGATGAGGTAGTGACTCTTGTCTTTGTGTCTCAGAACTCTAGCTTACGGAGAAGCTAGGGACATCAGCAGAATCTGCATGTCACCTTCCCAAGAGTATCCTGTTTAACTTGATAGTACTTCCTGAACACTTGGTTCATGTGTTCTGGTATTTATTTTCTTGGCTGGTCCATAAACTATTCTATGAATTTATTCTAAAGGAGAAAAAAAAAAGATGGAGGAATAATGTGGTTTAGGCTTTTCAATTGTGGTTTTTATTTCCATAAACATTAGGTCACAAGAATGCATGAGATACTTAGACAAATCTTTCCATAGTCCTGTGGCCTTTGGGGGCATAGCATTTGCATGACTTCACATCCATGGCTTGCGTGTGCTTTCTCAGCAGCTTTGCTTGCAATAGGAAGGAGTCCCACAAGTGCTTGTAGGCGTGTGTGTGTGTGTGTGTGTGTGTGTGTAGGATTTGTGTATATGTGTGTGGAGGGAAGGAGAGAGAGAGCAAGAGAGAGGAGAAAGAATGACATTGTTATTTCTCTTTTTTCCTTGATTTTTCTGAAGCAAATTCAATTTTAAAAAGGGATTCCAATTTTTCTATGTCACAATATGGTGAGTTTTCTCAATGTAACTATTTACTTATTCCTAGATAATTTCTTTTGGAATGATAAATCAAGAGGCCCCTACCTGGGAAGAGCAAGGTCTCAGTTTGCAGTGGTGATGCGTGAAGGCTAATCTGGCCCAGAGCAAAACATAGGAGAGGTTTAGGTGTGAGGCAAATGGGACCTACGTTCCAGCTTCTCGAGTGAGTTAGATTTCTGTGTCTGCAACAATTTCTCCAACAGATGAAAGGGTGAAACATCTGGGATGCCCTCTGGCCCAGCAAGACCTTGGCACCAACATGAGGAGTAGGAGTCACCCACACACAAGCACAGAGCACACAATAGGTCCTGGCCATCCAATAGTGTTATAATCATAGTGTCTCAGCTGTTTTCCATGCAGACAGCTACTAATGGAGAAGAACTAGTGTGTAAGACTAGTTCTGTATGCTCTATATGCTCCAAGAAGTAATATGTGCTAGTTACCTCAACAAACCATCTGGTGTCCTGGTGGAATATAAATGAATCATGGATTGTGCAGACACCACACTGGCTTTTCTCACATTAGTCATCGTATTTCCTATTTCACTGTATTTTCACTATTGTACACTAAGAATGTTGGTATCACAATCATTACTATAAATGGCAGTGGATCCAAGAGGATGGTGTATTGGTTGAGAAAACAAAGCCCTTATATAGCAGTAGACACTGTGCCATTTTAGCCCAAATTCTATATCCTCTCCATTCCAGCTGTGGCAGATAGTGTAGGGGAAAAGAGCACAAAGTTCTGCCAATTAAACCTTCATTTAAATCCTGCCTTCACCACTCAATAGCTATGAAATGTGGTTAATTTCTCTAGCCTCTCCATGCTTCAGTTGCATTATCTGAAAGATAGAGAAAACAATTTGTGCATTACAAGAGTATGATTAGGATGAAATACAATGATTCATGCAACACACTAGTACAACATCTAGGACATAAGAGGCAGCTCAGTAAATGAAAATTTTAAAAGCCTCCAGTTGAATCTGAGAACAAGTTTTTTTTAAATACAGTCTATGATTTTCTTAATTTCCCTAATATCTGCAGTAGGCAGGAGTTACAGAGCACAAGTGACTGTGCCTCCACCCAAGTGAAACAGAGGACTTATTTCCATAAACTTTAGGTCACAGCAGAGAGGCAAAGACACCCAACAGCAACTGTATGGTGATTCACAGTCAGCATGTGGTGGCTTTGTTGGATACAAGAGTGAGGCTTTGGTGCCCTGAACAAGGACCCAGTGTCCCCATGAAAGTGCAGTGCCTACAACAGAAGACACACACTCTAATTGCTGTCAGGCACACATGTGCATCACCAGCTTCACAAATGTCTGTCCACAGGCTCTTCCCACTCCATATACTCCTTGTAGGGGTTCCTGGGAAATTTAGGGGTTTTTTGGTACAGATTTAACAAGAAGCAATATGGCTTTTACTACATGTAAATTATATAGCATAATGAAAAAGCTTTAATACATTTTGATATTTTAATGTGACATTAAGCCTTTGCTCTATCTTGGATATCTTGATTGCAAGTCAAGGGCCCTGTGGTCCAACCTCAGGAGCCAGAATCTCAGAGCACCCTCCCAGGATTGATCCTGTCTTTTCTCACCGACCATAGGTGGCATATTTTCTATTTAAATGAACAATAAAAAGGTTGGCTGTGATACACAACAGTGTCAAATTTTTCATTTTGTTCCATTTATCACTTTTGAGGTCAAAACTAGCAGATTTTGAGTGAAAACCCTTATAAACCTCAGAATTCTGCATAGTGGTTCTTTACCTAAGCAGGGGGCAGAGATGATGAAAAAGTTCCCCCACAGAAGAAAAAAACAATCATTTATTCTTTTAAAAGAAGGCATCTTAAAATTCCAGATGAAAACACAGATTTTTGTGAGGAAGACTTTCTCTGTAGTACTTAACATATTATCTAGAAATGGATTTTTTTCTTTGCCATTAAGTATGAATTTTTTATATATTATAACCACATCAGACAACTCTTTGTGGCCTGTGATGCTAAAAGTGTTTGAAATTAACCTAGGAAATTATTTAAACAATATCATTTCACAAACCAAGTAAAAACACTATAAAATCATACAGAAACCCTCTGAGAGTTTCATTTCAATGGTGATGATTCTCTAAGAAATAAGACATACAACATATAGTACATGGAGAAGTTGATGGAGGCATAAGTGAAGATACAGAGCACTCATTTGTCATCCTCAGGAACAGGGTCAAAAGTAGTAAATTGAGGGAACTCCAAGGAAAGTAAGAAAAACCACCATTAAGCCTATGACAGTCTAGGAACAATTTGTGGCAATTTCCAGATGAGATACTGCTTTCTTCTCTTCAACCACAGCTTTGCAATACTGTCAATACATGTTAGAGCAGATCTATCTGGCATGGCACTGGACTTGATTTTCCTCTCTAAGAACAGCTTAAAGCAATAACGATTAACCTCAATTTTTGTTTCCTCAATCCTAGCATTGGAATTTAGATTAAATTGGAGAAACTTTCATTCAAACCAAGAATGCACAATGTGATAACCAGCAATGCAAAGCCTGTAACTACAGGGGAGAAAAATCAATTCATCAAAGCGTCTAACTTCTTACTGTTCTACTACAATCCCTACACCTGTAAATCCAGCTAAATGTGTAATCTAGTTATATTTCTTCATCTATAACCTCCTTTAGTCTATGTGTGTTAAGATAAGTGCAGTGTATACTTTCAACTGACCAAAGCTTCAGAAAACTGTTTATTCCCAAGCAGAGTGATGATAGTAAAGCCTCTGGGAACAGAGCACTACAGGGTCCAACTTGACACTGTCAGAAGACTGGAGGACACAGCCATCAGTAGGTACATATTTCTTTATGACTAGCACGCCTTTCCTCAACTTTGCTTATTTCAGGGTGTTCTGTGTTTACCTGGCTCAGCGAATCTTATACCAAGGACACATCTCTGGGCTGTGATCAACATGGTAAAGCTAATGCAAAATATGTTCTTGCCAGAGCCCTGGTACAGATGGCTAGCTCTAGGGGCTGCCTCACCTTAGCCTCACTTCTCTGGTCTTCAGGGTCTCTCACTGACAAAGTGAAGGGTGGGGGTTATGTGATCTCTGAGGGTCCTGATAGCTCCAGTGTTTGTGATAACTCTTTTCTTCCTTAAAACAGAGCCACCATTCCTTCCCAGCTTTCCTTTGGCCAACTTGAGGATTAAGGTCTGGTTGTATTAATGTACATAAATCTTTTAGATGGAGAAAGGAGAGAAATTAAAATATCTACAGATATCTTTTGGAGACACAAATATATTTTTGCTCTAAATTACACTCCTAGCCCTCATTCAAAAAACATTACCTTTATTTTTTTGGTTTTTTTCCCTTTGTCTTTATAGCTATACCTTGGCCCAGATATTTAAAGCTCAGAGGTAGTTGACAGATGGAAATCAGGCATATTTCATTGATCCAGGTAGAAACTTGGCACAGATCCTGGTTAAGCGAGTAAGAAGGGCCCAATAGATCATTCTGAATATATTATTATAAACTGTTTCCACTAGGCCTTCCTCTCAAGGTGAATGATTTAAACAATGTATTCCTGAAATGGCTTGTTAGACCGGATCATCCAAATGGCTTCTTCATAGACACAGGTTGGGATGCCGGGTTGTCATAATTTGTTTGTGACAACCAAATAGTGATTCAAATTTCTGTGCTTTCTAAGCCATCATCTACCTGTCATTTTAGTATGATTTTAGTTATTCCAATTTGACTGCAAGCAAAAGAAATCTATTTGGCTAACTTAAAGTAAATGTAACCACAGGACCAGCTCAAATTGGTCGTGTCCTGTTTCTAACATGACCTGGAACCAAAGTTTATGAGTAACACTTATGAACCCTTAACTACTCCTCTACTGCCCTGCCTTGGAACCAAAGGACTGGGACATGACCAGAATCTGAATGCCAGAAGCAAAGTGTCTGTTGTTCAAGAAGATCCAGTACTGAAACCCTTAAATCTTGCCCTGAATTCCAGATCAAGGAGACACATTTGAGTTTTGCCTCCTGTCTCCTTTCTGGTCAACCTAGCAATAAAACTTTTCTCTTTTCTCAAAAGCCATTTTCATTGTATTGGCTTCTATCTGTGTCAGGCAGTGAATTTTGGTTTGGTTACATAAATAGCAATTTACTGAAAAAATATGATATAGCACATGGAATCTAGGGAAAATCTGAAGAGCAGGGGTCAATGTCTTTTCGATAATAAAACTATGTTGATAATTGTAACCTAAGTCAGTAACCAACTGACACTTTCCCTAGGATCTTTATCATGATGATAGTCCCAGATACAGACTGTTCTTCACACATTTGGACATGTCTTTTTAATAACAAAGTTATCGGCCTATTCAGCACATGCGATGTCAGCATGTTCAAGAGCTTAAATTATAAATCACAAAACTCAAAAAAGTAAAGTGACTGCCAGAGGCCAGCCTCATCTGTCTCTTTCCTGCTTTGCTCATTAGCCACAAAGACTTTGTTTGGCACCATGAGATCACTCCATGGTGGTGGCATCCAGGCACAGAATGCTCTTCTGAAGAAGCTAGCCTCCATATAGCCCAAGGTATGACTATTTCTAGCCATATGTAGAATGTGTTAGAGGTACAATTGGCCCCTGATATATCCAAATCTGTATCAATGAGAAATGTAGCCAAATTGCTCCACTGTATAGAGTGCACTGTTCCAGGACAAACTGCATTAACTCTATAATCAGGGAGTAGTTAGAAAACACCAGGCCTCTTTGGTGGGTTACAAATATTGACTTTCTTTATTCAGTCACTTATGCAATATTAAATTTCCCTCAGTGAGATAGACTTTGGTAGAATATTGTAAAAGATAAAAACATGGAGTCTAAAACCAGAACCCCAGCAAATGATATGATTTTAGGCAAGTCACTCAAAAAACTTTCATAGAGTTGTTGCAAGACTTTGATGAGATAATGTTATATACAATGTCTAGCATAAATTTTGCTCAATAAAGAGAAACTAGTACTAAAAAACAAAAAATAAATGAAAAAGTTTTAATGCATCTTCCAATTTTCTTTTAGCTATCTGCTTCAATTCAGAATTCAAATGTTACTTTAGTATATACTGGGCATGTGTGTCTGTGAAAGGAAAAAGAAATATTACAGAACATCCTGTAAGAGAGCAAGCAGAAAAGTGAGAAGTGTCAGGGGCTAGGGAGAACTCAAGGAAAAGTGGTACAAAGGCAGGTATATTGGGAGAGATATGTGACTAAAGGAAACCATCAGTCTGCACATATGCAGTGCCCTGGCAAACAGTGAAGTCTAAGATACCATGAGTGTTGTTGTTGTTGTTGTTGTTGTTGTTGTTGTTGTTGTTGTTTTAAGTAAAATATCTTTTCTTGAAGTATTTAAAACTCAGTCAACATTTTTTGTAAGTTGTTAAATGTTGTATGGCTCCCAAGCAAAATGTGTGTGAGGTACTGTGAGGAGTTGCCCTCAGTTTTCCACGCAATTCTTGGTGCCTTTCAAGCAACCCTCTTTCCTACCCTTTTGCAGGAAGCCACCCAGGCAACCCATGGACCTTGGGGGAATCTGGCTCCATCTCTAGCCCCAGGAGTGAGCTTTGAGTCATCTAAGTCAAGTTTAGATCTCCATCTTCCTTATCAGTGATGGTTCTGGAGCAACACCTGCAGCTGGTCGGCCTCAGTATTCATTTAAATGGGAGGATCCATTGAGAAAGCCACATGTATTGCTGCCATTTGGGGTCAACCATGAAGAAATTGAGCCATCATCCTGGAACTTGCCTTCCCTTTGGCCTTTCAGAGAGAGGAGAAATGCCTTTCTTTACTGTTTAAGGCACTTTGAGGTGGGCTTTCAATTACCTGCAACTGAATGTCTGCTAAAAGACCCACCATGGTGAATGTACTAAAAAGTACTATAGACCTAGCGCTGCCACTAACAAGTTTCTGAGGACCTCATTTCCTATCCACATTATTATGATGTTATCACTCTGTATCTGTGATCCTCATGATCTTCATCCTATCAAATGTCATTCTCTATGGTTCTTTCATAGAAAAAAAGCCTGGGTGCAGCCTTTTACCACATCTCTCTTTCTCCAAGAGCAGGAGGAAAAGTCAGGGTCCAAATTATGTACAGTAAAGATTGAAAAAGAACAAATTGCATTACTCAGTTAACTGATTTAAAAAATTCAGCTAACTTCTACAAGCTTCTAGTCATTACTTTTCTTTAGCCCTTGTGGTTACCATCATTTGGGATAATCTATTCTAGTTTCAGTGTGAAACCTGAAAAAAGAGTTGAGTCATTCCATCTAGCTCACTTAAAATACTGTCTTTTCTATCTGGGGATCCCAGACACAATAACATTTAAATTCTTTATTGAAAATACATTCATTTGAAGATACAGCATTCCAAATTCAGAGGCCCTTGTTCCAACTATACTGCTTTCTCTCTGTCTGTGAGTTCTATCCAATACTCTATATAATTTCCTCTCTTCTCAGAAAAGACTTTTCATTTTTCACATCCATATCCTGGACATGATCCCCCTCCCAAAGCCTCAAACAAGTTTACTTCAGAGAGCCATAACCCTCAATTAGCCATTCACTCAAAAATATTTTGTTTACGTCTGCAGGTTGATATGCTATATCATCCCCATAGAGTATAACAAGATAAAGAGTAAGGGTTTTTGCCTTTAGAGAACATGCAGTATAGCAGTACTAGATGTTGAAACTTTGTTTCTAGTAGGTTCTCCCTCTGGTCAGGGCAGAGACTTAACTTTTTTTTTTTTCACCCTGTATCCCCAACCACAACAACATAGACTACGAGGCTCTTGACTTTATTTGAACAAACAAATGAACAAACTGCAATTCTTTGGAAGAGCCATATCTCTCTCCTAGTTGCAGTTAGGGAAAAGAATTTATGAAGGGATTAAAAGCCAAAACACGTTTCATGACATCCAAGGCAGCATTAGCTCAGTCATCTCAGAAAGGAGGTTGAGAGAAATCAGATCTGAGGAATGAACAGGCTGTTATAAAAGTTGGAAAAGATCTGAAATATTCTGTATGTTGTGTTTCAACATTCTATTGAAATTACCGTGGGAAGAAATAAAAGTCTGCCAAGTACGTCATAAGAGCTGCCAGTCCTCTACTCTGTGACACCACACAGATTTTCTAATCCCCAAGCTGCTCACACGCCCAAAATGGAGGACAGGAAAGCACTGCTGCTCTCCCAGAGCTGTCTCTGTAAATCTCCATTAGGTCTGACAGAGTGCGGTGGAAAGTGACATCGTGTCCAGAAACAGCTCTTTTCCTGCAAATGTCTTAAAATCGCAGCTGTGCAATGGCCTGTCCGTGGCATGGCCTGTGAGAGTGGGCGCCTGCGGGTGGCGGGTGGAGTGCAAGAGAAACCGAGTCAGTGCCTTAGGCCAGGCCACAAGGCAGGAGAAAACCGACCTGGAAGCCACTTTGAAAGGAGCTCACAAAAGTGCCATTTGTTGGGAGGGGATACGAAGTGGAGGCAGCTTTGACACGCTTGGCCTTGATGCTAAATTAACTGTTAACACAAATAATCAAAGTGCAAGACCCATCAAGTGACTGGCGCCAGGGAAGCCCAGGTGTAGGTTTCGGGGGAGGCCAGGAGAAAGCTACTGGTGGAGAGTGGGCTGGGGAAGGAGCATAGGATGGAGGACGGTGTAGGATGGAGGAGGGGGTAAAGACTTGGGGAGTTGGAGGGGACCACACCGGGGACCTAGGGCATGGGGAGGTGGGGGCCAGACTCGCCTAGACTCTGAGAAGGGTAGTGCTGAACCACACTGTGGTTCTTACTTAGGTCAGCAGATGTGACAGGTGCCTTGGGAAACTCAGCCCCTCTCCTGCCCATAGAAATTGGAGGGCCTTGCTGGCAGTGAGGCCCACAGTCTAACTGAAAGTCCAAAAAGAAGTTAAATCCGAGGAGAGGGGCGGGTCGTTACTGGGAAGGCCTGATGACTGGCCTGGTCTACACAAGACAAGCTAAAACATTGGGATGCAGAGACCTTCTGGGTCAGCTCCCCAGCAAGTGTTCCATCAAAAAAAGTATTGAAAATCTGCTTTGTGGGTACACACTACTTGTTTCCATCAGTATAAAGTTTGGAATATTTTTCACCAACTTTTTTCACTTGCCATCTCTGCAGCCTTGCCCTGTGAGCAGCATGCACAAGACCATGATCTTCAGTTTGAAGATAGAGAAATGAATTGGGTGGACATAAGACTGGCCAGCTCGGGGCTGAGCCTCCTCACCTTCATGCTACAAAGGACCCTGGGTGCCCAGTGCCAGGTGACATCGACATTGCCAAAAGAAGGAAGGAATAAAACTCTATTTTTAACAAGGTGGGAGAGGAAATCTAAGTGATGGCATGTGTTTGAAGAGGCCTTCCTGAGATTTTGGAACTAGGAGAGGGTACCCTCTGAAAAGAACTCTCTTTTGAGAAGATTCTTACAGCTTAACTGATACTTATTCAGGTGTACCTTTAAGAATCAAAGCACAGTAGAATCAGAATTCTTCTGGCAAATAAATTGCAAAGAAAGAAAAAAGTAAGAGACAAGCTGGCCAGCAAGCAACACAAGGGCAACCCCAGGTCTGTGAGATAGCCACCCTAAATGCCCCAGTGAGAACACAGCCATGTCTTTACTAAGCGAAAGCAGTCAGCTTCTAAAGGCTGAAATAGAGGCTAAATAGGTAAGCTTGCATAATTTAGTTTTTAATAAGATTTTTACAACTGGACTTAACTTTGCTATTTTCATGCATTTATGTCCAATATATATGTTTATACAGATACAGCCAGTACAAAACAGAATTTCTCTTTGAAAAAGGTATTAAAATTATAATACAGTGATTAAGAAAACTATAACGTGCCAATTAAATTATCATAAAATGTCTTAATAAGAAAGAAAGATTGATAAAATTAACCTTCTACTACTTCTCTGGATGTTCAGAATCACTCTGTGAGACAAATGTGGTCATGAGTTCTATATTTCACACCTGAGGACCTGGGGGTCTGAAATGCAGCCAAGTCTAGTCAGCCAGCATGTGTGATTTTAACCCAAGAGCCTGTACTCTTTCAATCCTCCCATAAGGCAATGGTCCACAAAGGCAACAAGGATGTGTTATCCCTCTTTATTTGTTCAACAAATATTTATTAAGCACCTATCATGTGCCTGAGTCACGAGCCAGGACCCAAGAAGGAAAAGCAAAGAGATGGAATTCCTGCCTAGCAGAGCTATTCAGCCCTCCCTATGGAGAGGAGAGAGGGACATGAAATGAAGCAACTCGCAAGTGACCATCTAATTACTTATTGTGACTTTGTAGAGGTGACAGAAGCAGAGTGTTGAGATTCTCTCCCAGTACTCAGTTTCCTCACAGCCTTCATCCTAAAGATACTGCCAGAAATAGCAATAACTCTGTGTAGGAAATGCTGGCTATGTGGCAGCCACTGTGCAAAGCACCTTCATTGTTTATCAATCATCTCATGACTGAGGCTCTATTGTTATCCCCATTTTACAGATTAGGAAACTGAGGTTTAGAGAAATTAAGGACATTGTACAGGTCTTACAGGGACAGGGTAGAGCCTAGCTTCAAAATTATGTCAGATATTGTGGGGTTTTTTTAAGCTTGTTTTCTTCTCTTCTATGTCCCAGTATATACAATAGAAAAGAATACAACTCATGTCTTTGCTCTGCTTTCATTACAACATTAAGAGAATGACCATAAGTGGTGTAGCATATGAATACAGAGTGTATTCCAGGGCATAAAACACAAAGCAGCCAGTATTGGAGCAGGGGATGGGCCACTTGTTCTGCATTGGATCTGCACCTATCTTTTTAAGCACAGGCAGGGCCATTAACTTATGCAGGCTAATGATGATAATGCTGATAGTGATGATTACAACATCATGCCCTCCACACAGTCACCTCATGTAATTTTTAGATCAATTTGGGGGTAAGTGCTGTTATTTATTCCTTTTTTGGAAAGGAAGAAACTGAGATGTCAAAAGCTTGCGTACCTCACACAATTAAGACCTGATAATCAGAACTCAGATCTGTAGGCCTCCAAAGCCTGTGCTTTGGCCCCTGTGGTGCAGAGTGAAGCAATTAAGAACTATAAGTCTCCATTCCAGTTCTCATGAGTAATAATTATAGGGTGAAAAAGCTACGAATTCAGTTCCTTGTTAGACTAAGGTAAACAAAATATTTAGACTAGCTTTGTCTAACTCTGAAGACTCATAATGGAATGTCTAAACTAGGTTGGAAGAGGGCCTAGTTATAAGTAATTGTCTTTCAGGTCATGATGAAGGCTGGTTCTGTGCACCCAGGCAGCCTACAGAGCCCCGTTCAGCTGCCTAGTGATAGAGTGATAGTTAGGTGACACCTACCTTAACAGCCCCACCAGAGACAGACAGCTCTGACAATGCTTCTGATATTCTCTCCATACACAGCTGATAAGACTTACTGTAGTTTTACTTGTTCACACCTATTCATAGGAGGAAGAAACCCCCAGAGATAGAATTTCAAAGGTCCTATCTGCTGCTTGTAAAGCAGTTTGATATTATACATAAACATAATAATGTCCCTGTCTGAAAAAATCAAATTTTCAATAAATTGGACTGATTTGGTGGAGTGGAAAGGGGCTCCCAAGACCTGGGCTGCATTCTCTTCAACTATGTGCCCTTGAGCAGACCCTCGAGCAAAACTGAGACAACCCCAGAGCCTCTCAGGCCATGCCTAGCACACGTACAGGCTTTGAAATGGGGATTTCTTAGTCTAGCAAATAGGATGAAGTATGCTGAAGTCAGCAGAGAGATTCCTCTGAAAAACAAAAATAAAAATTTGGTTTTTTCCCTTCTGAGCATGCTGTTGGACCCTCCTAGATCCCAAGGACAGTTCTCCTAATACAGATTACCTCTAAGTGAATGGTTCTTACCATCACTATATTCATTCAGACTGACTTGCAGGCACATGTGTTGGAGAGCCATAGCCATTCCTTGAGAATGAATTTGATGAAGAGTAATCATATTGGGTCTGCTACAGAGGCAGCTTTGACCAGAGGAGGGAACACTGGCCCCAGACTTCACTTACTCTCCCACAAAACCCTTTGTTGGATGCTCCATCCTTCCTTGCATTCTGTGCCTTTCCTTTCCATCTCAGCATCCTGATGTCATCTCTTATCACTGAACTTTCTCAGACTACCTATGACACAAACTATGTTCATCCCTTTCCTCAAAAACCTACCAGTTATGCTCCCATAGCATTTGGTATGAAACTTTATTATAGAATTTGTTGCTTGGCATGTATTCGCTTCCATGTTTCTGTCCACAATGCTGTGTGAGGTCCTGTAGCATGGATGGCAGTTTTCTGAAACCACATACAGTGTCACATCTACTGCATGGATTCTAGGAAAAGCAAGCGTATCTTTTATGTCTTTGGTATCACTAAGAAGTGCCAGGCCCAGTACTAGAAATAGCAAAGGGTCTTTTTGAGCAAACTCTTAAGACCAATAAGTGTTCTATGAGAAAATCATACATAGCAAAAGGCCCTGCAAAAAGCAGCTTCTCTTTGCCATTAAATACCAATTTGTATTATAGAAAGCACAAAGGTACAGCTATAAATAATATCTGATTATTTCATGGGAATTCAAAGATCAGAGATATAATGTTTGAATTTTAAAATGACAAAATTAAGGATAAATTTCTTGCAGGTGATATGTATTTTATTTACTTTCTTATTCCTCAGAAACATGATAGGTTCTCATTAAGAATTGAGTGAATAAATAAATAATAACTGATAATAGAGAAAATGAAGAAAAAGAAAAGATAATGTTGGTTAAAGCATTAAATTAACAAATAAAAGCTTATTTTAGATTTTTAAAATTATTTTTATTAAAGGAGACAGCCACAAAAAATCTTGAAAAGTACATACACTCCTCTCATGAGAAGTAAAACAACTCTGAGGAGCCATATTGCTTTTAACACGATCACTTAAAATATTCTATTGTAGTTATTTTATGGGTCCTATATCCTTAGCACGCAGCATGGGTTTTCCCTCCTAGGCTTCTATTTCTTTTCAGGTGAAAAGTTTGGGGTCAGCTAAATTTGACACCTCTTGTGAAATTCCAGAGGTTCAAATACTCGTGGAATGTAAGCAAAAGGACTTTTTTCTTTTTTTAGAAACATACCCAGGCAGTCATCCTGAGTATTCTAATAAGACAAAGAGGGAAGTAGAGGGAGGTGGGAGGAAAAATGCAAGCAATCAGAGCATTTCTTAAGTTCTTACAACAAATATAGTTATGTTGCTGTTAATATTTCCAGCACTTTAGCTATTGCTTGCAGTATCAGAGAATATGTATACTTTTTTAATTAAAGTTAAAGATTTATTAAAGATAAAGATTTTAATATAAAAATGTTTTCATACAAAAAAAAAAAAAACAGCATCGCCAGATTGTCTGTTTAAAAATGTTTTACTGATTCCAAGTCTGTGACCATGAAAACGTCTCAGGAACCCTACTCCCATGGAGCTGTTCCCACATGCAACTGGGTTTTGCTGCTTGCTCTATTCTGAATGTGTCCGAAATCTTCTCCAGAACATCTGAGTTTTATCTCAATGTCAAGCTTTCAAAACATAGTCACTTAGCTACTAGGAATCCTTTTGAAGCTTGAATGATTTGTGAGAAGTAGCAGGAGGGGAGGGTTGGGGAAGGAGGAGCAAGAATGGGAGAGAATATGGAGACAGAAATAAGGATCCTGAGTAGTATGTCCATTGCAGAAATCACCATGAGAAACAAATGGCATTTCAGCCTATGCTAGCAGACTGTCCTTGTCTAGAAACTGAGGGTTTTCCATGATATTCTCCAAAGAAGCCAAAAGTATTGAACATTTACCATAGTAAGCCCAAGGAAAACAATGTTACAAATCAAATAAAATCAGAAAACTAAACTTTTAAAAGTAAAATAAGGCAGTTGGTCACCAAACTTTTGCAATTGAAAAGAAAGATGTCTTTTATCTTGCCTGCACTACAGATTTTTCATTCCATCTTCATTGTCAGCAAAGCAGTTGCCTTTACCTGAAAACTGATCTGAATATTAAGAAATCTCCCAGATATTTCAGGCCAGTGTCATTTAAAAAGCAATGTCTAGAAATGTTCTTGAGACTTCACCTTTAGCCATGACGTGTATGCTTTTGCCTTTGATGGTGCTAGAGAGCAGCAGAATATCACTACTAAAATCACTCAAGATTCCAGAGAGCTCAGAAAACTAATTTACTTGAAATCAATATGATTTGTTTCCACTTTGCTCCACAAGTGATAAAATCAATGCTTCCAACTTCAGACTTACACACCACCCTGTTAGCATGGGTTCCAGGACAACAAACTTGCTCCGTTCTGTTCACTGTCTAACTTAAATGAAAACACTGAAGGATTTCTGAAAGACTACATTTTTCACAAGATTTTAACAAGGATTTTTAAAAGTTTTGCACTTTTATAGATTTGGTAGCCACAAATAACCAAACAGGGACAATACAAAGTGTTCAAAATCACTTTTTCACTTACAAAGAACTTATCTCCCTTAAAAAATAATTATGCAAACCTAGACTTATTGTATATACAAATAAAATAAGCATACATTTTATTTTGGTGATGACCTTTTTAACACATCATGTATGTTTCTCCTGACCCTGCTTTAAAGATTTTGTTAGGGCTGTCTTGCGTGCTCTCACAGGCAAACAGGAATGAGTAGTGTGAATTTTAGTCCTAAATGCCTTGATAACAGCAAATGAACATTTCTAGGGTTTTATTGCATATTAAACCCTGTTGTCGTGAAGGTTTTATGTTGTTGTTCTTTTTCATACCTTTTATTCAGTGGTAGGAAGTAAATGTTGAGAGTATGGATAAAAAAATAGATTTGATGTTTAGAGATTACAATCTGACCTTTGTTCTAGTCAGCCTCCTGACCCTTCTCAGTTTATGCCTTCCCATACCACATATAGAAATCCAGTTAATGAAAGAAGAAGACGTTCTGAAGTGAAGACAGGGAGACCAGATTTAATCTTCAAAGAAAAGAAATGATTTTATTCTGTGGCTCTAGACAGAAGTGAATCAAAGGATAGAATTTAGCCTATCACTCACTTCATCTCTTCCCTATGTTTTTGGTTTTTTGTTGTTGTTTTTTTGTTGGGTTTTTTTGTTGTTTTTTTTTTTTTTGTACTAGAACTATCTTGACTCATCTTTTTTGGTTGTTTTCTGTTTGGAAACACTATATTTCTCCCTTTTCAGTCCTTGAAACCTCATCTTACAGCTGGGTCACCTCCTGCTACCCTGGGGAAACCTGATAAATATATGTGGAGCATTTGCCTTCTCCCTTCCTTACTCTACACCACATGGCATGTTTGAGGAGAATATAGGGAATACTAAAAATAAAACATAAACAAACTTGCCTTTTTGCTGGTTGATTAGGAAATCTCACTTGCCACCTATTGGGAATATTTTTGTTAGTCCTTAGAGAGAAACAAATATTTTGGGGAAAAGGTGAAAATTTAAGTAGGGGGGGAAGTGCCTACTGTTATCTCCTTTGGAAGGCATTGCCACCTACAGCTATATGCATTACTTTTTCCTTGTCAAAATATTTATAACAAAGGTTTCTAGAAAAACTTCAAACCCTCATACTCTGTGCTCTGTGCTTCCCCTCATAACAATTCATGGCACTATTACAAGTCAGTGTCATATTGCCTGACTCATCTGATCTGGTTTTCTTATTATACTCTCTCTATCCTGAGACCAGTTTCCTTCCCTCAGTGACTCAGTGAGACACTCCCACTGAATGAAGTCAGATGAGAAACCTTCATCTCTTCCCAAGTCTCTTTTATTTATTTGGATGCCTCCTGTCACACCATTATTTTTACTTCTAGCAACCTTATCTACTTTCCTCATTTTTTCCTTCAATCATTCCTTAAAATTATCTACTCCCCCAGGAAAATCTTCTGTTTTGTTCTATTAGTGCTTCTTAATTTTTAAAGACTCAATTGAGATTTTTATAAAAGATATTGATTCTGCCCCAGTGAAATGTCATATACTTTTTTTTCTTAGCCTCAGAGCACCACCTGTTCCTGGGCCTTCAGGGGAAGCACCTTTGTTCTAAATGTTTCTGGAGAACAGGACACCAGTGGATGTCTGGTTCTCAGTGATGTAGTACCCCTGAGAGTGACTCTGTGTGGTTGGTCAGACCTGGCCATCACTCACCTCTCTCCTCCAGAAGAAATAAGACATGGCCAACGAGAGAGGGGAGGAATTAGAACCTGTAATTCAATCTAATACTTGAGGTTTGGCAAGTGTACCTATGGGATTTCATAAAAACTCCTGAATCTTTTTCATTTCATAGCAATTAAGCAGACCCCAGCATCCTGGCTCCAGTAAGCCACTGAGTTCTTGGTTTTATCGCCCATTTCCTTTTTCTTTGCCAGAACTAGCTCCCATCTTTGCACTGTTTCAGTGTCATGGAGGGCCCCCACAAGCATATTTGGGGCCAGGCTAGTGAGGAACATGTGGCTTCCAAGGCCGTAGTGCTCAAGCATCGATGTGTGGTATAATCAAAAACATCCCGCAATATTTTAATAGCTCCCACCAAGCACAGACACAAAGTCTAACAATTCTTCCCTCCACATACTTAACCCTTAGAAGAGGAGAAAAAGGCCAAGAGAAAAAGGAAATTAATCTTGTATAGTTGCTACTCTGCAGTTTTTGCTTTTTATTTTTAGCTCTGATGTAGAGAGAAAGCTGTGAACTTTGGAAACTTTCAGTAAGCAGGAATTTATATTAAAATTTCCTTCTTCAGTTCTGACAGAGGGCAAGTGTTGAAGACAAGAGGACCCTTACGCACTGGGGAGGGCCAGCCCTACTGAGAGGACTGTCCATCTTAAAGTCCAAACAGAATGTCAGTCAATGAAAAGCCTTGAACAAGGTTCTGTACTTTTTTAAAGTGTTTAAATCCAACTTTGATATACAGTGAGACAATTGATTTAATTGAATATGAAGCCATGTTTCCTTAAGAGAGCAGTTAGGTCCCTTTGTGGTGCTCTGCCTCTGGAGTAGACATCAGCATCACCTACCAGGATAGTAGGGCACATTCTGACCTGTAAGTGGAGTTCAGTAATTAGGCAAGTGACAAAATTGGAAGCATGAGCTTTGGAAAAACTGTCTTCCAGTTATGTTTTGATTTTAAATTACAATAAATGTACCTAAAATCAGTCATCTCCCATTGTCAAATATTTCCATATCTGATAAGATCAATGGCATTGTTTGTCTGTCTGTGGTTTGTCATCAAGTCTACAGACTCACATACGTTTGAGACCTCTAATGTTGAGGCTAGCAATCTGTGGGTGTGTAGACACCCCCTCCCCACACACACACACATACTCCTGAGACACTGAGCACATAGGATTATGCTGCAGGAAATATGTCCCCAAACTTGGCTTCTCTCTCTAAATCCCTCAGTCAGACTCAGAGTGGAAAGCTTAAAATTCTTTTGTTTGTAAAGTCTCCCCAGATCACTCTGACACATAGCCAGGAGCCACTGGTGGGCATGTCCTCATACTCATGCCTTCCTTGGAGAAGTTTTCCTTCAATGCAGTACCTGCAGAGAGGGTTGGACCAGATGGCTTTGTGTACAGCTTTGCTACATGTGGTATGACATACAGAAACCAGCGATCTCTTAGAGTTTCATTTTCCTTATCTGCAAACAAAAAATGATAACAGTCTCTGCTTTGTAAAGTTTTGTGCACATTGAATACGTTGACATTTGAAAAGCATTTGGAATAGCAAGTGACATATTGTGAGTGCTGAATAAGAGTTAATTAGTATTTCACTTTGAGATATAAGTTAGATGATGTAGAACTGATTGCACTGCCAAAGGCCTCACAAATTTGGGAGAGTAAAAAGGGCTTTGGACTAGACCTGGTTGAGCAGGGTCTGTATACCATACAGTAAGAAAAATCCTCAGCAACAATATGCCATTGGAATTAATTAGGAGATATACAGAGATGACAGGATTATGTGCTCATTTAAGAATTAACAATTGACCCCATGACAATCCTAATTGATAGCCATATCAATTCATTTCAAGTAATATTTTCAACCTTCCCAATAAGCCTAACTCTGAACTCTGAATAGGTAAGAGATAAATGTATCCTTTAGGTGGAAATAATGGCTTTGTCAAAGAATACATGTCCACCCTCATCCAGGGTTGGTTATCCTAAATGTATGCATGCCCTAACTACTTAAGGACTGCATGGAGGAAACAGATCCTATATACAACATGCACTTCTGCTCCTTCTGCCCACTGAGAAAGGGAGGCAAGAAGAGATGAGACAATTGCTTAGTATGGATCTGAGCCAAGAATGAAATTTTCTACTCTAGAGAGAGGGTCCTGGTATATGACTCAACCTCTACCCTCTTTCTAGTAGAAATAAGTGCTCTATCAGATACAAAATACTTGATACATATTTATATATTACATAAATGAATATGATATTTATTTACTTATTAATTGACATATTCTGTATATAAAACTATGAGAAATACATACTATTCTGTGTGATGGGAGGAGTTAAATCTGAGAACTTGAGCTTTTTAAAGAGACCATCATTTTCCCTTGAGATCAGGAACAGTATTTTGTTGTGAAATGTATCTTAAATGACAGCATTTAGCATCCTGTCCCAAATAAGAACAACCTCCCGAGTGAAAGCCAAGAAACTGAAACAATCATGACAAGAGAATGTGCTGTATCAGATTATCTGAGTACTACTTTTTTTCTCTACTTTCTTTGATATTAAATACTGTCTGAAAAAAAAAAATATTCAAAATGACCCTTCTGTTTTTAGTTTCTTTAGGGGTGTGTTGCTACCAGCAGTAATCAGCCTAATCCAAAAATCAGTAATTCTGTTATACTGATAGGGCCCTGTGTAGAGGAAAATAAACTGGGAACCTCTATGTTTGCTTCCTTGGGCTCCTTATATAACTTATAATTTGGCCCTCATCCCTCCCACATTCCTAGCATGTTAAGTGCATGTTGACCAGGGTGGTTCTGACTGGAGTGCAGTCTTTCCTCTGGCCCCACCAGGATACGCCAGGCACAGGAAAAGCAGTGTCTGCTCTCATGCTAGTCTCCTGTGCTCTCTCCAATATTTCTAATGCAGTCTTCTCTTACAAGGTTTTGTGTTGCTTCAACCAGTTCCCTTTCTCCAGGGAAGTTGCCCCACTCCCTCCAAGCCAGCTGGCCACCCAGGCACTTGCACACTCCACATCATCCATTTCTCAGCAAGAATTGTTCTACTTGGGTGGTTTAAAGTCATTCAACCTTTGGCCTTATGCCTATAACTCCACCCAGAGCATCTAGTAATTGCCCTGAAATGCAATGCCCAACATATATGATAGCTTCCTTTTATCTAGCCTCAATTTATTAATGTGTATAATCTTTTTAAAATTGAGAATCACTTTTCACAGAGACTTCTATGGCTAAGAGGCCAAACTGGCATATGACCTCCATCAAGCAGGTAGTCAAATATACCCAACAATCATAGAGGTGGCCCAGCATCATATAGCCAAAGTCATAGATGTTTCCTCAACAACTCCTGTTAGTCTAGAACAGACCCAGAAAAACAGAGACTGAAGCAGAATTGGAACACTTAACTCAAAGTCCAATAACATTTTCCTCCTTTCCTCTTGAAACATTTATCTCCTGTCCTTTCCTGTCTCCCAGGGTTTCCTGTTTCCTAACTCCTTCCTAAATTGCAGTAACATATTTATCCTGGAAATCAAATTCTTTCAAACTTTTGTAATAATTCTCTAAACATTTGCATTTTCAAATTTTTATCTCCAATCATTAAATAGAAGCTTTTTGTCTTGTTAAAAGAATGCCTGGTTTGAGGGAAAGATTTCAGATAAATCCTCTTTACAGCTAAAATCACAAGAGTTTTACGTTCCTGCTTCTACAAGAGCTGTAGGTGCTAGGACTGATTCTCCTCTATCTGCCACACTGTGTCTTACCCTGGTTCTCAACTTCCTCTCCATTCCTCCATCCAGGACTCTCCAGTGGATGTAGAGAAATAGTCTCTCCCTCTCCCCACTTTGGCCAGCCCTCAGTGGGAGACAACATACCTGTGGTGCTACTTTAACAACCCCAGAGTCTTCCAACAGCACTGATATCAGCACAGTGGATGAAGTTGCCTAGAAAAGATAAGGAGAAGAATGTGAAGAATTCTGGTGAATGTGGGGGAGGTACAGAAGGGACTTATAGTAGGTTTAGTATGGCTTAGGAAGGCCCAGCTGATGGATAAGATGAAGAGCTCTGTTTTTGCACACTAGGAAGTGGCAACCACAAACTATACCAGGAAAGCCAAAGAGACACCAAATCTGAATGCTACACACCTAATACATAAGAAAAACATTTAGAAGATGATTTATCTGTGCAAAATTTATCAATTATACTTATTTTGGTTAAATGTTCATAATTTATGCCTACTTATCATGTAGCACAGAATGACTATGTATATCATGAAAAGTGTGTCAGATTGTGTTTCTTTTGATTACAGTGGTAAATCCTACAAATATATGACCACTTGATATTTATAATTAGTTTCTTCTGTGGCACTGGCTACTCTGGCAGCATACTTTTATTATGTATTTGTCCTAAAACGAATAAAATAAAATAATAAAATAATATATTTTAAAATAGAATAAAATAAACAAAAAGTAACATAAAAATAAAGTAAAATAAAATAATAAAATAAAAAAGGGGTATAAATACTGGGCCTGTCCAGAAACCTCAAGTAACCAGGCTTCTGGCTTTCCTGCCTCCTGAAAAGGAAATCAAATCCCAACAATAAGGCTACAGCTTTGTTCTGCTCTCTTTCTTATCTGCAGTACTGAGAACAGTCCTAGCACTGCAGGTATTAGTAAATATTTAATAAGCAAATGGTAAATTAATGACTGAAAGTAAAGGTAGACTCATCATAGGCAAGGTTTGACAGCTCTGCTCTGCCCCTCCTGAGTGCATGTAAGATAAAGAATAACTTAGCACAGGTAAAAGTGGTCTAGACAGACACCTAAGTTGGCACCCAGACTTGATAAGGACTTACTATTTTGTCCACATCATTCACCTCCATTTTTCTCTCCGGAATATGAAGATATTACTCACATCACAGAATTCATGGAAAATTAAATAATTTATAAAACTTCAAATGCTAATGCTAAAAATATTATATGCTTTCCTCACAGACCCTGTCTATTCATTTCAATGAAAATTTCTTATGACAGGGTTTACAGTATGTATTTTAGACCCTCTCTTCTATGAAGGGTATTTGAAAGAGCCACACTAGATAAGGGATAGAGTACACAACTGCGCCTTGAATGTCTGAGAGAACTATCAGTGTTTTCAGAATTTTGCTTTTCAACTTACCAAACAGAGGAAAAGCACATGTGCCTTCTCCGTACTAGGCATGTATACTTCCCATAGGCAGCTTCAAGCCCAGTCCAACTTTCCTCAGAGCAAAGTTAAGTCACAGACTGAATGCAATGCTCATCACATCCATTCTTATAAAAAAGCCCAGTATCTGGGTCTTCACATGGCTCACTAAAAGAATGTGTTCTGAAGCTGACCAGCCCAGTGAACCATTTCTTAGCTTCCTTTTCTGTAATTATTGCTTAATTTTAAACATACTCTACTTGAGACAAGATGAGTGCTATGGACTGAACTCTATCCCCCCAAAATCTATACATTGAAGCCCTAACCCCCTGTATTTGGCAATAGGGCTGTTAGGAGGTAATTAAGATTAAATGAAGTTGTAAAGGTTGTGTCCTAACTTGAGATGACTGGTGACCTTATAAGAAGAGGAAGGGAGGACAATCTTTCCTCCTCTACATGCACCTGAGAAAGACTATATGAGGACACAGTGAGAAGAAAGCTGTCTGAAAGCCAAGAAGAGAGCCATCACCAGAAATTCGACTGGATGGCACTTTAATCTTGAACTTCTCAGCCTCCAGAACTAAGAAATTAATGTTTATTTTTTTAAGCCACACAATCTATGGTTATAACAGCTCAAGCTGACCAATAGAGTGATGTTTAATTGAAAACTTTAGGCAAAGCTCCCACCTCACAGTAAGTGTTCTATAAAAGTTTGCTCTCTTTTCCCAAGCACAGTATGTGAGCATGATTTAAGTTTGCTTTGATAAATTAAGATCACATAATGCCTTAGAATGTTGTTCTAAATTAAAAATCTCCATATGCTATAAAAGAAACTATGGACGGTATGGAGATATTGTAATTAAACATCTATTGGAAAGCAAAATTCTCTTTCTTTTGCCTATAAAATTTCATTCTGCTTTTCTGCTATAGAGAAGGATTTTTTTTTTAATTAGATGAAAAGCTACATTTTTTTGAAAACAAGAATCCCATAGGCAGATGTTATAATTCCCTCTTAATGAATGTCCTCAACATCAATATTCTTTTGATAAAGTTATTGTTGAAAGAGTTAATGGTGTGTTGCCCCTCAAAGGGCTGACCAAGAGTAAAAGTGTGAAGTGACCAGAATTTTCCTTTTGTCTGCCCTCAGCCAGCTCTCAATTGCTCCCTTCAGGCACCCTCTGGCACCTGATCTTCTCCTCCTTCCCTCGGGAGCTTAATATTCTAAAAAGGATGTAATAAATAAACCATTATTAAGAAGCCACTGATATTTAAGGAGTTTGTCACTTCCTTCTAGGGAGGTCCCATTTCCACAGCAATACATTCTTAAGAAAAATAAAAATCCTTAGATTATGAATGTCAATCACTCACTCTCAATAGGAGTAACTATAACTCAGAATGAAGGAAGATGACATCTGATCACAGACAACCACCTTCTCTAGCAATCCTGATCCTGTTCTGCCAATGTTCACTACCCTTTCTCCAACAACACCTCAGCATTACAAAGAGGTGATAACAATGGAGTTTAGTAGAATCTTTTTAAACCCATTTCCCACGGAAGAGTTTCTGTCCTATTTCCCAAAATAAAAGGATGACATAGAACTGACAGACTAGCGTCAGTGGCAGGTCAAAGGAAGAATGTAACTCTCTCATTTCCAGGACTAAGTTCTGCTTTGGCCCCAGGGGGCAGTTTATAAATGAGGCAAAAAAAAAAAAAAAAAAGAACTTTAATGAACTGTTTTTGCCAAGTTTCAGGTCACCCTTATAGGCCACAGCAGTTGCTTTGAGAACCCTGACCAAGGTCCATGACCCACTGCACTGCTCATTCTCAGAAATTCTACCTTTCCAAAATTAACCAATGAGACAAGAGTTAATCAATAATACAACTGTGTTTGAGACAGAGTAACCATCAAGTCTGTGATACTGCAATATTTTGATTTATAAAAAAATAGATACTTGGTCATGCAGATAACCAAAATATATTTCTCATATATATTTGTTCTTCAAACACAGATTCTAGCTCAGGGCTCCTAAAATTCTTCGAATTTCCTAAATGTTGAGACTGAGATGTCTTTTGTTATGTTATTGAGATGGCTTTTGGAAAGCACTTAAGGATGAAGGCTGATTGCCAGTGGAAGCAACAATGTGATTAGAGGATTGAAACTTTCAGTCCCACTCCCCTGACCTCAGGAGAAAAGAGAGGGGCTAGAGGTTGAACCAATTGCCAATTATCTAATTAATCATGTCTTTGTAATGAAACCTCCACACACACAAAAAAAAAAGACAGGGTCAAGATCTCTTTCAACTTGGTGAACACATGAAAGTGCTGGGAGAATGGATCACCTAGAGAGAATACGGAAGCTTCATACCCTTTTCTCACACCTCATTCTATGCATCTCCTCCCTTTAGCTATTCCTGATGCTATCTCTCGGTATATAGTGTCAGAATTGAACTGAATATAGGACAATTCGCTGGTTCTGAAAATTACTTATTGGGTGGGGAAAGCACCCACTCCCTATATTGGAATTGGTCTCAGAACTAAAAGTGACCCCTTAATTTGGATTCATTTATCTGCCATGGCAATTTCAATGGCAAGAGATGCCAGCTATCTTGATTTAGGCAGGGAGTATGGGTACTAATAGTGTTTAAAACACCAGAGGACAGGCTCAGGCAGAGGGATATAACAAGGCTCATAAAACACAGAGCAGCAAAGTGGCCAGTACCACATAGGGTGCAAACAAGGGGCTAAAGGAGTACATAAAGCAGAAAGCATGGGAGGCCAAAAAGTAAGAAATGTTCAAAGAGAGACAATTACAGCAAATATGTTCCATGAGGTATCACTCCTGCTGCCCAAGTAGTTGCAAAGCTATTCATGGTCAAGGAAGCAAATAACTAAGTAATTTTATCTTTCAAAGAAGCAGATTTCTTTATCACTTTGATATATTAACAAATGCCACCTAAAAGGACATTTAAAACCAGACTTGCCATTTTTTCAGAAACTCAAACCAAGTTAATGCCTCTATAAATAACATAATTAAACATCACCTAACAAGTGATATTAACTACTAACAGGTCATTCTAAAAGTAAATATTTACTTATAAAGAAAATAATGAGATTGGCTAAACCAATTTTTCAGGCCTAGTGCAGAAAAGCAAAAATCTGATTAATTTTTTCCCCTGTTCTATTCTATTAAAACAAAATCATGCAGAAAGCAATTTTCCTCTGTGTGCATGTTTTATAAAGGTGGGGGAGACTCTTAGTGAACAATTATCAAAATATGATGCCTACTGCAACTATTCAATGTGTGTGACAGAGAAGCTAATTTTCCTTAGAGGATCTCTTAAGGTATCTTCAATCAATGTTTTGCTAAAGCCTGCTAATGCCAGCTCAAGACCCTATAATGTATAACTTTTTACCACACCTCATTTAGTGACATCACATTGGTAGGTTGAAATGAGCCACAAAAACTAGCAAACTCTACAAACCAGGGATGCTGGTCCCCAGAGATCTAACTGTTAAACATTTACCAGCATATAACTGTAAAAAGTTGTAGAGATGAAATATACAAACTAAGGCTCTCTGCCTGTTTTTGTATGACTCAAGAGTGTTTTTCGTATTTTTAAATGGTTGGAAGAACCACTCTCAATCACTATTATTAAACACAGAGTGGCTTTGAAAATTAACTCTTGCTGTAGATCTAATAATGTTTCTTAATAAGTTCAACCTAAAATTACAAGGCAAAACAGTGCTTATATACAACACTTAATGTAGAAAATTTACTTCTTAATAGCTAACATTGTTTGAATCACCTGTCAAGATGCTTTACATACATTCTTGTGTTAAAATTCAAAACAAGAAACGGTATTAGCATTCCCAAACAAATATTCAGTGGATATATATGTTTTGAGCTCAAAACACAGTTGAAGCAGCAATTGTTGCCCCTTGTTGCAAGTGCAAAGGGGATTTCCATATTTCGAAATACATTTAAGTTTTCTGGGTGTGAAACAAAATGGTATTTTCCTTTGTTTATCTTAATTTTTTTCCTCTATTTATCTTCTCTAAATAAAGCTAAATAACCCTGGGAATTATAAGCAGACAATGATAAAAAGAACATTAAATTCTGGAAAGAAAGAGATGAGCTATCTAGATACTGCAAGACCTGAGGGAAAGCAATGTAATTCCCTCGGCTCCTATTTATCTGCTATAGTCCTTAGACTAAGGGGCCAAAAAAGTCTGCAGCTCAGAACCACACCCATGAATAGACAAATATCTTTTCTAAATTTCTCTGTC
Source organism: Cynopterus sphinx (assembly GCA_030015415.1). Lineage (NCBI taxonomy): Eukaryota > Metazoa > Chordata > Mammalia > Chiroptera > Pteropodidae > Cynopterus > Cynopterus sphinx. The sequence continues at coordinate 33,906,736 of CM057389.1, read as the reverse complement.
TAGTCAAGGACTGGGAAAGAGGAGCCCCAACAGAATTCTGATGGAAAGGTCCAATTTTATCTCTGCAACTGAGGCATTCACAGGCAAGCCAATTAACCTACAAAGCCAGTATAAGGAAACCTTCCATTGACCTGCCCTGCACCAACTATGTAAAGAGATCTAGGTTCAGCAAGCTCTGTACTTCTGCCCCAAAAAATGACAGGTTATCCAGCAACACAAGGCAACTCAGACAAATGTTGTTCATTCCTTTAGACAACATCAACAGGGATTGAAAGGAGGCCCCAGACATGTCAGAAGAATGACTCACACCAAAACAGTACTGCAATAGTTCTAAAAACTAAACTGATTTTGGAACTAGAGCCAACGAAAGTAGGCTAACACCTATGGGCTAAACTTAAAGTACCTATCTGCTAAAACAGAAAATTTAAATAGGCTGTCTCCTAATATAATAATAAAAAATGTACAGCATACAACTAAAAATTACTCATCCTACCAAGGACCAGAAAAACTATAACTTGAAAGAAAAAAAAAAGATAATTAACAGATACAAACAGAGAGATGAATTAAAAGTTGAGATTATTGAACAAAAATTTTAAATCTGCTATCATTAAAAATGCTTCAACATTCTTTTGAATGCAAAAATAAAAATCTCAGTAAATAAATAGGTTATTTTTAAAAGAGCAAAATGGAAATATGAAACTGAAATAACCAAAATTTTAAAAACTACTTCAGAAACTTACTAGTTGAGTGGGATAATAGATGATATATTCAGTACTTAAAGAAAGAGCAATAGAATTTTCTCAATTTAAAAAGAGAAAATCAACTTAAAAATGAACATGGTGTCAAAAATCTGTGGGATAATAAAAGATCTAGCATTCGTATTATCAAAGTGCCAAAGGAGAAGAGGAAGGAATAAGGGACTAAAATCTTCCCAAACTTGATAAAACACATAAGAAGGTGAGAGAAATATAATATGACAAACCCAAATAAACCCACACCAAGACTCATCATAATTGTATTTCTAAAAAGAAAAGACAAAAAAAAAATCTAAAAAAGTAAGAAGAGCCTTCCAGTCAAGATGGTGGAGTGGGTAATTGCTGTACTTGCCTCCTATCACAACTACATCAAAATTATAACTGAATTACAGAACAACCATCATTAGGAGCCACCTGAAGTCTAGCTGAACAGAAGTCCTGCAACTGGGACACACAAAAAAAGCCAGACTGGGAGGAGGGGCAGAGACACAAAAGGGGCTGGTACTATACCCACACGTGGCAGCTGAGAATCAGGAGAAATATCTCAACTGTGGAGATGCCCACAGAAGAGCATAATGTTCTGACCCCACACCTGGCTCCACAGTTAAGGGTTCAAGTGCCAGGAAGGGAAGGCCCCACAACTTCTGGCTGTGAAAACCTGCAGGGACTATGGCAGTGTGAGACTGAGGGCCTCTGGAGTGGTAGACATCACTCTTAAGGGGCCCATGCATGGATTTACTTGCTGACTGACTCACTCACTCTGACCTCTAGCTCTAGGGCAACAGAACAAACGGCACCAGGGTCATATAAGGAGGAACTGAGTTGTCTGACTTTGAAAGAAGGCCTGAAGGGGCAGCTTCCTCCAAGACAGAAGTTCTGGAAGAGTACATTGTTCTTTTGTTGAGTTCTCTCCTGCCCAGCTTTCAGACAAGGTGGGTACCATATCTGAATCTCCATCAGCATAGCTAATATTGGTCACACCACCATAGTGTTTTCTGAAAACTCCACTCTTACCAACTTGTGTACCAACCCAAGCCACTTTCAGTGGCTTTTCCATATAAATGGTTTATTTTGGCTCAACTACAGACTTTCCTAAAATCTCTCAAAGTTTAACAAAACCTAAACAGGCCTCAATGTGCTTCATACCTCTAGCTTAGCAGTTCCAAGGCCAGCACTAGTGGCATGCAGCCTCAGTTTGGGCTTGGCTTCTCCAGGCACTTCCAAGCCTAGTGTGGATTACAGCCATCTGTGAATTGCTTGGTGGCTCATGCCATGTGGCCCTTGGTAGGGCATAGGCTGCAGCAGAATTTTATCTGCAGCAGGGCCTATCCCAAGATGCCTTAGTCTGCACACATGATGGCCAACTTCTTTCTAAGCTGGAGCACCACCCAGGGTCACATTTAAGGTTGACACACCCAAAAGGCAGACAGAACAGGCACCAGAGCCCTGCTAAAGTGAATCCTGCTCTGTAGTGTCAGGCCCTGCACAACAGCTCCTCCATTGGTCATAGCCAGTCATCACAACCAATCAGGCTGAGGGTCACTTCCTCCCATTGACATGCAAACCTTGACCAAGGATCAACTACAGTTTGAAAGCACACACAACACATACAAGGGACACACCTGAAGCTCCTGGCTCAGAAGACCAAATGAGACTATGCCACTGGGCCCCACAGCACACCTACTATATAAGGCCACTTTACTAAGACTGGGAGATGTACCTAATACATAGAATCAAATATAGGAAGGCAGCAAAGTAGAGAGACAAAGAAACATGTCCCAAAGGAACAAACAGAACAAAGCTCCAGAAAAAGAACTAAACAAAATGGAGACAAGCAAACTACCAGATGTAGAAATCAAGATACTGGTTATAAGAATGCTCAATGAACTTAGGGGAAAAGTAGATGAACTCAGTGAGAAATTTAACAGAGATAGAAAACATAAAAAGGACCAGTAAAAAATGAAAAAAAAAAACAAAAAGTGAAATGAAAAATACATTCGAATCAACAGTAGGTTATATTAAGCAAAGGATCGAACCATGATTTAGAAAATAAGGTTGCGGGAAACACCCAATCAGAATAGCAACAATAACAAAAAAAAAAATTTTTTTTAATGAGGATACTTTAAGGGGCCTCTGGAACAAATTAAGTTTGCCAATATTCACATCATAGGGGTACCAGAAGGAGAAAAGAGAGAACAAGAAATTGAAAACCTATATTAAGAAATAATATAGTCATGAAGGAAGTAGACATACAAGTCAAGGAAGTGCAGAATCCAAAACAAGATGAAGACACATTATAATCAAAATGCCAAAAATTAAAGACAAGGAGAGTCTTTAAAAAAATGAAATCTTGACAGCTGAAACAACATAGGTGGACCTAGAGAGTATTGTGCTGAGGGAAATAAGTTTGACAGAGAAAAACAAATGCTCTATCATTTCACTTACATGTGGACTCTAAAGAACAAAACAAACAACAAAAAAGAAACAAACTCATAGACACAGGTACTATTTTTATGATTGCCAGATGAGAAGGGGGTTCAGGTGTTGTGTAAAAATGGGTAAAGGATTAAAAAGTACAAATTAATAATTATAAAACAGTTATAGAGATGTAAAGTATAGCATAATGAATATAGCTAATAATATTGTAATAACTACGTATGTTAGATGGTAGTATATTTATCAAGGAGATCACTTTATTAGTTATATAAATGTGTAATCATTATGTTGTACAACTTAAATGAATATATACCATATGCCCACTGCAATTTTAAAAAATTATTAAAAACAAAAAAGTCAGAGAAAAATTACATAGTTCTTATAAAAGAACAATTTATATGACAGTGTATTTTTCATCTGAAATAATGGGGATAAGGAAGAAATATCACAATTTTCAAATGCTGGAGAAAAGAACTGTTGCCTTTAATTTGATATCTGAATAAACTATCTTTGAAAGATGAGGAGAAAATAAATAAGTTCTTAGACAAAAGGAAAGGAAAATAAATTGTTACTAGTAGACCTGACCTAAAGACTAGCTAAATAAAGCTCTCTAAATATAGCAAAAAATATTTTTTTTAAAAAAAATGAAAATTTCAGGAAAGAAAAAAATGGAAAAAGTAAAAATAAAGTTAAATTTACTAGACCTTCTGTAATGAATTACTTAATTATATTTTATGGTTAAAGTTAAATTATATTAAAGCAAATTAGTATAATTTGATATGGTGCTGAGGTAAACACAATTATATTTAATATCTAGGGAGAGAAAAGAGACCTAACTTGAAATAAGGTTGACACTTCATTCAAAGTGATAAAATATCAGCACCAGTAAGCTATGATGTTGCATAAATATGTGGTTAATACATAGAATAGTTAGAATGAACATTACACAAAGTGATACACTCAAAAATTTTGTAAAGATATAAAAATGGAATTCTAAAATGCACAGAAATGTAAAGGGGAAAAAATAAGAAACAGAACAAAAATTATAGAAATAATAATAAGCCAAAACTAACCCCTATCTTGACAATAATTTAAATGTCTAAATATACCAATAAAAAACACAGTGGATAAAAAAAATACATGACCCAAATATACGTTGTCTACAACAAAATCACTTGAAACATAACAAATATAGCTAAGTTTAAAGTAAAAGAACAGGAAGAGTTATACTATGCAACATAAATTTTTCAAAATCAGAAATGGGTATATTAATATCTGATAAAGTTCATAGCAAAATAGAGTAAAAAGAGAAGCATTACATCAATCCTTCAAGAATATATAACAGTTCTAAATCTATACACATGAAATAGCAGAGCTTCAACTAACAGAGCTGAAAGGAGAAATAAATTATTGTTGGAGACCACAACACTCACTCTCAGAAATAAATAGAACTACTAGACAGAAGATCAACAAAAATAAAATGAACTCAACAACGCCATCTATCTACATAATCTAACTGACATATATAAAATACTCCATCCAAAAACAGCAGAGTACATATTCTTTATTAGTGCCCAATGAGTAAAATACAACCTATCAAAGTTTATAGGGCAGAACAAAGTATTGATGAGAAGGAAATTCATACCACTAAATGTTTCTAATGGCAAAGAATAAAGATGTCAAATCAAAAATCGGTTGCAACTTAAGCAAAGCAAAATAAACCAAAAGCAAACAGATGGAAGGAAATTATAAAGATAAAACAGAAGTCAATGAAACTGAAAACAGGAAAACAATTCCGGAGGAGCAGCAGGGAGGGGCAAGGAGGTGAATTTATTCTTTGGCGGTGGGGAAATCAGGGAAATTGGAAAACCTATAGGCAAGTTGGCAATGATAAAATGATAAATGATAGAAATTACAATATCAAGAAAAAAAACAGGTGAAATCACTAAATATCATGCATGATAATAAGGGAATACTGCTAGCAACTTCATACCTATAGAGAACTTAGAAATGACGGTTTCCTGAAACTCATCCAAGATGAAATAGATAATTTAAATAGTCCTATAACTATTAAATAGGTTAAGTGTGTAATTTAAGAATCTCTCCAAAATATTTTTTTCAGGCTGAGATCATTAAAAAACCAATTTCATGCAAGCTCTTTTAGAAAATTTAAAAAAGAGAAAAAAACTTTTCAAATAATAATATGAGCAACTCTATACACATAAATTTGACACAGATGAAATGTACCAATCTCTTAAAAAAAAAAACTACCACAATTTACCCAGTATAAAATAGATCATTTTATTAGCTCTGTATGTAAAAATTTAAATTCATAATTTTAAAACTTTCAAAAAAAGCATCTCTTGGCAGATGGTTTCTCCATATTATTATACCAGATATTTAAAGATTAATCCTAGTATATACAATCTCTTCCAGAAAATAGAAGAAAAGAGAACACATCCCAACTCATATATAAATCTAGTATTATCCCGATACCAAAATCATTACAAAAAAGAAAGCCATTGACCATTATCTTTCATGAGTGTAGATAGAAAGTTTCTTAATCAGATATTAGCAAATAAAAATCAGATATATATCTATATGTAGATATAAATATATGCACAATGTCCAACTCAGGCTTATTTCAGTAATACAAAGCTGGTTTAATATTCAAAAACCAATCAATGTAATCTACCATATCCACAGTCTAAGAAAGAAACATTATAAAATTATGTCAATTGACATAGGAAAAACACTTGATAAAATTTAACATCAATTCATGATTTATAAGGTACTTTTAATAATAATATAGGAATAGAGGGGAGTTTTCACAACCTTATAAAGAGCACCTATAAAAACACTATAACTAACATTATACTTATTAATGGAAAACTGAACACTTTCCCCCCTGAGATCAGAAGCAATGCAAAGATGTTTTGTCTTAGCATTCTTATTCAGTACAGGTCTGGAAGTTCTAGCCAGTGCAACACAGTAAGACAGAGAAATAAAATATGTACAGATTACAAAGGAAAAAATAAAACTCTCTATTTGCAGATGATATAATTGTCTATGTAGATATACTAAGGAATCTACCAAGAAATAAGTGGTTTCTACATGTCGCAGGATACAAAATCAACACTAAAAATCAATTGCACTTCTATCTACTGAAAACAAACAAGGGGAAAACAAAATATAAAATTTATTACCCATTATAATATCTTCAAAGAAAATTAAATATTTAGCTATAAATCTAACAAAACATATATGGGATTATGTAAAAAATTGCAAAATGCTGATAAAAGTAATCATTAAAGTCATAAATACTTTTATAGACATGGATTAAAGAACTCAACATAGAGATTTCAGGGCTCCCTAAATGTATATATAGGTTTAATGTAATTCCTATCAAAATCTCATAAAGATTTTTTTAGACATAGACAAACTATTAAGTACACAGTCCTAGAAGAATCAAATCAATTTTGAAAAAGTAGAATAAAGTAAGAGAATCACTCTTTTTGATGTTAAAGCTTACTATATAGCTACAATAATCAAGACTGTGATTTGGGTAGAGGGATAGTATACACATCAATAGAATGAAAAGAGAACCAAGAAATAGATTCATTCATATATACCAATTAATTTTTGACAGGGAGCAAAATGCAAGAGGAAAAGCCTTTCAACAAATAGTGCTGGAACATTTGAATATTTATAGACAAAAAATGAACCTTGGCCTAACCATAACACTTTACACAAAAGTCAAGTCACCAAAGAGGCTACAGAGATGACAAATAAGCATATGATAAAGTTTGCTTTACCAGAGAAATGCTAATTAAAACTACATATTACTACATACTTGTCAGAAAGCTAAAATAAAAATGGTACCAAAGTCAAATGCTGGCAAGGATACATAGAAACTGTTTTACTCATATGTTGCTTATAGGAAAGTCAAATGGTATATGACAACTCTAGAAAATACTTCGGCAGTTCCTTTTCAATCTAAAAGTTAATTTACCATATGACTTAGAATTGCACTTTTGGCATTTATTCCAGAACAATGAAAGTTTACTTTCACACAGAAACTTGAACATAAATATTTACAATAGTGTTATTTATAATAGAGCAAAACTAAACAATACCCAAATGTTCGTCAGTGGGTAAATAGTTCAATAAACTGTGGCACATTGATACAATGGAATACTACTTGACAATAAAAAAGAACAAAACTATTGATCCACAAAACAATTTGGATGAACCTCAAGAAAATTATACTGAGTTTAAAAGCCCAATCTTGGAAGGATTTACGATTCCATTTATATAACATTTGTGAAATAACAATTTTAAAGTTAGAGAATGGTGGTTACTGAGGATTAAGGATAGAGATAAAGGTATAGGTGTGGCTAGAATCAGGAAGCATGAGAGAGCTTTAAAGTGATGGTACATGATGACATCTTGGTTATGGTGGTGGTTACGCACAAAGCTACACATGATAAAATTGCAGAACTAAACTCACATATCTACACATACAGGTACATGTATAACTAGTAAAATCTGAATAGCCCCCGGGGACGATACCAATGTTAATTTTCTGGTTTTGATATTGTACTCTATTTATGTAAGATGCTAATACTGAGAGGGCTGAATAAAGGGTTCATGGGACCTGTCTATATATTTTTATTCAGCTTCCAGTGAATTTATAATTATTTCAAAATAAAAAGTTATTTTAAAAATACTTATAAAGGTGATGAGATCATGTATACACTCAGATGTGCAAAGAAAGTTAGTTTCATTGTTTTCTTAACCAATTGGTCTTATACGCAAGCCCCCCACTGCAAGATATCAAGAGAGAAAGACGTTAAATATTCTCATTAAAAACAAGGGATTTTTTGTTTAAAACAATCGTTATATAAGGATACAAGGTCCATATTTCTTATAGATGAATACTAAAATATGTAGTACTTACAGTAACATGATGCCTGGGATTTACTCCAAAATAGTTTTAAAAGAAAAGAATAAAGAAGAGGAAATAATAGATAAAGCAAACATTGAAAAATCTTTACACTTCTATAGTCTAGGTATATGTGGTTCAATATACTATTTTCTGTATTTTTTGTATAATGTTTGAAAACATTCAAAAATATTTTTTTTAAAAACTATTAAACTCTGCAATTGAGGAGCTTAAACCTTCAATAGGAAGTGATCAATTGAGAATTTAATTGAATTCTATAAATGCCTCTCAAGTGATACATATCTTCAATTAAAATCACTTGCTCATGGATTAATATCAATATTTAATAGTAACTGTGTGAAAAGACATTTTCAAGGTGAAATATGTGAAATCTTATCCAGGTTAGCATTAATAGATCATCATTTGCAATGTATTTTGGTGATAGAGAACACTAACTATAAACTGTAATTAAGTAAAATGTTATCCCTACCATAAAAAAAAAAAAATTTCATTCTTCTTCTTAGTAGACCTGTATTACCAAATATTACACACAATTATTGAATTTTGGATTTTATCAATAAAAATATGTAGAAATTTGTTTTCTCACTTACTGTATAATATCCTCAATATTACCTCTTGGCTTGCAAAGCCTAAATTATTTACCACCTGACCTTTTACGGAAAAAGTTTGTTGAGCCCTTTTATAGAGAATAGTTTTCATTTGTGATGGTGTGGCAGCTCTAGACACCTCTCCACACATAAAGAGAACCTATATACAAACAACAAAAAAAGACTTTAGAAATGCAATGTAGACCTTGTTCCTATTCTTTGCCATTCTCCAATGTAACATGAGATTTGACACCCTTTTACTCCTCTGCTTTCCTTCAAACACCACATACCTGGCCTCCTGCATAAATAGTCCTGAAGGAGTACATGACTTCAGACCTGTGAAAATACCAGGAATAGATCCTCACTGTAAGTACACTTTCTTCCTCTTGTCAAGAGCCTACCCAGCTTCGGGGACAAGTTCGAATTCCATATAACCCCCATGAAATATCCCCTGCTTCCATCCTGAAAAAATTATCCCCCTGCCCCTGAAGTGGCATAGCATTTTATACTTTCCCTTCCTAAAGACTTCTCACATTCTACACTGAATTGCATTTTCTTGTATATATTTCTTAGAATGCCCCCAACACATACACCTTACTCTTCAATAGATTCTATAGTTTTTGAAGTCCAAACTATGTGTAACTAGTGTTTTTATTTTCACTCAGATGCTACCAAAAAAATGAGCACTTAGCAAATATCTTACAAAAGAAAGTTATATTATTTAATAAACTATATTCAATATTTTCATTTTATTTATTAATGATGAATAAACAGACAAAGTGATCAATATGAGCTTGCCCAAATAGTCAATATTTGGACTCTCAAAGATTCTAAATACTCATCCTTACCCCAAACTGAGCAAAGTTGCAAAGCACAAAGCCCACTGAGGATGGATTTTGCTCAGTTTCCCTTGAAACCAAGGGAACCAAGTAGAAAATCTATATAGAGGGCTTGTTTAGGGCCAAAGCTCTTTTGTATTTGTAAATAATAAATTACATTAGACCTTTCTTTAACATTTTACTTGAAGAACCAGAATATAAATGCACATATGCTTATTATTCAATATCTTACTAATCAGTGGTTTTCATCTTCTTTTTCCCCTTCCAGGGATGGAGATGATGCTTGGTCATGTAATTTTGCATAATTTTAGAAGCAATACTTAAACCCATATGCTTAAACAAGACCTTCCAAAGTGTTCTTATTATTATCAAGAACCATATTATTGGCTTGCACATATTTCAGAGAAATCAACAGAAACGGTTCTCAAAGAAGGAATTAAGAGTCTGTCACTCTCTATACCTTCTATGAAAAAAAATTTCTTTATCTAAGTTCATCATTCATGTTTCAGTTTGACAAACTCTTTCCTTGAGAATCCACCTAACTCTGACATTGTCTGCACTCACCACCCCACAGTTTTTTCTTAAAAAATAAAATATAACGTCCTGACCTTCCTTTTATCTGGGATCAATAATTATAATAGTTCATATTCAGTCAGGTTTGCTTAAACCTGCTGCTTTATAACCGTTTTGTTACTTATTCCTTACCATACTCTCAGAGAGCAGTATTATTATATTATTAGGCAACTGAGAAAACTGACCTTTGGGAGCGAAACCATTCTTTTGAATTCAAAGCACATGCTCTTAAGCATTCTGAGTCATCAATAAAACAGGCAAGGACTCTGAGGAACAGGGCTGCCCATTTAAACAGGGGAAGTTCTTGCACAGAAATAAGCACATGTAGGTAGGTTATCCAGAAGACCCTTTGCTTTGTCTGATTAGATTCTTCATATAAGATGTCAGACCAGTCATCAAGAGTATCCATCAGTCATAAGAAATAAATTACATTGTTAATTCTTTTTTTTTTAAGAGTAAGAAGCCTTATTGGTTTGAAAAAGTGCATGAAATGCCCCCTTGTTTTATAAATAACTAATATTGTCCAGATCACCAATTCAGCTGTCTTTGACCTCCTCACAGGGACCCCTTTTGTAGTCTGCCACCTAGAATAGCTGAGCCTCCTTTACAATATCTTTCCACACTCTAATCCTTTCTCATTGCTATAAGAGTGAGGCTCTTATAACTTCATCCTAGACCACTGAAACAGCCTCCTCACTGAGCTTCCTCACTGAACTTAGGCTTTTCTTTACTCTAATCTGTTTCACACCCCTCTTGAAATCAATATTTTCTAAAAAATAAAAAGTTAATTTAAAAAGACATTTTCGTCATATCTACTCAAACACTGCATTACCTTTGCTCTGAGGATAAAGTCCTAGCTTTTTAGATCAGTTTTCTAGTCTCCAACATTCAGTCACAAAGTATCCTTAAAATCTCATTTCCCACTTTTTACACACACACATTCACTCAAAATCAATTCATTCAGACTGGCTTATTCACTTTCTCCCAAGAATACCTTGAATATTTACACCTCACTTTTATTTTTAGGCTTGTTTTAAATCAGCTTAAAACAACAAACATGTAATATCTTATGGTTTCTGTGGGTTAGGAAAAAAGGCACAGCTGAAAGCTTCAGGCTCAGAGTTCCTCACAAGACTCCTATCAAAGTGTTGCCAGGGCTGGTCACATCTCACAGGTTAACTGGGGACTTGACTCTCAAGGCTTGACTTGTGTGGCTATTGGGAGACCACAGGTCCCTTTGGCTGTTGGATAGAGATATCACTCCCTTGCTATAGGGGCCTCCCTACAGTGTTGCTCACAATGAGGCAGCTTGCTTTCCCCAGAGATACAAAGAAATAATTAGAGTGAGCCCTCCATAAGTGAGCTACAATCTTTTTATAACCTAATATCAGGAGAGGTATCCCATTATCTCTGCCATATTCTATTCATTAGAAGTGAATCAGTAAATCCTGCCCACATTCAAGGGAAAGAAATTACAAAGGGTATGAAAACAGGAAGCAGAGATTATGATTATTTAAAATAATCATAAATTTATAGGAAGTCATCAACATAGTATAAAAAGGTCCTATAGAATCCTTTACCCAGTTATCTCATGTTTACATCTTACATAAGTATGATACAAAATTAAAACCAGAAGATTAATATTGGCATTAATTTTATAATATTTTATCAAATGTATAGATTTGTGTAACACCTCAATCGAGACATAGAACTTTTCCATCACTACAACGGTCTTCTTTGTATTCCCCCTTTATAATCATGCCTACTCATGCCTCCAAAATCTCCAACCCATGGCAACTACTAATTGATTTTCTGTCACTATAATTTTGTCATTTTGAGAATGTTCTATAAGTAGCATTATACAGCATATGGACTTTTTATATTGGCTTTTATTATTCAGTATAATTCCCTGGAGATTGATCTAAGATGTTGCATGTTATCATTAATTCATTCCTTTTTATTGCTGAATTGTACTCTATGGTATAGATGTACCACAGTTTATTTAACCATCAGCTATTAGAAATATATTGATTATTTTCAAATTTTGGCTATTACAAGTAAAGCTACTGTGAACAATTATGTACAGGTTTTTGTGTTGACATAAGTTTTTGTATCTCTGCAATAAATGCCCAGGAGTACAATTGATATCTATATGGTAAGTGTATGTTTAGATTTTTTTAAATAAGTACCAAACTATTCTTCAGAGTGTCTACACTATTTTATATGCTCACCAGCAATATATAAAATAAACATGGGATAAACAGGTTTTCCAGGGCCTATAGTATAGAGTCAACCAAGAAAAGAGAGAGACTGTAAGGTCAGAGATAAATGACCTTCTAAAGCATGAGAGAAATCTGAAAGCAAGGAGTCTTCCTTTCACAAGGAGACAAAACAGAGGACAAGACGCCAGAGATCATGACAGGCCCGGCTACCCCAAGGCCTCAGCTTTGCGCACAGATACTGCTCATGATCTTAGTGATTTTAATTTTTTTCTTTTTTTCTTGGTCAATCTAGCGAAATTTGGTATGTCAATTTTTATGGCTCCTCTAATGACGAACTTTTGGTTTTGTTGATTTTCTCCATTGTTTTTATATTCTGTATTTCATTAATTTTTATGCTGATCCACATAATTTTCTTTATTCTGACACATCCAGGCCAAAATTCTATGTGTGAGTATTCAAGCCTGACAAAGGCTTTACCTGCAGTCTCATGGCAGAGCTGCCACACCAGCTTTGAAGCACAGCCAATGTATTACAGTTTCTGGAAAGAGTTGTAATCAAGGCCTCAGGTCTCCTTAGAAAAATATTCTCATATGCATATGGGGTGGAGAGCTTAGGTTGAGGTATTTTTCACTACTATGACTGGTACTTTCCCACTCCTAGCCCTTCTCTTCTGTCATCCCCCTGGCTCCCCAGGTCCACAAAAAAACAGAAAATATGGGAGTCTTTTGCCCCCAGGGAGTGGGGAGGCTCCTAGACATTGAAAAAATTTCACCACTTTGTCCCCTGTCCCTCTCTCAGTACTGTTCCTTGGGGAAGTTTTAACACTGGGAAAGCCAGCACCTTTCTCTTTTGCCTCTTTCCTGAACTGTTGCATCAAGTGAACAAAGGCTTGTTACTTTTGGTTCGTCCTGTCCTAATTGAACATTTCAATGCTTTTGTTTGAGATTTAGTTTTCTCTTTTTCATGTGTCATAAGTTGGAAGGTTAGGCTGTTGATTTGAAATCTTCCTCCATTTACATCTCTAAGCACTGCTTTAGCTATATTTCACACATTTTGGTAGGTTGTATTTTCATTTTTATTATCTAAATATTTTTCATTTTCTTTCTTTGACTCTGGTTATTTCGGTGATGTGTTGTTTAATTTGTAAATTTCTTTAGTATTAACTCCATATTTAACTCTACTGTGATCAAAGAACATACTTTGCACAATTCCAATCCTTTTAAATTTATTGAGATGTGTTTTATGGACTAGCATGTGGTCTATCCTAGAGACTTCCATGCTCATTTAAAAGCGTGTATTCTGCTGTTGTTGGATAAAGCATCTGTTAAGTCTAGTTGGTTTATAGTACTTTTAAGCATTTTATTTCCTTGCTTGTGTATGCCTAGCTTTTCTATCCAATATTGAAAAAGAGGTATTGAAGTCTCCAACTATCATAAGGGAATTTTATTTCTCCTTCAGGTTTGTCAGTTTTTGCTTAATATATTAATATGTTAATATTAATATATTGTTGTAGATGTATGTATGTTTTAAATTGTTATATCTTTTTTAATAAATTGACACTTTTATCATTATAAAATGTCCCTCTTTAATCATTTTTTGCTTTTAAAGCATTTTTTGCTTTTAAAGTCTATTGTAGTTATAACCAGTCAAGATCTCTTATGGTTGTTGTTTTGTGTGATATATTTTTACCATCTTTTTACTTTCAACTTACTTGTACCTTTGAATCTAAATTCTATCCTCTGTACAGAACATATACTGGGTTCTCATATTTTTTATTCAGTATGAAAATCCCAGTCTTTCAGATTATTTAATTGATTAGATTTTTGATTCCTTCATGTTTAACATTATTGTTGATGTAGTTGGATTTACATCCTCTATTATACATTTTGTTTTCTATGTGTGGTGTCCCTTTTCATTCTTTTACCCTTTTTTTGCATTCTTTTACAGAAGGTGAGTAGTTCTTTGCCTAACATTTTAATGTCTTTAATTATTTTTTCATCATTTTTGTGTTATTTTTTTTTTTTTGGTGGTTGCTTTAGGGCTTACCATATACATCTCAACTTACCATAAGCTACTTCATATTTATGTTAACTTAATGCAGTGAGATCTGCCCCATTCTTGAGCCTATTGCAGCCAGGTGAAGCAATGTGCCTATAACCACATCACAAGAGCAAAAAGAGAAGGTGTGAGCAGGACTGGTTAGCTACTAAAGTGTCTTAGCCCTTGGCTGTGAATTAGATTCATTTCTACCTCTTCAAAAAATGTCAGTCTTTCCACTGCAGAGTTTTTGGGTCTGCCAGTCAGTGGGTGTGACCTGGCATCAGCATTCAGTTTTTCAGGTGATGCTAACATGTCAGAGTTCAGAACCAGGAACAACACAATGCATCTCGAGGTTGCAATTTCTGTGGTGCTGAGGTCGCCAAGCAACACTGTCTCTAATTCCCAAGTTGTTCAAGCAACTACCTGACAGTCTCACCAAAATTATTAATTATCCAGTTTTCCTGAGCAAAAGCTTAGTGCTTGCCAAAACACTTTTGTTTAGACACTAGCTGCTATAATTCCAGCCTCTTGCCAAGGTTTTTCTCCACATATACCACTCTGAACTAAGATTTTGCCACTATTCTAGCTTCAAGTATGGTCATTACCAAAGGTTTTTGCCACTGCCCATGCCTTATCTATCACATCAGATCCTTTTAGATATTGATGTCAATCCTCTCCATGGCTAGTGCAGATTTCCCTGCAGCATCCCAGCCTCACACACTGCCTGCTGCACTCTCCAGAAGCAGAAATTCTCATTGATGGATGAGCAAGTCAGGAGGCAAAAATAGGGCAAACTAAATTCAGTAGGTACCACAGTGGTCAATCATAGTAGGAGTATTACAAATTAGAACTCAAAAATCTGCAATGCCCAAATTTCAAGAATCAAAATTAGGTTATTTTACACATGCCTCTACCCATCCCTATAATTCCCATAGAAAAACTCTTCTTTTTCTCTCACCTGACCTGTCCTTTTTGTCACTCCTCTCCTGTGTATGTTTGGGCTTATGATCAGCAGCTGCTTTAATTACTAACTCAGTATCTCAGTGAAGAGGAGATGTTTTCAGAGAGTACATCTGTCCAGAGCTTGACAACTATGAACCCATTTAGAGTACTAGGTAAGGACAATGAGGTAGGGTTCATCTGTAGGTGTCAACAAATCTACATGGGATTTGTGTTTTGTGTCTACCCTCATGTACGCTTGATTAGGGAAAGAATGTTAGAAATCAACAGGGGAAAGACCATCCCCTTCCACATACCCATACTTATGCTACGTAGATTTTGTTATTTTAATTATTTCTTAAAAACTATCTGATTGTCTGGATCTGATGGCTAGATCCCTAAGAAGCATAGAATGTTTTATGCTGTATAAAAAATAAATAAAAAATATAAACTCACAACATTTGGATCCACAATACTACTGTATCACTATGACTGTATCACTGTTGATCTATTTGCTTATATTGGTCAATATTTACTTTATATATTTTTATTGGGTGCATAAAAGTTTATTATGGTTATGTCTGCTTATCAGATTTATTTCTTTATCATTATGTAATTTTCTTCTTTGTCTCTTATTATAGCTTTTGTTTTATGGTCTATTTTCTCTGATATAATTATTGCTACTTCAGCATTTTTTCATTTCTATTTGCATGAACTGTCTTTTCTATCCCTTTACTTTGAGTCCATGTGTGTCTTCCATCTGAAGTAGGTCTCTTGCAGACAGTTCATATATGAGTCTTTTTTAAATTCATTTAGCTATGTCACTTGATTAGAGAATCAATCCATTTATATTTAAATTGATTATTGATATATATAATTATCATCATTTTATTATTCATATTTATGTTTTTCCCCATTATTCTTTTTAAAAGAGTTCCTTTACTATTTCTTGTAATACTGGCTTGGTGGTAATGAATTCTTTTAGTTTTTTCCTACTGGGAAAGCCCTTTCTTTCACCTTGAATTTTTGTTGATTTAGCCTTGCTGGGTATAGTAGTCTTAGTTGTAAGTCTTACTTTCCATTACTTCATTTTTTAAAAATTAATTTCTGTATTTTTTATGATGCCATTGGTTAATGAAATCCAGTACGTTTCAACTGTACATTTTAGCAGTAAGGTGTATATATATTTACACTGTGTGTTCACCTCCCATAGTTAGATTTCTTTCTGTGACCAAATATTTGATCCATTTCTCTCTCTTCCCCCCTCCCCTCTGGTAACCACTAGCCTATAGTCCACATCCATGAGTCTTTGTTTGTCTGTCCTGATCATTTGTTGCTTTTAGGTTTATATCCTACATATAAGTGATACCATGTGATTCTGGCCACCATGAATAATGCTACAATGAACATCAGTGTGCAAATATCTTTTTGAATATGAGTTTTCCAAGTCCAGCAATTCTGCTCCATTTACTCTATTACTTCAAATATTTCCTGCCAATCTCTCTGGACTGTAAAATTTCTCCCTTGTAAGTAACTAGCTGCCTGTTTCTTGCTACTTTTAGAATTCTCTTTTAGTCTTTAACCTTTGCCATTTTAATTATGGTGGGTCTTGGTATGGGCCTCTTTGGGTTCATCTTTTTTCAGACTCTTTGCACTTTCTGGAATTGTATATCTATTTTCGTAATTCGACTAAGAAACTTTTCTGTCATGATTCCTTCACATGGGTTCTTAACACCTTGAGTTCTCTTTTTTCCTTCTAGTACCCATATCCTGTGAATATTGGTATGCTTGATGTTGTCCCAGAGGTTTCTTAAACTTTCCTCATTTTTTTTTTTTTGAAGGGGGGAGATTTTTTTTCAGTTCCAATTATGTATTTCTGCTACCTTGTTTTCCAAATTGCTTATCTGATCCTCTGCTTCCTTTTAATTTAGTATTAATTTCTGCTAGTGTAGAATAAAGACATTTTAGTTAATGCCATCTTCATTTCTGGCTGGTTCCTTTTTTAGGCTTCTATATTCTTTGTTATGCTTCCTATCTCTTTGTTGAAGTTCTCACTGAGATTATCAATTCTTTCTATAAGTTTATTCAGCATCCCATAACCAGTGTTTTGAATTCTGTATCTAGTAGGTTGCTTGCCTCCATTTCATTTAGTTCTTTTTCTGGAGTTTTGGACTGTTTTTTCATTTGGAACATGTTTCTTCATTTTCTCATTTTGGCTGTGTCTCTGTTCATTTCTTTGTATTATGTAGATTTGCTATATCTCCCAATCCTGCCCAGGTAGTCTAATGTAGTAGGTGCCCTGTGTGGTCCAGTAGCAGTCTCCTTGATTACCTGCATTGGGTATTCCAGGAGTGTTTCTTATGTGACTTGTGTGTGACCTCCTGTTGTAGCTAAGCTTCAATTGCCTTTAACATGGCAACAGCCATGGATGGGATTGACTCTCAGGATGACTGGCTGTGAGGGATGACCACAACCAAAAGGTATGACCTGCTTTGTGTGGACTGGGATTTGAAATGGGATTGACTCCAGCAGCTCATGTGCTCTGTTGAGACCACTCTTTGGCTGTGACACTTTTGGTGCTAATCAGGGGATGCTCTGTTGTTGTCTGACTCTAGCCTCAGAGAGTGTTAGTTCTAGGGCCTCTTTGTAGGGCAAGATCAGCCACTGCCTGCAACCACCCAGGGATATCTAGTATGAGCTATCAAGTGATTCACAGTGGTTTTTGCCTGTGCTGGAGCTAGAGGCAAGTAGGAGAGGCCATGCTGTAAATCAAAGCCAGCAGACACCGGTATCTGGGCCTGGGGTAGCTTAGCAAAAGGTCCAGGGTTGCCCCAATGCCTGAAGCTACCTGCCAGCTTTCTATAAGATCAGCAGCTGAAAGAGCCTCTGGTGTTACTCAAGTTGGGTGAAGTAAGGGTCCTAAGGAGCCATCAGGGTGAGTGGATTTTACCAAGACAATGCAGATTTTAATTTGATGCCAGTGCTGAGCCTGTGGCCACTTGCAAAAGTCTATGATCACATCAAGGCCAGCTATTGTCTGCCTTGGGCCTGCACTCCCAAGATTGTTCAAGAAATACAGCAGTTTAGGCCAGGTAGGTTCTCTACCACAGAAAGTTCTCCAGAGGTGTGCTGTCAAAGCTTGTTGAACACTGTTGAAGGAGCCCCTGCCAAGAATGCAGGTTGCTGAGAAATAAAATTGTCACATTAATTTGTGAGTTCTGTAGGGCAGGATGAGTTGGGGTGACTCAGGGAGTCACTGGGGTGGAGTGAGCAGAGTTCGCCAGGCTAGTGCAGATTGAGAATTGGCCTTGTAGGGAGAGGGGTCAACACAGGTAAAATGGAGCTGCCTTTAGGCTGCATAGGAGGAGGGCTAAATACAGGAACAATGGCATCAGCTGTTCCCTCAGCCCTCACCATAAAGCCGCACATTTCAGTCTTTCCCTGTATCTCTCTCTTACCTCCCAAGCTGCTGTCCCTTCATTGGAGCCCAGGGTGATTGTCTATAAGTGAATGAGTCTGTGTGTGGTGGTATCTGAATTTCCTGCTTCTGTTCATCTCACCTGGAGGGCTAGAATCCCAGTTGATTTTCATTACTACATTTTGTTGGGACTCCTCTTTCCAGCATTGGAAACCTGGGATGAAAAGCCTAGTATGTGGCTGGTGCCCAGGGGCCTCCCCCAAGGGACCTCTACAGTTGATATATCCCTCCCTATGCTCAACTGTCACAC
Source organism: Cynopterus sphinx (assembly GCA_030015415.1). Taxonomy (NCBI): domain Eukaryota; kingdom Metazoa; phylum Chordata; class Mammalia; order Chiroptera; family Pteropodidae; genus Cynopterus; species Cynopterus sphinx. The sequence continues at coordinate 33,887,651 of CM057389.1, read as the reverse complement.
ACAGGTGTGAGACAAGCCTGTTCCTTGTCTCCGTCCCTCCTGCCAGTCTCAATGTGGCCTATTCTTTATATCATTAGCTATAGAAATTTTATTCAGCTAGTCTTCAGGTGGTACTCTAGGTTGATTGTTCTATAATTACTTGTAATTTTAATGTGATTATAGGAGGAGCATTTACCTACCCCCATCATCTTGACCAGATACCAGTTATTATCATTATTACTATTAGCATGGGAGAGATATGCTAAGTATAAATTTTGAAACTATCATTCTGTGTGTATATGCATGTTTATGTGTGTAGGTAGCAGGGATATATGTATAGAACTCATAGGAAACCAACACAAAGAATTAGATGAAAGATGAAGTGGTTGATATTATATAGTACAGTGGCAGTGGAAATGTAGGGAAGGATGTGGACTTGTGGGAAATTGAGTGTGGAATGGGTAATGAAGAAAAGAACATGCCAAAGGCAATTTCTAGATTCTGGAATGCAGCCTAGAATATCAGAGAGGAGCAGGCTGTGGAAAGAGGACGATGAATTTGATCTTGGGTGTGCCTATGAATCCCCAAGAGGCGCTAGCCGGTGGGAGTTTGTATGTACTTGTTGAGATCCAAAGGAGATGTCTTGGATGCAAGATTTAAATTGAAAGCTCTCAACATATTTTTAAAATTAATTTATTTCCCAATTACAGTTGAAATGATGTTATATTAGTTTCAAGTGTACAACATAGTGATTAGACTCAACATATTAATGGTAATTGAGAGTAAGAGATAGTCAATGGCAAGAAGTAGCTCTAGAGAAGAAATAGTGAGCAAAAAAAAAAAATCATAGGCAGCAATTACTCTACTCCTCTGTGACCCCTACTCCAAGAGAGACTCACAGGGCCTAGGGAGGAAGGCAAAGCCACAGATCACTGGGCTGCTGGACTGCAAAGGAAAACAAGGAGTTGTGAGGAAGCTGGTATGATGGCATAAAGAGAGATGGCACACAGTGCTCCAGGACTCCTGTGTCCAGGTGATGAAGTCATTGAAAGGGCATCAAAGAGTTCTACAGACTATATTGTTATTTCAAAATGCATTCAAAGCAGAAATATTTAAGAATATAAAGCCAACTGAGGTCATCCTAAAAAAGAACATTTCTAAACTTAAAAATCTGTATAAATCACTCTGAAAATGCTTAATATGTCTTTTAAAAATTAGTGCCTTTCTCTAAATCAATGTAAATTTCAGAGCCAAAATGAAAGAAGAAAGAAAGAAAGAAAGAAAGAAAGAAAGAAAGAAAGAAAGAAAGAAAGAAAGAAAGAAAGAAAGAAAAAGTAGTTCTTTAAAGTGTTATACCAGTCATGGATTTTTTATGGAACTCTTTAGATTGAGATCCATAAAATGTGATGCCACTTCCCAATACTTCAACTTGTTAAAGTCAAGGCTAAAACTTCTATTCTTCTCTTTACTTCCTTCTACTCCCAGACTCAGAATTGATCTTGTATTAAGAGAAGAATGATTCCAACATTCTTCTAACAAGGATGTGGCTTACAAAAAAAATCATGAATAAAAATAGTAATGCTTTAAATAGCCCTTATACAAATCAGTTACTCTTCTAACTGCTTTATCCATCACAAACTGGGCTCCATCATCTTCTAAATTAGGAAAATGAAACATGGAGAGGTAAAGTAATGTTCCCAAGGTCACAGAGAGATTAAATAGCAAAATGGGGACTCAAATCCTGTGTAGGCAATGCAATTTATTTCTGACACTTTTAAAGTACTTTTTTTGGCTTTCCTTTATGTTCATCCTCCTATGGTATTGCCCTTTATCATTACTTGATCTTAGGAAAGGATCTGATATTGGCCATTTATATTTCAGTGTGAGTTTTAATCAGTGTTTTATCAATGGAACCCATAACATATGTATTGTTTTTCTAATTATAAAAATAGAGAATCATAACATTTTGAGGCTGAAATAGATCTAAGCAATCATATGGTACAATTGCTTCTTCTTAAAGAAGTGTGACAAGATCTAAAAAGATTATGACAACTGGCTCAAGTTCACACAGCTAAATAATAAGTCTTCAAAAGCCTCTTCATCCTTAAAAATTATAAGTTTTCTAAAACAGTGACTTTTTTCATAATTTTACAGTTGACAATAAAATATTTTCATTAATACTCAAAGCCCTGAGGAGGCCAGATCCAATGATAAATTTCTCACAAATTGCCAAAAGAAGTATGAGGACTTTAAACCTGACTCCTTTGGAAGAATTCTTCTCCTGTTAAAGGAATTTCAATCCACTGAGCAAGTGAGAGGAAGACCTCAAATTCGAAGTCCCTTCCTGAGTTGCTGCAGAATCACCCATTTGACAACCTTGTGCCCACTGGGCCTGGAGCTCAGTTCTTGACCTTCCAGATGGTCTAAGAACTATCTCCAGAGAATATATCTGGCTGCTGAGCAGAGAGAAACTTAAGCATGGCCCATTGGTAGCCCTCTCCAGAATAATATTTCCAGGCCAGGCACAGGGCAAGACTCTTCCTGCCACATACCCAGATAAGGCATGCCACCTCCATCAAATTAAAAACCCATGGGTCTTCATTGTTGTTGTTGTTGTTGTTGTTGTTGTTGTTGTTGTTGTTGAACAGGGACCCCAGAGGTTTTCCTGCAACTGGGCTTCTTACATCCATATTGCAGTGATATTATACTCACATGCTGGTTTTGGCCACTTATAGGACAGTCTTCCTGCAGGAGGGGACACAAACATATATAGCATCATAAGCAATAGCTATTCAGAAAGAGGTGCTAACAAAGCAAGCTTGAATAATTTCATTAAGAGTCTATGGAATGGACCCTCACCCACCCCTGTGTTAACAGAAGCCTAATCTCAGCCCACCTGGATTCAGCCTCCTGGGCCTCAGTTTAGGTGATAAATTGCCACACCACACTTCACTCTTTCCCCATTGCTAGAAAGAGTAAAGGAAACCCCCAAGTAAACTTTTCTTGAAGAACCAAGCATTTTTCACTCAGTTAATATTAATGTAGTATAAATTTTATTCTGAAACACCTGTCAGAATTGTATATGTGTAGAGGGACAGAATCAAACACCTCCAAAAACCAGTGTGAAACTGGCATGAAAATTCAACTTTAATACAGTAAATTAAACATTTTACTTAATTACTATTAACTTGTTTTCATTCATTCTTGGGCAGAAGTTAAACTTAAGAGCTTTATATGAGGAAAGAAGCATGATTTTGAAACAAAGTCAGGATTCTGAAAGATTGGAAAGCTGACACTCCCAGGAAATATTCTGTAATGGCCCTTGCAGACTTCCTTTGGAAGAGCCATGGTTGATGTATGCAATATCTATCCCCCACAACCCCCAGAAGCTGGGCCACAGCACAAGCAAGGAACAATGACCTACAAACCTGCTGTCCACCTGCACATCCTCTGAGCACCTCCAGGTCAGTATCTGCTCTTTGCCAACCTCTGTCACACAGCCTTCTCAACTACTCCAGCCATTGAAGTCTACATTCTAGATCTTATCACTTAAACTGGGCTCCCTTGGTACTATCTAATCCCACATTTCTTGTTACTACACATCCCTGCCCCCTGAGGCTGGCATTAGCATCATTCAACACAAGGTCAACAAATAAAGCAATTTCTTCAGTCTGAGGTTCTGTCCTTTATATTTCAAATGCATAGTTAACTTGAACTCTGGAACTAGGAGCTGGAGCTGTGGGAACTCGAATAACAGCAGTACTTCAAAGTAATTAGATTAAAAATACTTAAGTAAACTCATAAAGTTTTTTTAAAAAGTCAGACCAAGTGATAAGTTATTGATGGCTTATGTAAACTTGTGAATTCCTTTCCAAACAAATTATTTTCATTTTCATATGTGTGGAAATGATAGATAGATAGATAGATAGATAGATAGATAGATGATAGATAGATAGATAAATAGACAAAGATACATATACAGACACACATACACATACATATACAAACAAATGTATTTTGCTTGGAAATGATTTGTTTGGAATCAAATATATATTTATTTATATATATTTACTTATATCCACTTCTGCAAGACATCTTCAACCTAGAGGAGGCCCTCACCAGACCATGCTTGCACCCTTATCTCAAGCTTTCAACCTCCAAACTGTGATAAATATATGTCTGTTGTTTATAAAGCACCTGGTATATGATACTTTATTACAGCACTATGAACTGGCTAAGTTGCATAAAGGGCCCTAGCCAGAGACCTTTTCATGAAACATTTAGACAAGCTCAAGAGGAAGTAAACCAGCTCAGCCAATGCTGTCCACTGCATAAAGAATAAACTATGCACCCAAAACTTATCTAATATAATTTCTTCCTGGCTTTCTCCCTCTCTCCTCTTGGGAAAAGAAAAACTGTTACTGCCCCCAGCAGAGGTCAAATTCTATCATCAGGTAAGGGAGGACATACACCTGTCATACACCCAGTCACCTCAGGGTCAGAGTAAGCCCCACTTCTAGGTAGTCTCCAGGGCCACCCCTTTTCTGGGGAACCCACTCTACATCTGGTTCTGCCCTTAGATCCAGCTCTTTCTGCAACTCTTCCCACTAAGCATTGCCAACCTGCCTCACTTTGTAGTGTTTCCTACTCCAATTTTGCTATGATTACTTTTTTCTGTCTCCATTTATCATTGCACTTATGATTTCCCTGGGATACTGTTTTGTGCCTTCTTCTAAATTCTGCTTCAAAGACTTTTGCTTTCTCTTTTTTCTTTTCTCTTTCTAACCCTCAAATTAACTTGGGATAAAATAAGCTTTTAAAATACTGTCCTCCACACTATTCAACTTCCCATGGTCGCCAATACCTCATTATTGAAAAAATGATCAATTACTATACTTAAAGAGTATTACATTTACACATATTACAGCCACATATCCATGTTAAAAACAGCTATTATCTAATTCAGGGAGGACCCTGTAGTATTAACTCAGAGCATAGCCCTTTCACATACTCAGAAGACTGAGAGTTGCCCATCCAGCAGCCAAGGAAAGCAGTATATGAAGAACTTTCAGCAATGCCTACACTCAAAGACATTTTCTTCTGCTTCCATAGATGTTATCTCCTTTTGTAACCAAGCAGCACATCTTGCTCTCATCCATCTGAGAAGGTGGCTGCTCTCCAATAAAATAACCCCTCCCTCTGCCTGTGGGCATAAAAAGCTCTGCTTGTTCTCAGTCAGAAGCAGCCTCTTCCTGCAGCTTCAACTGGCCACTGATGAAGCTTCTCTGCCTTGTAAGTAAAAATGGCATTTCTTATCCATCTGGTCCTCCTGGTGGTTTTTCTGGAATATCCAAACGCAGGAGGAAGTTCCAAGCCTGGAGTTTCTGCATTACAATGGGCATAGTCATCAGGATATTCTAGAAAGTATTCCAGTTCACTGGATCTTGAGAAAGAGGGAAAACATGCCTGGTGGGGGTCTCTTGGGGGCAGTCTTGGGGTTGGTCTCTGGGTCCACATTATTTGAGGTGACAAGCCTTTTAGATTCTTAGGGCTTACCAAAGGAATGGGGGGATGCCCCCAACATGCTTATAAGCCACTTACAGGTTTTATTAAAAATAGGGAAATTGTGCTCTTAAAAAAAAAAAAAAAAGGAGAAAAGGAGCCGCAAGTCATATCAGCCACAGTGGGCTGGACCCTTCTCAGGTGCTGTGTGAGGTTACTGCTAAACAGTTGCAGACTGAGGAAAGGGTGAAGAAAGTGGAAGAGGAAATAAGGCTAGAAAAAGACCTGTGAGTCACACAGGCCAATAGCAGGAATATTCTTGGATGACAGAACAGGTTAGTGAATAACTACAGGACCTAGCCTCCTGCTTTGTGAAAGTTCAGGAGCGTAAGCTAACAAGAGCTTGCATAGGGGCAGTAATTGCACAATCTGAATGGAACCCCAGTAAGTGAGATCTCACAGCAGAAAGTGAGTCTGAGTCATGAGGAAATAGAAGTATCCCTCCCAGAGGAAGCTACATGTGTGTCTTTGGCCTTCTTGTAATTGTTTGGAAACTAAAGACTCAACAAGAATGCCCTGAGAGGCAAGATTCAAGAAACTTGCCTCTTTCTCTTAAACATCTACACACTTCTTCCTAGACATATTCATTGGCGGAGTTGATAGAGCTGGCCACCAAGTTCTGCCAGAAAGGATCAGAATCCACCATGGGGTGGCTACTTCACTACTGGGACATGGATGTGGACATGATATTACTATCTGGGGAGGAAATGACGCAGATGGCATTAGTCACCACCTACCCTTCTTTACACCAACACATACAAGGGGCAATCCAATATGAAGAAAACATGTCTCTGCTGTATTGGTTCATGGCAGTTTGCCCCACAGCTTGGCCAAATGAAGGTGACTTGCCAATGGACATCCATGCCTGAACTTCAAATGGGAAATGGGAATGCAGTGTGCTATTTGCATCAAATCAATTGAGGGGCCTGATGTGGTACCATTTACTGCAGGTATGCGGGACTTCATCATCCAGATGGCCCCACTGGCCTATTATGGTACTTTGGTACCCATTGGTCCACCCTAGCAGGGAGGACAATCCAGGTGAAGCACAGGCTATGGTCCAGTAGGGAAATTGAAATGACCAGGCAAAAACAAGGGGTTTGATGGGTCCAGGGAAAAGAGCAAAAGTCAATTCTGGGTGTGCAGGCAGAAAGTAAGGAAGTCTCAGTAAAAGTGACCAGAAGACAACTATGGACGGATCTGATAAGGGCCAGAGTCGACCCAAAAAAGATTGATAAGCAACCTAATACATTACTGGTAGCCCTGTGGTAGCAGCTAAACTTGAGCAGAAATTCCAGGCCCTGCTCGTCAGACAAGTAGCTGTCCACACCTTGGAATGGACCTTAAGTGGAGGATACTCTTGACCCTCAACTCCTTGCCTGGATGGCTCCTTGTAGACAAGGATACTGCCAAAATATTCACTCAGACAGTCAATATCAATTCACCTTTACTTGGGAAGGACAACAATGGACCTTCACTATCCTACTGATGAGGTATTTCCATAGTTCCAATATTTGTCATGGTTTTGTGGCTGAGGATTTGACTGGCTGTGTGAACCATTCACCATACAGCTGTACCATTATATTGATGATTTCATGATAACTTCTGACTCTCTTTCAGACTTATAGCAAGCTGCCTCTGCCCCTGTCTTTTCCTAGTCTCTGTAGAACTGTCAAGGGCAAATGAAAAACTTCTAGAGGTTACAAAATATATGCATAAATTTGCCAATCTAAAGAATATTAATTGCTTACTTTCTAACTGCCATTAGATATTGAGGTCTCTGAGAGTTAAGAATACATATTACAACTGAAAGAGAAATGTAAGTGTTTAGTAACAAGGTATAAGGCATAGAGATTTATTTTAAAGGAGATTAAAAGAAAGTCGTTTGTCCTAAAGTTGGTTATTTCTAAATGAATAGGAAGAGGCGAACTGAAGAGATGAAGAAAGCTGCAGAAGGTCTGTGAAGACAAATCTTGAAAGAGGAAACTTTATATATGGTTAAACTAAACAAGACTGGAAATGAATTTAAATGTCAAAAGCAGGCTAATACAAAATATGAGTTGTGTTTTCTCCCTCTGCTAAATAAGACAGAGATTCTGGAACTATCTGTCTGCTACAGATATCATGGAAAATGTTTCTGCCTGAAGAAAATGAAGATTCTGTGTTTTATCAAAATAAACTTTCATATTTCATGTTGTCTTAATCATCAGTCCCTTGACTACTTAAGAAAATCGAATCTCCACAATAGTAAGAACTAGATTTTGCTAATAATTATGCAGAATTGGAGTGTTTCTTTCTCTTCCTACTTACCACTCTGGAATCCAAACTCCTTTATTGAGTGAGTATTCTTAAGTTCATGGCAATGTGCCTATTTGAATAAGTTTAATAAGAATTTGTTCTCTTTATAACAGGACATAACTGGAAACTAGTTTTTATTACCAAGCCTTTGCCTGGAATGTTATATTTTAGAGAAATGCAAAGACTCAGATATAACCAAACAATTTTAAGGAACTGAGTTTGACTTATGGAAACCAATTAAAGCCTTTAAAAATATTGGCCTGATACCTTGCTCTCATGGTTCTCAGCCGCATTTCTATGTGAGCAAGGAATGTTATTTTTTGATAGGCACAAGAAACCTCAAGATATTTTGGAGATCTCAAGAAGAGAGTAACTCACCCAAAACCTATAGGTATTGCAGGCATCTTCTGAGGGCAAGTCCTTGCCTTGGCTTTTCTGATGTTGAGTCCTTTTAAGTTCAATCTGAAGATTCCTTGTCAAATTCCAGGAAAGAAGAATTAAAAGTGCCTATCTGCTTAATTAATATTTTTGCTGGGCTTATGCAAATGATCAGGCCAAATTATTGAAACAACTTATTTTGCAAATGAATGAGTCTTAATTTGGCTATTTTTGGTAAAAACAGGGGTATTTGGAGAAGAGAGAAAAACATGTTTCGATAAAAATTGGAACATACCTAATAAACATTACATTTTTATACTAGTCATTGTCTTTTAGGTTTTATTTTATTTTCTATTAGTAAATTAGACTCGGCCCTGAATTATTCTTATTTCCTCCAATCTGTCTGTGGTTCTTTGAGCATGTTTTCTATTTGTAATTTTTTCTCCCATCCTTTAATTAGGAATTATTGAAAATTATAACTGCTTTTTTCAAGCCATGAAAGCGAAAGATGGACAACTTGATATAAAATTTGAGAGATCACCACAACAGCTCATGTTTGAACAATCTCAGTGACTGGTGCTATGTGGACCATGCAGGAGATGCTTCCAGCCTTTGAAATCTTTGCTGACAGCCTTACAAACTCAGAAACTGGATTATAATTTGCTCTGATTAGTAATCTTCATTTTTTTTCTTGTTTTCAGAGACATAGGAGGCATCTATACAATGGCTAATATAACCTGATAAACCTAGACTAACACCTATGGGGAAGTTGAGACTCATGAAGAAGGCTACATTATATCCGTAATAAACTAAAAACGAACAATATGTTCAACTGAATATAGGACAGTTTCATTCCTCTAACCATCGAATTATATGTCTTTTTAGCAGAAAGCAACTGGAGTGGTCATCCCCTCTCTTCCCTCAGACTTAGGAATAATCAATAGACCTGGGGGAGTTGTAACAGAAATTGTAGTTTCACGTGTTGCAGCACTTGGAGCGAACCCCTTAACCACTTGGTGGCACTCCTTGGGCTCTCAGGGCCATTACCTGATAATGGGACTGCTTGAGTTATGTGTACTGTTAGTGTTAGGATGTAGTTTTTATTGTATTTGCGATATATGGATGCAATTCATGAATGCTCTAACCTCCCAGGGACTCCCTGTACAAATGAACAGATGTGAAGAATGTGAGGTGGAGGAGCTATGTGAGGGTGAAGTGTAGGGTTAATTCAGAACATAGTCCCTCCACATACTCAGAAAACTGGCAGCTGCCCAGCCAGCAGCCAAAGAAAGCAGTACACAAAGAGCTTTCGACAATGCCTACTTCCAAGGACATTTTATCTTGCTCCCATGGATGTTATCTGATCCTGTAACCAAGCAGCACATCTTATTCCCATCTGTCTAAGAAGGCACAGCTCCCTGATGAGATAATCCTCCCTTGCTTGTAAGCAGAAAAATCTCTGATTGCACTTGATAAGTAGCAGCCTATTCCTGTAGCTCTGACCAGCCACTGCTGAAGCTTCCCTGTGTCTGAGAACCAATCAGTGTTTCTCACCCTCTGGTCCTCCCAGTGTTTTTTCCAGAATATCCAAGCCCAGGTGCAAGTTCCAGGCCTGAGGCTCCTGCATTACTAGAGTCATCACTTCATACTATTTCATTTCTCCCTATCCTCTCTGTTGGAATCATCCCCTCCATTTTCACTCTCTTTGGGGAGGCATGCTTTTAAGCATAATTTTCGTTATTAACTGCTTTAATTTCAAATTAGATCCCGTATCTATAACAAGAATTTCTGGTTGAGTCTGAATTCAAAACTTCCATTTACCTTAGAAAAGCAATGAATATGACTAAATGTTAATTATGCTCAATAAATATTTATTCAAAGGATAAATGAATGAATAGATGTATGGATGAATGGATGGATGGGTGAGTGGGTGGCTGGATGGATGGATGGATGGATGGATGGATGGAAAGATAAATTCAACACCTCTTCACTTTGGGTTATATTTCCAAGAAGGGAGGTATAAATGAAGGGCACAGAGCTGCTCTGACCCAGTAGGAGCTATTCCTTCCCCATGAGGTCATCAGTCATTTCCAGAGGGTCTGTGCTGTAGAGCTATCCACAACACAGCAACAGTCCACAGGGACTCAGTAAACTTAAACTGATTGGAATTAAATAAAGTAAGGATCATAATAAAATAATAACATTGTAGTACACCAACAAGATGTCAAGTGCTCAATAGCCCAGGTCTGAAATATTTCATTATCATAAAAATATTAGTTATTACTGATATAGGCTATGTTCCATGAGACAAGAAAACATAAGGAAGCCATTTCAGATCCCCAGAACTCCTTCTGTGAGCAGTGGCATACTTACATCAGCACTCTGGCCTCATTCCAGTGTGACCAGTACTGGTCAAGTGAAACATCTTATCATTTATGTGGCTTAATGCAGGTGTCCCAAATCTCCAGGCTGGCGACTGGTACCAGTCCACGGCCTGTTAGAAACTGAACCACACAACAGGAGGTAAGTGGCAGGCCAGTGCGTGAAGCTTCATCTGTATGTGCAGCTGCTCCCCAGCACTAGCATCACTGCCTCAGCTACCTCTTGGATCATCAGACATTAGATTCTCATAGGAGCATTTGTCCTTGGTATCAAAATGTTGCAGACTGCTAGTAACAGGAAATATACATTTCGTCTTTTTTCCAGTTTCCTGGCATGGAGCTCCTAAAACTCTTGGAATTTCCTAATTACAGGAGCATCTTTTGTTGTTTGTAACAAGCCCCTTTAGATCATACATAAGTTTATGTTCATAAAGTCACTCTTGTGAGTCCCTAGATAGCTTCAAGACAGGTCATCAGAAAAACCAAAATGGTTGGAACTATTCGGAGAGGAGCTGGCAATTGAATTTAATTACCAATGGCCAATGATTTAATTGATCATGCTTAAATAATGAAACCGCCATAAAAATCTTTAAACAATTGGGTTCAAAGACCTCCAAGCTGATGAACACATAGAGATGCTAAAAGGGTGTGCCCCAGGAGAGCATGAAAGCTCCGTGGCATGTCCCTCTCACAATGCCCCATGCATCTCTTTTATTTGGCTGTTCCTAAGTTGTACCCTTCATAATAAACTAGTAAGGGTAAGTTAAATGCTTTTCTGAGTTCTGTGAGTCATTCTAATTATTTATCGAAACCAAGAGAAGATGGGTATCTACAAATTTCTAGTCATCAAGGCAGAACTGTGGGTAGCTTGGGTACCACATTTGAAGCTGGTGTCTGACATGGAGGTAGTCTTCTGGGGCTGAGTTCTTATCCTTGGGTCTGTGCTTACTCCTAAAGTTAACATCAGAATTGAGTTATTGGACACCCAGCTAGTGTCAGAGAATAAGAGGAATGACTGGTGTGAAGAAAAAAATTCTCCCAGCTTGAAATGGAGAAAATAATCTTCAATTTTTTTTTAACACAAGGACTGTGAGGTGGTGTTTTGGTCACATTGTGTCTGTAAGGAGGCTGCCCTTGGTACTGAATGGAGGTGTTTCTATTTAAACACTGTCTGCATAGCACTTTACAATCCTTTAGCATGAAAGATTCTATATAAGTTCAAGGTGTTATTAAAAGGTGTTAACAGTTCCAAATGAACCTTTTCATTTAAATGTGTCAACCTCTGAATCAGCCAGTCTTAACTCAACAGATGATGGAATAGGCTGAATTAATGAATTTTTGTTTAGAATATTTATATGTCTGACCTGAGTATTCTGAAAGATTTTTCAATTTGACCTAGGGGAAAATTTTAAATCTATTTGCCAAAAACATATAAATAATTGAACCCTATACCCCACTTCATTTAAATATAGATAGAATCAAACCCAGTGATAATAATGTCAATAATACTAAATATTTCTCTAGTTCCTTTTTTCAAAAACCTCAAGAATGTATACATTGATTAGCTTGCTCAACCTCACAACATCCCTGGACCAGTTTATCTGAACACTCAGTGTGAATAACAAGAAAGAATTGTGAGCTGATGAACTTATTTATGCTCACTCTCTCCTAACCCCTGTAAAGAAGGGGGGATTTTGGATCTATGCAGCATCACAGCATCTCCATAATCTCCCAGCATTTCCAAAGTGCAATTCAAACTCTTGGTTTTGATTCATGCACTTACTTCTTTTCATAGTTCATTTCCTTTGTGGAAGCCTGAAAAACCTTCCTGAGCCTTCCCAACACACTGCTTCATGGAGATGACTAATTTGCTTCCCTTCCTTCTAGCAGTGCCAACTGCAGCATGTCAGATCATTGAATACTCTGTTTTAATCAAGGTTACCCAGAGAAATGAAATCAAATGGATCTCTCTATATATATATCGATATTAATATTATTATTGATACATATATATCAGTATCAATGAATGATGATAAATAGATAGATGATAGATAGATAGATAGATGATAGATAGATAGATAGATGATAGATCCATAGACAGATATCAATTATAAGAAATTAGTTTATGCAATTATAGAGTCTGGCAAGCCCAAAATCTGCATAGCCAATAGTTGATATCCCTCTTCAAATCCAAAGTCCTTAAAAGGGCATAACATCAGAGAGAGCTGATATCCCAGTTTGAAGGTCACCATGCAAGAGAATTTTTCCTTACTTGGGGAGATGGGCCTTTTCTTTTCTTCAAATCTTCTATGGATTTGAAAAGGTCCATCCTCATTAAGGAGGGCAATCTGCTTTATTCGGTCAAAGGATCAAAATGTTAATCTTATCCAAAAAGACCCTCACAGGAACTCCCAAATATTTGACCAAATATCAAGGCACTCACGTAGCCCAGTCATGTTGACACACTAAGTTAACCATCACACTTTTCATGCATGTCAAGCAGAAGTGCTGTTCATAAGGAGCACAGAATGACATGGTACAGTTCACAAGCATCTGTCTCTCTTTTAGTGAAATCCAGTTTTCCCATGAACCATTAAAGGAACCAATATTTGTGGCAGAGTCCAGGCTAGTGAGATTCATAAGTAGATTTCCTTAAGGGCCAAAATCTCCATGCAAATGCTGAGGCTACTGTCAACACCATCTGGGAACTAGTCCCCTGCTGGCTGTGGGGCAAAGCCTCACCATTCTTCAGACTCAAACCTACCTGGATGCATTCTCCCTCTCAGACTCACTCAGAGTCAGCTCTTCAGAAAGTGGCACCTGCCCACCCATCTCACTGAGAGGAATTCTTGATCCTGTATTTTGTCTCCACTCAGAAACCACAAAGGACGAGTCCTCAGGATCATTTGCGTCTATCTCTTGGTTTTACAGAAGAGAGGTTGAGCAACTTGACCAAGATCACTCAGAGAGCTAATAAGATCTGATTTAAACACAGTCTCCCACCCCCACATCAAAGAGGCACCTCTTCAAACCTTGTGAGATACTTGCATGTCCTCTGCAGTATTCAGTCCCCTATGTTAGGGTATAGCCAAGTTTAGTGCACAAATTGGAGAATCTATGTTTTTTGTACCTTGCCACTATAGCTCTGACTCCTGCTGAATGCAGTAGCAGGTACTACCTTATGTTATCCCACAGGGCATACTGGCATTTTGAACAAGTTAAGTTTTCCTCCTGGAACTACCCCTTAATGACAATAGCATTCCCTGGGCTTCAGGAAAATCAAGAGTATTCCCCACACATTTTCAAGCATTCCTCATGGGAGGAGGATGAGCATACAGGGTTTCCCACAGAAGCAGAGCATGAACCCACAGAGCAGATCTCCATAAAATTCTTAGAGGAGCTGAGTCCATCCAAAAGATGGTTTTTCCAATCCAAAAGAGTAAACCAAGGCCAGTCGAGGATGTAGCTCCAGGACTATGCCAGGACTATGCCAGGACTATGTAGCTCCAACCTGGATGCCTGGCCTGCCTCATCCCTCACTGCAGAATTGCACTTCTGAGCTCCCTGCTCCCAGCTGTTGGACATGGGCTGCCAGTGCCAAGCCACATAGTAGGTGAAAGTTCTGAAAACTTTATAGAATAGTCAGTTCTGTTAGAATTTCCAGTGTGTTTTTGTTAGTCCTAAAAAGGATATCTTTGTGCTCTGAATTGCTCTGTCTCTTCCTATTCTAAAGGTCAGCAGGACTGTTCCTGAATGTTAAAGAGTGACCACCATATATAACCTGGGTAAGGGCTAAATTCTTACTAAAATTTAACCTCAGGTGTTCCCAAAAACAAAGAGGGTATACTGATAAAACCAAATGTATCAGAGTCAAAATCATAGGCAATGACAAAATCATTCCCATTGAACTTTGAAGTAAACACATCATATTTTTCAAAATGTTGGGGAGCACAGCATTTAGTTCATTGTTATCCTCAGGAAGTGCAGATTTGGGTGGAGGGAAAGGCAGTTTGAGGATGTGTCAGAAGAAGTTTCAAAAGTGCATGTTATCCAAAACAGCTCATAGAAATACCCCCTAATGGGCCAAATGGACCTATACAGAGGTATGGCCTAGCTCTCATCATTTAGGAAGAAAGAATATGAAATATGTGATAACTTTTAATCATAGGGTACTTTGTATACCTATTTCCTTTTGAAGAGACACAAAATAGATATAATCAACCTGAATGGAAAGGTTGATTATTCAATGGAGAAGTACCTTCAGAAAGCCAAGCAGAAATTTAGCACTGGGACTGTGAACTAGTGAACTTATCCTTCCAGTGGCTGAAGGTTCCAGGAAGGTCATCCCACCTTTCCTCTTCTTCTGATGCACTGAGAAACTGTCTATCCAAGAAACTTGCAGCATTTGATAATTTTTGTAGTGTACTCTGACCAGGGCCCACTACAAGCTACCACTGGTTTAACCACCAGGTGGCAGAGTTCCTAAATATTTAATAACCCACTCTCTGGAGACAGTCTGGCCAGTCCAGCACAGGGCTATGTCTCATGTCACAGTTAATCCAAATATTTCCAGATAATGACCGCATCTCAGTACCACCTTCTATCTCTGAGGTTTAATCATCTAACAGACTCCTCATCAGTTTTCTTTCAGCCTTTCCTCCTTTTGTCTACTCTCAATACAGTTTTAACCTTTGAAAACAGAAGTCAGAGCATAGTACAGTTTTGCCCAAATCCATCTCACCCAGGGTGACAACCAGAGTGCACTAACCTACACACTCCCTGTAATCTGGGCTTGACCATTCTGACTCATCTCAGCACTCTTCCTGGTCACTTCTTCCAGCAGCACAGTCCCCTCACTGTTCCTCAAGCACACCAACATGCTGTTGCCTCATGATATGGGCACTGCCAGTATCACAGGCTAGACATTATCCCACTGCCATCTCAATTACTAATTTCTTCACATCCTGCAAACATTTGCTCAAACGTCACCTGCTCAGGGAGACTTTCCCAGACCTTCCCAACCTACACTCCCTATCCCCCTTCCTTGCTTCATTTTCTCCTTGGCACTTATTATTTCTTTCATTTGCATTTGTGTTTTTCTACTAGAAGACACACTCCTCAGAGTCATATGACTTTTGTCTGTTTATTCACTGATGTATCCCCAGCCTAAAGTGACATCTGGCACATGGTCAATGTTGCACATTCATTGATTGAATGAACTCCAGATTGATTTGAGTATCTGGTAAACAGTAACGTTGTTTCTCCTACCTTTTCCTCATTGGCTCCTCCACATTTTATGAACTACTCCAGCACATTGTAGTCTAGCAGCCTTGCTCCAGGTGGGGCCCTCAATTTAATTCTGCCTTTGCACCTATAGGATCCTCTTCTCCCCATTCTACTTATAACCATTTCAGCCACAGCCCAAACACCAGCTGTAGGTAAAACTTTTAAATCCTGTCATTCAGCTAATTTCTTCAAACAGGAATAAAAAAATATTAAATCTCTCCATAGGAGAAAGAATACTCATTAGCTCTGGGATCTACTATTTCCAGTGGGGCTGGGAGAAAAAAAATGATGATATTTCTCATTTATCCTATGAACTCCAGATGAGTTTGTTTATATACAATAGAAATGAATATTAAATTGTATAACAATGCAAAAAGAAAATAAATAATTTAATCAAGAAGTGTAAGAACATTATCAGTAAACTAAATCCAAGCATGGCCAATGCCACCCTTATAACAACCTAGGGAAGTAGACTTCTTCTCTTGCAGTGTGATTTTTGCCCCAAAGAAACCTTTCCAAATATTTGGCCATTCCAGATATTACTCCTTCTAAGGCCTTCCCTTAGTGAGCCAAGTGCCTCCTGTAGTTGTGTGGCATTAGTTATGGGTTCTAAGGCTCCCCTACTCCACTTGCATCCAACCCTAGGGTGTTGGGTGGAACCCTCCCTATCTGGGGAACAGTGAATACTGCTCCCAGATCTGATATGGAAAACAAATTCCCATGCCTCTTGCCTATTCCTTCACTCTGTTTCCTTTCCCACAAACTGGAAACAGGCAAAGGGGCCTCATGGGCACCATGGGTTTCTTGGTCAATTGCCCAGCGCCTGCACATGTGGGGTCTTGAGGCTATACATCTGCTCCATACACCAGGCACTGAGAAGTGAGCACTGTTCCAACACTGCACTCACCTCTGTTTCTACTTGGCTGGATCACTGGAAGTGCTCTTAGCAGGCTCCTCTTTTATTGAAATGCCCCAGGGCTCCTGAACTTCTCAGCAAGTGGCAGGAAGCTGAACAGATTAGAGGCAGTAACATCTAGTGGCTCTAGCTGCTATCTAATTTTATATATATATGTGGGGAAAGAATTATATAAAACACACTACATGTAACCTCAACAAACTAAGAGTATTAAGAAAAAGGCACTGGTAGTCCCTATCTGTCTTTGCTGGTGTCGTTCTTGCTGGAGGGCCTGATTTGGCATTTTTCTCCAACTTTTCCCTCACCAAAATAGCTTTGCTGAAGACAGCAAACCTTCCCCTAAAGCAGGTGGGCAGACATCTGCTCAGGAGCAGGTCCCAGGGATGACTATCAGGCATAGGAATGGGCATGTCAGAGACAACCACCAGGAAGGAGTCTGCCTCTAATAAGACACGTATAGGGATGATTAGAAATCTGTCATCAGGTCTGTGGTGGGAGACGTGGGAGGCAGGGGGAGGGGGAACTTCATTGTTTTTAGATGACAAGAAATGGGTTTTGTAATGAAGGGGACTCTTCCCCACACTGACCAGCATTTCCAAGTACAGTTGCAATTGCCAGGAATGTGGCAGAGATAGAGAGGATGTACCTTCAGCCAGGACAAAGTCACAATATTCAATAAAAATGTATAAATACAATTGGAAACTTAAGTACAAGCTTCATGCAGTCTAAATTTCCAAAGGGATTTATTACTTGAGTGTGCCAGAAATATTAGATACATATGCCCAGTTACAATGAAGAATTCTAGATGAACAGAAGCACTATAACTAAAGAGAAATAATTAATCAACCTGCAATGGTAGAATGTAGGAGAGGGTGAAGACACAAGGCTTCCCAGTGTTCCCCAGCAGCTGACTGGGACTGAGGGTACGGCAGCTACAGACGCCTCTTAAAGGGGCCATGTCTGTGAGCAGACTTTCACAGTCATGGGCCTGTTTGCTCTGAGCACCAGTGCCTGATCGGCTGCACAGAGGGCACCAGGGACTTACAGTAGGACACTGAGTTGTTGGAGTGAGGGCCAAAGGCAAGAATCTCTCCCAGACAGAAGTGCCGGTGATATCCATTGTTTCTCTGTTGAGCTCTCTCCCTCCCAGTGTGGGGACTCAGAGTAGCCATAGCTGAAACCTCATCAAACTGGATTACTGAGGTTGCTCTACCCAGAGAACTCCCTGAAATTCCTCCAACTCACAGCCCCACCCAAGCCACATCCACATGTGTCCTTAGTGAGTCAGGTGCTCCTTGTTTAGCAGTGCCAAGACTCACAGTGGTAGCAGCTAACCTCAGTTTCCAGTGCAGGTTCTTGAGGCAACTATGAGCATGGAACCTGTAGATTGCTTGTTGAATCTTAACGGGTGACCCCTGTAGGGACACAGGCTGGGGCTAAATTTGAATCCCTGAAGCTGAACCCCTTTCAGGACTGTGCCACTGGACACCTACTTCACAAATCCATGCTAATAAGACTGGAAGACTTAAGAGCTTGGTTTCGTACATAAAAACAGACACAGAAAGGCAGCCAAAATGGGAAGAAAAAAAGCGGAAACCATATGAGAGAATAGAACAGAGATCTAGAAAAATGAAATCAAGCAATCTGACAGATGCAGAGTTCAAAACACTAGTTATAAAGATGCTCAATGAACTTAGGGGAAGAGTAGATAATTTCAGTGAGAACTTCAAAAAGAGCTAAAAAAAAAACATAAAAATGGAAATTAAATTATAAAAGGAACCAGTATAAAGAACACATTATCTGAGATGAGAAGTATATTAAATGGAACAAAGTGGATAAAGAAGAGGATCTAATCATCAATATAGAGGATGGGAAAACCAAGAACACTCAATCAGAATGGCAAGAAAAAAGAAGCCAAGACTATAATAATAATTTGGGACACTATTAAAAGCAAAAATATATGTGTTATAGGAGTACCTGAAGGAAAACAAGATGTCGAAGCTATTTAAAGAAATAATGTTGGAAAACTTCTCTAATCTGGTGAAGAAAATAGACATATAACCCCAGGAAGCTCAGAGAGTCCCCAAAACCAAGAACTTAAAGAGACTCATACCAAAACACATCATACTTAAAATGCCAAAGGTTAAATACAAAGAGAGAATCTTAACAGTAGCAAGAGAAAAGCAGTTAGTTACCTACAAGGGAGCATCCGTAAGACTGGCAATTGATTTTTCAAAAGGAACTTTGCAGGACTGATGGGCTTGGCACAAAATATTCAACATGATAAAAACCCAGGATCTTCAACCAAGAATACTTTATCCAGCAAAGCTATCATTTACAATTGTAGGACAGATAAAGAGCTTCCCAGACAAAAATAGACTAAAGGAATTTTTCAACACCAAGCCAGTATTACAAGAAATATCTCCTCTGAGGTTATCAGTGAATAAAGAAAACAAAGTCTACTTATTGGGTTCTTGATCAGCTTCTTACAAATCTCACCCCACTCCCACCCAGTCATCCTACTAAAAACAAACTGATGAGCAGACTCATCTCCTGAATGGGGAGTGAGAGCCTATGCACTGTCATGCAGCAAATAGATGAGATGTGACATGCACATATGCCCTGCTGGGACTTCCAGGAGCCACTTGTCCAGAATAAAAATTATAACTGCTAAACCCAGAGGAGAGGATAACTTGATTAAAGGGCACATACACTTTTCTTAATGCAATCATTATTACTTTCACCAAAATAATTAATAACCCTTTATTTAAGAAAGGGGATGTGCTTCAACAATGTGCTTCAGCTTAAATCTGGGATTAACAGAGGCAAAAATAGTACAGGAGACAAAGGAAGCTTTAGGGCAGACTCTCACACCCCACACAGCACCCTTTAGTAGAGAATTTCCCACTTCCTCACTTCCAGGTAACCTCCTCCTTGGGGAAAGGCACACACTCTCATGGGGAGCCCCATAACCCTGGTACCACACACCCTCCTATGGGCAGCCAGATACCTTCAGTTTGTTCAGAAGAATTTTATTTGTAGAGGAGCATCTACTGCATTTGACCTCAACCCTCTGAAAGGTATCCTATAGCAGAGAAATATCTGCATGTGCATTTCCCCTTGATATAAAACAGCCAGCATTATCTCAGAACAAAGGCATCTCAGAGATCACTTCAAGAGAAGTTGGCAACTGAAATAATCCTGCCAGAGAGATGAGCAGAAGAAAAGCCTCACAGTTCAAACCTATGGGGTATTGTCCATCAGACCCCTCAGAGGATGTGGAAGAAATAAAGTGAGCTGTCTCCTTTTAGAAACACACACATATTCTCACAATCAAACACACTTAACAATCACACACATGCAATCACACATGTATGCAAATGCATGCATACACACACACACACACACACACACACACACACACACACACAGTCCTGGAACACTGATTTAAGAATGACTCAAAAAAAGATTTACCACTGAATGAATCACCTGCATCAATCCATGCAGTACCCTGGGTTTTCCTCAGAGGTTTTTCTTCCTGGCCCTGATTAGTTAATGAGATCATCTCTCAGGATATGAATCTCTATCACCACCTATTTAACTGCAGGGATCCATAGCTCCTCCCCACTCCACACCCATACGCTATTGGATTCCTGAATCTACTCTTACTGTTCCCTCTGCCTGGAATGTCCCTTACCCTTATCCTCACCAATGAAAATTTTACTGCCTCAAGACTTTCCTTCTCAACAGCTCTATTTGGTATCTTACACATTATGTTGTACTGTGTTCTCTAGTTGTTGGATCTGTTGTCCAAAGTTCATAGGGTTCTTGAAGGGAGGAGTGGACATTGTTCTTTGTAGTTCTGATTCCACTTGGGGGACCAAGTTTCAAACAGCAAACATCCAATCCAGTTGACTCTCCATTTTCTTCTAATGAAAAAAGTCAGAGACACTGAGCTATTCCAATCCACCCTAGCCTAGCCACATCAAAACCCCTTTTTCAAAGAGAAAGCTTCAATCTCCCTGGTATCCAACATCCATCAACAACACCCTAAACTAAGCAGAGGCCTCTTTCCAAAACAAATTCAATTTAATCCAACAAAATGTCACCTCTCACAAGGCAGTGGACAAAATGCCATGTGGCCACATCTGGACAGACTCCCAATGCTCTCCACCTAGCCCTACAGAAGAATGATGTAAGGGTTACAATCATCTCACACACATTTCTTCACCCAAAGGATATTTATCAAGCACTAACTCTGTCTCAGACCTTACTCTAGTTACTAGAAATATAGCAGGGAATGGAATGAAAACCCTGACCCATGTAGCTCATATTCTATTTGGGGAGATGACAATAAACAGTATGCAAACAAGAATAGAATACAATTTCAGATAGGTCCATGTTATAATAAATGAGTACAGACCAGGGGACTAGTTGTGCCTAGAGAAAGATGGTATTGTGTGGGTGTGGAAGGAGGAGGGTCAGGGAAGTTCTCCCTGTCCAGCTAACATTTGGTCAGTGACCTGGGTGAAATGAGGAAGTGAGATGTGGGGCAGGAACAATTCCAGACAGAGAACAGAATGCAACAAACCAAAACAGGCTAAACATGGTGAGCTGGGAAAATAGCAAAAGGTCATGTGCATAAAATAAAGGAGCAAGAAAAGGGGTCCACTGCTACCTCCTCCTCCCTGTCCCATGGTTGTGAAGCAACTCATGGTGGAGAGTGGGCTCGGCCACAATGGCCACACTGCCACCCTTCCTTCCACTAAACTTCTGTTGTCTCCTGTTGTGGAATATCAGGTCTCTCATCATATTGAGCTTCCAGTCCTTATCTGCAAAATTGAGGTAAACCAGTGTCCTCTATGTTGCTGAATGAAGTGTTGCAAAAGCTTAACCACAACAACAAAAAAGTCAATCAAGCATTTTGTCTTTCTTTGCCATCTAGTCTGAAGTAGTGCTGTTGTAGCTCCCACAGCTAGTAAACAGAAGTCAGTAGTCCTCCTGGAAAGTTCACATGGTACTTTGGAATCCTTCTGGACTTGACTTGTTATATAAATTTAAGTGCATTACCATTCATCTCAGCATAGATTTATCCTTCTTTTCAGGTGCCAAGTTAGTTTAATGATGCAGCTGATGCAAAACAGGGAAAGAAACTATGAATGCAGAGAAAACCACAGCCCCAGAGAAAGAGAAAGACAAAGATTTCCCTTGGCAGGCTCCAGCTGAGTCGTAAGTTGTGCTTCTCTGGCATCTTCCAAGCCAGAACCAGTGGTCACTCTGTGGGGGGAAAAAAAACAACGGTTTCTTAATGCCCTTAGAATTTTCTCACATCTAAAATTCATTTGGGTGATCACTAAGATTCCTCTCAATCAGTATCTTACTTTCTGTGTTTTGCTTATACATATGTACATATATATGTATATATTATCCCATATACACATATATTTTTTAAAAAATTTTTTAAATGCTAACATACATTATATATTTTAAGCATTTTGTAGCTTGGTGCAACTTTCATCTCCCACCCACTCCCATCCTGCCTCAATACATGTACCACATACACTTATGCACACATATGTACAAATATATGCATCATACACGCATAGACATGTACATGCACACATGCACATGAGCACACATTCCAAGGGTTAGCACAATGGGCACTTTCTTAGACAGAGACCCATTTACTCACTCTTTAATACTTCTCTCCTCCCCACTGAAATTTACCAATCCTATTCTCTCAGACCCTTCTAATGTAGGCTGTAACAAATTAATCCATGCTAAAATGTTAATAATCTTTATTTGTCATGTCCCTTAAATAAATTGATAATATATGTTAATAGAGTCCTTGAAAGCTTGAACACAAAGGCTTTGTAAAATGGGAATTTCTAGCCCAAAGGGAAGCATTTGAGGTCAGGGTGTCCTGAGATGCTTCTCAAATCAAGATCACACTGTGGAACTGTCAATGGGGAGGGCCTGTGGGTAAACCTGACCCAGTCTGTACCCTATAAAAATTAATCCTTTCAAGTTTAAGGGAGGGTAATGTGCGAAAATAAAGTAAAATGAGAATTATTTGAGTTTTTATTTTATCCACACTGGCACTCCGGGGGAATGTGTGTGTTTCACACCTCCCAGTAATCCAGCTTTAGAGGGAAAAAGACAACTTCCCTCAAGTGGAAAAACCTACCTGTGGCCTTAGAGATTTAGTAGGTGCCAGTCTAACCTGAAATAATAAATAGCATTATGATGTCACTGTCTCACTGCTCATTTTTAGAGTCTCTGGACCTTTCTTATAAAAATACAAACTGATGAATAAAACTTTGTGGTACCAGACATGTTGTTTATGGGTCAGTGCAGTTGTGGCGGCTAAGACCTAAACTGAGAGGCTTTTTGAGACCCTCCCCATAATGTATCATGCATGATAGCCCTCCTATCTCTGAACTAACCCAGTTCAGACTTCAGAGTGCCAAAGCTAAAATTCATACTTGCCACAGTGAGTTATATAACTGCTTCCAGAGCCAGTTTTAACGTACAGTCTGGGGGGAAAAAGTTCCTTGGTCCCTACCTATGTCATACAACTTAAAAAAAATAATTTCATTTTGTTCTCATCTCCATTTTTTTTTATGTGGCAACATTTTGTATATGTGTTGCATGGAAAGTAATTGGGGATAAAATACAAAAGTCTAATTTGTGATACAGTTTCCTCATTCAAGAAAACATAGTTTGGAGTCACAAAGATAGGAAGAGTACAAAATGTCAGAAATTGTTAAGGCAAAAAGGTGAAGAGAAAAAGATCTAATCTCATATAACATTAATTAGCCCACTAGGAGTGCACAAAAGTAAATGGCTAGCTCAAGGTGCACGTAATGTATTGAATGGAGCTGTGCATACTGAGTTGAAAGTCCAGGAGAGAAGTGGCACCTTCCTATTTAACTCAAAGTGGAAGAGCACCTACAGCACAGTCAGCAAGGCAGTTACTTAACGTGTTTTCAGAACACTGTTCTCCTCTTCACTGTCCCAGTCAAGAGCTTTTGAGAGGATTCTCAACCCCTGAAAGAGGTGATTCCCTGACCTGGTAGCCTTCACATCTAAGCTACATGAACTTCTCTCTCTGGGTGCTCCTTATGAAACCAATATCAGTTTCCCTGGATGTCCAATGATTCATTTCTATTTATCTCATTGTTGGGAAGCCCAGGGATCCATCATGACTTTCATTGGTGGCTATCCTGCCCACTCCTTGACTGAGGCAACCACCTCACCTCAAGGTTTCCTAAGGTTCATAGATTGAGACCAACCTCTCTCCCAGAGATCCTCCAGCCTTACCTACATATATTAAATAATAAACAACATACAACCAGGTTCTGAATGCTCCTCCTTAACTGATTTATATATGCCTCAGAAAGCTCTGCAGCTTAAATTTGCAGTCAAATTGATAGGGTATTTAAAGCATTCTTTTAAAATTTAGGATTAACTGCTTATGTAGAAAAATAAGCCTTTACTCATAACATTGTTTATATGGGAAAATAAGATTTGACTTACATTACTCCTCTTACAAATCTTCCAAGAACATACTCTGTGTTAAAGACTATATGTGAGGGCTTTTAGTCAGATGGCAGAGTAAGTAAACACTGTACTCACCTCCTATATCAACCACATCAAAATTACAACTAAACTGCAGACCAACCATCATTGAGAATCGGCTGAAGTTTAGCTGAACAAAAATCCTACTACTGGACACAGACATAAGAGGCTACCTTGAGACTGGTAGGAGTGGCAGAAATGCAGAATGGGCTGGTCTCACACCCACATGTGGCAGTTAAGAATTGAGAGAAATATCCCAGCTGTGGAGACCCCTAAAAAGAGCAAAGAGTTCTGGCCCCACACTGGGCTCCCAAACTGGAGGTTCCAGTGCCAGGAAGAGAAGTTGTCACACTTTTGGCTGTGAACACCAACAAAGATTGTAGCCAAGTGAGACAAAGGGTTGCAGGATTCACTGATATTCCTATTAAGGTCTCTGCACATGGACTTACTGATGGACTCACTCATTGTGAGCCCCAGTGCTGCAGCAGCAGCTTAGAAAATGCCAAGAATATACAAGGATAAACAGTTAGTTACTGGGCTTCAGGACGAGGGTTGGAGGGATAGCATTCTCTCAGAAAGAAGTACTGGTAGAGGTCATTGTTCCTTTGTTGGACCCTGTCCCCTTCTCAGTGTGTAGACATAGAGGAATACCATATCTGAGTTTCCATCAACCTGGCTAACATAGATCACACTGCTGTTGTAGTTTCCTGAGACCCTACCCCACCAACTGTGCAAGCCCACCAAGACACTTCTAGTGGCTTTTACACACACACACACACACACACACACATACACACACACACACACACACACCAAAAAAAAGAAAAGAAAAAAAAAGAAAGAATAAACCTGTCTTGGCTCATGTTATGGATTTTTCTAAAATCTCTCAAATGTTCACAGAACCTAAACAAGGCAGAATCTGGCATTGGTGTGCCCTTACTTCTTGCTGAGTGGCCTCAAACCCAACACTACCTTACCTCTTGCTGAGTAGCCTCAAACTCAACACTAGCATCAGTTGATCTCAGTTTTCAGCTTGATCTCTCAAGGACCCTCCAAGGCTAGTGTGGGTGGCAACCAACCTTATCTGAGGATTGCTTGGTGACTCAGGCCATGTGGCACCAGAAAGAGCACAGACTACAGCTGGACTTGGCCTGCAGCAGGGCTTCTCCCAAGAGGCCCCAGGTTGTATGCCTGGTGGCTGGCTTTATCTGAGCTTTATCACCACCTGGGTTCACATTCAGAGATTATACACCCAAAGGACAAACTAGGCAGGTACTAGAGCCCTGCTAAAGTGAATTCTGCTCCATAGGGTCAGCCCCTACACAACAGCTTCTCCTCTATAGTCATAGCAAGTTTTCACAACCAACCAGCCCAAGGGTCAATCCCTCCCATTGACATGCAAACAGTAACCAAGGTTCAACTACAACAGGAGGGCATATGCAACACATACAAGAGACACACCTGGAACACACAGCTCAGGGGACCAGGGAAGACTGTGCTACTGGGCCCCACAGCATATTTACTACAGAAAATCACTCTACTAAGACCAAGAGACATAGCAGCCCTACCTAATACATAGAATCAAACATAAGAAGGTAGCCAAAGTAGGGAGACAAAGAAATATGTCCCAAATAAAAGAACAGAATAAAGCTCCAGGAAAATAATTAAACAAAATGGATACAAGAAATCTACTAGATTCAGGGTTCAAAACACTGATTATAAGAATGCTCAATGAAATTCGGTGAAGAGAAGATAAACTCAGAGTTCTTAATTTTTTTTTCTTTAACAAATGCATTTCTTTCATGATTATAAGAAGTTTTATTTTATTTAAAAAAAAACACAGAAGATTCTGAGATTGTCAAGTACTTATTCTAAAACTTGTTCAGGGAAATTGCTAAACCTCAGGCAAATGGTCAACTCTGGAGTTGCCCATGTGCACCTGAAATTTTGATGAGTAAAAGTAAAAACATGAAGATGTCAAAGCAAGGTGTACAGACTTGCATGTGCACATATTTATGTACTTTACTTAGAAACTGTTTTAAGTATAGCCAATGTTAGATAATTTCCATGTCTGGACTTTATTCATTAATGACATACCTCATGTAAAGTAAGAAGAAAGTTTTATAATACTAGAAATAAATATATTATTCAGGACCTCTCCTCTCACAAAATTCAGTGCTATCAACTTAAGAATAATCCTTAACTGAGAAAATACTTTCAGTTCTTCTGTGCTGGTAATGCAATTTGCTAAATTCCTTTTTTCTGAAATGTCCCCTTGGAAAATATAATGTTTTACCTTTTATGCCCTGAACTTAAATAAATGATGCTACTACTTCATGTCCAGCATTTTATCTTACATGTTTTCAGCAACTGGAAAATTCTAAGTGGATTTTATCAATGAGATGCTCAAGCATGTGTACCACAAGGAAAGCAAGCCTAAGCTAAGCAATTAGCATGTTAATGAAAGATGCCAGGAGACCACAAAGAATAGAGTACTGAAGAAATTATCAAGAAATTTTCATGAAAATCAACCAAACACAACATCGCTAAAAGTGTCAAGCCTGTGAAGAGCCTGAGATCTGCTTATACTCTCCTTATCAGCTAATAAATTAGCCTGTTTCTGTTTCATGGTTGCTGGCAGAAGACATGGGGTTAACATACATAGCACCCATTTATCTGGCTTCAGTGATATACTTCATTATATGATTCTACAATAAAACTTATGGTAAATAAGTTTGTTTTCCTCATAAAACCTTTCTTTTCATCTTGTAGCTTCATTTTGGAAGTTCAACCAAGGGTTAGGGTTTCATAGTATTGCTGTCTCTGCACTGTTTACACTGGCTGTGACTTAGAGCACCATTGTAGTCAATGGGAGCTATTCATGGAGCACAGGGGAGGTTGTCCTGATCATCTGGTATATCTTCTGTTTCTAGTGCTTCTCTAAGTGAAAGTGTTTGGACATTGGAAAAACTAAAGTTGTCAAGATAAAAAAAAAAACAGTGTAATACACTTCTGATCCCAATTTTTTAAAGAATTATGCTAGAATAATTACTTAGCTTTTAGTAAATTGGAGAATGGTTTGCTCTAGCAGATACTCCTTAGAAAGAGGGAGGGAAAGGCACTATGATAATTAGGCATTTCAGAGTCTTTTCACTAAGAAAGTGTACAGAGCAGAGTGTCCCCTACTGTTCTGAAATTATTCCATTTTCATGGTCTGCTCTGCTCTTTCTTCTTCCATGATCCTGACCTGAAGTCTGAGAATCTGACTTGGCAGAGTCTGTCTTCATTTCTTCATATTTTGTGAATGTGTCCTGTCCAAAAATTCTACCATCAGTCAATTGTTACCTTTCTGAGTTATTTGCTACCCTGGTACAATTCTCAGGCTGCTTGTTTTTCAAAGCATATAACTAGAAAGGGGTTGTTTTAATTTGAGTCAAAAGGAATATGAAAGAGTCATTAATAAGGTGAGGGCAGGTAACACCTTTAGTGAGGATGCAGAGCACAAAAGCTTCTCTGTCCCCTCCTAAGGGTAGCTCTCTAACAATCTCATATCATCATTTTATATTCATAGACACTGTCTGAATTATTTTCAGTGTTGCTGTTAGCATTTCAACTATACTCTCTAGGAAATGTATTTGAAATCATGTTTTTTCATCTATTGAGTATAGAAAATAAGTCTTGGCATAATTGCAACTTGTAGTCATTGACCAGGATATTGACGATCTCATCATGCTACAGAGACTAGCACTGAAGGACTTTGATTCTCCATGAGTCATTGTCCTGGAAAGATAATTGTTTCTTATAAGAAACATGTATTCTTTTCATGACGTGTTGGATTACATGGCTCAGCCCACATAGCACAACAAGCTGAAAGCACTTGTGCATACATAATTGTTGCTCTTCTCTTTCTAACTTCTTTACCAGCAGAGCACAAGTAATGCTCTCCAGGTCTGCTGAAACCTCATCACTCTCCCCTTAGCCACTTCCAAATATCATAAATACATCCTTATCCTTGGGTACCAGGTCTAGAGGCAGGAGTTTGAGACCTCTTCTATAAGTCTTCAGGACCAATGCAGAGTTAAGTTTTGGGCAGACATTTCCTTCTACTCTGCTACACATTACTGGCTTGATTATTTTGGCTTTATAGTCATCCTAAAAATGAATCCATCTTTTTGCTTATTTCCCTGAGTACACTAGCAGATTTTGTGTCCTCATATTTCTCTAAGTATCAGGATCCTGGGACTGATGACTTTTGAAAAACAAGGTGGCAGCCCAGGAGCCTCATAAAACATGACTGAATACATATAATGCCAAATGAGTCACTTCCTATAACATAACTATCCTCTCACATTATCTTTTCCTCAGAGGCTTTGCTTTGTTCTCAGGGTCTTCACTTGGCTGCAATTGAGAATTAACGTCTTGAATTCTATTTGTGTCCACAGGCTTCATCGTGATCAGACCACCAACAGTAGAATAATCTGGGAGTAAATTTGTTGGGTGAAACCAGTGATACACATCCGGGACCCTTGGGAAATTTGACAGTTGTTTTGACTCTCAGAACACAGCCTTGTTCAGAAATGTTCGGTGCTACTTCTGAAAACAGTGTGGGAGGGGAAATTGCAAAGTCATGAATCTACATAAATGAGATATGCACAATTTACCTTTCACTTTATCAAGTGTTCTTAAAACTCTTTTAAATGGTTAGGGGTTGACACTTCTTAGATGTCTCTATTACTACCCAGAATTTTTTCTTTGTGATAGTCAAACCAACCTGAGTTGAATCCAATATCTAATTTAAAATTGTAAGGGAATAGCCAAGAGAAACTATTCTAGACAAGAATGCTGAGTTTGAGTCCTAGTTCTACCATTTTTGAAGAGTATAATTTGAAATAAATTTTTTTAGCCCCTGTGAGCCTCAGTTTCTTTGTTTATAAAATGTGGGGGGGGGGAGCATAGTATTGCCTACAGGATTGTTGGATTAGAAGTTAATGTATGAGAAACAGATTGCAAAAATGGCCACAATTCTCCATCCCTCTCTGTATCTTCCCCCTTTGCAATGTAGTTTTGCAGGTCTTCCCATCAAGTGATGGAGTCTATTACTTGAATCTAGGCTGGCATGTGATTGGCCAATGGAAGGTAGTGGAAGTAGCATAATGCCAGTTCAGATCTGGACCTCAAGAGGCCATACATTGTCTCATTTTTTCTCTAAAAGCTTTGTTTCTGCCATGTGAACACACTGAGGTTTGCCTGCTAGATGATGAGAGGCAAGTGGTCTTGTTACCACATAGCCCCAGCCATAAGTTGGCCAACTACTAGATACCTGAGTGAAGCCTTCTTAGACAGGCCAGCCTCAGTCAATTCACCAGCTGACTTTATATACATGAGCAAGCCAACCCAAGATCAGCCAAGCTGGGACCCATCCACCCAGAGATTCATGAGCAATAATAAATGATACTTGGTTTAAGCCAATAAGTTTTTAAATAGTTTTCTAACTAGCAAACAAATCTTAACTGAAAATCACATGTAAATTTTTAAGCTGGCAGCTTTAAGTGCTCAGTAAATATTAGCAACTTGTACTGTCACTCAGCAATTTAAAATGATAGATTCTCATCCAATATAAAATCTAAAATCTATAAAACTACTACCTCCTCTTCATACAACTTATAAAGAGGAGACTATATATTTTTTTTAAATAGTCAGCTTCAATAAATTCTTGCAATTCATTAATTACTACTGGTTTCAACTGTGGAAGATCTCTTAAGCCATCTCATTTTAGATGGAAAATATATTAGTTGAAAATAGAGGAGCAATAGTTGGTGAATATAATAATTTTTTTCATTATGGAAGAACATGAGGTTGGATGTGAATTGTACCAATAGAACTTTTAGAGAGATATCTGAAGTAGGGTATGAGACCACTTTATATCTTACTCCTTTGGGTTTAAACGCTTACACAGTAGGATGTCTATATGAGATCAGAAACAATGGAGAGGGATTAAATAGAAGAGGAGAGAATGGGTCAATAATATTTTTTTTAAAAAGAAAACATCAAAAGCTTTAAAAATTGCTTTTGTGAGTAAAAACACCAGCCCCTGAGCATGCTTAGGTAAATAATTTGAGATAGCTTATTTTCAAATATGTCTCCACCATAAGGAGTTTATAAGGATCCTGCATGTTCTTGGAATAAATTCATGATCACTCTAGCCTAGAATTTTGTGACCAGAAAAGATTCCAGTGGCTACATCATAGTAACATAGTTACTGATGTCTCCCTCCTCTAGATAGATTCACTTCTTATCTGCTGTGAGCAGTGATGCACTGTTTTATTTAGTATTTCCCATTTCTCTAAGGTTATATATACTATGACCTTTTTTCAGTCTGATGTTGACATACAACTGTTCAAACAAATTAATGTTCTCATCTTAACTCATTTGGCAAGAAAAGTAAATTCACAGATGACCAGCACCATCTCTGCACAGAAAAAAAAAACTTAAAGGTGTCATTGTGTCTTCATGCTAATAAGCAATAAGAAATTAATGCTAGGAGGCTTTCCAGCTCAGTGTAAATGACTGGATATAAATACACATTTTATAGTGTGGCATAAAATGCAGATTGTTAACCAAATATAGTTCTCTTTTATTTTTTATCAGTAATCCCAACCTTATTGTGAGCAGGAATATACCTGGTTAAAAACATTTGTTACTTCAAGGCTCTTTTGCAGCCAGGAGTAGCCCTGTGACACTGTTCACAACTACAAACTGCTGTGGGTTAAGTCACTGAGATTGGGTAACTCTCTTGTATGCTACTGAAACCAATTCTAATTGACACATACAAGAGTGTTACTTATCTCCATTAACATAACTCAACTTAAATCATAAGGCACTGTTATTTAAGAAGGTGATAAAATATTACTATAGGCATTTCTTATTGTGCCACCACAAACAGTGACACACGTCTAAAATTTGAGTGAGGAACACTAATTATACATGTACTGGATTATCAATAGTATAATGTTCTTCTAAGATCAAGCCATAATGTATCATACTAATTCAAGGTCATTTCCAAAGCTCAGATCTTATTCCCAAAGCAGAAGTAGAAACTTGAACTTAAATAAATGTCTTTACTCATTTGAAGGCCAACTCAGTTTCAAGAGACAAATTAAAATAGACTCTAAACTTTTTGGTTTAGGGACATGATGAATAGCCAATTCACTCAATAAACATTTGTCAATCACCTACTCTGGGCCATACCCTAGAACACCAAAGTAATATGTAGTTCCAGAAAACCCTATTCCTGTAACAAATTAATTCAGTTATCTTGGACTATAGCATTCAGGTTATTTACACGCCAAGTGTAAGTTTTTGACTGGTAAAGTACAACAGTGGAAGAGTTGATGAAAACCGACTCCTGCTTTAGAGCAACTTGTAATTTGAAGCAAAGTATTTATTATATTTTAGGTCAGATAGATTGATGACTTCTAAAGTTATTTTAATCACATCTTAGTCTTCCTTTTATGAATTCTGAACTCTTAAATGTGTCTAGGGTTTTGATCCAAAAATAAATATTTTCCATTTCTATTCCTACTTAGAAACAACATACAAATGGAAAAGTGGGGTTCAAAAGCACATTAAGCACTAATTACAAGAGATGTCAATAGATGGCCTAGGCTTCACACCACTTCTCCATTTCATAGGAAACCTGGCAATGCTTCATCATCAGTGGTCACTTATTAACTGCTTTCTTCTGTATGCTTTATAACAGTATTTGTCACTATAGTAGTTCCCTGGAAACTGAGTTGTGAAGCCAACAAAAACTTCTTTCTCTTTTGAGCAGGCTAAAGTTAACTGTTCATTATAAAATACTATAAGAACTCTACTAATGTGTCTTATCCAGCAACAGTCAATTAAATCCATTACTGTTTAATGATATAAACTATGAAGTCTCTGTGTTCAAACCTGAGAGCCTTGATGATCTGAGCTCCAACGCCCAGGAAGATAGGCATCATTTGAAGCAGCATTTATAATCACTTTTAAGTGATTGCTGATAAGCAAATTTCACTTGTCTACCTTGGCTCTCCCAGGAAATTCAATACCAGGGTCCCAGAATAACCCGACATGAATTAAATAAGTGAAAATTAAGTGATACTTTCATCAAGAAAATATCAGCATCTACAGCACTGTAAATAGCAAGAAAGAAATTCAGATTCCTCTCTAGAGATGGATATTATTGAATTATGATGTTGCATTTGCATACAAAATCACAGTCTTTTGGCTTTGTACCTGCTGCTTATATTATTTGGTAAAGATATTTAAAAGTTAATGATGAAATTTTGTTACTAGGAAGATGAGGTAGATACACTTAACTTTTCTGACTCATACAACTAACAATGAACATTGTATATAAAACACTAAAGGTGGAGATAAAAAGCCAGACTGGCTAAAGACATCAAGACCTTCAGAATGACATTAATTTGAGTTTCCTGGGTTTTCTTTTTGTCCCATATATCACAGACTTAAAACTGAAAAGGCAGCAACCTGGAAATGTGAAAAGGCACAGATAAAAATTAAAAAGCCCAACATAAGCTTACTCTTTCTAGACAGAGGGCCAGGAAAGGGGAAGCCTAGAGACATAAAAAATTTAGAAAATAACCACTGTACTCCAGTCAAACACAACAGGAAAAACTATGATCTCTCATCAATAATATGCTCCAAAGGCCAAGTCAAGAGCTTAGATTCCCAACCCCTCCAGGCTGTAAGGAGGTACCTCATAACCCTGGCCCCTGCGTCAGAGCTAGTCATTGGAGACTATCTGGGGAGCCTGGAATTCCACTCCCACTTGGCAGTGATGATAGGATGCCCTTCCCTCTGCCAGCTGTGAGGGTATCACAAACGTCTCTGAGAGACTCAGGACTTTTACCATAGCTCATCAGTAATGGTGCCAACCCCTGCCATAATGTCAGTGCAGGCCACTTTGGGGGTGATTATAACTACCACAGCCAGGGATGTATCCATGGAGGCCTACTGGAGAGTTACAACTCCTAACACTCCCATTCAGAGCAATGAGGGGATCCCCTTTGGTATCGAGAGAGACTGAGTGAGGAACTAATCCCCACTTGGGAATAAGACAGCATCCTCCTGCCCACACTGGAGCAGTGTCGGAGGAAGCAAACTTAAACCAAAGGTCTTATACATAAAACTCAATGTTCATGTTTTGATCTAAAATCATGTATCATGCCAAAAATCAGAAGGATTTCAAACTAAGTGAAAATAAAAAAGTATCCAATAGATAACACAGTTATGTAGATTTTAAAGCAGCCAACATAAAACTATTGCAGTGATCAAATACAAACATGCTTGAAACTATTAAAGAACATTCTCAGCAAAGAAATAGAAATTCTCAGCCACTTTCAGTGGGCAGCCAGCCTCAGCCATGAACCACTGAAAGATCTTTCAGCAACTGATGGCCAGCCTTGGTTCACGTTGCAATTTTTTTTCTCTTTCTTTTTCTTTCTTTCTTTCTTTCTTTCTTTCTTTCTTTCTTTCTTTCTTTCTTTCTTTCTTTCTTTCTTTCTTTATTATTTATTTATTTATTTTATTTCTTTTCCTTTCTTTCTTTATTTATATTTGATTTTTAAAAGTTCAACATTTATACAATCTATGAAGTGATCCTCCTGATTACTCTAGCAATCATCTGGCACTACATACAACCATAACAACAATATCGACTGTATACTCTGTACTATATACTCTAAATCCCCATGACTGTTTTGTAACTACTAATCTGTACTTCTTCATTTCTTCACTTTTTCATCCAGCCCCAAATCCCTCCCCTTTGGCAATGACTAGTTTGTTCTTTGTATCTGTGAGTTTGTTTTCATTTAGTTTGTTCGCTTTTGTTGTTGTTGTTCAGATTCTGCATGTGAGTGAAATAATATGGTATTTATTTTTCTCTGTCTGACTTATTTCACTCAACATAATACCCGCTAGGTCCATCTAAGTTGTTGCAAATGTAAGATTTTATTTTTTAATAGTCAAGTAATATTCCATTATATATGTGTACCATAACTTCTTCATCTCATCATTTATTGATGGGCACTTAGGTTGCTTCCATATCTTGGGTAATGTGAATAACGCCACCATGAATGTAGGGGTACAGTTTTTTAAAAAACTCTCACAGGTCTGAATGCCTGAAGTAGGTGGCAGCTAGCCTCAGTATATTCTGTGCCTCGGACTGAGTGGCCCCAGGCTTGGCAATGCACCAAAATCTGAATCTGCATTAACCATCTTAGTGACTTCCTGAGATCTCACCTCACCCAACCCCAGTACAACCTGTGGCTCTTTCAGTGAGTTGATAGCCAGCAGGTGGTGGCATGCCTCAGGGTCTGCTCTGCCTTTAACAAGTGAACCCAGGCCCTGTATTAATAGTAGCCAGCCTAGGTTTACAACATGACTCTCCCATGTGCCTCCAGGCCCAGCACCAGGAGCTACCTACCCCAGATTGCTTTTTAGCTTCTACCAGATAGCTCTGGACTAGTCACGAGCAACATATGACCTCTCCCTGTACTGAAGCTCCCTTTAAGAAGCCCCAAAACCAAAACACTTAGGCACTGGCTTCAGACCACATTAAAGCACCATTTGATTAGCTCCACAGGTGGCACACACAAAAAGTGTTTCAGCAAGCATCAGAGCCCTCTTAGGTAAATCCTGCTCCATGGGATCAGCCCCAACACAGTAGCCTATACACTGTGACTATGGTCAGTCCTCACAGCCCGTCAGCCTGAGGATCAACCCCACCCACCAATATGCCAACAGCAATCAAAACTCAACTACAACAGAAGGAAACACACAAAACTCTTAACAGACACTTTGGGAGCACCCAGTCAGGTGATCAGGGAGCCTGTACCACTGTAACACAAAGGACACCAATGACATAAGGTCACTCTGCCAAGACTGAGAGATACACAACATATACCTAATATATAGAAATGCATACAGAGAGGGAGCCAACATGAGGAGACAAAGAAACATGTTTCTAATGAAGTAACAGAAGAAAACTCCAGAAAAAGAACTAAACAAAGCAAAGGCAAGCAAACTATGAGATACAGAGTTCAAAACATTGGTTATAAGGATGATCAATGAAGTTAGGGGAAGAATAGATGAACAAAGAGAGAACTTCAAAGAAGAGATAGTAAGCATGAAAAAATAGAAACAATTAAAAAAATTGAAACTGAAGAGCAGAATAACTGAAATGAAGAAGACACTAGAAAAAAACTGACTGCAGAATAGATGAAGCAGAAGATTGAATAAGTGATTTGAAAGACAAAGTAGCAGAGAACAACCCATAGGAAAAGAAAAAAGAATTTAAAACTGAGGATAGTTAAAGAAGCCTCTGGATGTCATCAAGTGTATAAACATTTGTATCATTGGTGTAACAGAAGGAGAAGAGAAAGGCAAGGAATTGAGGACCTATTTGAAAAAATAATGACTGAAATCTTCCCTAATCTGGTGAAAGAAATAGACATACAATCCTGGGAAGCCCAGAGAGTCCCAAATAAGATGGACCCAAAGAGGTTCACACTAAGATACATCATAGATAAAGTAGCCAAGGTTAAAGACAAAGATTGAACCTTAAAGTCAGCAAGAGAGAAACAGTTACCTACAAGAAATCTCTCATATAGGCAACTGATTTTCTCAACAGAAACTTTGTAGTTCAGAAAGGATTGGCATGAAATATTCAAAGTGATGAAAATAAGGACCTAAAACCAAGACTACTCTACCCAGTAAGGCTAACATGCAAAATTGAAGGTGAGATGAAGAGCTTCTCAGACAAGAAAAAACTAAAGGAATTCATCACCACCAAGCCAGCATTACAAGAAATATTAAAGAGACTTATATAAGAGAAAGAAGGGAGGAACATAACTATGAATAATAAAATGGCAATAACTATGTACTTATAATAATCACTTTAAATGTAAATGGATCAAATGCCCCAGTCAAAAGATATAGGGTAGCTGAATGGATATGAAAACAAGACCCATACATATGCTGTCTACAAGAGACCCAGTTCAGATCAAAAGACACACATAGACTGAAGGTAAATAAATAGAAAAAAAATATTTCATGCAAATAAAAATAACCCAAAAAAGCAATATTATGTCAGACAAAAGAGACTTTAAAACAAAAGCAATTAAAGAGACAAAGAAGGATATTTCATAATGATAAAGGAATAAATCTATCAAGAGCATGTATCCCTTGTAAAGATGTATTCACCCAACATAGGAGCAACTAAACATGTAAAGCAAATACTGATTAATATAAACAGAGAAATCTGTAGTATAGTAATGCAGTCAGAGTAGGGGACTTTCACACTCCATTAACATCAATATTCCAGACAAAAAAAAAAAAACAAGGAAACAAACTTTAAATGACACATTAAACCATATCATTTTTATTAATATTTTAGAGCATTTCATTCAAAAGCAGCAAAATATGCTTTTTTTTTTCAAGTACACTTAGAACATTTTTCAGGATAGACCACATGGCAAGTTACAAAACAAATGTCAGTAAATTTTTAAAAATTGAAGTCATATCAAGTATTTTCTCAAACCAAAGTGGTATGGAACTAGAAGTCAGATACAAGAAAAAAAGAACTGAAAATACCCAAACATATGGAGGCTAAATAACACACTAATAAGCAATAGATGAGTACAATGAAATCAAGAAAGAAATCAAAAAATACCTTGAGACGAATAGAAATGAAAACACAATGACCCCTAATTCGTGGGACACAGCAAAAGCAGTCCCAAAAGGGAAATTAATAGCAATATAATACTACATCAAGAAACAAGAAAATTCTTAAATAAACAATCAAACCTTATACCTAAAGTAACTGGAAAAAGAAAAACAAAGCACAAAGAGAGTAGAAAGAACAAAATAATAAAGATCACAGTGGAAATAAACAAAATAGTCTATAAAAACAATAGAAAAGATCAATGAAATCAGGAATTGGTTCTTTGAAAACACAAATAGAATTAATAAAACTTCAACCAGAATAACCGAGAGAGAGAGAGAGAGAGAGAGAGAGAGAGAGAGAGAGAGAGAAGGCTAAAATAAAAAGAAAATCAGAAATGAAAGAGCAGAAGTGGCAACTGATACCACAGAAATACAAAATATTATAAGAAAATACTATGAGCAATTATATACCAACCAATTGAACAATTTAGAAAAAATGGATCAAGCCCTAGAAACATACAAACTTCCAAGAATGAATCAAAAAGGAATCAAAAGTTTGAACACATCAACAAAATAGATTTTGTAATCAAAAAACTCTCAACAAACAAGAGTCCTTGACCAGATAGCTGTAAGAATGAATTAAAAAAAAAAATTCAGAGGATTCCAGCCTTATGGGTGAGATGGAAGGAGACTGAAACTATAGACACCCTTTGAAGGACCCACACACAGGCTTTCCAACCTGTGGACACTCACCCAGACACCAGTGTGTGTCAGAGGCTTGAGTGAGATTCATTCTAAGAAAAGCTGCATTACCTGGCACCAGAGAGAGGGCTGGAAGTGGACTGGACATCACTTGCAAAATTCTTAATATTTTAGCAGGAAACAACATAGGACATCTCTTGCATAGTTAACCTTTTTAGTAAACCTAGTTTTCTTCCCTCCTTTCTTTGGAAAAAAAGACTTTCTCCCTCAAATTCTGATAATTGTCCTGGTGACTCAGATCCTCTGGCTATTGATAAGGATCATCAGCACATTTTAGCAGAAATGGTATTATGTCAGACAGCACCCTTAGAGCCTGAGAGGAGAGGGAACTTTAGGCCCAAGGTCTTTTTTTACTCTTTAGTAAATATATTAACCAAGCCTGTTTCCCTTTACTCACTTAATAGTCAAATTAATAGAAGTTATAGATATATTATTTAAATAAGTTGTATCTTCTTTTCCTTGTCTAGGAACTGAGGTGGCATTTCAACAGAAAACCCAAGACCACACCTTGACTGAGGCAGAAAGAGAAAGAGCTCCATGAAACCCCTGTAGGCAGAGACTAACGCCATTCTCAGCAAGAAGTAGATATGGAAGAAGAGACCTCTGGTCCCTCAAAATCCATACTAATAATAAAGAGTTTCATGGCTCTTAGAAAAGAGTTAGGCAGGAAAGTTAGTTAGGGGGTTTTGGGTCTGCCTGCAAAGACACTGAGGTCATCCTATTCTAGAAGGGGTCTTCCTTAATTTGCTTACTATTAAGCAAGCTAGAAGGCATTTTTTTAACTCGCACAAAAAAAAACTAGTAGGCAGAGAATTAGGTACCGGTTTAAGCCAGTCACTTATACCTACGGAATGAAGACCCCAACAACCTTCAACTCACTGAGCCTCATTATACCATCATGATATGTTGCATATGCCCAGAAGTTCATTAATATCATTATAACAGACTGAATTCTGGGAACAAATATGCACAGAAAGCAAAATGATGAATCACTGAGTCCTATCAATCTTAGTTGTTAATCAAGAAAGCCCACTCCTCTAAGAAAAGTAGCCACTCACAGAAGAAAGGGATAAAAACCCCAAAGGCTTTGTTACTAGGCCTTTTGAGCCAAGCTTCTCTTTCTCAGGCCCCCTTCCACTTATGGAAGTGTACTTTCCTTTCTAATAAAACTTTTTTTTTTCCTACTATATTTTGGTGTCTTGCTCAATTCTTTGTTCAAGACATCAAGAACTTGGACAACGCACCAGGAGAGGATCCTCACTATCCAGTAACAGAAGGGCAGCCACCATTATGTTTTAGTCCAGGCCCCCTACCCTGCAATCTGCAGACCTGGCCAGCTTGACTGTGCTGACCCCTCCCACAGAGCAGTTCCAAAGCACTGGCCAGAGGGTATCAACTTGCCCCACCCAACCTGCAAATTGCCTAGAGCAATTATTACTGGATGGCTGTCAAGCCCTGCTCCAATTCAGGGCCAAACATTCCCAGTGGGCAGCCAGCTATGTGAGCTGCATTTCCCAGATAGGGTTAGGCAGATTACTTCTGCCAAGACAAACTTGGGTAGATCTCAGGGATCTGTGGGCCAGTCCCAGACAAGCTGGTCTTTCCTTGATCTGGGACTTCTGCAGGAATGTGTGAACCTTTACAGAAGTTTCAGCAAAACTGAGGTTGTATTAACATGACTGCCATTGTCTCTCTGAGATCCTGCCCCACCCTACCCACAAATTGCCCCAGGTGTTCCATTGACAGTGAATTGAGACAGACATGCCCCTCCTCTCCTCTTATCTCCCATCCACATAGGCAATAAATTTTGGCTACCACAGGGCCAGCACAACATGGTAATCAACAGCAAGCAGACCTCTGCTGCCTGCAAGAGTTGCAATATTGTGTCCAGGGAATCCAGGGTTCTATGGAACCACCCTGGATGACAGATGGTCTCACTGTGATCTGTGACTACAGCGAAAACACCCAGGCACAGAAGTTGTGGCATAACTGAGGCTATATTGACCTGATTGTTTTTGTCTCCCTGAGATTCCACTTCACCCAAGCCACAAAGTGCCTGTAGCCAATTGATAGCCTCCTGTGCCTTGCTTGGCTCTGGGGTTGTGCAGTCAGCACATGCAACAGACCTTGGCTAGCACAGTGAGCACATTTTGAGGAAAACAGTTGTGGACAGACCACTGCTACATGTAAGAGTTGTGATATTTCTTCGGATTGCAAGGGATTATATTGGTCTGACAGTCCATGACTCCCTGACCTCCTGCCCTATCCAATACACAAAGTGCCCACCATACATTGATTAGCAGCTGTCCCTGCCCTTGGGTAGCACATTTAGGCCCAAAGAGTGCAACAGCTGACCTTGCTATGAGTGGAAACTTGTACAGGGAGATACAGAGACAACATTGATACATAAACTGACTCTGCAGTGGCAGAGGGAAATTTACTCATTAGACCCAGGAGACTCCAGGGTCCCTGTGCCACTCAACATGCATATCACCCAGAGGCTCATCCAGTTTCAGAGATTTACGAACAACTGACAGTGTCAAGCATTGAGGAGCACTGGTCCCTCTGTTAAATTGCCATAGGTCAGGGACAGGGAATAACCAACCACTACTAAAATGTTGTCTTTTCCACTTACCTATAGATCCAGCATAGGCAACAACCATCTGTGGGTCACTTTTTAGTTCCCACCAGATAGCCCTGAGCAATCAAAAGCAGCATCTTACCTTGGCCTATGGGGAAGCCAACCCAAGGGGCCACAAAACCAGTGCATCTGGAGTCTGGCACCAGAGCACAATGGAGCAGAGCATGACTCCTGACTAGTCCCATTAATGGTACACACAAAGGGTGATTGCAACAAGTACACAAGCCTGCTAAGGTAAATCCCACTCAGTTGGGTCAGCCCTCACACAACAACTCTTACTCTGGATGGAGCCAATTCCCAC
The DNA here is from genome assembly GCA_030015415.1 of Cynopterus sphinx. NCBI lineage: Eukaryota > Metazoa > Chordata > Mammalia > Chiroptera > Pteropodidae > Cynopterus > Cynopterus sphinx. Next base: position 33,846,837 of record CM057389.1, on the reverse strand, counting down.
AATTAGTCAACCTGAATGTTAATCCCATCCACTTATCTACTAACAACAATAAAGTCTTGGTGACAACAGAAGATCACACACAGCCCACACAAAGATCACGTCCAGAACCCCCAGCATAGGGGATCAGGGAGAGTGTGCCACTGGGCCACACAGGACACCTTTTACATTAGGCTATCTGGCCAAGGCTAGGAGACAAAGTAAATAATCTTGACACCTAGAAATAAACACAGGCTAATAAAAAGAGGCATTATATAATGATAAAGGTATTGATAAATCAAGAGGAATAACCCTAGTAAACATGTACACACCCAACATAGGAGTACCTACATACATACAGCAGTTATTGACTGACGTAAAGGAGAGATCAATAGTAATACACTCATAGTAAGAGACTTTAGCACCACATTGACACCAATGCACAGATCTTCCAGGCACAGAATCAACAAGGAAGTAATGGGACTAAAAGGCACACTAGAACAGATGGATTTAATAGATATTTTCAGAGCATTTTACCCCCAAAGAAGCAAAATGTACATTCTTGTCAACTGCACATGGCCTTAGATTATACACTAGACTAGATAGATTTAAAAGATATTTTAGAGCATTTATCCCAAAACAGCAAAATATACATTCTTCTCAAATACACATGGAACCTTTTTCAAGGTAGAGAACATGTTAGGCCACAAAACAAGTCTCAATGAATATAAGAAATACAATGTATATCAAGTGTCTTTGCCAAGCACAAAGGTAGAAAAATAGAAGTCAATTATAAGAAAAAAAAACTAAAAATACACAAACACATGGAGGGTAAGTAACATTCCACTAAACAATAAATGTGTTACCAGTAAGATCAAAGAAAAAAATCAAAAGACACTTTGAGCCAAATGAAAATGAAAACATAACAACACAAACCTATGGAACACAGTAAATGAATCCTAACAGAAAAATTCATAGCTATACAGGCATACCTCAAGAAAGGGGAAAAAGCTCAAATAAACAAACTAATCTTACACTTAAAATGACTAGAAAGAAAACAACAAACAAAGCTAAAACTGAGTAGAAGGAAGGAAATAATAAAGATCAGAGTAAAAATAAAACAAATAGAGTCTTAAAAAGAACACAAAAGATTAGTGAAATCAACAGCTAGTTCTTGGAAAGGATAAACAAAACTGATAAAACTTTAAGCAAACTCATTTAAAAAGAAATGAGAGGACCCAGATAAATGAAATCAGAAATAAAAGATAAGTGATAACTGACTACACAAAAATACAAAGTATATAAGAAAATACTACAAGCAATTATATGCCATCATATTGAACAGTCTGAAAGAAATGAATACATTCCAAGAAACACAATTTCCCAAGACAGAGTCGAGAAGAAACAAAAATCTAAACAGACTAATTACTACTAATGAAATAAAATCTGTCAGCAAAAAACTCCCAACAAACAAAAGCCCTGGACCAGCTGACTTCACAGGTAAATTTTACCAAACATTCAAACAATTAATACCTAAACTTCTCAAAATTTTTTTCAAAATCAGGAGGAGGGAAAGCTCTCAAGCTCAGTTTACAAGGCCACCATTACCTTGATTCCCAAACCAGAGAAAGACATTACAAAAAAAATTATAGGCCAATATTTCTGATGAACATAGATGCAAAACTCCTCAACAAAACATCAGCAGACTTAATTCAGCAGTACATAAAAAAGACCATACACCATGATCAAGTTGGATTTATTTCTGAGTTGTAAGATTGGTTCAATATCCTCAAGTCAACGAACGTGATACAAAACATTCATAAATTAAAAGAAAATTTTTATAATCACATCGATAGATGCAGAAAAAGTGTTTGACAAAATCCAGCATCAATTTCTGATAAAAACTCTCAGCAAAATAAGAAAAGAGGGAACATACCTCAAAATACTAAAAGCCATATATGACAAACCCACAGCTATCATAATCAACAGGGAAAGGCTAAAAGTGTTTTCCTAAAGATCAGAAATAAGTCAAGAGTGCCTGCTTTTAACACTTTTTCTCAACATAGTAATCATCATCACATCAATCAGACAAGAAAAAAAATTAAAGTTGCCCAAACTGAAAAGAAAAAGGAAAACTGTCATTATTTGCAGAAAGCATGATAATTTTATATATATCTATATATATAACCCTAATGATTTCACTAAAAACTGTTAGAACTGATAAATTAATTCAATAAAGTATCAAAATATAAAACTGATATTTAGAAATTGGTTGCATTTTTATATACCAATAATGAACTATCAGAAAGAGAAATTAAGAAAACAATCCCTTTTACAACTGCATCAAAAAAAAATACTTAGACATAAATTTAACCAAGCAGGTAAAAGACTTCTAATTAACAAACAAAAAAATTAAAGAAGATACAAATAAATTAAATATATATGGTGCCCATGGATTGAAAGATTAACATCATTTAATGTCCATACTACCTAAAGCAATCTATAGAGTCACTGCAATCTCTATCAAAATACTAATGACATTTTTCACAGAATTAGAATGAATAATACTAAAATTTATATGGAATCATAAAAGATCTTGAATAGCCACAGCAATCTTGAGAAAGAAGCAAAGTTGGAAGTATCACATTACCTAATCCTAAACTGTATTACAAGCCTATTGTAATCAAAATAGCATTGTATGGCATAAAAACAGACACAAAGATCAATGTATCAGAATAGAGACCTCAGAAATAAATCCTCACCTGTATAATCATTAATTCTATGACAAAGAAAAAATTAATTTTGTTTTCTTTTCCTGCCTCCTTATGTCAAAGATTCCATATCTAGATGATGATCTCTGCTCCTAGATTGAGTCCCAGGCTGTCAGCTGGTAAGGCTTCAGACATATGCTGGAACTGATTCCATATCCCGATTGCGCTAATCTACACAATGACAACAACTGAGGTAAATGGCCTTTGGTAAGAAATGGAGCTGATGAGGTAAAAACAAAACAAATACAAAAACAATAATAATAGCTACCATTTACAGGATATTTATTATGTGATATGCTCTGTTTTAAGAACATTATAGAGTTTAATTTTTAAAAGACATCCAACATAATAAATAGTAATATTCTCATTTCAAATCTATACATAAAGACCTAACCTGCAGCCTATTTCAAGCAGGAAGCCATGTCTGCAATAGAATGCAAGGGAAGTAATGTCAGGGAACAGAGGTCTTTTAATTCCCAAATGCTTTCTCTGAACTCACTGAAGGTTCACTGAGTTCCCACTTTTTTTGCCTGCACTGAGGGTCTGCTCCAGTTACAGAGAGCTCTTGGACCAAAGAATCCCAGGGATGCTGAGGTAGCCCAGGAAGGACCTGGACTGTACTGAGTAGGCCTCCCACCCACCAGAGGCACCAGCCCAGAGTCACTTGGATGCTGCAGTATCCACAGCTAATTCCAAGGACTGTTTCTTTGAATCCAAGTGCTCATTTAAAGACAAAGATGCAATATCCCATTTTATTTCTTTCTATGGCCCATAATAAACAAAGGCTTACTGCAAACATTCACAATCGATGGAATGTTTTAACCCAAATGTTCACTCTAGTCTGATTTTTAATGACTCAGTGGCAGAATTTTGCCAGATATTCCCTTTGAAATTTATTACCTGGTAGCCAATATAAAGTGTATGGAAATGATCAAATCTTTATCTACTATTGTCTTCTTATTTGTAATTACACCCCTTGGACTATAACACCTTATTCCCAGAATCACATTAGTGAGAGTTTCCATATTAGTCATTTGGCCCATTGAGGCAAGACTATGTCCCAGCACTAGGAACACTACCTTGTGGACCAATATGACTCACAAGAAGGGTAAAGGACATCCTCTGGCAGAGTAACATGTCTCCAACACAATAGTGTCTAAAATTGAGGCTACAACATGGCAGCAGCACAGCATGTGCAAAAATAAACAACTAAATAAGTGATGGAGGAGCAAGAATAGAACTGGCTCAATTACAGATGCATATACAGCCACGTTGTACATTTATGATCTGAAAGCTGCAAAGTTTTTAGTTGAGCTTGTTTTATATTTCTGTAGGAGCCAACTATGACATTTAAATGATCTATTCCATTAATATTATAATAATTTGTTAATCTAGGATGCATTTTAATCAAAATTTTCCCATTGCAATGGTCTCCTTTGTTGCATTTTTTGTTGGCTCATTTTATCAACATCTGCTATGTTTAGAAAATATAAATTAAACCTGAAGATAGATGTTTGTACTCAGCTACTTTTGTTGAAAGCATAATATCCCAGGATTGGCAGTGTAAATCAATGTGGTTGACACAGCTATCATAAACAAATGAAGAAAATATAACAAACACATTGTTCATGCAGGAAATGTTTATTTTAAGAGTTGGCTTTGGTCTCATCAGATTGATGAAGAGTTGCTGATATTGCAAATCTGTGCTACACTGTGCTACTAGGCCACCTCTGTGAGCAGGCCAGGGAGGCCTTCCCACCCTGTGGCATGCTGGCCAAACACAAGCCCCAAGACTCACCTTTGACCCACGGAGGAAGTGGCTGAGGTCCACCAGCTGAAGCCTGACTGGCCAGATGAATTTGGACATCATGTGGTGCCACAGATCTACTTAGATGTACTCTACAGCTCCCAGACCTCAGGCAACTGCACACCATCACTTGGCACTTAGAATGGAAAAGGTTTCAGCAAGGCCTTTCTGACCTTAGGTCCTCATTCTCATTCAGAAAACAGGGATGATAGGGAAATAATCACACACACATGAAAAGACACTCATACAGTGCTGTTCATGGCAACATTATTTATATAAACAAAAGGCCGGATGTGATTAAACAGATGACAGGACACCCAAGCCATGCCATACCACATAGCTATGAAAAAACATGAGGCTGTACAATACTATTATACTATATTTGCTATATTGTGCTGTTATGTGCTCTATTGTACTGTAATGTACTACATTGTACTACATTATACTTACTATACTGTATTATACTTTAACACTGTATTATAACGTGCTTATACTGTGCTACACTGTACTGTATTCTACTAAATTGTATATACTATACTTTATTGCGGATACTCTACTATTCTGTTATAATGCATACTAGACTATATTGTGCACTGTACTATACTATACTGAAAGTACTATACTATACTAGACTATACAATACTAACTAAACTATAATAAAAAATGTACTACATTATATTATATGGTATTACACTATACTGTACTGTGCTATATTATACTATACTGTAGTATATACTATATTGTACTGTATTACCCTTACTATATTACACTATACTATACTATACTGTGTTGTATCACATTGTACTATATATAATATACTGTACTGTGCTATACTATGCTGTACTCTATTATACTGTATGATATACTGTATGATTACTATAATATACTGTAATATACTGTACAAGCACTATACTGTACTATACTATACTGTACTATAATATACTACACCATGGTGGTGGACTTTTTCTGTATTCAGTAGAGTGTGATGTGGGGAAATCTAGGGTATTGGGTGAAAAGAGCATCCACCAGTGCAAAAAACAATGTGTGGTCAATGTGAGCTAATGAATTGGAAGTTAGGAGCCTTGAGTACTAGAAAATGATTCATTCAACTTCTTGGAGTCTCTAATATACCTAAATAATGAAAGGAAAATGAGCCTATGGCCATGCTACCCTAAACAAGCCTAATTCTATCTGATCTCGGAAGCTAAGCAGGGTCAAGCCTGGTTAGTACTTGGATAAGATGCCACCTAGGAAGACTAGGTACTGTAGATGCAAAATAAAAATAAAAATAAATAAGGGATTGTAAACTGAGAAGGTCCTTGCAATCTGTGAGGTCAACCAAGAATTGCCTCACCTAAAAACAAAAAAGAAAAAAAAAGGTTAAATAAATTCTGGAAACTGATTCCTACCCCTGAGTTCCCAATGTGTCCCAGACATCTCTTATACAATCCCTTAAAGCAGCAGTCACCAAACTTTTTAGCACCAGGGACCAATGCTCCTATGAGAATCTAATACCTGATGATCTGAGGTAGAGCTGAGACAGTAATGCTAGCGCTGGGAAGCAGCTGCAAATACAGATGAAGCTTCACTGGCTTGCCCACCACTTATCTCCTGCTGTGCTGCTTGGTTCCTAATAGGCCACATACCAGTACCCATCCATGGCCCAGAAGTTGGGTACTACCTTAGAGGACTAATCATCCCCCAGTTACCATGTCCCACAGACTGTACCAACAGATATATGAGGCAATGATTTGCCTTGTAATCTCTGTATTTGAATTCTGCTTTAGGTCAATAGGCAAAGAAAGAGGAAATAGCACATTCAAATGACCCAGGCCCATCTGCACTCAAGAGAAGCAATCAGAACAGCCAAGTGGCCCTGTGCTAGGAATCACTGGAAAGGAAGTTTGTCTTTAAGGTTCTCTTTTAAGGCTGCCCTGTTTATCTAGCCAGGATAGACCCATTTCCTTTACCCTCCTCACCCACCCTTCATTCAAACGTTTTTAATGAAATTATTGAGGTGACTGGTTAACAAAATTATACAGGTTCCAAGTATACAATTTAATATACATCATCTGTATGTTGCCTTGTGACGTCACCACCTGAATAGCAATGTGATCTTCATGTGAGCTCTTAAGTTAAGGTGGCTCCACTATAATGAATTTATATTTTAACCAAGGAGTAAACCAAAAGAATTATACCTAATGAATGAATATCAAATGGAAAAATTTTAGTTATCCACTCTCTGATTGGAGGCAGACATCGAAATGCCTAAAAAATCTCTCTAAGTAAAAAGTGAATTGATCTTCTGAAGCATAAATCTGAAACTGCTGCGAGATTAAACTTGAGACTCCAATTATATCTCTGGAAATCCTGACTCTCAACTGTATAAAACTACTCCATTGCTGTGTATCCAGCAGGCCTATGAAGATCCAAGACCTCTTCACACTAAAGTTCCTATAACCATCACATCTCACCACATGGTAACCATCTGTTCACTCCTCACCTTCCACTGTCTTTACCTTTGCCTCTTAAGAGCCCAGTATACTGCAGGGCATAGAGAGTAGACAGCTCATGAGTGTTTGGTATACATAGAAATAGATGAATGAACAAATGTTAAAAAGAAATCTAAGAATGGGAAAGGACATGTGGAAGCTAGAGCTAAAAGTCAACATGAGTCACAGCACTGGTTCTTCAGATTCACTGTACTGAGAGACTTTTAAGATTATAATCCTCCAATGTGGAATGAACTGGTTCAACACCCACATATATCAATTGAGAATCAGGAGGGATATCTCTGCTGCAGAGGTCCCTCGAGAGGAGTAAGGAGGTCATAGCCCCACACAAGGTTCCCCAGCCCAGGGTTCCAGAGCTGGTAAAAGAAATTCCCACAATGTCTGGCTGTGAAAAACAACAGAAATAGGGCCGACACATAGACTTACTCACTGATAGACTCACTCTGAGCTCCAGCACTGAAGAAGCTGCTCAAAAAGCACCAGGGACATATGAGAAAGAACTGAGTTGTCTGACTTCAGAAAAGCTGAAGGGGCAGCTTTCTCTCAGACAGAAGTGCTGGCAGAATCTGTTGTTCCTCTGTTGAGCTTTCCCACCCACTCAGCATGTAGATACTGGCTGCCATCATATCTGAGTCTCCATCAAACTGGTTAAAGCAGGTCACCCCACCATGGTGATTCCCTAAGACCCTACCCCACCAAGCTTGCATCTCACCCAAGCCACTTCTGGAGGCTTTTTCCTACAAATGTCTTGACTTGTGATGTGGACTTTCCTGAAATCTCTTAAAGGTTCACAAAACCCAAACAAGCAGCGTCTGGCTGACCTGTACCTCTTACTGAGAAGCCCCAAGCCTGGCACTAGTGACAGCCAGCCTCCGTTTATAGCTTGGCCTCTCTAGGCACCTCTAAACCCAGAGCAGGTAGCGGCCATCTGAGGAATGCTTAGTGCCTCATGCCAGGTAACTCTTGGAAGAACACAGGCTACAGTTAAACTTGGCCTGTGGCAGGGGTTCTTCCAGGAGGCCCTGGGGCCAACAAGCCTGGTGGCCAGCTTTGGACCAAGCTGGAGCACCACCTGGGGCTGCACCCAGAAACAACACACCCAAAGGGCAGACTAGGCAGGCACAAAAGTTCTACTAAAGAGAATCCTGCTCTGTAGGGTCAGCCCCCTACTGGCCAGTCCTCACAAATAATCAGCTGAAGGGTCAATCCCTCCCACTGATGTGCACACAAAAACCAAGGCTCAACTATAACAGTAAGGCACACACAATCCCTACAAAGGATATATCTGGAGCACTTGGCTCGGGTGACTAGGGAAGACTGTGTCACTGGGCCTCACAACACATCTACTACATAGGGCCACTCTATTAAGACCAGGAGACATAGCAACCCTACCTAATACATAGAATCAAACACTGGAAGGCAAGCAAAGTAGGAAAAGAAACATGTCTTAAACAAAAGAACAGAACAAAGCCCCAGAAAAAGCACTAAACAAAATGGAGATAAACAATCTACCAAATGCAGAGTTCAAGACACTGGTTATAAAAATGTTCAATGAATTTAGGGAAAGAGTAGATGAGCTTAGTGAGAACTTTAACAAAGATACAGGAAAATTAAAGATAATGATAGAAAATATAAAAAAGAACTAGTCAGAAATAAAAAAATGTAATAACTGAAATGATGCATTAGAAATAATCTAAATTCAGGGAAGCAGAGGATCAAATCAGCAATTTAGAAGAAAAGGTAGCAGAAAACACCCAACAAGAAAAAAAAATCTTTAAAAATGGGGATAGGTTAAGGGTCCTCTGGAACAACACCAAGCATATCAACATTCACATCATAGAGCTACCAAAAGGAGAAAAGAGAGAACAAAGAATTGAAAACTTGAAGAAATAATGAAGTCAAACTTCCCTAACCTGGTGAAGGAAGTAGATATGCAAGCCCAGGAAGCACAGAGTTCCAACAAGATGAATCCAAAGAGGCCCACAGCAAGAAATGTCATAATTAAAGTGCCAGTGGTTAAAGACAAGAAGAGAATCTTAAACGCAACAAGAGAAGAGCAGCTAGTTACCTACAAGGGAGCTCCCATAACACTGTCAGCTGATTTCTCAATGAAAGCTTTGCAGGACAGAAGAGTTTAGCATGAAATATTCAAAGTGTTGAAAAGCAAAGACCTACAACCAAGATTACTCTACTCAGCAAAAATATTATTTAGAATCAAAGGACAGGGAAAGAGCTTCCCAGAGAAGCAAAAGCTAAAGGAGTTCATCAACACCAAACCAGTATAACAAAAAAAAAAGTTAAAGAGACTACTTTAAAAAGAAGAAAGAATAAAAATATGAATAATAAAATGACAATAACTACATATCTATCAACAATTATTTTAAATGTAAATGGATTAAATACTTCAGTCAAAAGATAGGGCAATAAATGGAGAAGAAAACAAGACCCTATAAGAGGCTAAATTCAGATTGAAAGAAACACAGAGAGTAAAAGCAAAGGAATAGAAAAAGATATTTTATAAAAGTAGAAACAAACAAATGAATAAGCTGGTGTGTTAATACCAGACAAAAGAGACTTTAAAATAAAGTCTATAACAAGAGACAAAAAAAGACCCAGTTATTCTATTTCTGGGTATTTATCCAAAAAAAAACCCAAAACACAAATTCCAAGGGACATGTGAATCTATATGTTCACTGTAGCATTATTTACAATAGTCAATATATAGAGACCACCTGAGGGTCCATTAATAGATTAATAGATAAAAAAGAGGTGCTATATATATTCAATGAAATATTACTCAGACATAAAAAAGAATAAAATCTTGCAATCCACAAAAACATGGATGGACCTAGAGGGTATTGTGCTGAGTGGAGTAAGTTAGACAGAGAAAGACAGCTGCCATATGATTTTACTCACATGTGGAATCTATAGAACAAAATAAACAAACATATTTTTTAAAAAAGCAGAAACAAACTATAGTTATAGAAAACATTTTAATGATTGCCAGATGGCAAGAGAGCAAGGGTGTAGGTGTAAAAGGAGAGGGGATAAAAAGTACAAATTAGTAGTTACAAAATAGTCATAGGGATGTAAAGTATAACTTAAGAAATATAGTCAATAATTTTGTAATAGCTATGGATGGTGTCAGATGGGTACTAGACTTTGTATATTATCTAAATGTCTAATCACCATGTTGTACATCTGAAACTAATATAATATTGTATACCAACAGTATTTGAAATATAAAAAAATAAAAATATTATATTATTCCAGGAGCATAAAGGCTAAAATGCATTTATTGACAGTAACCACTGCTCTCAGCCTTTAGGACATTACCAAGACGACATAACTCTTTGTGGCATGTACAGTTAAATGAAAAAACACTGCCTCTTGTTCTCTTTGTCTGCCTTCCCAGCTGTCCACTCATTTGCTGCTAACTTATTCTCCTTATGTATAAAGTTTCTGCTTTCGACCCAGAATTCAGATCAAAAGTAAGAAAGAATGGTTATTTTCCATAGATGGCAGAAGGAAGGAGGTGGTAGATAGAGCATAAATTTATTTTGGGTGCTCACCAGGCAAGAACTTTTTCCCAAGGGAGCCAAGATACAGAGCAGGCTCTTTTCAATTTGGAAACTCAGTTAGGGATGAATTGCAACCAAAGGCACCTCAGTGCCTCTAGTGGTGTTTCTGATGGTAAGAAGAAAAATAATGCAGGGACAAATATTGTCAGGAAAATTCTTGAGATTATTATTTTTTTTAATTAATCAATTAATTTTTTATGGTAACATTGGTTAACAAAATTCAATAAGTTTTAGTTGTACACTTTAACAGTAGGGTGTGTATATATGTATATGTGTATATATGTATATGTGTGTATATATATGTATGTGTGTATATATATGTTTATATATATGTGTGTATATATGTATGTATATATGTATATGTATATGTAAATATTTATGTATATATGTATACTCTGTATATTGGGAGATGAATACATCATGTATATGTATATGTATATGTATGTGTATATGTATATGCATATGTATATGTATATATGTATATGTATAGTCGAGATTATTAAAACCTCAAGTTGTAAAATATCTACCAAGATCAATAGCAGGTAATGCCCAATTGCCAATATTTCTGTAGATATGCTGATTCCATAAATTAAATCCCTATTTATTCACCAAATTATTGTGTCAGCTCTACTTTCGTTCTACTACTCCTGAGAGATCAAGAACTTTTCATTACACTTTCAAAAGGATGTACTGAGATACACTGACCTTCTCTGCAGCAATGCAGAAAATAGGAGCAAGGAAGTGGGTGAGCTAGTTATATTGGGTCATGATAAAAGAGTTAGAGGATGCTTTGTTATTACTTTGTTTGACAGAGGAAATAATTAGCTATGGAAGTTATTCTTTATTTATAAGAGAAATAATACCTCCTTCCCAGAGTTTGAAATTGTTCTCAATAATTTGTGACCACAGAGTATTTCTGAGCATCTAGAGAAATCACAATGATATCACATTTCTGGAACATTCTTGGAGCAGAAAGTAAATCAGGAATCCTATTTTACCAAAAACCCACTTGTAGTAACAGTATTCTGTCATTTAAAAGAGGAGTTCTTTTATGTACCAAGCCCTAAAAAAATGACAAGGTAGTATTATATTTCTAAAGTTAAATGCACAAGAGTGTCCACTGAGCCATTTTACCTTAAATCTAAATTCTACTCATATTTATCATTTCATATGCACACCTTTTACCAATGAGCTTTTTGAGAGTATCTACCCATCAGCTAATCAAGTATGTATTAAGAATTCAATATTTAAGGCATAGGGCTAGGCATTTTTCACAATGAGTTATTATATTAACATGATGAGGCCTCAACAAAACCTCCCTAAAAATAATAACCAACTCCATTTTTAAGTTTCATGTTGTTTCTTGGCTTATGAGCATCTTTTTAGCAGATCATGCCATAAAACCCTCCTTATCTAGGACATGATGGCTAAAAGACATAGAAAGGTAAAGATCATCATATCTCTATTGGGGTTTCTAGAACCCACAAAAGCTCCAGGACCAATGAAGTGATGGTGGATAGATGAATGGAGCCTGTAAACTGTAATAAAGTAAAAGATGCCAAAAAGGGAATTTTTGACTATTAATAAGATGACAATGGCACAAGAAAAGAAGGAAACTAGCTCTCTTATGTTCTCAGGCAAAACGAAATCTAAGCTCTACTAAGCTGAAAGACACAAAGAAAAGCTTTTGTTGCCACAACAAAAAGACAAGTGGAAACAATTTTCATGTTCAAAGATACCTACCTAAAAGGAACATGTTTCTCTAGTGAATATAATATATTTGAATACTCTGGAGCTTAAAAATGAAGAACATACCTCATGTATGTCGTGATGATGCTCTGAATATGTCAGAGATAACATCTTATTATGTTAACATCAACAGAGCAAAAAAAATAACTGATTTCATATTTTCACTTTCAGTTTTGATTTCCCTAGCCATAGGAAAACAGTGAACATTTAAACAAATCTATTTCCAGAGGTTCAAATGTTTGGTGGATCCATGAGAATATATAGTCTCCCATTTTGCACTGACACATTCTTATTTTCAAGCTTGTTTTGATGGAAGACAAGAGGCTTTGCTCACTTAGCACACAACTTGATAAAATCTTTGAAAGTCAAATCTAGTGAGCATGCTCTCCAGAAAATAGGACACATTTGAATGCTCTGGAGATTAAAAATGAAGGTGTTTTATGGTGATGCTATGAATGCGTGTTAAAGATAACATCTTATGGAGTTAGCAACATCAACAGAGCAAAGCAAAACACCATAAAGCAGTAGTCTTACTCATCTCTGCAACCCAGAACTGAATCCCGAAGAAAAGGAAGTACTTAAAAAAAATAGTGATATTATTATCTTGGAAATGAATTTAGATGATTTGCATGCCTTTACCTGCAAAAAGTGAAAATGATAAAATTCTTTTAACTTAATGTGAATTAATTTATCAAATCACTTCCTAGAAAAGCAGATTTATCATAGGAAAGGTGTATTAAACAAGTAAATGTTGATTGAGAAATGAGAGAATGTCTAGAGAGGGCTAGGCACAGGAAAAGGAGGATGAAGCCCCAAGGACATCACTTTCGTCACAGTTTGCATAAGGTCAGTCCTGAAACTTTAAATGAAGATTTTATCTGCTACAGAGCCATGGTCATAACCTATTATTTTCACTGCCTGCACCTATCCTCTGAACTCTCTGCTCACTGTAGCTGTCAAGCTGTGGGAAGAGTTTTAAACTCCTGGTGAAGGAATTTGCAGAATGAACCTCCATCTTTTAGAAATGATGCAATAGGGCATAATAAAGTAAGAAAGAGAAAGAGAATCAGTGAGACTATATTTCACAAAGGCATTGTGAAACTGAAATGTTTGGTACTCAGTGTAGGCCTCAGAGGCCTATCTTATCCACGCCATTATTTCAAAATGAAGAAATAGATGTTTGGGTTGGTTAAGAGATCCAGAGCACTTTTTAACCTTTTTAAAATAGAAAATGGACACATTTCTATAGAACATTAAAAGTACCTTTATGCTCCCCTCCTACTTCTAATTCTTACAAAGAAGGAGATACCTAGATAATACTAAGTAGATATAAAACATTTATCTAAAATAAAATATATTTTAATATATTATACTATGTTATATACTTCTGATTACAGGCTCCCCAGTTCCAATTGACCAGACCAATTGAAATTCAATGTCTTGAAAGTGGGTATGGAATAGTTCTCTTTCAGTCAATTTCTTTTCTAATAAGAGTCAACAACAATAATAATAATCTCAAAGGAGAGGAAGCTCCTGAAAGCCACTGTGAATGAAAACCTGGAGTAGAGGGCCTAAATTGTGGATTTGGCTTGCCATTTTTGCAAGCTTAGTATTTTGAACCTCAGAATAAAATAGGGTTGACAACAACATATCTTCATGGGGTGAGAAGGGCTAGACAGGGTAAGTGGTGCAATCACCTGTGCCTACATACAGCAAGTCCGTACTGAATCAAACAATAGCCAAGGTGCTATGCTCAAAGTATGGGTAGATCAGCCACCAACAAGCCTGCCCACCTAGCACTGCCCACCTAGTCTATTCTGAGGAAAAGTTTCTTCCTTGTCCTCACAGCTTTTCTGTGCACCTGTCCCGAGTGTGCATCCACTCACTCCTTCAGGCACAAATTAAATAGAGCCTATACACGGGTAAAGTCACCTCTGGGACCCTGTATAGGCTTCTCATTGTCTTTCCCTAAGTCCCTTTCCTCCCTTCCTATGCCACACTCACTCACACATACATTCACACACATATATACATATACCCACTCACACGTATAAACATGCTTTCGCATTTGCACACTTACATTCTCTCTCTCTCTCCATGACTTAATGAACTATTCAAAAGTGGTATGAAGAATGAAGCCATCCTCTAGCTGTTTCTAACAAGATAAGTGTAGAAATTGGGAGCAAACATTTAGAAATCATTATAGCAATTTGACAGAGTAATTTTATTCTGTTTAATATAAAGATAAGCGATTAAAGTTGCACTTTGTACATATTTTTATTTAGTTTTTAATAGTTTATTTTATCATAATTTGTAAAAGTATAGGCCTGTGATACATTGAAAATTGGAAGGGAAATAAAATCCAATCCTTCATCTCAGTTTGAGAAACACTAGAACATTATCCATTGTCTCTCTAAATCATAATCTCTGGATTATTACATCCCCTCCTAGTGCTGAGCCAGGGTGATTCTTCAGGATTTGGGAAGAATCTTCTTTTCACTGAAAGACCAGCCAGCTTCAGGCAGCCCCTCTGACCTCGCTTCAATGAGGGCAAACTCTGAGACTGCAAGGGGTGACTCGGGTCTCTTCTGGGGCATGAGGTGAGAGTCAAGGAGGGAGCACAGGCCAAGGTTCCAAAGAAGAGAACAAAAGAAGTTTGTAATTTAGTCCTCTTTCTGGAGCTTGCCATGATCTAGGAGTTTGTAGTCCAGATTTAGCCACAGGAATTGATCAGTCTAGCTCTGAGCTCTAGTCAACAGAGAGTCACTTAAAGTGGATTTGAAAAGTGTGAGAAAAACCTGGCAAATCAGAAAGGCAGACTACTCACAGAGGGAAGGAAGCTGTTAGCCTGCACTTGATAAAAATGCAGACTTGTAAAACTCTGTGTCAAAGAGAGGTTCTAAGTGGCAGTGGAGTTCTGACTAGTGTTCTTTGATATTTCCTGCTTCCTTCCTGCCTATCACTTCGCCAGGCACCAGGAAGCAGACTATAGGCCTCCCCACCTCTCCTCCAGGCTTAGCAGGAAGGCTACACTGTGATTTTAGAAGCTGAAATTTCTCACTTGCTCTTTATTTAATTCTGGAAAGACAAAGCCCTTAAGTCATAAATTTCACTTTAGAATTAGCGGGCAAGAGCATCTCTGATATGCGGTCCACACAGACAAGCAGTTCCAAGACACTTGTACTTAAGATAAAGAAACATCAGTCCACATGCATCTGCCACAAGAAAAGTACATTAGCCTGGGAAACTAAAAGTCCACATGCTGGAGGCCTGATTAAGGGGTGGAAGTGGGGAACCCAAAACACTGGTTTTTATTTTTTCGAAATTAAGCAAATTCACTTAGTACATGAATTATTTTTAGAGCATGATAAGAACCTACAGTGAGCATCATTTGTGTTTTAAAGGAGATATGTATTTTCTGTCTTTTAAAAAATATACTTTTAGTCAAAAACATGGCAGAGTGATAGATGTCCTCAGATCTCTCCCTTTGAAACAACAATAAGCTGAACATCTAAAACTCAACAAAAAACAACCAAACTGCACACCAGACATCTTAGAGTGGGATCTGCTCATAAGAGCCACCACAGGTCAGAACCCCGGGAGACAGCCAGTATACTGGAAGAAACAAAGAAGATGCCTCTCGCAGCCATAGCTCCCTGTAGGAGAAGGGAGAGAGGGGAAAAGGTGTAATGAGTTCCATCAACAGTCCTGCCTGGGAGAGCTGGCAGCTGTGCCCAGGCATCAGAGCAGAGAGCAGAGAAGTGGGGATGACAGAGAAAAGGGAACAGCAGAGAAACAACAGCTTGTTATTACCAGCTATGGCTGCAAAAACTCAAGGCTGGACAGTAGCCCCCATCACCCAATGCAGCGGAAACACTCTCCCCATATCCTCCAAAACTGAACACCACGGAACCACAAGGGAATCTGAGCAATGCTACCAAAACTAAGCCAACACTAACAGGGACTGAGACTGAGGGTAACAAGAGTGACTGATTATCTATTAGGAAAATAAAAGGTATTATTAAGGATTTATATAAAGCAAGGATCTAAGAGGCTTAGATGCCACCTACTGGAAGCCAAAGAAAAAAGCCTTATTTGCAATAGCCTAAAGTGAGATCTTTATATAGTAAATCTTCTTTCTGGGGGGGGGGAAGGGGGGAAGCAGAATACTTTTACATTAATGCCCAGGCAGAAAAATAGTCCATTAAATACCACGAAAAACTAAGGTGACAAGGCTCCTCAGAAAGAGGGAGAAAAATCTCCAGAAAAGAAGCTTACAGACATAGAAATATACGACATGGATGACAGAGAATACAGGATGATACTTCTGAAAAAACTTAATGAGATCCAAATCAAATCCTATCAAAAATTTCAAAAATTGGAAAAAAAACTAGATGAGCAGAATCAGTTAATTAACAAGGATAATAGAAACCCTCAAAAAGAACAAAATAAAATTTCTGGAGATTAAAATACAATGAAAGAGATGAAAAATCAAATTGCAGTCTTGGGAAATAGAGTCGACCAAAGAGAGAAAAAGGATCAGTGATGTTGAAGACAGAAATCTAGAAATAAATTAGAAGGAAGAAGAGAGAAACTGAAGAATGAAAAATAATGAAAGAGAAATAGAAGAACTAGCTGATACCATCAGGAAAGGAAACATAAGAATAATAACCATTATCGAAGGAAAGGAAGGAGCAGGATTAGAAAACATTTTCAGACAAGTATTGACAAGAATTTCCCAAATCAAAGGAATGAGCTGGAGCTTAAAATTTAAGAAGTCAACATAACACCCAATTAGCTCAACTCAAAAAGGCCTTTGCCAAGAAACATTGTCTAAAATTATCAAAAATCAACAAAGAGAATTCTCAGGATAGCCAGAAAAAAAGAAGATGGTAACTTATAAAGGAAATCCCATTAGATTATCCTCAGACTTCTCAGCACAACCCTTACCAGTCAGAAAGGAGTGAAATCCAATATTCAAACTATTAAATGAAAGGAACTACCAGCCAAGAATAATGTATCCAGCTAAGCAATCCTTTAGATATAAAGAAGAAATAAAGACTTTTCCAGACATACAACAATTGAGGGAATACTTCACTACGAGGCCTGTATTACAGGAAATACAAAAAGGGGTCAGCTCACCTAAAACAAAATGACAAAAAAAAAATACACAATTAGGAGTAAGGTGACTATCAGGCAAATAGAAGCAGAGAAGTACAGCCTTTACTAGGAACACAACATTATAAGCTTAAAAAATAAAAAGAGATTTGCTACAGCAAGATAGAAATGAATGTTCAGCATACATAGGGCAAACTGAGACAACGATGTCTGAAAAAAGGAGGATTCAATGATCCAAATTCACAAAGGGATGTGGAGATAAGGCATGCGCAGAAGAAAGTGGATGACTGCATATACATATATATACATATACATGTACACACACACACACACACACACACACTATCCTTTACATATTTGTAATGGTAACCACACACCAAAGATTCAGAACTAAGTTTGTAACATAAAACAAGAAGAACCAAAGAGAAAACCCACCAAACCCAACCAAAATACAAAAAAAAAAAAAAAATGGGCACAAAAGGACAAGGAAGCAATGGAAACACCAAACTACAAGAAAGCAAAAGATAAAATGGCTATAAGAAAACCTCATAGTTCAAAATCACCTTAAATGTAAATTGACTGAACTCACCAGTAAAAAGGCAGGGACTGAGACTGAGGGTAGCAAGAGTGATTGAACTAGATATCTCAGGTTTTTCAAATTCTGACAGCTAGTGAAGAATTCACTTCCCTTTGCAGTCTTCTCTCCTCATCAGATGCCAAATGGTCCCACATTGGAAGTCCTAGATTAGTGGTGTCCTCCCATCCCCACAGCATGGTGCTCACTGCAGTAGCTGGCCCACAGTCTAAGTGCCAGGACACAAATACACTCAGTAGAAAGCATCCACGGCACTCCACCTCTTCCTCATCAGCTTTCTTTTCCTAAGATAATGTTTTACCAAAATGGAAAACACCTTACAAGGCTTAGGAAGAGAGTTCTAGGAGTTCATCTTCTCGTCCTGCAAATATTGGCTGCTATCTAAAGTGTGTGGGCACCCTGCTGCAGATAACTCACTCTGCCAGAGAGCAGATTACAGCACCATGCAGGGATTAAGGGCTATGTGAGACTGGCTCACCAGAATATACCCATTTTCAATATGGTACTAGGTCCCAGGTTTTATAGAGAGAGAATCTTTTGCAAGTTGGGGCCCTTCTTTAAGAAAAATAATACACAATTACAAATATAAAATAACATCAGAATTTTACCAGAATGAAAAATGAAATCACAACAAATTAAGTGAGCTTTGGGAATTCAGATCCTTTCTTCTGAAAGCTTTCTAAATTACCAAAAATTCTTACATAGAAATGCTTGCTGATGGCAACCAGGCTTCCTCTTTCTACCCAGAACACCACTCCAGCATCTCCTACTGCTCCAGCAAGGGATGGTCCTAACGTTTGAAATTCATTTGCTCTACCATTAGCTTTATGCTCTGCTGCTAGGGGAGGGTGAAGGCAGAACCTTCACCTTACACTTCCATTCTATTATTTCTGGCTTTCAGATGACTCTGGGCCCTTCCCCCAGAGCTTTCTCTGGCTCCTGTGAGATCAAACTCCAAAGCACAGTGTTTACAGACTCCTGGTGATTTTTCAGTCCACAAGAAAAATAGGGAACTGGACCATGTAAATATCAGGGTTGCACAGCTCTATGTATATAGCATTTGATGTCACTTTCTAAACAAACATTGAATGGAAGCAGACACATGAAAATGGGTTCATACAGTCTGATGCATAACTCAAATCCATCAACATGTGTCCCTTTCCCAACAGTGCCTATTAAAGTATTCCCAGCTCCCTTAAATTGCTTGCCTGAGGCACTCCTGACTCACAGCCACTGGGCTCCATTTCCAAACAAGGAAAAACGCCAAACTAATAAACTGCCATGGAAATATATATACACTCTCTTGTATCCATTGTTTTCTTCTAAAGGATGTTACAGTGTGATACAGCTTAAAGTTTTCAACTTTTCTAAACTATGTCATATTTTCTAAACTATGATCTCTTCCATTTACTTTAGGGGATGTGGCATTCCCCTTTAGTGGAGTGAAAGCTAAACAATGTGGTTTGGATTTAGTGTTCCCATGCATCACCATGAAAATGTTTGTCTCAATAATCATGTCGTTATTATTACTGGTAACAGCTGTTCTGCCTTCCCTCATTTGTAAACCACAATTTGCTGTTCCAGTTTACAAGTGAGCAAGGTGGATCCATGCCATTGGGATAAAAGACCAGCCACAAGGCAAACCATAATC
The DNA here is from genome assembly GCA_030015415.1 of Cynopterus sphinx. Taxonomy (NCBI): domain Eukaryota; kingdom Metazoa; phylum Chordata; class Mammalia; order Chiroptera; family Pteropodidae; genus Cynopterus; species Cynopterus sphinx. The sequence continues at coordinate 33,827,076 of CM057389.1, read as the reverse complement.
TAGTCAGATCTACTCACAAGCAAGCCAGGATCAACTATAAGGAAAACTAGTCTTGAGCAATGGAAAGCATGGCCTAGCAAGTGAGGAAACCCAAACTGTGATGTGTAGAAGTGGTCTTGTCAGCCTGCCTGTGCCTTATCCACTCAGACTATGACCCTGTAGGAGCTAGGATAGGTAATGCCACCTGAATACTGTGGGACTCAATAAATAATAGAAAAGGATCATTAGGACTTTGGACTTTTTCCTGCACTAGCCTTACTTTGCAGACATTGCATATTTTCACAAGAAGAGTGTTCTAGGCAGGGAAGAATTGCCCAAGAGGCAGTTAATTAACCCATCATGGGTGTCTGGACATAGGCAGGAGATAAACCTGCCTTGTGGATCACAGAAATGAACTACAGATGTCTGGTACTCCCTCAGCATTCTTCATCCTGATCTTATCAGGCTCAATTGGTGTGCAATGCATTGCATAGAACACTTGCAAGACAAAAGGCTAAGCATTTTGGGCTCTGTACCAGTATCTTCAATACTGAGACTCCTGGTATGTTGCCTGCCACCCTCTAGGCTGAGCATAGTCCAGGTCACAGACCTGGCTCACCTAGATTTTTTTCTTTCTTTTTTACTTTTCTTTTAATGGGACACAATATATGTTTATTAACAAAAGGCTGGTTAAGAAAGTTATGATACACATATACAAAGGAATTCTTCCAATCTTAAAAAATAATGATATAGAGTTATTTTATTGGCATGGATAGAAGTCCATGACATATTATTTATGAAAAATTAAGTAATAAGGTTGCAAATAAAATATAAACCTATTTATGTAAAATAATAAATATCTACCTATGTTTTCATATTTGTAGTATACACAGAAGGATTCTAGAATAATGTTAAACCAATAAATTAACAGTGATTATTTCTAAACAATGAGATCATGTCTCAATTTGTTTTTTTATTTGAACTTCTCTCTAGATCGATATAAAAATATGTAATACACAGAAAATATATAAATTTTATAACAAATAGGTATCATTTTTTAAATAATAAATGTTCTTTCAAAAGGAATGAAGCATATAAAGACAGAGGTGGCAGGGGCATTGAGGAAAGTGGCTCCCAGGACAGCAGCAGCTCTTAATGAAAACAAAACAAAGCATGAAAGCTGTGGCTGCACATGGAAGGAATCCACCTTTCTGTGGCTTCTCCTCATAATAAATAGTGAGAAGTTAATTAATGCCATTCGTTTCCTCTTTCAACAAGTAAAAGAAAGTATTAGTTTCTCAATCCTAAAAGATTATAGAAAGGGGGAAAGAAATAATTAAATTAAAATAAGAGGCAGCTGTAATAGATATGGGGCATGAATTTAAAATCCAAAGACCTGGGTTCAAAATCTGATCTGGTCACTGTGATGAAGAATGACAAGAAGTCATTGAAATGTCCCAAATCTCAGTCTTCAATAAGCACTGGAGGTGTAGTGGTGAGCAAAGCTGCCTTCCAAATCTCAGTTTTCATATCCATAGAGATATTAACACAGTATCACCTGGAAAATTGGAAGGCCATGCAAGATTATCTGTTCAAATTATATAATATTTGTCTTTGTATTATGCTAAGAGAAAAAAATGAATTATTTTATAGCTGTATTTTGTAGTTTTTAGAGCTGCATAAATAATTCCCCAGTTTCAGAGAGCCGTGTTCTACCTCCCTTTCTCTGTAGACCAGGGACACATCTCACATATATCTGTGCAAACAATATCATGCCATGCACTGCTTCTTTATATGGATAAGACCAAGAAAAGCCCTTGATTCCAAAAGTGCATTTCCTGTCATTCCTTCCCCGGGTGGAAGTGCGGCAAAGATTTTCAGCCACTAGCTCTTAATAGAAGATCCTCACAGAAAAAAAAAAATAAGTTATATATAGGTAAAATATATTTGCATATTTATATAATTGATATATCAAATTATATATCCACCTTTTAAAAATTAGCTTCCTCATTTAAACAAAAGTGTAGTATGTAGCCTTGCTGGAATCAGTCAAAATATCCTTTATCTTCTTTCTTACCAACTGAAATAAATCTTGTAGCTAGGATGGTCATGACCTGGTCAATAAGACGAAATGGAATTCTACTCAGCAGCGTGCCTAATAAAGCCATTGTTTTCTTTTAAAAGGGGATGATTCAGTAAGTAGTCATCTCTCAACCTTTGCTCTTGCTCTTTCTTCCTTCCTACAATATAGAAATGACATCTGGATATAAAGCCATCATCTTTGGAATTAGAAGGGCAAAAACCACTAACTGATGATAGTGGAGCAGGAAGCCCTAAGGAGTGAAGGACTCAGCATCTACACGAGTCCCAGACTGTCTCTCTCTGGACATCTTGAGAAAAATAAAATAAAATGATGTTGTTTCAGAATAATTAGTTGAATTTCTCTTACTTCAGACTAATGCAATTCCAGCTGATTGAGAAAACATGCCCTGTTTTGATAACTTATTAGCCAGATCCTGAAACCTATGTAAGTCCTAGAAGTTAAATTATATGTGTCAAGTGTTCAAGTTAAAATTTTATAATCTGCATTCAACTTTGGTCTCTAGGTTTCTGTAACTTCAGTATAAGACCAGCAATCACTCTCATTCAGTCCTTCTGTTTGTAAATACTCTTCCTTGTTCACTGCCAGGGGCTAACAATAAGCCAAGTTATCAGTGAAGTTTGCTCTGAAAGTCTGCTTCTAAAGACACAAATTAAGTCAAATATAAAAAACAATTAACTTAACTTACCCGGCGCTTAATGCACACTCATCCTGCTCACCAGAAAGACTGCATGCTTTGGCACATATGACCAACAAGACTTTGAAGGGAAGAGACCTTGGATAATGATGGTGGGTGTCTGATGGGGGCTACACTGAGGAGCCCTAAGAGACCTGTGGCACTACTATGCCTACCAACGGAACCCCTGGCAGCAAGATGATGCAACCAACCCTTTAGTTTCTAACTGAAATTTATTCACATGACACCCTCATAACCTTACATGTGTGTGTGAACACATGCATGTGGGAAAGCTTTGCATACATGTAAACATGTAAGTATGCGTTGTGTATATGTACATGAATTTGTTAGCCAGAGGCATTGAAATTACTTATCCTAAGCATGTTATTGTCAAACAAACTCCAAAAGAGTCTGAAGGCTTTGACTAGAAATAAATGATAAAGATTTATTCAAGAGTTTTAGGATTTTCAAACCAGAAACTCAACTAGACAGTACACAGTGTTCTGAAGAAGGAAAGAAAAGCTAAGAGTTCTTATAGTAAAAAGTAAATTTTGAGAAGAACCAATCCTGCATTCTTAACATCTGAATTGTTCTGAGACAGTTATCAGTAAGATTTCAGGTAGCTTGAATAATGGATGGTCTGGATGATGGGCAATAGGAGGTCTGGTAATGTCCAATAGTCTGGATAATGGATGTCCAGTGGTCTGGATACATGAGTGCTTCAGGGGATTATCAGTGGATAATCTGGGAGTCTGATATACATCCAGACATTGATGTAGGACTAAAAAATTCAAAAGTTTAAGTGCTCAGGCTAGTTAAAACAAGAATAGCATCATTTTCTCATGCTTCAACCTACTTGATTTTAGTAATTTATCAAATTGACTATAGTGACTTTATTTTATTTCTTTACTCTATTTCTCATTATCCACATTTCCCTCTCACAGAAGGAAGCTAAATAAGTAAACAAAAAATAAAAGAAAAGTCATGAATTATGAGTTGCTCAGAAGGTAGTAAATTCAAATGTGAGGTTCATAGCCACCCTTTCTTCAGGTATTTGTCTTGTGATTGGTCATTTTCTATGGCCATTAACATGCTAGTGTAGGCCCAGCATGGAGTTTACTACCCACAACAAAGATGAAGTAATCAGGAAGGAAAGTAAGACCAAAGAAGATGAAAGTTTCATGCTCTCAAGACTTGATCTATGCATGTTGAAAATATTCAGAAGGAGGTGGGAAACACTAACTGTTCTGTCATAGCAAAGGCCTGCAGCCATGGCCATACCCCTGCTAATGATACTTTCACCACTTGCCCATGAAACAAGTTGGAGTCCAGACCCAGACCTCCCAAAGTAAGAGGACGAAGTGTTCAGTGCTGATCCACACCAGCCTGTAGTCTAAGACCACATCACTGGGGATGTTTCTCACATGAGCTAGGACGAGACTTAGCAGGGCAGGAAGTATCCACATGGTTTCTAGCTGTCTATTGCTCCACAACTTAAGGGCTTGAAACAGCCATTTCGCATGTGCAGTTTTGTATGTGAAGGAATGGCTGGCCTCTGTTGGGAGCCTTAGTGAATGTAGCCAAATAGGCTAGAGCCAGTGGACAGCCTGACCTTCTCCTTGAGGGCAGTCTTCATTTCCTCTCTGCTTGTTGACTGTGGGAGCCAGCATGCTCCATATAGTTTCCTTACAACATGTCCAGACACTGGAATATCTGATGGGTTAATGGCATGATCATGGCCACTCCATGTGACTAGCTGAAGCTTCATCAGAGTGTGATTGTCTTAGTTCCTCCACAGAGTGCTCAGAGAGAAAAAAGAGGAAACCGCCAATCTTATAGGCCAGGTCCCGAGCTGACCTAGCTTCCCTTTAAAAGTAGTCAAAGTAGTCACATGTTAGCCCTGATTTAAAGAAATGAGAAAATGTCCACCACTTCTTCACAGTGAGGGAAAGAGCACCCAAGGATGAAGGGACAGGATGCAATTATAGTGAGGCAAGTAACCACATATGGAGGCTAAAGTCCCCTCAGGTGTCTTTTCAATGACTCATCTCTGTGAATCAGATGTTTGGAGCTCATCTTGCACAACCCTCGAAAAGGCAAATCAGTGTATCACTATTTTTTTCTCTCATTCCAAGCAGTTGTTGATTTTTAACCCATGAATAATCAAGGTAAACCCTATTAATTAAGATGCTTTGCAGGTGTGAGCAATTACTGACTTAAAAGAAATTGTAGATTTATAGACTGCCTTCTCAGTAATTTTTATGCTTGTGAAAGCTATTTCATCATTACTTACCTTGCTGTCAGCTGATTGCTAAGTCAAATTCTCCATGCTGATTCTCATATAAGGCAAAATAAGGATTATTATTTATATGGGTAGTTAGGCATCAGCAGCCAAAAGCTGAGTGCTTCACTTCCATTTTTCATTTACTCCTCACAGCATCCTTCATTATCTCTCTTTTACAGATGATGAAACAAAAACCCAAGGCAGTAAAGTCACCTGCCCAAAGTTATATGTTCCTCTATATTAGAGACAGGATTCACATCCACACCTTTGACCTCTGTATATGCAGCCTCCCCAGTGTGTGTGAGAGGACAGCCACTGTCTGTATCTACAGGTGAGACTAAAAAGGCTAATGTAGATGAATAGTTCCTTACCAAGGTCAGTGTGTCTCCACTGCTAGATTCTGGCCACCAGTCTTCTCTGCCCTTCTGTCTACCTGACTTACTGCCCCATACCTGTAATGCCTGGTTTCCTCTAGCTCCAAACTGATCCTCAAGGGTATGGCCCATGTCCCATCACCAAAGCAACTGTCTCCTCCCTGGGTGAGTTGCTGCAAAGCACAGCTGTACCACTGCAAATTACCTCAGTACCCAGGTCCAATGGTTGGTGACCCTCCATGGGCTCAAAGTGCTTGTGAGATTGGCAGGAGCTCTTAAGGAGCTTGGGCCTGAGGCCAGAGTACTATAACACGTCTGTGGTATTCAGCCTGGTAAGAATCTTTTAGTTCTCAAAATGAGTCACTGCGTTTCCCAGTAGTAACTGCAAAGGTTTAACAAATACAATTCCTCAAAGACAGCAAAGGAATTAAAATAATTAATCAGGAACCATGATAACCTGGTTTCTACTATCACCTGTGCTTAGTACAGTGTTGATGAAACTAGTTCCTACATTTCTGTTCCTTAAGAATGAGTCAAACAATTAACTCACAGGATTAGTAGGCACTCCTGGTAAAAATAACCAGGGCTGTCAAAAAGTTAAAGAAGTGTCATCTATGAATCATGAGGACCAAAAATGTAATAAAAATTTTTCAAATGTTCTAGACTCACTGTCAACTGAGAGAAAAGGAGGACCCAGTTGTCATAGCTGGCCCCTACCAGACACTCAGAGTTCAGGAATGAGCCTGTTGTAGGAGCAAAAGACAAAGGAGAAAGAACCATTTGGAAATCCGGTTTAACCAATTAGGCAGGCTGACTTTATTGACTCAGAAAATCCTAAGTGACCAAACAAGAAATGATGGCTGACCATACCCTGTTTCCTCATATCTTCACTTTTAGATGCAGATGGTGTGAACAATTGCTTGGGAAAATAAGACTGAAGCCTGTTCTTTGCCAGTGAAGGTGGGATTTATTTGAGGATTGGCAACCACTGTCCATCATTTAGGTAATGAAAATTTAAAAAAAGGTAACTTTCAAAAAGGTAGTTACATTTGTAGACAAACTTATAGAATCTGCTGGGGACTCTGCCCTCAACAATATACAAGCCCAGACTAATACCAAAGAGAAATAATTTCCCTGCTAGTGGATCTCCAAGGATTTAGGGCATTTTCATCAATTTCAGCAATTGATTGTTTAAGGTTACATATACATATGTATCCAAACACATTTAATATTCAGGTATGCTTGTGCCCTCTAGGCACATATATCATTTCAGTGCCACCAGTCATCATGGAAAGGCATCCTGTTCATATAGGTGCTTAACTGGTTGCCTGCAGCTCCCATGACCCAGCCCAGCAGTAATTGCTAAGCAAGGTACAATCTAGGAAGGCAAGGGGCTCTCTTGTGGGCACCCACACACAGGGCTCTATATTTCAAGCAGATACAATCTCAGGTTTAACCCTGAGATACACAACAGAAAGCCAAAGGCCATTTAGCAAACAAGAATTGGTACATACTCCCTCATGCTGGCATTTGATGAATTTATAAAATGTCAGAAATTATTTCAAGCTGCAAATCAATCTACATTCATGAACTTAAAAAAAGAATGACTACCAAATTGCATATCAACCTCTGTAGTATGGTTATGTGATATATATGGTCTCTCACAAAGTTAAGCTAATAAGATACAAGATAAATTTCACCAGACGTGTGGCTCAGTCTTTCTAAATGGGTTGTCCTAAGAGCCATTAATCAGCCCTCACAACTTTCCCTCTTTGCAGCTATCTTTCTGTGGATTGGCCTGAGCTATACCACCAGAGTTGCTTCTAGAGGGGGTAAAAATGATTTTCATATACAAAAATATCCCTCTTCCTACTGCTCTCAACCCCTTAACCTTAAAGGAGTGTGGATTTTTTTTTTTTTAGTTTTTGTATTATATTAGAGAGTTTGTTTAAATTTTTTATTGATGCTATACAAATGATATTTAATCACTTGAAATAAATTAAGTAAAACTACTGAGCCTGGCACTTTCTAAGTGATGAAAATTAGGGCAGAGTGAAAGGAAACTCCATCAGACAACGCCTTTAGAGGCACATAAATGTCAGTTGGAATGAAAACACCTATTACACAGAGAAACACAGCTTCCACAAGAGGACTCCATCTGAACCCCACTCCAGAGTTAGGTTAACTCACAGTTCCCATCTTCACAGAGATCATATTTTTTTATGCTTTCTCCAAAAACATCATCTCAGTTTAAATAAAATTTGAGAATTCAACTTCCTCAGATGTGGAGTAGATGGCTTCACTACTAGACTCCAACTTTGGCTGGATCGAGATCTCATGTTCACCAGCCATTTTCCATTTTCTCAGCTTTTCATTCACCTAAGTTAGAAAATGAAGACTTTGAGACAAGAGTCTGACAGCCTCATTTTATGAAATAGAAAATCAAGGCCCCAAATTGTTGTGATACCCTCCACATTACAAAGCTAATCCTCATTCTCAATTCCGTGTGCTTTTCCCTCTGCCAAGGGCAATGAAAAACTCTTAAGATCAATGTTGCAGTAATACTGCATGATAATGCTATCAATTCCCTGACATAAGGTCAAAGAAAAATAAACATTTTTCAGCAGGAATATTTACTGTTTCTGCTTCAAAGCTGTCAAATAAAAATAGACTACTCAGTTCTTAATTGCTTATTTTCCATTTTTTCTAAAAATTCTCATTATGAAACCAGAAAAAAGTAATAAGCAAGACCAAATATGAGGCAAAACTTATGTGTGCATCTCCTGCAAACAACTGCACACCTCCTGATTGGAGGTTCAGTCTCACAAGACAGAAATTAAAAACTTATATTTTCAAGAAAATAAATGCGACATAGTTTTAACACAGCAACTTTGGAGAGTGTCTTTAAAAAAAAAAAACAGCTATTTCTTCACCACCAAAACATTTATGTCCAATACTGCTACTTAGCATGTAAACCTATGCCGAAATTACTGCAATGGGCCCTGTAACAGCCATTCCTCTCCTGTAATTGGTCCTGGTATAGGAGAAACCACTGGTTTGTTCGGCACTAACTGCTTAAGTTTTTTCTGTAAATTATATGAGCCTAAACAGGTACTAGAATGACAGAACCTAAATTGCTATGGGTCATGTATTTTTAATTCTAAAAACTTCAGACATACATATTGCACAGTGAAGCCAGGACTGAATCAAATCTAGTTTGACTTTGAGAGTTTCTATACTGTTTGCTAGTTGCTCTTACCCTAAAATAAGACCACCCCAAAGAAGCTTCATTACTCTGATTTTTCTCCATATTATCATCCAATACATTATTCATACATCTATATATTATAAGACATATGTTTGCTTACTTCTAATTTGTTCCATATATACTCTAGCTAGAATGCAATCTTCACGAGGACAGACTTCATGGGTTTTTCTTACTACTACTACTAATGCCCATTGCCTAAAACAATCTCTGGCACATGAAAAATGCTCAATAGACATTTGTCAAATGAATGAATGAATTAATGAATGAATGATTTTAAATACTTCATTAAAAAGATAGACAATTGGCACTTTTGCCACAAAGGATCTCTAGCCACATTCAGACATAAATGAGCAAGTTGGGTTTATTTTATTACAATAACTAAAGTGTATTATATGCTTACTCTGTTTGAAGTGCTGTACATGTATGATTTTATTGAATTATCACAACAGTACTATAAAAGAGGCACTACTATTCATTCTACTCTATAAACGAAGAAACTATGGCACATCTCCCAGAGTCACCTAACTAATGAATGAAGAGTCAGGATCCAAACTTAGGCAATCTTGCTAAATTCTCAATTGTCATAAATATTAGATATAAAATTGCCTTATGCAGTTGGTGCTCACAAGACATTACCAGAGAACTTGGAGACTTCACTTAATGGTCATTTTCTGTAAGTTCCCACTAGGGAAGGTGTACCTATAGCTGTTGGCTGGTATGACAAGAGTAGGTTCTGTCACTCAGGGTGCTATTTAGATGCTTGTGGTCCTGGGCCCAGTAAGCTGTGACTCAGGGTGGTAGAATGTACTTGCCCCCACTCTATGTCCCCGTCCCACCTCCACAGTAATGTCTCAGACTTGGGGAACTGGTGTGGGAGTGGGGGTGATAGGGCACAAGGAGATGCCCTCTGACACTCAAGAAAAGACCCTACCCACTTCCACCCAGAAGGTGACACATCTAAGCCCCAGCCTTGGTCCAAGCCCCTAGCCCACCAAGCCTACTGGTGCCCATGCTCCCTTATACCAACCTTTTCCATACTGGAATGATTTTTTTTCTTTTTTTTTTTTTTTTTTTTTTGGTAGTGGAGAGGAGGCCTGAAAAGATCTTTATTCATCTGGTTTAACAGTATTTTCCAGAGAAAAGACTGCTGGATTTCAGGTGAAAATGAAGAAACAATTGCACAGACGATAGCAAGAGGGTAAGGAGTATCTCTGGCTCTAATTTCCTATGTTCCAGTCCAGAAAAGGGGAAAGGGGAGAGAAAGGTGTGTCGATGAGAACAAACATTCATACTCTAGAGAATAATTTCTTTTCACTTATAATTGCAAAGATAAAGCAAACTAAAATATAAGGCAAAAGGAAACTGGTCTTCAGGAATTTTTCTATAAGTTTTGACTGGTGTATCAATCAATTCAAGCCTAGAGTTACTCAAAGGTGAATCATTTAAAAATAAATTTGTTTCAAATGGGTCTGGTGATATATGTGCTACAACAAAGGCTGGTTGTAGCAAATCATTTCATTTCAACCCTGCTTTGATATATAAATTAGACATTATTTGATAATGATTAATTTCTGGTAAATTTCAATTTAATCTAGCATTATACCAGTTTATGCATTTATTGTAGACTCCATTTTAGTATTGGAAGTTAAATTTTTGTGACTAAAAAATGACAATGACAGTTACCACTGAGGCAGTAAGGTGTAATATTCATTCTTTAGTATTTCTTTAAAAAGATACCCCTAGGTTGTTAAGAGAAAATCTGATTTTATCCAAATGTATTTTTTACTTGGAATTCTTCAGTCATCATCTACTGTTGACTTGATTATCATGCCTCTTATTTGACCCCAAACAATTAAACAACAGTGTTTTTTAAGTCTTCTGTGAACACAGGACTAGTCAAAACGATTTTACTCAAATCAGACCTGACTGCACTAACTTTTCCTCCTATCCAAAGGGATCCTATGTTCACCATATGCACTTCATTCTTGCACCTTTGTTGCTTTCCTGTCTCCTTCAGTGCATACAGCAGAAATTGTCTAAGCAAGAAATAGGATATTTTCAATTCTGTGAAGATCTCAGGTAAAGCTCCAACTGCACTGAGTACCTGCCCCATCATTCTATCAGCCGGGCATAAAGTGGACTCAATTTTGTTCCAACTCCAATAAGACCTCCTGGAGTAGCATACTGAAGATCATTATGTTCCACAATGACACAATTTTGGAAAAAAATTGGTTTGCACATGAGTTTTCCTTCACTATCTTTGGAAATACCAGGTCTGACTTCTATCTCCTAGCCCACCTTTAACACTCCTTTTATAATGCCAGCTACACCTCCTTTAAGGTCATCAACTTCACAGCCAGGTTGGTTGACATCAAAGGACCTAATAACAATGAGATGGAGTTCTGAAGTAAAGTCTCTTAGAGGCCCTGGAATTTTCTTGACTATGTACTCAAAAACAACTTCAATATTGTATTTCAGCTGAGAACCAAGTTATCTAATAATCCGGAATGATATTTTTCAACAAGAGCTATGTAAAACTCAACATATAAGAGATAGAAGTTGAAATAGTTGAGTTGCAGCAGGACAGAGAAACAGCTCTATCATTTTCTACCTCTCCATTTCCAAAGGCAGTCCACTTCTCAGCTCTTCTGAGGACAGGCTGAACATAGCTGAACCACCACTCAAGGTACATGGCACAGAATAAGCATTCAGTAAATATCAGGGGATTTGATTATAAATACTTTAACATGTTCACAGTCATATTCATTTGTTTTACTTGGCTTTGGGAAGCAGTGTCACACACCCTGTTGTACAGCACTCTTACATGGCATTTGACCACAGAATCAGATGATTTCACTCAACTTGGTGTCCTGCTTCCTCCAGCAAAACTTGACTTTGAGCAAATTTTCATGTGCTTCCTGGCAATAAGAGTTCTTTTTATACACTTTATCTAATTTTCTATTGGATTGTTAATCTAATTTTCTGCATATTTTGGGATTAATAAATCTATTTTGTTTATGCATTGCAAATATTTTCTCCCAGTCTGACTTTTCATTTCACTTTTGATGTACAAGTTTTCATTTTCTCTGTAATAAAACTTATCAGTCTTTCTTTTAAAGAATTTTCTTTGTCTTAAAATTATGACCATACCTTGAAGTCATAAAATTGTTTTCCCATTATAATTAAAATGCCAGAAGTTAAAAGCAAGAAGAGAATCTTAAAATCCACAAGAGAAAAGCAGCTAGTTACTTACAAGTGCATTCTCATAAGATTGTCATCAGATTTCTCAGAAGAAACTTTATAGGTCAAAAGAGAATGCACAAAATATTCAAAGTAATTAAAACAAAGACTTACAATTAAGAATACTTGAAGCAGCAAGGCTATCAATTAAATTCAAGATAAGATAAAGTGAGAGACCACGCAAAATATCATAAATGGTAGAGGCTTTGTTCATCTGCTCTTGTGACCACATCAAAGTTGTGATGAAAACACAGAACAAATAGCAAGCAGAGTCGCTTAGGAGTCTAAATGAACAGAAGCACTTCCACTAGGGAGAGAAATAAGACATCAACCTGTAATGGTGGAAAACAAGGGGGAGTGAAGATGCAAGGCTGCCCCCTCCCCAGTGACTGAGTGGGACAGAGGCTACAGCAGTGGCAGCTGGAAGCTATAGACTCCTCTTAAAGGGGCCATGTCCACCATTGGATTTTCGTGGTAACAGACTCTGAGCACCAAAGCAAGGTTGGCTGCTCATAGGCAGCAGGGACTTAGGGTAACACTGAATTGTCAGAGCGAGAGCCGGAGGGAAAGCTTTCTCCTGGACAGAAGTCCATTGTTCCTCTGTTGCGCCTTCCCCACTCCCAGTGTGCTGACTCAGGCACAGCCATAGCTGAGACATCATCAAACTAGATAACAGAGATCGCTCCACCCTGAGAATTCCCTGAGACTGCCTCACCTAATTCACAGCCCTACCCAAGCCATATTTAGTTGTGTCCTCAGAAAGTCCTGTGTCCCTTGTGAGCAGCTCCAAGACCAACACTGGCTGCAGCTGATCTCAGTTTCTTGTATGGCCTCTTGAGGCAACTATAAGCACAATATCTGTGGATTGCTGGCTGAATCTTAACATGTGAACCCAGAGGAGCACAGGCTGGGGCTAAACTTGGCTTGCAGCTAAAACCCTCTCAGAACTGGGCCACTGGACACTTACTACACAAAGGCACACTAATAAGATTGGGACACTTAGGAGTTTTGCTTAGCACATAGAAATAGACACAGAAAGGCAGCCAAAATGGGAAGACAAAGAAGTAAAAACCATATGAAAGAACAGAACAGAGATCAAGGAAAAATGGAGTCAAGCAATCTAGCAGATGCAGAATTCAAAATGCTGGTTATAAAGATGCTAGTGAACTTAGGGGAAGTATAGATGAATTCAGTGAGAACTTTAACAAAAAGATAAAAAAAACGGAAATGGAAATTATAAAAGGAAATCAGTCAGAAATGAAGAAGATGTTATCTGAGCTGAAGAGTATATTAGAGGGAATTAACAGAGTGGGTGAAGAAGAGGATCAAGCCACTCATAAAAGGGGATGGAGAAGGCAAGAATACCCAATCAGAACAGCAAGAAAAAAAGAAGCCAAGAATATCATAATAATTTAAGGAGCATATGGGACAAAATCAGCAAAAATGTCCATGTTATAGGGGTACCTGTAGGAGAAGATGGAGAATGAAAAGTTGAAAAACTATTTGAATAAATAATAAAGGATTACCTCTCTAACCTGGTGAAGAAAATTAACATATAACCCCAGGAAGCTCAGAGAGTTCCAAAAAATACGAACCCAAAGAGGCCCACACCAAGACACATCATAATTAAAATGCCAAAGGTTACATACAAAAAGAGAATCTTTAAAGCAGCAAGAGAGCATGAGAAAAGCAGTTAGTTACCTAAAAGGGAACACCCATAAGACTGGCACCCGATTTCTCAGAAGAAACTTTGCAAGACAGAAGGGATTGGTAGGAAATATTCAAAGTGATGAAAACCCAGGAACTACAACCAAGAATACTTTATCCAGCAAAGCTTTCATTTAGAGTCGAAGGACAGATAAAGAACTTCCCAGACAAAAAATAAGCTAAAGGAATTCATCACCGCCAAGCCACTATTACAGGAAATGTTTGAAGACTATTTTAAGAAGAAAAACACATATCATAAAAATGAATGAAGATTGGTAGTAACTACATATCTATCAATAATTACCTCAAATGGAAAAGAATTAGTGTTCCAACCAAAAGATAGAGTGGCTGAATGAATAAGAAAACAATACCCCTACAAGAGACTCACTTCAGAATAAAGACACACAGAGACTAAAAGAAAGGGGATGGAAAAAGATATTGCCCTGATGGACCTAGAGGGTATTGCACTGAATGAAGTAAGTCAGCAAAGAAAGACAAATACTACATGATTTCATGTACATGTGGAATCTAAAGAACAAAATAAACAATAACAAAAAAATTAAGACAAAGTCATAGATACAGAGAACATTTTAAGGGCTACTAGATAGAGAGGGTATTAGAAGGATGGTGAAAAAGACAAAGTGATTAAGGAGCACAAATGGATAGTTACAAAATAGTCATGGAGATATAAAGTGCAGCATAAGGAAAATAGTCAACAATGTTGTAATAAATATGTAAGGAAGAAGAGGGGTACTAGATTTGGCAGGATGGTCACTTTGTGAGTTATATAGCTCTCTAATCACTATGCTATACAACCAAAACTAATATTATATTCAACTATAATTGAAAACTCGTTGAATAGTAAAATATAAATATGAGCAACTAATTGTCTATCATATTTCAATAAAGCTGGGGAAATTTTTTTAAATAAGATAAAGAGCTTCCAAAACAGGAAAAAGCTAAAGAAATTCATTACCACCAAGCCAGTAATACAAGAAATGTTGAAGGGACTTCTTTAAAAAGAAGGGGAAGAAAAAATAATATAAATATGAATAGTAAAATGATAAAAACTATATACCTATTAATAAACACTTTAAATGTAAATGGATAAAATGTGCCAATCAAAAGACATAGGATAGCCGAACAGATAAGAAAACAAGACCCATACATATGCTGTCTAAAAGAGACCACCTCAGACTGAAAGACCCACACATATTGAAGGTAAAGAGATAAAAAAAATATTTCATGCAAAAGAAAATTTTAGAAAGCTAGGGTAGCAATACTTATATCAGACAACATAGACTTTAAAACTCTAATAAGAGGTTATAATAAGGACAAAGAAATATTTTACATAATGAAAAAGAACACTCCAATAAAAGAACATAACCCTTGTAAACATTTATACACCCAACACAGAAGCACCTAAATATTATAATATATAAATATTTCATTGTGTGTTCACCACTCAAAGGTAAATTTCCTTTTGTCACCATACATTTGACCCCCTTTATCCTTATCTACCTTCTCCCCTACCCAATTTCCCTCTGGTAATCATTACACTGTCGTCTATGTCTATTAGTTTTTGTTTGTTTATCTTGTTTGTTGCTCTCATGTATGTGAAATTATATGGTTTTCAACTTTTTCTGTCTGCCAGTATCGCTTAGCTCAATATTCTCAGGATCCATCCATGTTGCCACAAATGGCAGTATTTCATATTTTCTTATGGCTGAGTAATATCCATTGTGTGTGTGTGTATGTGTGTGTATGTGTGTGTGTGTATACACACACACACACACACACACACATCTTTATCCAATCATCTATCCAAAGGCACTTCAGTTGTTTCCATGTCTTGGGCACTGTGAATAATGCTGCAATAAACACCAGGGTGCATATATCTTTATGGATAACCCTTTCAAATTTGGGGGGCATAGGTACCCATAAGGGGAATTGCTGCGTCATATGAGAATTCTATTCTTAGTTTTTTGTGGAACCTCCATACTGTTTTCCATAGTGGCTGTTACCGATTTACATTTTCAACAGTATATGAGGGTTTCATTTCCCCACAACCTCTCCAGCACTTGTTATTAAGATGAAGCATTAGGTTGTTTATTTGGGCTCGTTCTTGTTTTTAGAGGTAGGCCTGTAATGATATGAACTTTTCTCTTATGATCACTTTTGCCATGTCCCAAAAGTTTTGATATGTTGTACTATCACTATCATTCATTCCAATGTATCTTTTGATCTCTATTTTTATTTCTTCTCTGACCCAGTTATTCTTCAGTAGCTTGTTGTTTAATCTTCATGTATTTGAGGTTCTTCCTGATTTCTTTCTGAAGTTGATCTCTAGTTTCAAAGCATTATGATCAGAGAATACAGTTGGCATGATTTCAACCCTCATATTTGTTGAAGCTTTTTCTGTGTCCCAGTATGTGGTCAATCCTTGAGAATGTTTCATGTGCTCTAGAGAAGAATGTATAAGCAGCTATTTTAGGATAGAAAGCTTTGTATATATCAATATCCACA
This sequence comes from Cynopterus sphinx, assembly GCA_030015415.1. Lineage (NCBI taxonomy): Eukaryota > Metazoa > Chordata > Mammalia > Chiroptera > Pteropodidae > Cynopterus > Cynopterus sphinx. Next base: position 33,810,921 of record CM057389.1, on the reverse strand, counting down.
TGGTCTACTGTGGCATTTAAGGATGTGATTTTCTTATTGAGTTTCTGTTTCAATATCTATTCATGTCCGACAGTGGGGTATTTAGGTCCCATGCTATGATAGTGTTTTGGTCTGTTTCTTCCTTTAGTTCTGTTAGTAATTGCTTTACATGTTTCAGGGTCCCCTGGTTGAGAGCATAGATATTGATTTGTCTTCTGGGTGCATGATTTCCTTTATCATTATGAAGTGTGCCTCAGTATCTTTCTTTATCTTTTTTATTTTGAAGTATATTTTCTGATATGTATACTGTTACTCCTGCTTTTCTCTAAATGCCATTTGCTTGAATAACCATTTTCCATCCTGAGTCTGTATTTGTCTTTGGAGCTGAAATGTGTCTCCTGAAGGCAGCATATGATTGGGTTTTGTTTTTTGATCCATTCTGCAACTCTGTCATTTTATTGGTGAGTTCAGTCTATTTACATTTCGAGTAATTATTGAAATATGAGATCTTCTTATAGTCATTATATTTTTTGCTTTCTGGTAGCTTGGTGTTTCCATTGTTTCCTTGTCCATGTGTTTCGGTTTTCTTGTTTTAGTTGGCTTTTGTGGGTTTTCCCTCTGATTCTTCTTGTTTGATGTTATATATTTTAATTTTGAATCTTTGATGTGTGGTTACCATTACAAATATGTAATGGATAGTTTATATATATACACAGTCATCTATTTTCTTCTATGTGTGCCTTATCTCCATTTCAGTTTGCAAATTTGCATCTTTGAATCTCTCCCTTCACAGTCATTGTTGTCTCAATTTGTCCCTATGTTAAACGTTCATTAAAATCTTGTTATAACAATCCACTTTTTATTATTTAAGCTATAATGGCTTGCTCTTAATAAGGGTTTTCCCGATAGTCACTTTACTCCTCATTATATTTTTGTTGTTTTTGTTATTTTGTTTACAGTATTTCCTGTAATGCAGACCTCATAGTGAAGAATTTCCTCAATTTGTATATGTTGGAAAAAGTCTTGACTTCTCCTTCATATCTAAAGAAATGCTTAGCTGGATGCATTATTCTAGGTTGGTAGTTTTTTTCACTTAGTAGTTTAAATATTTGGTTCCATTCCTTTCTGGCTAGTAAGGTCTGTGCTGAGAAGTCCAATGATAATCTAATGGGTTTTCCTTTATACGTTATTGTTTTCTCCTTTTTGGCTGCCTTGTCATTGATTTTTGATAACTTTAATACAATGTGTCTCGGCGATGGCCTTTTTGGATTGAGATTGGGTGTTCTGTTGACTTCTTGAATTCCAAGCTCCAGCTCATTCCTTAGATTTGGGAAATTCTCATCCACTATTTGTCTGAAAATGTTTTCTAGTCCCTGGTCCTTTTCCTCATCTTTGGTAGTGCCCATTATTCTTATGTTTCCTCTCTTGATGGTATCAGCTAGTTCTTGTATTTCTCTTTCATTAATTTTTATTCTTTAGTTTCTCTCTTCTTCCTTCTGATTTATTTCTAGATTTCTGTCTTCAGGATCACTGATCCTTTTCTGCATTTGGTCGACTCTATTTCCCAGGCTTGCTATTTCATTTTTCAACTCTTGCAGTGAGATTTTTATCTTCAGAAGATCTATTCTGTTCTTCTTGAGGGTTTCCATTTCCTTGCTCTGCTCATCTCGTTTTTGTTTTGTTTTGTTTTTTTTAATTCCTGAAATTGCTAATATGATTTGTTTTGGATCCCATTGACTTTTTTCAGAAGAACCATCCCGAATTCTCTGTTGTTTCTATGTCTATAAGCTTATTTTCTGGAGATTTTTCTCTTTCTTTCTGAGATGCCTTATCGCCTTAGCTGTTCATGATGTTTAATGGACTATCTCTCCACCTGGGCATTAATGGAAGTGTATTCTGTTGTTTTTCCAGGAAAAAAAAAAAAAGATTTATTAAATAAAGGTCTCTCTTTAGCCTGCTGCAAAGAAGGTGCTCTTCTTTTGGTTTCCAGTAGGTGGTGTCTAAGCCTTTTGGATCCCTAGCAGTTAAGGTAGCGTTTACTCAGATTCCTCTGGGCTCCAAGGTCTTGGAGGGTTTGAGGGAAGGGGCCCTCTGGGTCAGGGATTGGTGGCTGTGACTCAGACTCAGTTTTGTAATGTTTGCCAGCAAAAATCAACTATTGTTCCTCTGTGGTCCCACCCAGCTTCTCTGCTTCCTGCCCTGATGACTGTGCCCTGCAGTCAACCAGCCACAACTCACAGCCTTCCAAGGTAAAGCTGTTCAGGGAACTTGCCACAAGAGAGTTTCTGTGTTTCTTCTTCCCTCCCACTCCTCCTGCAGGGATCTCCAGAAGCTACAAGAGGTAGCTTCAGTCTTGGCAGCCTTTGCTCATATTTTCCTGGGGCTCCTCGGTGATCAGTCTCAGAGGGTATGAGTGGAGGGCCCTTCTGGGATGAGGTTTGGAAGCTGTGGCTCAGCCTCGGTTTTGCAAGAAGGGCAAGTAAAAATCAGCTGTTGTTTCTCTGCAGTTCAACCTTTCTTCTCAGCTCTCTGCCGTGATGACTGGGCCCTCTGGTCAACTGTGTACAAGCCCATGCACTTCCAGGCAGGGCTGTTCAGGAAAGTCGCTGTGCCTTCACCCCTCTCCCTCCTCCTACAGGGAGCTCCAGCAGCTGCAATAGGCAGCTTCTTTATTACTCCCAGTCCACAGCCTAACACCAGAATTCTGACCTGTGGTAGCTCTTATGTGCAGATTCCACAGTCAGACGTGCTGGTGTGCAGTTTGGGTGTTTTTTATTGAGCTTTAGATGTTCAGCTTATTGTTTCAAAGGGAGAGATCTAGGGACGTCTTGCACTCCACCATATTTCCACCAAATCTCCATGTATTGGTCTTGCATTCTTCAATTTTGCTTAACTATTATTAATTTTATAAATATTCTTGGTTTATTTTGCAGGAAAGCACTTCCATTTAATAACATTCTTAGGAGCTTACCTTTACAAGTGAATCATGAGCTGCTGCAGAATGTCTGTTTTATGTGGTCTTTTAGTTGCATAAAATTACTTAGTAACTGCTTTGTATCATATTACACACCTAAGGTTCAGAGTTAGAAGTTGGAAATTTCTGGTCCAGGATGGCAGCATAGGAAGGTGTTGAACTCACCTCCTCGAAAAACATTTGAAATCCACACCTGCTGACAGAGCAATTCTCTCTAAAGAAGGACTGAGGGCTTGAATAGCTTCTGTACAACAAAAAGAGAGGCCACATAGAAACAAGGAGGATATTTGGAGATATGATATTATGAGAACCCAAACCTCTATGCATCAACCCTGAAGTAGGGAGGAATCACTGAAGGGCCTAAGCACAGACTCACCTACCCTGGGCATAGCAAAAAAAAAAAAAAAAAAAAAAAAAAATGGTGCAAACGGCATGATATAGGAAGGAAATCTAATGCTAGAGCATTTTTCATAGGTGGGAGCTGCAAGAATTCCTTCCAGTGTCAGAGGCAATGGAGAGTATCATTTATTGTGCTCCCCTCTACCTTGATCACACAGACAGAAACGTAAACCAGGAACTCTAACTAGCTGACCAAGGTCATCACAGTGAATTCCAGGCTCACATCAGCTCTATGGCTTGCCCCCAGGACTATCCATGATTTATTCTCAACCAACCATATTTCCAGGCCCCAGCACAGCTTACCCCTGAACACTCATGGTCCATGGCTACTCTAACTATAGCTCTCATCCTGTTGCATCTTGTCCCTGGTACATTTCACACACAATGCAAGCTTTAGTTCCAGCTCCGAATATGGCATGGCATGGCTCCACTATTTTCTACAGCCTCAGCTCACTCCAGCTACAGCTGAAACTGGGCTGCCAAAATAGCCCCAGTGTGATTTGTCCCCATGTCTCACTGCACCCTATGCCTGCTCCATATCCAGTTCCAACTGTCCTAACAAAGACATGAAGTCTACAAAAGGTAAGTTCTTACGTGAGATCAATCCTTTAAAACCAGGAGAAATTGCTATTTTGCCTAATTTATAAAAACAAACACAGACAGAGATACAAAATAACGAGGCAGTGAAATATGTTCCAAACAAAAAAAAATAGAACTAAGCCCCAGGGGAAAAAGACTAAATGAAATAAAATAGTGACAAGCAATATACCAGATAGAGTTCAAAATATTGGTTGTAAAAATGCTCAGTGAATTTAGGCGAATAATAGATAAACTCAGAACAATAACAAAGAGCAAATATAAAAAAGTTACAATTAAAACTGTAAAATGCAACTGAAATTAAAAATACACTAAAGGGAATCAATAGCAGATTATTTGAGGCAGAAGAATGATAGGGCAAGCTTGAAGACAAGGTAAGGGAAGCCACCTAATCAGGAAGAAAAAAGAAATTAAAATAAGAATAGTTTAAGGGATCTCTGGGACAATATCAAGCATATCAACACTCAAATCGTACGGGGTCCCAGAAGCAGAAGAGAAAGAAAAACTATTTGAAGAAATAATGGCTGAAAACTCCTAACCTAGTAAAGAAAATATATATTCAAGTCCAAGAAGCACAAAGAGTTTCAAAAAAATTGAAACAACAAAGGCCCCAAATAAGAAACATTGTAATTAAAATGCTGTAAAATCAAAATGAAAGAGAATCTCAAATGCAGAAAGAGAAAAGCAGTTAGTTATAAATAAGTGATACCTCATATGACTATAAGCTGGTTTTTCAGCAGAATCTTTGCAGGCAGAATAAAATGGCACTATATATTCAAAGTGATGAAAGAGAAAACCTACAACCAAAAATATTCTATGCATCAAAGTAGAGTTATTATTCAGAATTGAATGAGTTTTTTAGATAAACAAAAGCTAAATAAGTTTATTACAATTAAATAGGCATTACAAAAAATGTTAGAGATTTCTTTAACTAGAAAAGACAAAATAAAAAATAAAAAAACATAAAAAGTATATTAATATCTAACCACTCTGCTGTACATCTGAAATTAATATAAAATAATGATTGTCTAATTGAAAAATTAAAATTAAATAAAATCTCATAGATGAAGGCAAACATTTAAGAAATATAGTGGCTCAACCAACTATGAAGTTAGTATAAAGGTTAAAACACAAAAGTCATAATAGCATGTGTAACTACCATAATAAATTAAGGGATATACACAACACAAAAAAAAATATGCAGACTTCCAGTTAAGATGACAGTGTAGGTAAACTCTGTGCTTGCTTCCTTCCATGATCACATAAAAATTACAACTAACTTATAGACCCACCATCATTGAAAACCACCTGAAGACAAAGCCAGAATTTATATAACTAAGGATATAAAAAAGAAGTCAACTAGAGACTGATAGGAAGGTCTAAGATCAGAACAGGCAGGTCCCACACCCACAGTATGGTGATTAAGAAACTGGAGGGAATTCTCAGCTGTAAAAAACTCCCTGAGGTATGAGGGATACTCAAAGCCCAGAGCACCACTGACAAAAATAGGATCCCCAGTGTTTTTCTGGTTCTGAAAAACAGAAGGGATTGCATTAGAGAAAGACAAAGCCTGCTAGAGACTGAGTGCTGTTTGCTCTTAAAGGGCCCATCAACTGAATCACTTGCTCACAAACTCACTTGCTCTAAGCTCTATCCTAGGGCAGCAGCTCAATAAACACCAGAAACATATGTGAGAGAACTAAGTTGACTAACTTCAGGAGGAGGGCTGAAGGAGCAGGGATTAGAGTAACTCTCTGGGAATGGAAGTCCTGGCAAGTGCTATGGTTCCTTTGCTGATTTCTCCTCTCTAAGCTACCTGGTGCAAGTGGGTACCAAATCTCCTTTAACCTGGCTAACACTTTTCTCCCCATCCTGGTAATTTCCTGAGTCCTTCCCCCACACAACTCATTCAAATGGCCCAAGCCTCTTCCAGCAGCTCCTCCACACAAGTGGTCTACTTTGGCTTCTGCTGCACTTTCCTAAAGGTCTGCAAATACCACATAAGTGGCAGCTGTGCTCACCTTACACTGCAGGCTCTCTCAAAAATCCACAAACACCAAACAAACAGTGCCTAGCCTTAGAGTGCATTTCTGCCAAATGTGCCTAAACCTAGCACAAAAAGCAACCAGTCTCAACTAATATTTTAACTCCTATAAAGTAGCCCCAAGCCTCGCAAAAGCAGAGTCCTGTAACATAGCTCTAACTAAATGGCCACGGGCCGGTATACAAATGTCAGCTGGCCTCAGGTTACATCATAGTGCCTAACAAAGGGTCCCAAAACTGGCACCAATGGCAGCTGACTTCAGTTAACAGTGTAGTCTCTTCCAAGTGCCTCCAAACCCAATACAAGCAAAAACAAATTGAAGATCATGCACCAAGAAGACATAACACTTATTAATATTTATGCTCCCAATCAGGGAGCCCAAAATATGTAAAACAATTGCTAACAGAACTAAAGGGAGAAGCAGACCAAAACACTAATATAGTATGGGACCTAAATACCCCACTGTCGGATATAGACAGATCATCCAAATAGAAAATCAATAAGAAAATTACGTCCTTAAATGACATTAGACCAACTGGACATAATCGACATTTACAGAGCCTTCCATCCCAAAACAGCTGCTTATACATTCTTCTCTAGTGCACATGAAACATTCTCAAGGATTGACTACATACTGGGGCACAGAGATAGCCTCAACAAATATTAGAGGGCTGAAATCATACCAACCATATTCTCTGATTATAATGCTCAGAAACAAGAGATCAACTGCAGAGAGAAAGCAAGAAAAACCACAAATACATGGAGATTAAACCACATGTTACTACTGAAGAATGACTGGGTCAGAGAAGAAATAAAAGGAGAGATCAAGAGATACATAGAAATGAATGGTAATGATAGTGCAACATATCAAAACTTTTGGAACATGGCAAAAGTGGTCATAAGAGGAGAGTTCATATCATTACAGGCCTACCTCCAAAAACAAGAAAGAGCCCAAATAAGCAACCTAATGCTTCATCTTAAAAAGCTAGAAAAGGAAGACAAATGAAGCCTAAAGTCAGCAGAAGGAAAGAAATAATTAACATTAGAGCAGAAATTAATGAAATCAAAAACAAACAAAAAAAAACAGAAAACAATAGAAAAAATAAATGCAACAAAGAGCTGGATCTTTGAGAAGGTTAGTAAAATTGACAAGCCCTGGCTAGACTCACTAAAGAGAAAAGAAAAAACACAGATAAATCAGGGACAAAGGGGATATCATGACAGACACCACAGATACAAATGATCACACAAGAATACTCTGAAAAAGTACATAACACCAAATTTTAATACCTAAAAGAAATGGGCCAGTACTTAGAAAAATACAAGCTTGTTAGACTGAATTAAGAAGATCTGGAAAATCTAAAAAGACCAATCAAGAGTATGAAAATGAAAAAAAAATCATCAAAATCCTACCAAAAAGTCCAGAACTAGATGATTTCACCAATGAATTCTACCAAATATTTAAAGAAGACTTAATACCTATTCTCTTCAAACTATTTCAAAAAGTCCAAGAGGAGGCAATACTTCCCAATTCATTTCAGGTGGCCAATATCACTCTGATAACAAAACATGGTAAAAATAACACAGAAAAAGAAAGCTACAGACCTATATCTCTCCTGAACAAATGCAAAAATCCTAAATAGATACTAGCAAACCAAATAAAGCAACATATTTAAAAGATTATAAGCCACCATCAAGTAATCTTCATCCCAAGGGCACAGGGATAGTTCAACATACGCAAATCAATTAATGTGATGCACCACATAACCAAATTAAAAAATAAGAGTCATATGATCATATCAATAGTTGCAGAAGAACCCTTCATCAAGATATAGCATCCCTTTATGATCAAAACACTTAACAAAATTAGTATAGAAGAAAAGTAACTTAAAATAATAAAGGCAAACCCTCAAAAGTAACTTAAAATAATAATATGGCAAACCCTCAACCAACATTATATTTAATGGTTAAATATTAAAACCCTTCCCTCTAATATCAGGAACAAGGCAAAGCTGTCCACTTTCACCACGGTTATTCACTATAACATTGGAAGTCTTAGTGCAATCAAACAATAGAAAGATAAAAAATGCATTTAAATAGGAAACCAAGAAGTCAAACTGTCACTATTTGCAGATGACATGATTCTCTATATAGAAAACCCTAAAGGCTCCACAAGAACACTACTAGAAAAAATAAGCAAATACACTAAAGTCTCTGGATACAAAATTAATGTTCAAAAATCCATAACATTCCTATACTCTAATAATGAAGAGTCAGAAAGAGAGATTGAAAAAATAATTCCTTTTATAATTACAACAAAAATAAATAAAATACCTAGAAATACATTTAACAAAACATGTGTAAGGCCTATATAATGAAAACTGTAAGACTCTATGAAAAGAAATAAAAAAAGATACAAAGAAATGGAAAGATATTCCATGTTCTTGGATTGGAAGAATCAACATAGTTAAAATGACCATATCACCTAAAGCATGACATAGATTTAACGCAATCACCATCAAAATCCCATCGGTATTCTTTAAAGAAATCGAACAAAAAATCATCAGATTCGTATGGAAGCACATAAGACCCCAAATTTCCAAACCCATCTGAGAAAAAAGAACAAGGCTGAAGGCATCACTCGGCCCTACTTTAAATTATACTACAAAGCGACAATAATTAAAACGGCATGTTATTGGCCAAAAAAAAAAAACCAACACACAGACCAATGAAACAGAATCAGAGTCCAGAAGAAGTAAACCTATATTTATAGGGGCAAGTAACTTTTGACCAAAAATAAAAGCCAAAAACATACAGTGGAGAAAGAAAACCCTCTTCAATAAATGGTTCTGGTAAAGCTGAAAGGCCACCTGCAAACGAATGAAACTAGACTGTTGTCTATCATCACACACCAAAATTAACTCAAAGTGGATTAAGGACCATAATGAAATATCATCTCACACCTGTTAGACTAGCTATAATCAACAGGACAAATGTTGGAGAAGATACGGAGAAAAAGGAACCCTCACACACTGCTGGTGAGACTGCATATTGGTACAGGCACTATGGAAAATAGTATGGAGGTTCCTCAAAAAACTAAGAATTGATCTACCATGTGATCCAATAATCCCCCTACTGGGTATTTACCCCAAAGACTTGAAAACTCATATTCAAAAACATATTTGCACACCGATGTTCATAGCAAAATTATTCATGGTGGCCAGGACATGAAAGCAACTGAATTTTTCTTATAGTAGATGATTGGATAAAGAAGCTGTGGTATATATACAATGAAATATTACTCAGCCGTAAGAAGAGATGAAATGTTTCCATTTGCAACAACATGGATGGACCTCAAGATAATCATGCTAAGTGAAATAAGCCAGACAAAAATAGTTGAAAAGCACATATCACTTATATGTGGGATATAAACTTAAAAGCAATAAGCAAACAGGACAAAAAACAGAGACTCATGGACATGGACAATAGACTAGTGGTTTCAGAGGTAAGACAGGGTTAAAGGGGTCAAATATATGGTGACAGAAAAAAAATCTTACTATGGGAGATGAACTCACCACATAAATACATATATGTCTTACTTTTTGAGAGTACAGCTGAAAGTTATTGTATTTCATTAACCAATGTCATCATAAAATAATAATTAATTAATTAATTTTACAAAATAAACCCTGAGAAAAAGAAAAAATGTCAATATATGAATAATAAAATAGCAATAACTTTACCCACCAATAGTTACTTTAAATGGAAGTGAATTAAATGCAGCAAACAAAGACATAGAGTGGCTGAATTAATGATAAAACAGACCCATGCCTATGCTGCCTGTAGTTGACCTACTTTAGATCAAAAGATACGTACAGACTAAAAGTAAAGAAATAAAAAATGTATTTTATACAGATAAAAATAAAAAGAAAAGTGTGTAGGAATATTTATACAGACAAAATAGACTTTAAAACAAAGGTTTTGATAATAAGAAACAAATAAGACATTACATAATAATAAAAATTTCAATCCACAAAAAGAGTCACATACCAACATAGCTGTGACTAAATGGATTAAGTAAATATTGACATACATAAAGAGAGAGATTAACAGCAATATAGTCATAGTAGAAGACTTTAACACTATCATTGACATCAGTGGGTAAATCTTCTCGACAGAAAATCAACAAGGAAACAGTGGCCTAAAGACACATTAGGTCAGATAGTTTTAATTGATATTTTAATATATTTTACTTCAGAACAGCAGAATATACATTTTTTTTCAAGAGCACAATAGCATTTTCCAGGATAGATTACATGTCTATGGAAAGCAAGAGGAATCAAAACTAACTAACAGAGATACCAGGTCCTCACACAACTGGTTCAGTTAGTTCCCACCCAGAATCATTTTTGCACTTGTCTTCTGTAGTCCAGAGAACACAGTATCTGATGCAATCATGTCACATGGGGTCCTGCACAATCCATCCACTAGCACATATTCTGAACAGATGGGGTAGAATTGTACAGCTGCTACTGACTCAAATGTGAATACATTCCCTAAATGGAAAACGACACCACATGATTATCTTGAGCCGCATGCCTTTGAAAATAAAGCTTTCCATTACCCACCCTTTTCAACTCATCAGATTCCAGCTGTAGCAAAATGCATTTCTGGGATGAGTAATGGGTATTAGAACATCTGTAGACTTTTAAACATGGTTTTACATTTGGGGATTGTTGATTATTTCCACTCAGTCCTATACAGTCACACCCAAAATAGCACAGAATAAGTCAAAGCTGAGATGATTTTGCAGTTCAAAGAGTTTGCTTGTGACTGTCCTTTAAAAATTTAAAGAGTTAAGTTACTAAGATCAGGCATGAATGCAATGTGTGGACACAATGTTAGACCTAGTGGAGACAGAATGGGGAGTGAGAATGGCAGGTGACTTGGTACACTAGTAGAGCCCACTTCTGAGACAGGCTGTCTGGGTTTAAGCCAAGATCCCTGTGCCTCAATTTTCTCAACAGTAAAATGGGGATAATAACTGTACCCATTTCATAGGGTTGTGCTAAACAATAAATGAATCCATATATAGTTAATTTTTTAAACAGGAAATCCACAGAGTCCTCATGCGAATAGATGCATTTGTACCTGAAACTATAAGGTTCTCTGGCATAAAGGACAGAGAAGACATTTGGGAGGCTGGACATCCCCAGAGTGCTCTCATGTAGACCATGTAGATCATGCTACACATTCAGGAGGCAGCCCTGAATGCCTGAGTAATCTTTAAACCCTTCCAGGACATTCCACTGTTATAAGTTCTGTAACCATCTTACCTAAAGAAGGTCTTCATTACTCTATCACATTTTCATCAAAGGACCACTCTCTGTAATCATGCAATATGTCTCAACATATTTGCTTTCTCTCTCACTCATTAGAAGGTAAACTCTAAGAAGGTAAGGTCCTTACCTGTCTTGATCTGGTACATGGTAAATATTCAATAAACATGTGTGTGGAAAGGCAGAGAGGGAGAAATAAAGGAAGGGAGGAAAGGGGCAAAGGTGAGAGAGAAGGAAAAAGGGAAAAGGGAAAGGAGAGATTAGAAGAGGAGGGTGGTAGGAGGGAGAGAGGGAGTGGAGAGGGTGAGAAACTAAAATTGAGACAATCCTATAACATTCTTCAAACTGAAGACAAAGCTAAACAAAAAACTAAAGGAGATTATTGTCCCCTTCTGATTGTACTTCTTATAAATATTTGATGGCAGGCATCCAGTCAGAACCCTGGTACCATGTTTTTTATGACTGAAATTTTATCTAATAAAAATAGAACTGGTACAAAACCAATAATTTGAAACATTGCAATAATTGTCCATTATTTTCCTTAATTCTTTCTAGTCTATTTTTTAAGGAAATATCTATTTTAAGGAAATATATATTTTGTCTAGTGACATTGGTCTGTTTTTTGTGCTTACTTATATATCACATTTTTAATCACTGCCTTCCCTCTTTGGAGGGGGAATGCAGGAATGAAATAACTTTTTGAAGCTGGCTGTGAAAATACATATGACAGTTCCACAAAAAATAATTATTACTTTATCTGAAATTCCCTTATGCCTTCAATACTCAGTTTGAACTCTATTAAGTTGCATGTTTATAATAAACCCTCCAGAAACCAAATATTCTAAATTTTGAACACCTAGTTTACATCTTCCAAGTCATTAATTTTCAAATATCTTATGTCCTTAACCTAGTTCTGAAGTAACCATGCACAATATTTTTAAAAGGATTAAGGAAAGATTATTAGCTAAGAAAATCATATGTATGTATTTGGCAGAAATTAAAAGGAACTTAAAAGCAGAGGGAGCTCTTGGAAGAGAAACCTAGAAATTCAAGCAAGGCATTTTAAACCAAAGATCCCACCCTCATGCAGAGAAGCTCTTATTATCTGTGGAGTGTTGGGAATGCCGCTATGATATAGCCAAATCACTGTATGCATATTTTTAAAGCTTTTATGCTGTGTCTGTCTTGCTATCAAGCACAAAAATGTCTTCTATTTGCCTTAAATCTCAACACAGGATGTAATTACAGAATTCTAGAATGTTAATGAGGGAGGGGAAACATGGGAAATTGCCTGGTGGCAAAACTAGTGAATGGTGGGCCAACCTCGGAGCACCAATTACCAGTTCCCAGTTTCTCCTGGTAGGTCTCCCTGGGTACTGCCAACAGTCTCACCCTGGGCAACGGCCCTCTATCTTCTTGATAGGCACTCTCCTTTCAGGCTCCCATCCTAATCTGGGGTTTTGTGTTCTCTTGCCACTGACTCTCCTTTTCTACTCAGTCACCTCTCAAAGTTGAGCTTTATCCCTCCATTACTATTAGACACCTTTCTTTTTCTCCTCCTGCCTTTAGATTAGTTAAACTTCTTATGGCAAGCAAGATAAATCTCCCTGAGATGAAAAAAGGTGACTTGCTAGGAATTAAAATTGACAAGATACACTGAATTAATTATATTGACTCCCACCCTACACACTTTCAATGGTCTCTTCTTTCTGCAGAGTATGCACTGCTAGGCAAATCCTGTCCAAAAGGATCTAGAAGACCCTGTAGACAGGAAGGTAGGGGGCAATAAACACCTTCCTCAGGAAATATAATATTTTTTTTAGTCAGACCTTAGTTCTATTATCCTCAAAGGGCTGGTCAAGGTTCTTAGTCCCAGTCAAGACAGTGGAATAGCAAAAAGCTGTGCATGTCTCTTCTCACTACATGTCAAAATTACAACTAAACTACATAATGTCCATCATTGAGAATCACCTAAAGTCTAACTTAACAGAAGTCCTACAAATAAGATCATACAGAAGAAGTCACCTTGAGACTGGTAAGAGGGGCAGAAATGTGAAACAAGTTGGTCTCACATCAAGTGTGGAGGTTAAAAATCAGGAGGGATAGCTTGGCCTCCCAGGTCCCCCAGGAGGAGAAAATAGTCCCAGACCCACAATAGGCAACCCTGCCCAAAGTTCTTGTGCCTGGAAGAGAAGTCCACATAACTCCTGGCTTTGAAAACCAGTGGACTTGTGGTTGAGTGAGACAACGTGGTTGGAGTTCCAGGCACTTGTCTTACCAGGCCTATGCATGAACTTACTTACTGACAGACTCACTTGCCCTGAACTCCAGGTCTGGGGCAGCAGTTTGGGGGTCACCAGGGTATATGAAAAGGAACTGAGCAGTTTGGCTTCAGAATGAGGGACAAAGAGGCAACTGGTAGAATCCCTTGTTCCTTTGTTGAACCTTCCCCAATCCTGATGTGCAGACAAGTGGCCCTCTTATCTGAGTCTCCATCAAAATGGCTAATATTGTTCACCTCATCCTGGTGATTCCTTGAGACCCTGCCCCACCAAACTTGCAGGCCCACCCAAGCTGCTTTTAGGGGCCTTTCTGTATAAACAACTTGTCTTGGCTCATGCTGCTGACTTTCCTAAAATCTCTCAAAGGTTCACAAAACTCAAAAAAGCAGTATCTGGCCTCGGCATGCCCTACAACCCTTGCTGAGAAGCCCTAAGTCTGGCATTGGTGATAGCCAAACTTGGTTGAAGGCTTGTCCTCTCCCAGAAAACTTCAAGCTCAGAGCAGGTGGCTTCCATTCATGGATTCCTGGGTAGCTTATGGCAGGTGGCCCTGGGCAGGGCACAGACTGAGGCCAAACTTGGCCTGTGGTGGGGCTTCTCCCAGGAGGCCATGGGGTCAGCAACCCTATGGCCAGCTAAAGAAAGAGCAAGAGCACCATCCAGGGCCACATCAATAAATAACAGTTCCAAAGGGCAGACTGGGAAGGTACCAGAGCCCCACTAAAACAAATCCTGCTGGTCAGTCTATGCACAACAGCTCCTCCACATATTCCACTGGCCATTTCTCACAGCCAATCAGCCCATGGGTTGTTCCATTCCACTGACATCCACACATCAACAAAGGCTCAACTATAACAGGAAAGCATATATAACCCACACCGTAAAACATACCTGAAGCAACTGGCTCAGGTTACCAGGGAATACTGTGCCACTGGGTTCCACAGAATACCTACTGCACAAAGCCACTCTACTAAGAGGAGACATAGCAGCCTTACGTACTATATAGAAACAAATGCAGGGAGGCAGCCAAAATGAGAAGACTAATAAACATGTCCAAGATTAAAGAAGAAAACAAAGCTCCAGAAAAAGAATTAAATAAAATGGAGACAAGCAATCTACCAGAAAGCTGGTAGTAAAGATGCTCAATGATCTCAGTGAGACTTGTGACAAAGAACTAAAAAACAAAAAATGTATATTTAAAAAAGAAACAAAAAATAACCTTTCCAAAATGAAAACAAAAATACTTTAGAGGGAACCAATAGTAGATTAGATAAAGCAGAGGAATGAATCAGCAATTTAGAAGATAAGGTAGCAGAAAACACCCAATCATAATAGCCAAAAAAAAAAAAAATATTAGAATAGTTTAAGGGGCCTCTGTGACAACATTAAGTGTACAAACATTTGCATCATAGGGGTACCAGAAGAAGAGAGGGATCATGGGATTGAGAACCTATCTGAAGAAATAATAACTGAAAAATTTCCTAACCTGGTGAAGTAATTAGACAAACAAGGCCAGGAAGTGAAGAGAATCCCAAACAAGATAAACCCAAAGAAATCCACACAAAAACACATCGTTATTAAAAATCAAAGGTTAAAGACAAGGAGTAAATCTTAAAATCAGCAAGAGAAGAGCTGCTAGTTACCTACAAGGGAGCTCCCATAAGATTGTCAGCTGATTTCTCAACAGAAGTTTTGCAGGCCAAAAGGGCTTGGCATTATATTCGAAGTGTTGAAAAGCAAGAACCTACAACTAAGATTTCTCTACTCAGCAAAGCTATCATTTAGAACTGAATAAGAGATAAAGAGCTTCCCAGACAGAAAAAGGCTAAAGGGGTTCATTACCAGAAAACCAGTATTACAAGAAATACTAAAAGAATTTAAGAAGAAGAAAAAAGATCAAAAAAATGAATTATAAAATGCTAATAATTCCATATTTATAAACAGTTACTTTAAATGCAAACTGATTAAATGCTCCAATTAGAAGATAGGGGAGCTGAATGGATAAGAAAATAAGACCCATATATATTTTGCCTCACTTCAGAGACTCACTTCAGATTGAAAGACACACATAGACTGAAAGTAAAGGGATGAAAAAGATGTTTCATGAAAATAAAAAAAAAGAGGGGTAGCAACACTTATATCAGACAAAATAGACTAAAATTAAGGTTATAACAAGAGAAAAAAGACCCATTTATCCCACTTCTGGGTATTTATCTGAAGAAAGCCAACACACTACTTCAAAGGGGCATGTGCATCCATATATTCATTGCAGCATTATTTACAATAGCCAAGATATGGAGGCAACCTGGGTTTCTGTCATCAATGGATGAATGGTTAAAGAAGAGGTGGTGTGTGTGTGTGTGTGTGTGTGTGTGTGTGTGTGTGTGTGTGTGTGTGTGTGTGTGTGAATGTTACTCAGCCATTTAAAAAAATAAAATCATGCCTTCTGCAACAACATGGATGGATCTAGACAGAGAATTAGACTGAGAAAGACAAATATATGATTTCACTTACATGTAGAATCTAAAAGAAAAGAAAGAAAGAAAATACAAAATAGGAACAAACTCATAGATATAGAGAACATTTGATGGTTGCAGGATGGGAGGGAGGTTGGAGGACAAATGAAGGCAGAAAAGAAATTAATAGATTCAAATTGGTAGTTACAAAATAGTCACGGGAATATGAATATAGTATAGGGAATATAGTCAATAATATTGTAATAATAGTGTCAAATGGGTTCTAGATTTATCATGTTGATCACTTCATAAGTTATATAACTGTCTATTCACTATGTGGTACACTTGAAACTAATATAATATTTTATGTCAACTGCAATTAAAAAATAAAAATTATTTGAAAAATAAAAAATTTTAGGGAAATTATTTAATTTGCTTTCACTTTTTAATAATGTTATATCATGCTCTTGATAGATTTGAAGTATAAACCTATACAAAAGGATGTAAGAGATTTATGAAATGAGGTCTTTGTAAAAGAGTAAAATGGAGCCAGAGCACACTTGCACTCTTAGAGTTGTTTCACATAAAACTTTAACTATTTTCTAGATGCTCATAGTTCTAAAATACATTTCCAGATCTCTCTTCCACTAAATCTCTGGAAGGCCAATATATCACCCAACACTCTGATTTGTCTGGCACCATTTCTCACACCCAGACTTCAGAAGCCTGCAATACCCAGCCATAAAAAGCTGCCCTGTACTGTGCAAGTAGAAGGGACAAAGAAATCATAAGATAGCAATCTCCATGTAAAGATAGCAAAAGTGTATCTCATCATGGGCTCAAATATTATAATGATGTCATGTGGATGATCTCAGGCCCTACCCTGGGTACAACCACTACTATTCACAAAGAGCCAGCACCCATTCTCAGTTAGACAGCAGCAAACTTCTGAGGTTTTTATTTTATGAGGAGTTCTTTAAAAAGTTAGAAACATGCACATAATCCCCTAGCAACTTTTAGGTTTATAAGAGAGATGACCAACTAACAGGTATTTATTTAAAAGATACAATCCCTTCTGAAATGTAACACAACGAAAAAATTTTAATCCAATTTGTATGTCTGCTACCCACTATAGTTAAAATGCATATATCAATTAAAAAGGTAGTGAGTGTGATATATGTTCAATTTTTCCCCTTAAACAAAATTTCCAAGACATTTTAACTGTAGTAAGACATTGTATTTTCACCAGCAAAGTGGTTAATGAATTTTATTTAAAACAATAAGTAAAAACAAGAACATCATCATTATTACATTATTACTCTTTATAAGGCCACCTCTAAAGTTCAAAAACAAACATACACTTGCACCCACACACATAAATAATCCTTCTATACACTCTATCCAAAATTCCTAGATCCCCAAAAGAGCTTCATGTGGAATGTAATACAAAAACCCAGGAGAGTCTATAGACCTTTGATAAGGCTAATATTGTATGGAAACAAAACTACCAGCATTCTCTCCTCTCAGTCCTTAAGTAAATGATTCTATTAAAAAGTAGCCTGTAAAAGACAGCAATATGTATAGCTTATAAGAAGCAGAAAGTCATCCAAATTGTAGATGTATTTCCTTTTCACCTTCATCTAAAAAGCATTCCTTGACAACCAAAATCTTCCAACTAAACTTTACATGGAAGAGGGTGTCTAATTGTGTGAAATACAGTTTGGAGCCACACAGTATCCCAACATCCAGCATTGGAGCTCACTGTGTTGAGAGCATCTCAGGTAAAACAATAACTGAAAAAGCCACATTTAGCTGCTCCATGAACCCACTCTTAAATCAGGAATAATTCATAGCTCAGGAAAGAGTTGAGCCACACATCACCACAGAAAAACAGACACCCAGTTATGAGGGTTAAGAAGAAATGGAGAGGGTTGTGGAGGGTACAGTGACTCCAAAGACTGGGGAAGAGACTTATAGTTGAGAAAATTTCACCAAATAACAGGCCTGAGTAGACCCAGTCATGAGAGACTGAGACTGGAATTGTGCTTTCAAATCACATACGACAGGAGACATCTGGTAAAGCAACTTTATTTCTTGTAACTAGAACTGTCATACTAATTCATCAAGTGTTCTTGTCTGATTCCTAAGCCAATTGAGTCTGGTTTAAGGAATGTTTCTTCAGAAATTAACTATGGTTATCTTTTTTTTCCTTTGCAGATAACTCAACTCTGTAAATTCTTGGTTGTTCTTAAGTCAATATATCACTGGTTCCTGTATTATTGACTTGTTATCTCACATATTGTTTAGAAAAATATTACATTGCAGACCAATGGCATTTTTCCACAGAAAAACAAGGAAAAGAGTAGAAGTGAAATAACTGAAATTTTACATTTTCTGTTCCTATTTAAAATGTGTGGGCAGTATACTTTAACCAGGAAATTTAGGAAAATCCATTCAAAAGGCCATATCAAAAAAAATTGAACTACAAATATACTTCTATACCCCAAACTCCTCCTTTAAAGGAGGCACACATTCTATTACCTTTGCCTATAATTACACTGATACCCACAGGTTGTTCTGCTTTCTTTTCCACTGATCCTGCCCATTTTCTCATGCTTCCAAGACACTAGAATGATCAACTTCCAAGCCTGGCCTGTTGGCAGAAATAAATACTAGCAATTATGAGCAAGGAAAGAAAACCTGTAAGTACAAAGGCCAAGACTCTAGGTGGTAGAACCCAATAATAGCAAGGCTTTCAGCTTAAGTGGGCTACACTTGAAGTATATCAGAAAACACATGGAACACAACTTTAAAAATCTAACAATAATGTAACATCTTCTATGCCTCACACACATGCAAAAAGGAGACTTAGAAACAGAGAACTCAACAGTGAGATTTTTATAGCAATCTAGGTATAAATTGATGATGTTCTAGACTACAGTGATGCAAAGAGATAAGAGAGAAAAGGGAAGCCGTGATTTACCTCAGAAAGTGAATCAACAGATTCATCTATTAGAGGATAAAAGACAGAAATAAATAATGAAATGTCTGGGTTTTTTACCAGGGATTCCTTGATAATCCACACAATCACAAACAAAATAGGGAAACAAGAAGGAGAGCTCTTATGTGATGGATATAGTACACCAGAACATTCACTGGTCAAGAAATTTAAACTTCCCCCCTTTAGCCATCTTAGTAGCCATTATTTCACTGTGTAGTTTTAAGCTAGGTAATTAATTGAACTGATAAAGCTCATTTGCTGCTATTCCACTTTCTTGTATCTTTAGAAAACATTGCTAATCAATTATGATGCTGTGTCCACTAAGACTGGACATGGCCTTAGATCCTCTTAACTAGCATTACAGGAGCCAAGACAAATCTATTAGAATTTCCATAGAAGATGAAATCTATGCACCATAAGGTATTACTGTCTTTTATTTTGGAAAATAGATAGTGTACAACTCTGTAGCTTTGAGGTTTATTGATAAGTAGAAAAACTACTTCAGAAAAACAAAAACCCAACACGAAAAGTAGGCTTTCTTTTCTGATCTCGTGAGTTAGCTAGGGGAACTGAGGAAACTCTTTTCACAACTATGTCACAGAGATATATCGAACACACCCTTTGAGGTGCTTCTGGCCTCATAAAATGTAGGCGAGAACTTTGGATACAACTTCCAAAACAAAACAAAACAAACAAACAAAAACAAATGAGAGGAAAGTCCAGAGCTTGTTGTAAGGAGAAGCAGAGCAGGTAGGGCAGAAGGAATCAAGAGGTGGAGATTTGGCAGATGGAAGCCCTCAAAGCAAGAACACAGGGACCATGAACAAAGCCATAAAAACCCAGAGGTGCAAGATAATATGGGAATTAAGTAACATAGACCAACAGTAGGGGCAGGCTTTCTGAGTCCTGAATTATATGACAAATGTTTGCAGAAATATTGGCCAACAAAATAGCATTAAGATAGAAGCTGAGTGAGATACTCAAGCTAAAACAAAACTTTCAGAAGGGCTAAAGTAATCCTTGACTAAGAATGTTCTAACCTTTTTTTTTTTTCAAATTTTTAATTGAGGTAAAATTGACATATAACATTATATTAGTTTCAGAGGTACAATATAATAATTTGATATTTGTATATATTGCAAAATGATCACCGAGTATCATTAACATTGGTTGCCATACATAATTACAAAACTTTTCTTGCGATGAAAATTTTTTTTATTAGTTTCAAGTGTATAGTACATTGGTTAAACATTTATATAGTTTATAAAATTATCCCCCCAATTGCTCCTTATTCTTCTGGTTTTCCATCCAGCCAATATATTAATGCTAACTTCAGTCCCTATACTGCACTCCTCATCACTGTGACCATCTAACAACTACTAATTTGTACTTCCTTAATCTTTCATCCCATACTTCCAGCCCCCCAAACCACTTCCCTTCTATCCATCACCAAATTGTCCTCAAAATTTGTGAGTCAGTTTTTGATTAGTTTGTTCTTTTTGTACCTTAGATTCCAAGTATAAGTGAAGTTGTGTGGCATTTATCTTTCTCTGTCTGACTTATTTCACTCAGCATAACCTCTATATCATTGCAAATGGCAGTATTTCATTTTTAATGGCTGAGTAATATTCCATTGTATGTGCGAACCATAATTTTTTTATCCAATTGTTTGTTGGTTGATATTTAGGTTGCTTCCATATCTTGGCTGCTGTAAATTGTGCTTCCATGAATATTGGGGTGAATAGATCTTTATGAAATTATGTTTTGGTTTTCTTTGGATACATACCCAGAAGTTCAACAGCTGGGTCAAAAGGTATATCCATTTTTAATTTGGGAAGAAATCTGTTTTCCATGTGACTATACCAATTTGCAATCCCACCAATAGTGTATAAGGGTTGCCTTTTCTCCTCATCCTCGCAAACACTTGTTCTTTAAGTTTTTATGACAAGTGTGAGGTGATATCTCATTGTGGTTTTAATTCTCATTTCTCTGATAGTTAGTGACCTTAAGCATCTTTTCATATGTCTCTTGGCCAACTGTATTTCATCTTTGGAGAAGTATCTGTTCAGGTCTTCTGCCCATTTTTAATTAGATTATTTGTTTTTTTGTTGTTGTTGGGTTTTATGAGTTCTTTATATATTTTGGATATTAACCTCTTATCAGATGTATCATTAACAAATATCTTCTCCCATTAAGTAGGTTGTCTTTTAGTTTTGTTGATGGCTTCCTTGGCTGTACAAAACCTTTTTAGTTTGATGTAGCCAATGAGTTTATTTTCTTTTATTTCCCTTGCCTAGGGAGATATATCTGAAAAGAAATTACTGTTAGTAACATCAAAGAGTGTGCTGCCCATGTTTTATTCTACAAGTTTTATGGTTTGGGGTTTAACATTTAAGTCTTTAATCCATTTTGAATCTATTCTTGTATACAGTGTAAGAAGGTGGTCCAGTTTCTTTCTTTCTTTTTCTTTCTTTCTTTCTTTCTTTCTTTCTTTCTTTCTTTCTTTCTTTCTTTCTTTCTTTCTTTCTTTCTTTCTCTTTCTTTCTTTCTTTCTTTCTTTCTTTCTTTCTTTCTTTCTTTCTTTCTTTCTTTCTTTCTTTCTTTCTTTCTTTCTTTCTTTTTGCATGTATCTGTCCAATTTTCCCAACACCATTTATTTATTGAAAAGACTGTCTTTACCCCATTGTATATTCTTGCCTCTTTTGTCATATGTTATATGAGTGTATAGGCTTGGGTTTTTTTCTGGGCTCTCTGTTTTGTTCCATTGATCACTGTATCTGTTTTAATACCAGTACCATGCTGTTTTGATTACCATAGCCTTGTAGTATAATTTGATATCATGTAATGTGATACTTGCAACTTTGTTCTTCTTTTTCAAGATTTCCATGGCTATTTGGGGTCTTTTATGGTTCCATATAAATTTTAGGATTATTTGTTTTATCTCTTTGAAAAATGTCATTGGTATTTTGAGAGGGATTGTATTGAATCTACAGATTGCTTTGGGTAGTATGGCCATTTGAATGATCTTGATTCTTCCTACCCATAAACACAGTATATACTTCCATTTATTTGCATATTGCTCAATTTCTTTTTTCAATGACATAATTTTCTGAAAACAGATTTTTTACCTTCTTAGTTAATTTGATACCCACGTATTTTATAGTTTTCAATGTAATCATAAATGGATTCTTCCTTTAACTTCTCTTTCTGAAAGTTCATCATTGGTGTATAAAAATGCCACTGACTTCTGAATATTTATTTTGTAACCTGCTACTTTACTGAATTCATTGATTTCATCTTACAGGTTTTTCTTTTTTTTTTTTGGTGAATCTTTCGTGTTCTCTATACACAGTATCACATTATCAGCAAATAGTGAGAATTTTACTTCTTCCTTTCCAATTCAGATGACTTCTATTTCTCTTTCTTGTCTTACTGCTGTGGCTGACTTCTAGTACAATGGTAAAGAGAAATGGGCATTCTTCTCTTGTTCCTGATTTTAAGAAAAACACTTTTAGCCTTTCCCAATTGAGTATCATGTTAGCTGTAGGTTTGTCATATATGGCCTTTATTATGTTGAGGAATGTTCCTTCTATTCCCACTTTGCTGACAGTTTTTATCGTAAATGGATGCTGGATTTTGTCAAACACTTTTTCTGCATCTATTGATATGATCATAAGATTTTATATTTTGATTTGTTAATATGGTGTATCACATTAATTGATTTGTGGATATTATATCAACCTTGCGCCTCAGGAACAAATCCAACTTGATCATGGTGTATGACATTTTTAATGTATTACTGAATTTGGTTTGCTAATATTTTGTTGAGGATTTCTGCATCAATGTTCATAAGAGATATTCGCCTATAGTTTTTTTTTTTTGTAATGTCTTTCTCTGATTTTGGAATCAATGTAATGGTGGCCTCATAAAGGAAGTCAGGGAGCCTTCCCTCTTCTTGAATTTTTTGAAATAGTTTGAGAAGAAAAGATGATAATTTTTTTTTTGAATGTTTGAATGTTTGGTAAAATTTGCAATGAACCATCTTCAGGACTTGTTTTTTGAAAGGTTTTGATTACTGATTCTATTTCTTTGGTGGTAATCAGTCAGTTCAGATTTTCTGTTTCTTCTTGATTCACTCTTGGGAGATTGTATGTTTCTAGGAATGTGTCTATTTCTTCTACATTGCCCAATTTGTTGGCATATAATTGCTTTCAGCATTTTCTTATGACCCATTGTATTTCTGTGGAGTCCATGGTTATTTCTTCTCTTTTATTTTTGATTTTATTTACTGGAGTCCTTTCTGTTTTTCCTTAATGAGTCTGGCTAAGGGTCTGTTAATTTTGTTTATCCTTTCAAAGAACCAGCTCTTGGTTTCATTAAGCTTTTTTATTGTTTTCTTAGACTCTATTTTATTTCCACTCTGATCTTTATTATTTCCTTTTTTTATTCATTTTGGGCTTTGTTTGCTCTTCCTTTTCTAGTCTTTTTAAGTGTAAGGTAAGATTGTTTATTTGAGCTTTTTCTTGTTTCTCGAGGGCTATGCTGCTATGAATTTTCTTCTTAGGACTGCTTTCCCTGTGCCCCATAAATTTTGAGTCTTGTTTTCATTTTCATTTGTTTCTAAGTATCTTTTGATTTTTTCTTTCATCTCATCAATAACCCAGTCATTGTTTAATAGCAAGTTATTTAGCCTCAATGCATTTATATATTTTCCAGTTTTTTCTTGTACTTGATCTCTAGTTTCACATCATTGTGATTGGAGAAGACAATTGATATGAGTTCAACATTTTTAAATTTATTGAGACTTGTTTTGTGTCTTGACATGCAGTCTACCTTGAAAAATCTTCCATGTGCAGTTGAGAAGAATGTTTATTGTGCTGCTTTGAAGTAAAATGCTCTGAAAATACTTATTAATTTCATCTGGTAGTATGTCTTTTAGGCCATTGTTTCCTTATTGATTTTTTGCTTTGAAGATCTGTTCATTAGTGTCAATGGGGTACTAAAGTGTCTTACTATGAATGTATTATTATTGATCTCTCCTTTTATGTCAGTCAATAATTGCTTTATGTATGTAGGTGCTCCTATATTGGGTGTGTATATGTTTACTAGGGTTATGTCCTCTTAATTTATCAATACCTTTATCATTGTGTAATGCCCCCCTTTTTTGTAATGCCCTTTTTTTTATTATAGCCTTTTTTAAGTCTATTTTATGTAAGTGTCTCTACCTGGTTTTTTTTAATATTTATTTGCATGAAATATCTTTTTTCATCTCTTTACCTTCAGTCTGTGATTATCATTTCATCTGAAGGTGGGTCTCTTGAAGACAACATATGTATGGGTCTTGTTTTCTTATCCATTTGGCCACCCTATGTCTTTTGATTGGAGTATTTAATCCATTTACATTTAAAGTGATTACTGATAGGTATATAGTTACTGCCAATTTATTATTCATATTAGTTATTTCTGTTTTCTTTTTCACCCCTTCTCTTTTGACATTTCACCCCTTCCCTTTAACATTTCTGGTAGTACTGGCTTTTGGTAATGAATTCCTGAGGCTTTTTCCTGTCTGGGAAGCTCTTTATCTCAGCTTCCATTTTAATCAAAAGCCTTGCTGGGTAGAGTACTAATGGTTGTAAATTCTTGTTTTTCATAACTTTGAATATTTCTTGCCATTCCCTTTGGCCTGAAAAATTTCCATTGAAAAGTCAACAGACATTCATAAGGGGTTACCCTTGTAAGTAACTAGCTGTCTTTCTCTTGGTTCTTTTAGGATTCTTTGACCTTTGGCATTTTAAATATGATGTGTCTTAGTTTGGGTCTGTCTGAATTCCTTTTGTTTGGGACTCTTTGTCCTTCCTGAATTTGTATGTCTTATTCTTTTGCCAATTAGGAAAGTGTTCTGTCATTATTTCTTCAAATAGATTCTCAATTTTTTGCCCTTTGACTTCCCCTTCAGGTACTCCTATAATCTTGATATTGTTATGTTTTATTCTGTCCCAGCAGTCTCTTAAACTATCCTCATTTTTTTTAATTCTTTTTTCTTCTTGTACTGATTGAGTGTATTCTGCTACCATGTCTACCAGTTCACTGATTTGATCTTCTGCTTCATCCAATCTACTGTTGAAACCTTCTAGTGTGTTTTTCATTTCAGTTATTGTATTCTTTATTTCTGTATGGTTCTTTTTTATTGTTTCTATGTCCTTTTTATGCTTACTATCTCTCTATTAAGGTTCTCCTTGTGTTCATTCATTCTCCCCATAAGTTTGTTGAGCATCCTCATAGCCGTTATTTTGAACTCTGTCTCAGTAGGTTGTTTGCCTCCATTTCATTTAGCTTAGTCTCTGGAGTTCTCTTCTGTTGTTTCTTTTGTGGCATGTTTCTTTGTTTTCTCATTTTATTAGCCTCTCTATGTTTGTTCCTCTGTGTCAAGAATATATATATTTTTTGTCTTCCAGCCTTGGTCATATGACCTAATGTTGAAGGTGTTATGTGGCCTAGTGGCACACTCTCCCTGATCCTCTATGCTAGGGGCTCTTAATGTGTTCTTTGTGTGGGTTGTCTGTGATTTTCTGTTGTCACCAAGACTTTATTATTGTTAATACATCGGTGGATGGAAATAATGCTCAGGCTTACTAATTATAGCAATTGACTGCACCTACAGAGAAAGAGTTGCTGTGTGGGGGCTGACCCTGCTTAGTGGGATTTGCCCTAGTAGGCTTGTGTACTTGTTGCAACCACCCTTTGTGTGTACCGCTAATGGGGCTAGTCAGGAGTTGCTCTGCTGTCGTCTGGTGCCAGCCTCCGGATACGTTGTTTCTGTGGCCCCTTGGGAGAGTCTCCTCAGTTTGCCATGATGAACCACTGTTTTTGATTGCTCAGGGCTACCCGGTGACAATTACAAAGTGATCCACATATAGTTGATGCCTATAGGTAAATGAAAGAGATAACACTGTAGGCAGTTTCAGTTATCCCCTTTCCCTGACCTATGGCCATTTAGCAGAGAGAACTGTGCTCCTCCAGGCCTGACACTTTCTGTTAGTTGCCTGTAAGTCTCTAAAACTGAACGAGCCTCTGGCTGATATGTGTTTGGGGGGCACAGGGACCCTAGCTTTCTCCTAGGTCTATTGAGAAAATTTCCCCCATCATAGCAGTGTCAGTTCACATGCCAATACTGTCTCTGTGGTTTCCTGTACAAGCTTCCAATTGTAGCAAGGTCAGCTACTGCCCACCTTAGACATGAATATGCCAATAAAGGGCAGAGGCAGCTGCCTATCAGTATGCAACAGGTACTTTGTGTATTGGATGGGGCAGGAGTTCAAGGAATCAAGAGCCATCAGGCAAATTCAGACCCCTACAATGCCCTCAAAAGAAATTACAGTTCACACAGGCAGCATTGGTCTGCCCATCAACTGTTTTCCCAAAAATGCACTCACTGCGCTAGCCAAGGTTTGTTGCCTGAACAGACTGCACAGCCTCAGAGCCAAGCAGGACTGCAGGCACTTTGTGGCTTGGCTGAGACCAGATCAAAGGGAGACAAGGGTTGTCAAGGCAATACAGCCCCGGTTTTGCTGCAACTCCTGTGTCTGGGCATTCTCGCTGTGTCACAGATCACAGTAAGATCAGCTGCCATCTGTGGTGGTCTCACAGATCCGTGAGTTCCCTTAATGCACTATTGCAACTCTTGCAGGCAGCAGAGGTCTGCCTGCCACTGATTTCTGAACAGTTCCTGTCCTGTGCTAGCCAAAGTTCGTTGCCTGTGTGGATTGGGAAACTGGGTGGAGGGATAAGGTGGTGGCAGTTCACTGTCAATGGGCTACCTGGGTCAATTTGTGGGTAGGATGGGGCGGGGTCTCAAGGAGACAATGGCAATCAGATCAATACAGCCTAAGTCTTGCTGCAACTTCAGTAACCATTCACACATTCCCACGGAAGTTCCAGATCACAGCAAGGCCAGACCCTTAACCACTCACTGAGAGATATAGTATCCTAAAGAGCTTTATATAAAATGTTTAAAGAAATAGAGGATGAAATTACAATGATTAGTATACAAAAAAAAAACTATAAATAGAAAAATGTAATTAAGATATAACCTCAAGTAATATAACTGTAATTCTTAGAATGAAGTCTTGTTATTGGGTTAAGTATTAGAAAAATTAGACATTTTTGACAAGAGAAGTAGTAAATTGGAGATATATTCAAAATATTTAGAACATAGCAAAAAGAGAGGAGACAATGGAAAACATGAAAGAGAGTTAAAGAGATATGGAAGATATAGTGAGAAGATTTAATATCCACCTAAATAAACAGAAAACTGAAAAGTTTAAAGAGGCAATCGATAAAGAGAAATTTGCAGTGATGCTAGGAGTATGGCAGTACGAGAGGACCTCCAGGTCTATCTCCTTGAAGTTACAACAATGTGGACAGCTATAATTCAAAAAAAGATTCCCAGTTCAACACATAAACATGTCTGAGAGATCTGCGCATTGAGACATCTTAAGGTGGTTGTACCAGCGCAAATAGAGAGAAAGGATTATGGGAAACTCTGAGACAGAAGCTGCACACAGTCCAGCACTTGCTGTAGCCACAGCGCACACAATAGCAGTGAAGGGTTTTGGTGAAACCTTTACAGGACAAATTGGCAGGGCAAAGACAGCCATCAAGCCTGGGAGGCCAGCATACATTGAGGCTGAGCCCAGGGTCAGGGGCAGACATGTAGTGCAAAAGGCCACAGTATTCCACAGCTGGCCATCACAGGACAAATGATTCAATCTTCACTCAAAAGATTATTAAAGGGCTGAAAAAACTTTCCAGTTTAAGTTGTCTGTACTCATGGCTAAACCCACTGGAGAAAAGAGTGCTGTGGATGTACCAATCCACTTCCTGCCCATTCCTCCCCCACCCATTGCAGCATAGCCTGGTAGTGACAGCTGAGTGAACTCAGACAGGTCAGCTCTGCTACTGGCTTCTGGCTACAGGAGGGTGGCACCAAAAACATACATGCTAAGAGATCTATAGCTCACCACTTCCAAACCACTGGAGTAGTGCCCAGAATCATAGGTAATTGGGTCGTAAAGAAAATACCCACTTTTCAGGGAATACAAAGCATTTTCTATAGCCAAGGGGATACTTATCTGCAGAGATCCCAGAAGTCCTAGCAGTGCATGTAAGAGAGAGAAAACAAATAGTGCTTTAGTGCCATCTCCTGGAGGACAACGAAAGAACTCCACTTATCAACCTGCTAAATAATGGTCAAACCCTAAAACTTAAAAAAAAAATGTTTTATTCTCACAAATGCACAGGCAAAGAAGTAATCTATCAAGTACAATCAATAACCAAGGTAATAAAAGACCTAGAGAGAAAATTTTAACTATCAATAAAATAAACTTAAAGAAATAAAAGATTATGATTAAAATGGCAGAAAATTCAAGATTGCAGTTCTGAAAAAACTCAATAATAGACAAGAAACTCAGAGAAGCAATTCAATGAGTTAAAAAATAAATTTAAAATACAATGACATTGAAACTATAAAAATGGACCAAACAAACAAACAAAAAAAGAGTACCAAAAAAAATTCTACAGCTGAAAAATACAATAAATGAGATGAAGAATGAGCTAGCAGGCTTAGGAAATAAAACAGACCACACAGAGCAAATAATTAGTGATATAGAAGATAGAAATCCAAAAATGACTCAAGTGGAAGAAAAGAAAATATAAAGAGTACAATGAATAGATGAAAGGACTCTATAAGAACTAACTCCATTAAAAAAAATCTATATATATTTATAATAGATATACCAGAAAGAGAAGAGTGAAAGAAGGAAATAGAGAGCCATACAAATAAATAATCAATAAGGAATTTCTAAACTTATGAAAAAAACTAGATACTCTAATTCAAGAAGCTAACAGAAGACAATCATTTCAATCCAAAAAGGCCATCTTCAAGACATCTTATATTAAAACTTTCAAAAATCAATGACAAAGAAAGAATTTTCAAAGCAGCCAGAGAAAAAATGATGATAACCTAGAAAGAAATCCTATTATATTCAACAGATACCTTACAAGCTTAGAGAAAGTGAATTTAAATATTCAAATTATTGAAAGAGAGAAATCACCAACCAAGAATAATATATCCAGCAAAGTTACCCTTTAGATATAAAGGAGAAATAAAGACTTTTCCAGACATACAGAAGCTGAAGGAATTTACCACCACAAGACCTGCATTACAAGAAATGCTGAAAAGTATTCTACCTGAAACAAAATGATAAAAATATAGAAAACTGTGAGTAAGATTACTAACAAACAGACAGAAGCAAAAAATCATAACCCTTGTTAAGAATATATTAACTATAACATAAAGCTTAAAGGAGATAAAAAAACATTTATTAAAAAAAAGAAGGCAACAGCTACTGCAAATTGTAAATGACCACACAGTATTAAAAGGGATGATTTGTAACAACAACAAAAAAATGGGGGGGGAGACTAAAATTGCAAAACTGAATGGAGAAAATATGCAGCCAAAAATAAAAGGACTTCAGTATTAATAAAATTTTCTTTTGCAAAAACCTAATGGTAAGCACACATAAAAAAAAAATTAGAAATGAGACACATAACATAAAAAAAAAAAGACAACAGAAAAAACTCATAGAATACCACCAAACTAAAATAACAGACAGGAACACAAGGGAAAGAAACAATGGAGACATAGAGCTCCCAGCAAACAAAAATGGCTGTAGAAAATCTGCATGTATCAATAATCACCCTAAATGTAAATGGACTGAACTCACCAATTAAAGGCACAAAGAACTTCATTTTGGGGATCAAAAAATAAAACTCAACAATATGCTGCCTTCAGGAGACACATCTCAGCTATGAAGACAGACTCAAAGTGAAAGAGTGAAAAATGAAAGTCTGAAGAATTAGCATCTAGAGAAAAGTGTGTGTAACTATACTCCTTTCAGACAAAATATATTTCAAGATTTAAAAAGTAACTAGAGACAAAGAGCAACATTTTATAATGATAAATGGGATATCATCAGGAAGACATAATATGTATTAATATGTATGCATCCAACCTGAGAGCACAAAAAATGTAAAAGACCTACTAACAGAACTAAATGGACAAACTAAAAACTGAGAACATGGTAGGAGACCTCAATACCTTACTGACAGCTGTAGATAGATCCCTAAACAGAAAATCAATGAGGAAATATCAGCCTTAAATAGCCAAATGGACATAATTGAATTTTACAGAGCTTTTCATCTCAGATAACCAGAATATGTACATTTTTTTTCTAGCATGTATAGAACATTCTCAAGAAAAGACCATATGTTCGGGCACAAAACTAGCCTCAAAAAATTTAAGCAGACTAATTTCAAAATAAACATATTCTCCAAGCACAATGCTCTGAAATTGTAAATCAACTGTAAAAAGACAACTATAAAAACCACTCCCTACTAAAAACTGGCTGAGTCAAAGAAGAAAGAAAGAAGAAAGAAAGAAAGAAAGAAAGAAAGAAAGAAAGAAAGAAAGAAAGAAAGAAAGAAAGAAAGAAAGAAAGAAAGAAAGAAGAAAGAAAGAAGAAGAAAGAAAGAAAGAAAGAAAGAAAGAAAGAAAGAAAGAAAGAAAGAAAGAAAGAAAGAAAGAAAGAAAGATCAAATATGCATAGAGACAAGTGAGAATAACAATACATGTCAAAATTTGGGGATGCAGCAAAAGTGGTCATAAGAGGGGATTTTATAGCATTGAAGGTCTCCTGAAGAAACCAGAAAAGTATCTTATAAACAACTTTTCACCTTAAAAGGCCTAAAACAGGAAGAACAAATGAAGCCCAAAGTCAGAAAAAAATTAAATAAAATTAGAGCAGAATGAAATAAAATAGAGAACAAAAAGACAATAGAAGACTCACAAATATAGTGGACAATCTGGTAATAGAGAAAGGGGAATTAGGGGCCTGGGAGAAAGTGGGGAAGAGTTAAAGAGGTACAAATTAATAGTTGACAGATGGTCACAGGGATGAGGAGCATGGCATATAGAATTCAGTCAGCAGTAATATAATGGCTAGGTGTTGAGCCAGAGGAAAGAAAGAGTAATCAAGGGAATCATTACATAAACTATATAAATTTTTAACCAATGTACGGTACACTTGAAACTATTAACAAAATAAAATAAAAAGACAATAGAAAAAAGTAATGCAACAAAGAGTTGGTTCTTTGAAAACATTAATAAAATTGACAGACCTCTGGCTAGACTCATTAAGGCAAAAGAGAAGTGACTTGAATGAACAAAGTCATGACTGAAAGAGGAGAAGTTACAATGGACACCACAAAAGGACTATACAAGAATACTTTGAAAGGCTATACATCACCAGGTTCAATAATCTAAAAGAAATGGACAAGTTCTTAGAATATAAACATTTCTAGACTGAATCAAAAAAAATTAAAAATCTATATAGACTGATCAACAGTAAAAATAAATAATAAATAAAACTGTGAACAAAAACCTACAAAAAGTAAAAGTCCAGGACCAGATGTCTTTCCTAGTAAATTCTACCAAACATTCAAAGATTTAATACCTATTCATCTCAAACTCTTTCATAAAAGAATTGAAGAGTCAATACTTCTTACACATTTTATGAGGTCAATATTACTCTGATACCAAAACCTGTCGAGGGCAACAGAAAAAAAAAAGAAAATTAAAGACCATTATCTCTGATAAATATTTATACAAAAATCCTAAATAAAATACTAGCTAATCTTCCAGTTAAGATGGAAGTCAGTACAAGCTTTGCTCACTTCTTCCAACAACTACATCAAAATTACAACTGAATTATAGAACAACTATTTTTTATTATTTTTGAGACCTACCTGAGGACTGAACAGAACTCTTAAAACTAATGATATAAAGAAGTCACATGGAAACTAGTAAGAGGGGTGGAGACACAAAAGAGGCTGGCCAACACCCACATGTGGCGATTTAAAATTAGAAGAGATATCTTGGCTGTAGAGATCAACCTTGAGGAGTGAGTGGTCTCAGCCTCACGAAAGGCACTCTGATACACAGTACCAATGCCAGGAAGGAGAGTCCCAGGAACATACAGCTGTGAAAATAAAAAGCAGGGATTTTGTCTGAGACAAAAGGCTGTTGGAGCCTTAGGCATTCATCTTAGAGGGGTTACACAGATGTACTCCCTGATGCACTCACTGACTCTGAGCTCCAGCACTTAAGCAGCAGCTTGAAAAGCACCATGGACATGAAAAAACTGAATTGTCTGGCCTCAGAGTGAGGGCTACAGAAGAAGCTCTCTCTCAGACAGAGGTATTGACAGGTGCCATTTTTTCTTTGCTGATTCCTCTCCACCCCCAGCCTACAGGCACAGGTGGGCACCTTATCTGAGTCCCTATCAACTTGGATAACATCACTTACCTGAAACTGATGATTCCCTGAGACCCTGCCACACCCAACCTGTACACTGAAACTATTTCAGAGGCTGTTTCACTCAAACTGCTGGCCTCTGTCCATGCTGTGGATGTTCCTAAAATCTCTCAAAGTTTCACAAATCCTCCAAAAGCAGCAGCTTACCTTGGCATGCTCTGTATCTCTTGCCAAGCAACTGCAATTCTAGCACTAGTGGCAACCAGACACAGTTCATAGCATTGCCTCTTCCAGGTACCTCCAAGCCCAACACAGGCAGATACCAATCATAGATCACTTTGTAGTTCCTACAAGGTGGCTCTAGGACAGGAATAGTCAGCAGCTAACCTTGGCCTGCACCAAGAATCCTTCCCCCTATCCCCAAACAAGTGGCCAGGTTCAGACTCCATCACAGCATCACACAATGAGCTCCAAAAATGACACACCTAAAGAATGGACTGTCAGTCACTAGAGCTCTACTATAGAGTGATGTCAAGTCTTGTACAAGAGCTTGTCCACTATAATCATAGCCAGTCCTCACAGCCATTCATCTTGAGGGTCAGTCCTACAAACTGACATGAAAAAAGCAACCAAGTCTCAATTACAACAGGAGGGAACACACAACCCACACAAAGAACACAACTGGAGCACCCACCTCGTGACAAGGGAGTCTGAATCACTGTACCACTCCCCCAAGAAACCAGTGACATAAATCCATCCTGCCAACTGAAAGATATAGCAGATCTTCTTAATACATAGAAACAATCACAGAGAGGCAGCCAAAATGAGAGAAAAATAAACATGTTCCAAATGAAAGAACAAAACAAAACAAAAAATCTCCAGGAGAAGAACTAAACAAAGTGGAGACAAGCAATCTACAGATACAGAGTTCAAAACAATGGTTATAAGGATGCTCAGTGAACTTAATGGTAGAATACATGATCTCAGTGGGAACTTAAACAAAGAGATAGTAAGCATAAAAAAGGACATAGAAATTATTTTAAATAAGAGTTAAAAATGAAGAACATCATAACTGAAATAAAGAATACACTAAGTTGGAGGTATCACACTACCTGATATCAAACTATATTACTAAGCTATAATAATCAAACAGTATGGTACTGGCATAAAAGAAAACATAGATCAATGGAATAGAACAGAGAGCCCAGAAGTAAATCCACACGTATACACATTCGATATATGATTTTTAAAAAAGGCAAGAATATATGATGGGATAAAGACAGTCTCTTCAATAAATGATGCTAAGAAAACTGGACAAAAAAATAAAACCTTCTTACCATATACAATAATAAACTCAAAATAGATTAAAGACTTAAATGTAAGACCTGTACCATAAAACTTCTAGAAGAAAACATAGGCAGCAAACTCTCCAATATTACTATTACTAATTTTTTCTATCTCCTCAGACAAGGAAAACAAAAAATAAAATAAATAAATGAGACTACATCAAACCATCAACAAAACAAAAAGGCAACCTACTGAATGGAAGAAGACATTTGCCTATCATACATCTGACAAGGGGTCAATATCCAAAAAATACAAAGAACTCATATAGCTCAACAGCAAAAAACAAACAATTCAATTTAAAAAAATGGTCAGAAGAACTGAACAGATACTTCTCCAAAGAGGACATTCAGATGACAAATAAACATATAAAAGATGCTCACAATCACTAATCATCAGAAAAATGCAAATCAAAATCACAATAAGATATCTTCGCAAACCTGTCAGATTGGCTGTCATCAATAAATCAAAAAACAATAAATATTAACAAGGATATGGAGAAAATGTAACCCTTGTACACTGTTGAGCTTACAAATTGGTAGAGCCACTATGAAGAACAGTTTGTAAGTTCCTCAAAAAATTAAAAACAGAACCACCTTTAGACCCAGCAATTGCACTTCTGGTTATTTATCCAAAGAAAATCAAAACACTAGTTTGTAAAGATTTATGCATCCCTATGTTCATGACAGCGCTATTCATGTAGCCAAGATATAGAAGGAACTTAAATGCCCATCAATTGATGATTGGATAAAGAAGTTATGGTACATATATACAATGAAATATTACTCAGTCATTACAAAAAAAAATGAAATCTTACTGTTTGCAATGACATGGATAGACTTAGAGGGTATTACGCTGAGTGAAATAAGTCAGACAAAGAACAATGAAAAGCATATGATTTCACTTATATGTGTAATCTAAGGAACAAAAGAAATTAACAAACTAAATGAAAACAGACTCACAGAGGAAAAACTGGTGATTGGAAGACTGAGTGAAAAAGCTGAAGGGTTGAAGAAGTACAAATTGGTAGTTGCAGAACAGTCATGGAGAGGATAGCATAGGGAATATAGTCAATATTATTGTAATGGTTTTTTCACTTCATAAATTAATAAATGTGTAACCATTGTATTATACACCCATAACTAATATAAAATAATAAACAATTAAAATTTAAAAAATGATAAAGAAAAACAAATCTCTAGTTCTTTCTTAGCTCATGTGATTTTATAGCAGAACACAGACTTTTTTCTGGGAACTTAATGGTCTCAATGATGAATGTAGGTTACCTGTATAGAATTTGAACATAGAATTCTCTTTTCTTCGAACATGCAAGTATCTTCCCATGATTTTTTAATAATGGTATTTCTCTAATAGTTTTACTATTAAATATTCAATCCAAGATGAAGATCTCAGGAAAGGAGATAAGTCTATGATAGCGTTGCTCTTCTACTAGTTTCTTACAGAGTCCCAGGCATATATTTTCCTGTGTTTCCCTAAGCTTGGGAGTCTTTTAATCTTAGACTCTAACTTTCCTCTGCTTTACCCTACTTGATAAGAGCCCTCAGTGCATCTAACTATGAATGAGTTTCTTCATGGCCTCAAATTATGTTTATTTTACTAATCCAAGGGAATGAGAAAAATTGTTCACCTTATTTTGTAAACCCACCAGAACAGAATGACTAGTCTTGTTCAGAGTTGAGAAACCTCTAAACTAATATATTTCTATCAGAACATCATAAACACATGTTATATAAAATCTTCAAAAGGAAATAAATACCTAAAAGGTTTTCAGATACAACTTTCTTTAACTTTTGTGGTTCTATTCTTAATGATAGACCATACTGAAAGCCTAAACAATACCATGAAAGGTTGGCAGAATAATGGCCCCCAAAGATATTTGCATCCTAATTTCTGGAGCCTATGAATATGCTATGTTACATGGCAGTGGAGGATTAAGGTAACATATGGAATTAAAGTTGCTAGTCAACTGACCTTAAAATATGGAGATTAACCTGAATTATCAGAGTGATCCCAGTGTGATCACAAGGATCTTAAAATTTGAAGATGGAAGGTAAAGAGCCAGTACAAGAGTGATGCAATATGAGGAGGACTCAACCTGATGCTGCTGGATTACACAATGGAAGAAGAGAGCCAAGAGCCAAGAAATGTGAACAGCCTATCTAAGCTGAAGAAAACAAGTCCCCTAGAGCCTTCATGAAGGAATGAGTGCTACTGACATCTTGATTTTAGCCCAGTTAGACCCCTGTAGAACTTCTGATATATAAAAATGCAAGAATTTGTGCTGTTTTAAACCACTAAATGTGTAGTAATTAGGTACAGCAGCAATGGGAAACTAACATGTCATGATAAAGTAAAAGATTTTGAGAAATATTTTTTAATTATTTTTTTAAATTCTATCTTGATTCTCTAGATTATTAATAAAACTTCAACAATATAAATTGCAAGAACATGGTTGGTGTTAGTCTTCATTTTTCTTCTTATTCTCTTCCTAGCCCTTTCCTGTTTTAGTTTCCATGTGATTGTGAGTTATAATTTCAACTTAAGTTAAAAGACCACAAAATGGAAAGCTATTATGAAAGCTTCCCTCAAATTGCTGAGTCCTGGGAAGCAGAACCATGTGAATGCTTTTTTGGTTTGACCCAGTTAATTTTCTTTTAATTGGTAGCCTTTGGATTATTTATTATAAATACACGATGTAATAACCACTACTTTTTAATTGTTAATATATTGGGATCAAAGCAAATCATAGACTGAATTTTTTTATTCATTAAAATTTTTCTTAGAATACGTTATGATACACGGCAGTGAAGAATTAAAGTAATGAGCTCATTTTTTAAAAAACCATTTTCTTGATCTTATTGTTTGCAGTGAGTTCTTCTGCATTTGATGAAAACCTCTCAGATAGTTCTCTTTCTGGTATCTCTGAGGAGATGCCACATACTTGTCACCTAAATCCTGGTGCTAGATATAAGAAAAGATGGAGTTGTCCTTCAGGAGAGTCCTCAGGATACTGACTTATTTTCACACAGCCCAAATTCCAGATGAGATGAATGTTGAATCAGAGATGTTGCAAAAGAGTTTAATTGTCATGCAAGAAGCCAGCAGTAGTCTTAAAACTCAAAGAACAATCTTCCTTGTCCTCTGTGTATGAAAGAAAGAAACTGACTCCACACTGCCTTCAGTCCTTTCACTTGTCCTTCCAAGTGGAGCACTCTTCACCCCATGTCACAAGCCCTCCACAAGTAGATCCTGCTCTGAGCAACCTTCCTGACACCACTAGAGACCTGAGCATCTTCCTCTGGGGCTTGTGGTGCATCTGACACTGTACAGTAGTTAGTGATCCAATTAATGTTATCAAAGCACTATGCTAGGGCCACAAAGGGCAAGCATAACTGAGTCTGAGGAAACAGAGGCTTAGGCACCAACGGAGACATTTCTGGTGATGAAGTGAAGTACCTGAGCCTTGAGGCCTCAGTGCTCAATAAATTTACAAGATCGTTGCCACCAGTAACAGCACACACATACATACCACATCACATACATGCTCACATATGCAGACACATACACACACATAAAACCCAAGACTTCACCTTTCTTCCTCTATTATCCTATTCAGCCCAACAAATTTCCACACTAAATTCCCAAATAAACCTCACAGTTCTTGAGTGCTGGGTCTTCCTCTTATCATTCTCTCCTCAGCATCTGCCACATACTAGTTATTCAGAAATAATTCACTGAAGTTGCTTCCTAATTTAGAAGAAGAGAGAACCATAAAATGAGCAGTGCCTTTTTAGTGATATCTCAGTGCCTTTAGTGATATTTTAGTGATATCCTAATGAGAAAATTAATGCATGGGGATTGGGGAAACTGAAAAAGTTTTTGACTAATATGCTTCCTGATACATTGTTTGATAAGAAATAATATAAATGAAACATGTAAATTGGGATATAATATTACAAATTGAGTGACTATCAATATCAGTTGACTTTTGTAGTTTATTATAAAAACTTTAGTTAATAAAACATTTTCACACATATTATCTTATTTGACTTTCACAACAGTTCTGAACTGTACATAGAACAAGTATTATAATTTCCATTTTTCATATTCATAAGAGGAAGCTCAGAATGGGGTTGAGATAGGAATTCTAGCATAACCAACTCAGATCAAGGCTATTCACACTGTATATATTTAAATTCTTCTTCTTGTTCCTTAAAACAAAAATGTGGTTCATGTAAAAAGTGTATGATTAGAAAAATAAGTAAATCCAAAATAATTCCAGAGGCTGATGTCCATATTTACCCAATTCATAGTGAAAGTGTATTTCTCCCTCACTTCAAAAAGTGATTACTTAAATAAGAATTGGCATGGTTCCTTATACAACTAGCAAAAGCTTGATATTTTTTAAAAAATGATATTAATATGAATAAAGGCAGATCAATTGACTGACTCAGAATTACTCCTAGAAGAAAACATATGCAAAAATATTGACGTTGGACTTGGTAATGACTTTTTGGATATGACATAAAAATCACAGTCCACAAAAGCAAAACTAAACAAGTGAGACTACATCAAATTAAAAGGCTTCTGCACAAAAAGGAAACCATAAACAAAATGAAAAGGCTACCTAAGGAATGGGAAAAATATTTGCAAACCATATATCTGATAAAGTTATCATCCAAAATATATAAGGTACATGTACAACTCAGTTAATAAAAAAAGAACTTTATAAATAACCTGATTAAAAAGTGGCCAAAGGTCTGAATAAACATTTTTCAAAAAAAGACATATGGATGACCAATGAATACATAAAAAGATTCTCAATATTACTAATCATCAGAGAAATGCAAATCAAAACCACAATGAAATATCACCTCACACATTTTAGGATGGTTATTATTAAAAAGATAAGAGATAACAAATGCTGGCAAGAATGTGGGGAAAAGGGAGTCCTGTGCACTGTTGGTGAGAATACAAATTGGTACAATCACTGTGGAAAACAATATCGGAGACTTCTCCAAGAATCAAAAATAGAACTACTATATAATTTAGCAGTCCCACTTCCTGGTATTTATCCAAATTAAATGAAATCGGTATCTCAAAGAGATATCTGCACTCCCACATTCATTAATGCTTCATTCACAATAGCCAAAATATAGAAGCAATCCAAGTGTCCAGGATTGAATGAATTTATAATAATAATTGATTATATTCTACCTTCTGGTCACTTCCAGGTGACTGAAGGACATTCCTTCTTTGCCTAAAGTAGGTGGGCAATACTTTACTCAGGGCATGGATACTCAGGACTCCTCCTTTATTTTATTCATTAAAGAATAAAGGGAAAATCCAATATTGGACCTTCAGTAGATCTCCAAGTTGATTACAGAGAATCAGGCTAGCCTCCCATAAATTCAATGGGCTTAATATTCAGTTAACCTCTGCTGTCTGTTCAGCTGGCTAAAGCACCCAATGCAGTGCTCTCCCCTAACCCTCTCAAAGCCATCATCTCTGGTTTCCTGGCTTGGGCTTCACACCCTATATACATATCTGAATAATTCCAACCCATGGTTCCACCTGCCAAGTACATTGCTGCTGGCTCCCAAATGTAGGTTTCTTCATTCTAAAATCCAGACAGCACTATTTCAAAATCAGTATGTTCACAAACAAAAGACAAGTGCTTCATCTTTTTTTTCCCAAACCTGTCTATTCAAGGTCAGCTACATAATTTGCTGCACCCAGTAAAAAATGAGAGTGCAAAGGAGTCATTAAGTACCTAAAACATACAGCTTTTTCATTTCCTCCATGGCTTCATTTTCTCTTCCTCTCCCTCCACCCCTTCGTCATGGTGTTTGTTATTTGCTATTTAAAATTTCTCTAGGTAAACAAAAATTACAACTTTAATCATTAGCATAAATTTAATGGCTAATCGTTATATTATGAAAAATAAGTTTTAATGAAGATACAGGAAGATGAAATTCATATGAAGAGGAGTTCTGGTCAAGATGGCAGAGTAGGTAAATGCTGTACTTGTCTCCTCCCACCACCACATCAAAATTACAACTATAGTGATGTTGAAAACAAAGAAGAGTGAGAGACATCACCAGATCTCTCGCCTTGAAACAACAATAAACTGAACACCTAAAACTCAACAAAAAAAACACCCAAACTGCACACCAGCATGTCTGGGCATGGGACCTACACATAAGAGCTACCACAGGTCAGAACCCTGGGAGTTGGAGAGTAGAGTGGGAGAAACAAAGAAGTTGCCTCTCACAGCTGGAGCTCCCTGTAGGAGGAGGGGGAGGGGAGACGATGCAATGGGTTCTCTGAACAGCCTTGCCTGGGAGAGCCGTGAGCTCCACACAGCCAGCAGCAGTGCCCAGGCATCAGGGCAGGAGGCAGAGAAGTGGGGGTAGCAAAGAAGTGGGACAGCAGAGAAACAACAATTGATTATTACCAGCTGCAGTTGCAAAATTGAGAGGCTGAGCGGTACGCCCCATCCTTCACTGCGAGGCTGAGTGGTACTCCCCATCCTCTAACCCATAGGGCCAATCATTCATAAATTTTCAAGATCAAACACCACAGAGCCCAAGGAATATCTGAGCAAATGCTACTGAAAACTGTCGCTAACAAAGACAAACACTGAGAATAAGGGTAGCAAGCATGATTGAATATCTATTTTTTTTAAAAAGTCATTGTTAAGAATTCATGTAAAGCAGAGTTCCAAGAGGTTTAGTTAGACTCCATCTACTGGGAAAACTAAAAACAAAAACTAAACTAAACTAAACTAAACTAAACTAAACTAAACTAAACTAAAAACACGTCTCTTTTGCAAAAGGCTAACGAGAGACTTTTACATAATAAATCTTTCTGGAAAAAAGGAAAAGCAGAATGTACTTCCATTATGCCCAGGCAAAGAATTAATCCATTAAACACCATGAACAGCCAAGGTGACAAGGCAGCTCATAAAGAAAGAGCAAACTCTCCAGAAAATAGCCTTAAAGACATTGATATATGCAACTTAAGTGACAGAGAATTTTTTATGGTACTTCTGAAAAATCTCAATGAGATCCAAAAAATTTCATATCAACAATCCAGGAATTAAAAAAAAAAAACTAAATGAGCAGAATGAGTTCTTCAGGAAGAAGACTGAAACCTTTAAAAAGAACAAAATAGAACTTCTGGAGGTGAAAAATACACTGCAAGGATTGAAAAATGAAGTAGCAAGCTTGGGAAATATAGTCAATCAAATGGAGGAAAGAATCAGAGACTCCAAAGAAAGAAATCTAGTTATAAACAAAAAGAAGAAGGGAAAAACCAAAGGATAAAAAATAATGAAAGAGAAATACAAGAATTAGCTGATACCATCAGGAGAGGAAGCATAAGAATAATGGGCATTCTCAAAAAGTAGGAAATGTAGCAGAGATTAGAAAAAATTTTTAGACAAAGAGTTGACAAGAATTTTCCAAATCTAAGAATAAGCTGGAGCTTGGAATTCAAGAAGTCAACAGAACACCCAATCATCTCAACCCAAAAATGCCTTCTCCAATACATATTGTATTAAAATTATCAACAATTAATGACAAACACAGAATTCTCAAGGCAGCCAGGGAAAAGAAGATGATAACGTATAAAGGAAAACCCATTAGATTATCATTGTACTTCTCAACACAAACCTTACAAACTAGAAAGGAATGGAATCCAATATTCAAACTATTAAATGAAAGAAATGATTAGCCAAGAGTAATATATTCAGCAAAGCTCTCCTTTAGATTTGAAGGAAACATAAAGACTTTCCTAGACATACAAAAACTGAAGAATGCAATCTTGTCTGATCTCGGTAGCTAAGCAGAGTCAGGCCTGGTTAGTACTTGGATGGGAGTATACCTAGAAAGACCTTGAGCTATAAGTGTAAGAAATAAAATAAAATAATAAAAAATAATAAAAGTTGGAATTCTCCACTACAAGGCCTGCATTACAGGAAATACTGAAAGGGGTCAGTTCACCAAAAATAAGTGACAAAAAAAAAAATACGTAACTTAGGTGACTAGCAGGCACATAGAAGCAGAGAACTGTGACCCTTACTAAGAATGGGGTATTATAACCTTGAACAATAAGAAGAGATTTGCTATAGCAAGATAGCAATGAACATTCAGCATACATAGGGACAAACTGAGACAAAGATGACTAAAAAGGGGAGGACTGAACGATCCAAATTCAAAATGGAAATGAAGATAAAGCACACACAGAAGAAAATGAACCACTGTGTGTGTGTGTGTGTGCGTGTGTGTAGTTATAAATACATATAACTATCCTTTACATATTTGCAATGGTAACCACAAACCAAAGATTCAAAACTGAAGAAGTATAAAACATAAGACAAGAAGGACCAGAGGAAAAACCAAACCAAACCAAAAACAAAAAAAAAAGAAAGAAAGAAAAGAAAAGAGAAACACAAGGACAAGGAAGCAATAGAAACACAGAGCTATCAGAAAGCAAAAGATAAAATGGCTATAAAAGGACCTTGTATTTCAATAATCCCCCTAAATGTAAATGGACTGAACTCACCAATAAAAAGGCTCAGAGCTGCAGATTGAATCAAAAAACAAAACCCAGCTATACACTGCCTCCAGGAGACACATCTCAGTTACAAAGACAAATATAGACTTCAAGTGAAAGGATGGAAAATGATATTTCAAGCAAACAACATTCAGAGAAAAGAGGGAGTAGCAGTATTAATATCAGATTAAACAGATTTCAAAATAAAAAAGTTAAAGAAAGATAGTAAGGGACACTTCTTAATGATAAAGGAAATCATACACAAGAAGACATACACTTATTAATATCTATGTTCCCAATCAGGGAGCCCCGAAATATATAAAGCAATTACTAACAGAACTAAAAGGATGAAAATACTATCATAATATGTGACCTAAATACCCCATTGTCGGATATGAACAGATCATCCAGACAGAATCAATCAATCAGGAAATAACATCTTTAAATGATACATTAGACCAATTGGACATAATTGACATTTACAGAGCCTTCCATTTCAAAACAGCTGCTTATACATTCTTCTCTAGTGCACATAGAACAGTCTCAAGGATTGACAGCACACTGAGTCAGAGAAGAAATAAAAAGAGATCAAGAGATACATAGGAATGAATGATAATGAGAGTACAACATATCAAAACTTTTGGGTCACAGCAAATGTGGCCATAAAAGAATAGTTCATATCATTACAGGCTTATCTCCAAAAACAAGAAGTAGCCCAGATAAACAACCTAATGCTTCATCTTTAAAAAACTAGAAAAGGAAGAACAAATGAAGCCTACGGTCAGCAGAAGGAAAGAAATAATCAAAATTAGAGTAGAATTAAATGAAATTGGAAAAAAATAGAAAAGTCAATACAAAAAAGTTTTGAGAAGTTTAATAAAATTGACAAATTTCTAGCTAGACTCACTAAATAAAAAAGAGAAAAAACATAAAGAAACAAAATCAGGATGAAAGAGAAGTTATGACAGACATCACAAAAATACAAAGGATCACACAAGAATACTGTGAAAAAGTATATAACACCAAATGTAATAACCTAGAAGAGGCAGACAAGTACTTAGAAAAATACAACCTACCTAGACTGAATGAAGAAGAGCTGGAAAATGTAATTAGACCAATCAGCAGTATAAAAATTGAAACAATCATCAAAAACTTATCAAAAAGTCAAAGTCCAGGACTAGATGGCTTCACCACTGAATTCTACCAAACATTCAAAGAAGATTTAATACCTATTGTCCTCAAATACTTCCAAAAAATCGAAGAGGAGGCAATACTTCCTTTTTATGATGCCAATATTACCCTTACAATGAAACCTTGTAAAGATAACCCAAAAAAAGATAACTACAGACCAATATTTCTCTTGAACACAGATGCAAAATCCTAAATAAGATACTAGCGAACTGAACACAGCAACATATGCAAAAGATTATACACCATGATCAAGTAGGCTTCATCCCAGGGGCACAGAGATGGTTCAACATATGCAAACTGATTAATATGATACACCACATAAACAAATTTAAAAATAAAAATCTATGATTATATCAGAGATGCAGAAAAAGCCTTCAACAAAATACAGCTCCATTTATGATCAAAACACTTAACAAAATCAGTATAGAAGGAAACTACCTTAACATAATGAAGGCCATCTATGACAAACCCTCAGCCAAATTGATATTAATGGTGAAAAACTAAACAAGATAAAGAACAAGGCAAGACTGTCCACTATTGCCACTGTTATTCAGTATAACAGTGGAGGTTCTAACGAATTCAATCAGGCAAGAGAAGAGTATAAAGGCATCCAAATAGGAAATGAAGAAGTCAAACTGTCACTGTTTACAGATGACATGATTCTCAGAGGAAAACTACAAGAAGCAAAAAGCAAATTGAGTAAAGTTTATAGATACAAAAATCGATGTTCAAAATCCATGGAGTTCCTTTATTCTAATAATTAATTGTCAGAAAAAGAAGTGGAAAAAATAATTTCTTTTGCATTTGCAACAAAGAGAATAAGATACCTAGGAAT
This sequence comes from Cynopterus sphinx, assembly GCA_030015415.1. Taxonomy (NCBI): domain Eukaryota; kingdom Metazoa; phylum Chordata; class Mammalia; order Chiroptera; family Pteropodidae; genus Cynopterus; species Cynopterus sphinx. The sequence continues at coordinate 33,766,528 of CM057389.1, read as the reverse complement.
AAATCAAATGAAACATGTGAAAGACCTACATAATGAAAACCATAAGACCCTATTAAAAGAAATCAAAGAAGATACAAAAAAAATGGAAATATATTCCATGTTCTTAGATTGGAAGAACCAGCATACTTAAAATTTCCTTATTACCTAACTCAATATACAGATTTAATGCAATACCCATCAAAATCCTATCAGCACTCTTTAAGGAAACAAAACAAAACAAAAAATCATCAAATTTGTATGCAAGCATAAAAGACACCAAATAACCAATGCTATCCTGAGAAAAAAACAAGGCTGGAGACAAGACTCTGCCTAACTTCAAACTATATTACAAAGCAACAATAATCAGAACAGCACAATAGTGGCAGAAAAATAGACACACAGTTGAGTAGAAATGAATAGAGTACAGAAGTTTATACGGGCAAATAATTTTCAACAAAGGAGCCTACAAGAGACTCACTTCATACTGAAAGACAAAGAGACTGAAAGTAAGGGGTTGGAAAAAAATGTTTCATGAAAATGGAAATGAAAAAAAAACAGACTTTAAAGATAAACCTATATCAAGAGATATAGAAAGATCCAGTAATCCCACTTCTGGGTACTTATTTGAAGACACCCAAAACACTGCTTTGAAGGCACACATGCATCTATGTTCATTGCAGCATTATTTATTATAGCCAAGATTCAGAAATAACCTATGTTTTTCCCAAAAAATAAATGGATAAAGAAGAGGTGGTACAATGAAATATTACTGAGCCATAAAAAAGAGTGAAATCTTTCTATCTGTGACAACATGGATGGACCTAGTGAGTATTATGCTAAGTGAAATAAGTCAAACAGAAAAAAGACAAATACCATATGATTTCACTTAATTGTGAAATTTAAAAACCAAAATTAATGAATAAACAAAAAAAGAGCATACTCATAGATACAGAGAAGAATTTAATGGTTGCCAAATGAGTGGGGTGTTGGAGGGATAGGTGAAAAGGGGAAGGGATTAAGAAGTACAAATTGGTATTGACAAAATAGGTATTGAGATGTAAATAATAGTATAAAAATATAGTCAATAATAGTGTAATAATTATGTATCATATCAGATGGGTACTAGATTTATTAGGGTGATCACTTTTTAAGTTATATAAATGTCTAATCACTATGCTATACACCTGAAACTATAATATTGTATGTCAACTGTAACTGAAAAACAAATTTTTAAAAAAATTTAAAAACTCACATGTGGAATTATGGAAATTACACTATTCACATTTTGTAGCTCATATGTGAACATGTTTTTTGTTCTTACAAAAACAATGGAAACACTACACAAAATAAGCTGAACTGTTTTTATTTTTGCTTCTTAACATGTGCACATTCTTTCAACCCTCCACCTTCTTTTACTGATAAATAAGAACTTTTCCTTTCTTTCAATATCCTCATTTTCAGTGAATACAGGAAAGAACAAGATCAAGAAAGGATATAATAGACTTCTTTGGTCGTTCATATTTCCTAGCACGCCATTGCATTCTTTCTGTGTTCTCAGCAAGTTCTGGTTTGATTGAAAATGGCGGCCTCTTGGGGCTGCCAGTCATAATTATAACAACTTGCACTGTCCTCACTTTGAATGTGTCCACTTAAATTCTGTACTCATGGTCCATCTCAAACATTACATGCCAATGTAATGGCAAGAAACAGACCAGACTGCCTCTTCTCACAAGCATGCTTCATCATCCCATTGGACTTCAATTAGAAAATACAAAGATAAAATTATTTTAATTCAAGATAGTGACAGTTTTAAAGCATAGATTCCTTCTGAGAAGGGGCCCTGTACCTACCCTGACTTCTGTGTCTTAGTGCAGAGCCTCACTGAGCCTGAGTGGTCCAAGCCACCAAACTGGGAGCCATAGCCTCCTCTGTCTAATCTCTCTCCATACACAAGACCTAAGCAAAGCCTGCCATAAGTGTTCCCTTCTCTTTCTGCCTTCCTATTGCCCCTACTTTTTGGGCCCTATAACTTTCAGGTCTCCCACCTCCACTCATGCTTTCTGCCTATTCAGCCTCTGTCATCTTTCTAAAATTAAAATCTGATCATCACAAACACATACACATTGATTAAAACCCTCCATCTCCTATAAGAATCAATCCATTTTCCTCACAATGGCTCAAGCCTTACTCCATGTTGGCCTCTCCAACCTAATCTCTCACCATTCACTTAGGGGGCCCCGCAGGTCCTAGCACATACATTGGTCTCTCATTTCCACCACCACACACTTCCCTCTCTTTCTGCCTGAGCTCAAACCCTGCCCCCACCCCGCCCACTCCTTTACCTGTCCAACTCCTCCTCAGCCTTCTAGTTTCAGTGCAGGGTTAATGGCTCCTGACAACCCCAAACACACACACTTGGATTGTGCCTCTCCACTCTGCTAACATCAATCACAGAGTTTATTAAACTAAACTATATATCAATTTCTTTCCTAATCCGACTTCCCCAGGGAGCAATAAACAACTTGGAGACAGAGACAGTGACTTTCATCCTTTGTTTCCAGTACCAATCTTAACGGTCTTGGATAGAGCGATCTTCATAAGAGGTTTCCTCAAGGACAGTGCCCAAACGATGTCAGAAACTGGGCAGACAGAAAGGCAGACATACCAGCCTCTCCAGCCTGCAGTAGCTCACCTACAAATTTTCTCACTTTCACATTAAAATTTTTTTGATGTCATAAAGAAAATCATGAAAAATTTTAACAAAATTATTATATTTTATTGTTTCATGAGGACTTGCCAAAATGATACAAATTGTAGTGTGGTGAAATGGGAAAATGTACTCCTCTGAAGGTCAGGAGAAATTAGTTTTACCAATTAAATGCTGTGTTTTGGAGCAAATAACATAACTTTTCTAGGGTTTGGTGTGTTTGTCTTTTAAATAAAAAGATTGTATTAGATGATAATAATAATACATGTACTTACAAAGCCACCTGCTACATCTAGGCATTGTTCAATATATGATCTAACTTTTCTCACAACAACCCCATTTTACAAATGACTTAACTGAGACTCAAAGGCTAAATATTTATACCTTCTGGTACTGGTAAAGCTGTGATTATTAGGAATCATGGTGCTGTACCCCACTCCTATTTTCTGAACGTAATAAAATTCCATTTCAAAACTGTCACTTTGTCGATCCCCTAGAAGGGTATAAAGAAGCTGACAATACAGGTGTCTTCGGTTGGCACACACTGCCCTGGGCCCTCCAGTTTAGTCTAATTCAATTACTTCTGATCCTTCCACTCTGCAACTCTGTCTAAAATTGTAGCTCTGAAATTCTATGGTTCTCATATAACTTCTGAGTAATTCTTACCAGTCCTTTGTCATACTCTTTTTCCCTTCTATCTTAAACCCCAGGATGGATAAATATTGCATTATAGTATGGCAAACCCCAATTCTCCAGAAATAGCACATCTCCAAAAGTAGCCTAAGCCAAGTGTGTATCTCACCCAGCTTTCCCAGGTGACACCCAACTAGGAGACACAGCTCACTCTGGAGAAGATCAAAAAGCAGCGAGAACCAAACTGCTAGAGCAGACTAAATTCTAGAATCAGATTACCAATCAGCCAATTATGGAGGCGATGCTGAGTGAGGCAGAAGGCTTTTAGGTGAGCAAGAACAAGTGTTTGAACAAGGCTTTCCCACCCTGCTGACTGTGGTTTTGTTCTCACACTGACTCCAATGCAAGGAAACAGAAGCAGCAGCCAGGAAAATGGGGTATCTTGGCAGCCCCACCACTGGTTTCTCAGAATTGCTCATGTCTTCCTCCAAACGAACCTCAGGAGAACCACAATTTTAAAACTTACTTCATTTGGAATAACCAAAATTATTTTGACAGTTTTCTGGAAGAAGGAAAAAAAGGAGAATAAGTTCTTTCCCAACTCCCTCCACATGACAAAAAGAAAAATTACAGCATAAAGCATATTGGAGCCAGTTACAGAAATACATTTGAAGATCTTCAGTGTTGCACAATGTGTATATTTGGAGAAGTAATGTGAGGCTAAGTAAATGTCTGGAGACTTTATTTAAATGTCTCTATCTTTGCCTGGGCTAAGTGGCACTTCAGAAACATAGGAAAGGCCTTTGTTTCCTCCATGACGTTAGGAAACGGAGTGCAAAGCGCAAACTTCAGGGAATCCTAGATGAACAGAGTTGTTCCTATTTTAGGAGTATGAGCAGTTTGCTTCAGTTAAATATATATATTTAGCATAATTTACAAGTTTCTCCTTTGGCAAGTCCCCATAATTTACCCAAAGCACAATTTCCAACTTGCATAATATTCTCATACATTTGCATCTTTAATGCTTTATCATTTCATATTACTGCACATTAAGAAAGGCATATCAAAACTAGAAATATCCCAGGGAGGTCAGCTAAAGTGTTGGAAATTTCATATGAGAATAATTTGGAAAAATGATGACATGACAAAGCATAAATGATCAAACTATGTAATATCACAAAGGGTAACAGGAATCAAATGTGAAAATGTTCATAAAGTTCCAGAATTTCTGGGAAGAGGGGCATGCTGTGAACATCAAGGGGATGATTTAGCATAGATAAAAGGAGTAGTGGATAATAAATGCTTAACACATAAAGTTCTGAACCCTCAGGTGGTTATTTAGACTGCTAATCCTGTTCCTTCATTCATCCATCTAATCTATGTATTCGTCAACATATATTTACAGATTGAGAACAGACCCTTCCCTCAAAAAGTTCATGATCTCAGGAGAAACAAGGTTCAAGTCAATTGTGCACACATTTGGGGGCATCTACTAATTGCCTGGAGTGATGCTAGAGGTAGTTCACAGGATGGGTGTTGTGACAGAGGTTAAGCACGGGACATGAGGAAAGCACATAGAAATGGTCAACAGAGCCAGATGGAAGTGCATAGGAAGGACCCAAAAATTTTCCTGAGAGAAGCAATGCCTGAGTGGAATCTTAAAAGATGATTAGAAAACTATCAAGCAAAGGGGGAGGGGAGGTGGAAATGTCAACGAATAGAACATTTCTGATTGCTGGGCCCTGACTAGACCCAGAGACAACAACCAGCTAGACCTCTCAACAGCTCCCTGCAGTGGCCTGTAATTAATGACTTTTCTCTCACCTTCCAAGATGTCCAAAACCTTCACATCTCAGCTTCTCTCCTAATGTGCAAGGAACTTCCTACAATGAATCTGTTATTCCACATTACGCAAAATGGTGCTTCTTCATCAAACCCTGACATACACAAGTTGTATATAACCTCTCACTTCCCACTTTCTTACCAATGCTCTTCAATAAAAATTTTGTTTCCAATTCTCCTGAAAAGGTTTTTTAAGGTCACCTGAGACCTCAAAATTTCCAACCCTTTAGCTAATTATTTGTTCTATAGAACTTGTTGTTTGAGAGCATTTGAAACCATTGATGACTGGCTCCTGCTTGAAAGATTGTTTTTCTTTCATTCTCCCCTGGCTACTTCTTTTATGTGTGTGTGTGTGTGTGTGTGTGTGTGTGTGTGTGTGTGTGTGTGTGTGTATACATATATGTATATATATGTATGTGTGTGTGTATATATATATATATATTTGTGCTCTCTTCCTCTTCCTAGTCTCCAATTTTTTGAGTGCCTCAGGACTTGGTTCTTGTTTTTCATCCTTTCCCTGCCTATACTCTCTCTCTCTCCAGCCAACCTCACTCTGTTGGGCTATAAATGTTGTCACTGTTGGGGTCACCCAATCTCCTCATTTTCATCTTCCAACTGAGCTCCTACACAAATCTGGAACCATATTCCTAATACCTCTGGAATGATGTCTAATAGGCATTTATAACCAACCAGCTAAAAACCAAACTACCCCTCTGGCCCTCAAATCCTGCCCTCTGCCAGTCTCCCACAGCTCAGCGATCACTATGACACAATTGCTCAGGCCAGAACTCTGAGAGTTTTTTTAGTTCTTTGCTTTCCTCACCCCACTACGCCCACATCGGAAATTCTGATATACTCCTCCTCAAAAATATCCTAAGTAGAACTCCTTTCCACATCTATTGCTTTCATCCTAACTGGCATTTTCCTCTCCTCTCTAGAATACTGCAACCTCTTCCTATACCTAATCTAAAGAGTCTTCATGCCCACTCTCATGTCTAGCCACCCTTTACACAGCAGTGAAAGTGTTGAACTATCTGTTCAAACTTCCAAATGCTTCCTATTGCAGTTACCAAAACATTTATACTTCCATGCAAACCATATCTCTTCTATTACCCTGACTTCATTTCCTATCATGAGCATTATGGTTGCCAACCAAATATCTAGTACACACAGATACTGTTGTGGGGCATGTAAACAATAATATAAATGGAGTCACTTTAAAATGGACCTGGAGCTGCCAGAGGAACTGCCTAGCATGTCTCGTGTCTCAAACCATTGAAATGTTAAAACAAGACAAAATAACCTTTGGACTGAGCATAAGCAATCTTGCTTCCCAAAGAACTGAAAAGGTAACAAGAAAGTAGTTATTGGACTGATGGCTACTGGAATGAAAACTTAAAACATTGTTTAGAATTAGCATCACTATGTTATGTTACCTGCACTAATAGAAATGCCTTCCTTCTATTAATTGTTCCTTTCTCTTTCTCATAAATACCCATTGCCTTTGTCTTCTAATTGGAACACTATTTGGGTTTTTATCTGAATCAGTGCATCCTAAATAGCTATTATTGATCTCAAATAAATGCTTGTTGCCTCTCACTTTGAAAGGCCTTTCATTTCTAGGTTAAGAATGTAACTTGGTATAGTGATAGTCTGTTAGGTCTACTATAGCAAAATATCACAGACTGGGTGCCTTATAAACAGAAGAAATTTATTTCTCAATTCTTGAGGCTAGAAGTCTGAGATTTGATAACAGCATGGTCAGATGATGTGTAAGTCCCTCTACACTTCTCTTCCAAATCCCACACCCTTTCTTATGTGTGGCCATTATGAATACCTGGCTGAATATTCTTCCACTGCTTTCCTATGAATTTACATAAATTTTATTCAGTGGTTACTGAGTGCCTATCTTCCAGACCCTTTGTATATATAGATTTTTTTGCTTTTTTTGAGATAAACAAGAATTTCAATTAATATATGTTGAAATTTTTTTCTATATCTGTATCCATAGTTTTCTATGTCTTTATCTAACTTAGTTTTGTAATGTCACATAAAATTTCATAAGATATGTGTATGTACCAAAAATTCCTTACTATTCCTCTGTTGGTGTTCAGACATTAAGGTTGTTTGCAATTTTCACTGTGTACTAATGCAAGGTATATTTAATTTCTATTGATCTTATCCTCATATGCAAATATTCATGTAGACTGTATTCTACAAATGGAATTGCTGGCTCAAATATGTGCATTTTTAATTTTTTTTGATCCTGTCAAATTTTTATAGCCATTGCCAAAATGCCATTTAAACAGCTGCACTAATATGCACCACTGAATAAAAGGGCACATTTCTCTGTGTCCTGACTAACCCCAGATATGATCTCTATCTTCTTAACTTTTGCCAATCAAACTAGTAAAATATACTGTATGTTTTCATTTATAATCCTCTAATGATTAGGGAGATTGATCATCTTTTCAGTATTTATTGGTCATAATTTTTTTTCCAGGGCTTGATTTTGTCCCTCCTTCTGATTGTTGCCTTTTTCTTATTGATTTGTGTGAGCTCTTTAAATATTATGACTATCACACTCTTTCACTTATATGTGTGGCAAATATATTTTCTCCTGATCTTTGGTTTGTGTTTTAGCTTTTTTGTGGTATCTCACTAATCAGAAGTGGTTTGAGTTTATACTTTGGGTTTTTTTTCGGTCAAATCTGTCAGTCATTTCATCAATGTTGTTTGGATTCTATTTATTTAGTGAATTCCTTATGACTCTCAAGGTTATAAAAATATTCTTCTACAGTTTCTTTTAGCACCTTTTAAAGTTTTGTGTTTTTCATTCCAGAAATTATTTCCTCTAGAATTTACTTTTGTATTTGGTGAAAGGCAAGACCTAACTTTTTTTCTACTAGGTAGGCAATTTCCCCAAAGGCACTTATTGATGGTTAATCCTTTCCCTATGATTCACCATGCATTCTCCTCCTCAATTCTACATATTTTAGGAACAAATTTTCTTATTTCCAATTACAGGTGGTATGGTAGCCTTTGAGCCACATCGTTTGGGGGAAAAAAAAATGGCCAATGAAAAAGTATTCGAGATATAAACATATTTTCAAATCTTACTAGAAGTCCACCAATAGTTTCCAGTCTCTGTCAACTTTCCTTCAGCCTCAAATCCCTTTCTCCTCTATTGGGAAAACCTAGCTGGAGGAGATGGCCTGATTGCCATGTTAACCAGACAAGGCTTCCTCCACAGTTGCTGCCCTCAATAGTTGAGGGGCTGAGTGACCACTGGCACAGCAACAGCTCAAGGAAAGCTAGGTGAAATTATCATGTCTCCATTAATTATCTTCCAAGGCAGCTTCTCTGTAAATTCCTTTTTGTCTTTTAACTGATGTTTGCAAGTTGTCAGGGCTTAATGTAAGAACAGGAGTATTTCAAAAGAACAAGTCTTCTTCCTAATAATAAAGAAAATTGGGAGAGATTAGCCAAATCATAGTATTCTAGAGGTGACATGGCTTTCATTATATTTTCAAAAGAAAAGAAAATACTTTATTACTGCATACTGTTTTGGGTAAATCAAACCCATGTGCTGTGGTTCATTCCTGTTTTGTTACTGTCCTAAATGCATGACTGCCATCTGGCAAAGTTTCCTTCTCACAGTAAATAGATCAAATTTTTTTTTTTTACTGTGTATGCAAATAACTTTGTTTCAAATCTCATTGATGTAGTTGATATGGTTATATTTCTGTTTATTTTTATTATAATTTTTCAAATTTCTCGAAGACATTCCTTCTGCCCTCCAAGGTATCCTTGTGTATAGAAACATATTTTTAATTTTACCATCTTTAAAAGACCTACCATTAACCAGACAACACACAAGAATTCAGACAAATGATTCAAAATGAGCAATTGCATTTTAGACCTTTGACATAGAAGATTGCCTAAATGGGCCAAATACATGAATAGCATGAATGTCTATTGAGCCAAAAAAAAATGTTACAAATGCTAAGTTCCAGGATCCAACATATACACCTGCCATCTGTAGAACATGTTCTTCTGAATAACTTTGCTAGTACTGATGGTGATCCCTAACTCTCTGTTATAACCAAACATGATACTATTGGCTGAAACACGAATTTAGACTCTTCCTATGTGAAGCAGAGTTTGTCGCCATGCCAAGGTGACTGTCCATTTTTACATTAATAAAGGAACTTTCTCTAATCAGCTGAGTAAAGCAGCTCAGAACTTAGTTGTCACCAGAGCTCATGGGGAGACAAGTTTCTTTTCAATTCAGTGATTCAAGATAAGCTACAGTTTTTAAGAGGATGATTCACTAAATTCACTCTTCTTAACAAAAGAGTTGGTGCTATAGATTGCACCAATACAAGTGTGTCCTTAATAATATTATCTCAAGGACCTTTTTTGAGAACAGTTGCTTTCAAAATTCATAGTACATAAGTCTCATCTTGGGTAGCTTGTAAAAATGTCAATCCAGGTTTGTCCTAGGTCTTTTAATTCAGGGGCTTGGACTAGGCCCCTGAGTCTAGCTTCAGGACTGTGCAGTCAGTAGTCTATGGGCCTTGCTCTGATAGAAACCGGTGCCACAATTTTAGATGAAAAGTGAAAAGCCTGAGAGAATGACAGACCCAACAGAGGGTAACAGTACAGCATGGCGGCTACACAGCATGGTACCTCCAACATAGCTCCAAGTGGTAAACTAAAGCCGCAGGCAGAACAAATACACTCCAGTTACATGCTTTATGACAGAACTTTTGTAGTTCAAAAGGAAAACAAACTATAACTTCCTTCAGGCTGCTTCTAGGCAAAAAGATAGCCTCCAATTTCCTGCATTTGCATTATTTTTTTTTCTGTGTAGATTTGCTATTCACCAGATCAGTCTAGTGTACATGATGAAGTGGTAAACTTTCTCCAAGTTACTGAAGCCAGCGAAGGTGCATCCTCCTTATGCTTCAAATCTCTCTGACTTCTCCCACCAGCTAGAGAAAACTCTCTGTTTGAGTACATTGGACTCACTATAATAATCCATTTAACCTCTTTAAGGTCAATTGTGCCATCAACATAAGACAGTCAAGGAGTAACGTCTCATCACATTCTCAGATTCTAGGGAGTAAGTGGGACACCCTGGGGAGATGACATTTCAGAAATTCTGCTTACTATAATTATAATACTGTCCACATGCTGACATTCTAGGTGGCCTTCTTGTGTGTCATTAAGTCCCCAAATTGGCTGTTTCCTAAGAATTTGAGATAATGACCCTGTTTCAGGATTCAGCACATCATGATAATGGTCACAAACATCTGGAAAATATTTGCTTGCAAATATTTTATTGCTATAGAAAATATCTTCAGCAGATATATTATTCTGACCTTAATACACAAAGATGATGCTATTGATCCTCTGCCCTTCCCATTGAAAGGATCTAAGTTCTGAATGTCTTTCCCAGGTGTGACAATAACTTGTTCTGCTCATTCTCACTTACTTCCTCTGCCCTGAAACAATGTCTATTGTACCAGTCAGGGTTTGGGAGAGCTTAATAAAGAGATGAAGCTAAGAGACATGATTAAATTTGAACAGACACATAACATCAACAGAAGGCCATTACCTCTGAGTCTGAAGAGAAAAAGGAGGGAGTGATTACCATATTACTGGGGTCTTAGGAAGAGGAACACAGACATCTTCAATCTACAACCTGGCAAGGAAGAAGCTGGGGGATAAAACCCTGAGTTTTCTCTCCTCTTCTCTCCTTTTCTCTCCTCTCCTCTCCTCTCCTCTCCTCTCCTCTCCAATCTCCTATTGGTTCCTCCCACCAGTTAAACCCAACCAGAATCCAAAAAGAAAAGATACAGTCAAAAGACGTCAGCCTCCCAGAGCACAGAGCATGGTAATAAGGTTGAAAATAAAATTACTTAGATATCAAGGAAGAAATATGTATTAGTCATAACAAAGTTTTGCTGCAGCAACAAATAACCCAAAATTTCAGTGGCTTTTAACAGTGGTCACAAGTTCATCCAGGGTCAGTTGCAGCTCTGCTCCACGTCATCTCCTCTCCAGAACTGAAGCAATTGGAGCATCACCATCTGAAGTGTGTCCAATCTTATGGCAAAGAATTAAGGAGGTAATCCTTGTGACAGCTGCAAACATATCTGCCTGGAAATTACACATATTAATTCTGTCCTCATGTCATTGGCTAAAGTTCAACACATGGCCACTCTTAACTTTAATAAGGTGGTGATGTATAACTTCCCATTGCAAGAGGCATCATAGAGAGGAAAAACAGAATATATAAGAAACAAGAATACAGTGTAACATAAAGGGGATGGGTAGATGTGGGTGGGCAAACAAAAATCTACTATAATATAACTTGGGCCATCTAAAATCCATACCCACCTTTGTTCCCATATAATTAGATACCTCTCTTGAACACCTTCAGCTCTTTCCCATGGGAGATCAACCTTGAGAGCTCATCTTGTTACTTTATCTGGCTTAACGTCTAGAACCTTTGGGTAATGTCCTCACCATCAGGTTCAAATGCAGTTTCTGAAAGCCCAGTGACTTATGAACATATGACCTAAAAAGATATGCTCTTCCTTAATACATCTAATATGCACAATTATAATAAAAACTCACTCTCATTAGGAAACAGAAGGAGTAGAAAATATACAAAAGCCATCATCCAATTATCAAATCCTGCTAGGCAAAATTTTGTGTGTATGTGTGTGTGTGCCTGTGTGTGTATGTACATATGTATACATATATATAATTTTTAAGGAGGTAGTTCATAAATGATAAAAACCTCAAAGAATTTTTCATTTGAAAGAAAAGAACCATTGAAATAAAAAGAAATATTATTAAAAACTCACATTTTTCTGCTGTGGTGGAATTTCCTTAGAACAATGAGGACTCACATTTCTAGTTGCAGAAATTGAATATAAAAGAGTGATAACCCCTAACTTTGCTAAAATAAGAGGAAAACTATTCTACACTCAGTAGAGAAAACTAAGAGGTATCGTGCAAATGTAACTCTAATTTCTCAGCACTTAGATTATTTTGTGTGTACAATGTTATGTTTTTATAAGTGTTTTGGGAGTGTAGGTAGACTTTTTTCCCAGAAATTGAACATTTGAAGTAAAAAAGGAAAGAAAAACAGAAGATAGTCACTTCATCTCAATTTAAACTAATCCACTTAGCCTGCAGAGCAAAGAACAATCAGTTACTTCCAGTAAGAAATTATTTCATGGAATAAGAGAAAAGTAATTCATGATAAATTTATTTTAATGAGATCCCTGAAACCAATTCTTATCTTATAGAAATCATAGTGCATGCTGATGTCAGTGAGTTTGTATTGGAATTCCTTTTACTTTATCTTTCTTCCTTGGGTTATTTCTTCCAGTGGAATAGGCAGGGAAAACTGACATGATTTTCCTTCTTTTCCTGAGGAAAAAAAAAGTCCCCAGTTTTTTAAAAACAATGACAAAGATGCCATTTGGGGAAACTGCAAATATAATATGTCACTGAAAAAAATACAGTGAGAGTTATAGACAAGTCTTTTAACTTCCATTATCTGAAATAATCTATATATTGAACTCTGAAAAAATAGTGACAAAATTGTCTTTTTAAAGACAACTAATAAATATATGTGACTGAATTTCTAAACTTTAGAGCATAGATGGCAAATACAAAACACACATGCCACCAATAGTTACTACCAGCCAATTATATAAAGCTAAAATCATTGGATACCTGTGCCTTAGAGAATTAAAACTATGCTATTTTCTTTTCAAAGTCGTCATCACCATCATCATCATCATCATCATCATCATCATCATTATCGTCATCACCATGAAAACAAAATCCCATAGGTTCAAAGGTTGAGGTTTGATTAAAATAGAGCAGGCCACTTTATGGAGAAATAATGAAAGGTCTTCTGGCAAAATTGTCAATTGACATATCTACACAGGTTGGAGATAGGGAATCTGCAGGTAAGATGATATAGAACAAATTCCAGTTGAAAATAACAGTTGTCATGCTTCAGAAAATTAATAGCATGAAGAAGAAAAAACTTAGTTGGTTGGCCACTTGGTGAATTTCTTCCTATGAACAAGGCTTTAAGCAAAGATGAAGCCTCTATATTTAGAAAGTAGCTACCTATAAGAAATATCATAAATGTTTTAAAAATGAAATATAATTAAGTAAAATTTCAAATTTCTACGTCCTCCTTAGAATCCAACGAAGATGCCCTGTCTGATGCCATTGGGATATTTCAACAGAAAAATTAATAATGTTCTGTTCTTTTGAATGGAAACTAAAAATGATTCTGAGCTATATATTCAGATATCTATTCTCAGCATTCTAGCCACATGAACAAATATCCAATTACCTTCTGAGGTCATTCAAGCATGATCATAGTTGTTACAAGATATAGAATCACAGCTTTACTTAAAAAGTAAACTGGACAGATAATATAATAATCTGCCATCTAAACTAAGTGTTCTTTTGTCTCAGCACAACTGAAAATGGTACAAACATTTGCAGTTTTTATTCTTTGTAGAGTTTATGTGGTAAAATCTTAGAAATTTACAACACCAAAAATTGTTTCAACAGAAAATAAAAACCTGAATAGTTCTTTAGCATTAAAGGAATGGAAATAGTAGTTTAAAATTTTGTCATAATAAAAAGACTAGATCTTTAAGGTTTTACCAGCAAGCTCTAGCAAATATTGAAGGAATAAATAATTCAAATGTTACACAAATAACTTCAGATAAAAGATGATATAAATTTATAATTATAATGTACAGCTGATTTATTATTAGAAAATCAATTAATGTAATTGACCATTAACCAATAAAAGAGAATAGTATATTATCATCTCTATAAATGCAGAAGAAACTTTGGATAAAACATTATCTATTTGTGATTTTAAAGCAAATTGAAATTCTTAACATGCTGAAAACTTCCTTAATCCAATAAAAGGTCTCTTCAAGAAAAAACTACATCATTACAAGATAATTGAAACTTAATTGAAAAGCAGAAGATCTGCCTGTTATCTGCCACATTATTCTAGAACTCTTAGATAGGATAGCATAGCTGGGAGGGGAAAAAAATGGTAAAAATAGAAAGTACCAAACAAGTATTGTTCATATGTACAGAAGATAAAGTTGTCCATGTAGATAATTCCAAAAAAATCTACAGATAAATAATTGTAATTAATGGCAGAAATTAGCAAAACTTTAGAAACAAATTCAATTTTTAAAAATCCATTTCAAGATTTGCTCTTTCAGAAAGATAGAGTAGACATACCTTTTTTTATTTTGCACATTAAGTACAGCTGAAAAACCCTTGATGTTATATATAAAACAAACAAAAGAACACTCTTAAAGATATAGAGAAGAAAGCAGACTTACTATGGACCCCTGGATCCAAAGAACAATATGACGATGAGTTCCATGGATTTCTCTCTCTCTCTCTCTCTCTCTCTCTCTCTCTCTCTCTCTCTCTCTCTCTCTTTGCCTCATATAGTTCAGATTAGGTGCTGGAGAAACCAGCAACACGAAAATGCCAATGGGCATAGAAAAAAAAAAGCATCAAGAAAAGCCCACTGTCTCTAATCAAAGGACCAAAAATGTGGTAGTCTAACAAGACAGAAAAACTTTTATGAGATTACCATCTTACTCCAGCCAAACACCACAGAAAAAGCTGTAGTTCTATGTCCATCCCTGCCAGCAAAGGTTGAACGTGAAACCTACCTTGATGAGCTTAGACTCTCACTAAACTGTAGTGAGGCATCCCAACCCCAATATGGCGTACAGTCAGAGAAAACCAAGATGGAATGAAATACAAATGAAAGAATAGAAAGTCTCAGAAGATAAATAGAAATATAAAGCAGAACCAGAGATTTGAGAGCTAAACAATACAATAAACAAAATCCTAAAACTCAATGGATGCATTCAATTATTAGTGAGGAAGTAGAGCAACAGGAACTCTCATTCATTGTTGGTGAAATCCAAATTTTGGAAAAAATTTTGACTGTTTTTTATAAAGATAAATGTAGTATTGTTATGTAATCTGACAATTACATTCTTAGGCATTTACTGATAGATTTAAAAATATGTCCACATGAAACATTTCATATAAATATTTATAGCAAATTTATTCATAAAACTATAGAAACAACCAAGATGCCCTTTAATAGGTATATAGGAAACAAACTCATACAATGGAATACTATTATTTTCCATTATAAAAAAAATGAACTATGAAGTCATACAAAGATAAGGATTAATCTTTTTTTGAGCATTATTTTTGTCTTTATTGAAATGTAATAGGCAATTAGTTGCTTGTATTTACATTGTACAATTCAATGAGGTTTTATTTTTCACTTATAGTTGGCATACAATAATATTTCAGTTTCAGTTGTATAGCATAGTGATCAAAGATTCACATAACTTGCAAAATGATCACCCCACTAAATCTAGTACCCCACTTCCCCATTTCAACAAAATGAAAAGACAACCTACTGAATGGAAGAAGATATTCACCAATGGTATACCCAATAAGAGTTAATATCTAAAATACATAAGAAACTCATACAACCTAACACTAAAAAAGACAAACAATCTGATTAAAAACTGGGAGAGACCTGAATAGACATTTCTCCAAAGAGGACATACAGATGGAAAGAGACATATGAAAAGATGCTCAACATCACTAATCAGAGAAACACAAATTAACTACAATGAGGTATCACTTTAAACTGGCCAGAATGACTACCATTTAAAAAAAAATTAAAAAACAAAGAGTGCCAGTGAGGATGTAGAGAAACAGGATTCCTTGTGCACTGTTTGTGGGATTGCAAGTTGTTACAGCCACTATGGAAAACAGTACAGAGTTTCCTCAAAAAATTAAAACTAAAACTACCTTATCACTCAGCAGTTCCATACCTCGGTATTTTTGTGAAGGAATCCAAAACAATTATTTGAAAAGACATATGCAGGGACAGGGGGAAAAAATGGTGTAGATGATAGAGGCTCTGTTCATCCCTCTGGCAACCAAATCATCTCTCTGGCAACCTTGTGACAGGAACAAGGAACAAACAGCAAAGAAAAATCACATGAGATCTAGATGAACAAGCCATACGACTAGAAAAAAAAAAAACTAAGAAATCACCCTTCTGCAATGGCAGAAGATAGGATGGGGAGAGGATGCAAGCAGACAGGCTGAATGGGATGAAGGCTAAGGCAGCTGCAGACCCTCTTAAACGGGCCGTGTCCACAGTGACGAACCTGCTCACTCTGAGCACCAGTGCCTGGTTGACTGTGCAGGGACTTACAGGGGACACTGAGTTGTCAGAGTGAGAGCTGAGGAAACTTAACTCTGTACAGAAGTGCCAGTGGTAACCATTGTTTCTCCACTGAGCCCTTCCTACTCCCAAAGCACAGTCTCAGCACCACCATAGCAGAGATATCATCAAACTGGGAAACAGAAGTTGCTCCACCCAGAGGATTCCCTGAAACTTTGCCTCCCCCAACTCATGGCCTCACCCAAGCCACATCCATGTGTATCCTCCATGAGTCAGGTGCTCCTTGCTGAGGAGCACCTAGACTCATACTAGTGGCAGCTGGGGTCCGTTTCTGGTGTGGCCTTTTGAGGCAACTAGAGCACAGCACCTGTGAATTGCTTGCTGAATCTGAACAGGTAACCCCAGAGAAGCATAGGCTGGGGCTAAATTTGGCCTGCAGCTGAACTCCTCTCAGGACTGTGCCACTGAACTCCTAATACACAAAGCTGTACTAATAAGACTGGGAGACTTAGGAGCTTTGCTTAATGCACAGAAACAGACACAGAAAGGCAGGTAAAATGGGAATACAAAGAAGCAGAAACCATATGAGAGAGATCCAGATATAATGGAATCAAGCAATCTAACAGATGCAGAGTTCAAACACTGGTTATAAAGATGCTCAATACTTAGGAGAAGGGTAGATAAACTCAGTGAGAACTTTAACAGAGAGATAAAAAAACATAAAAATTAAAATGGAAATTATAAAAGGGAGCCAGTCAGAAATGAAAAACACATTATCTGAGATGAATAGTATATTAGATAAAATAAACAGATTAGATTTAAAAAAAAAAAGGATCAAACCACCAATATAGAGGATGGGGAAGCTAGGATACTCAAAAAGAATGGCAAGAAAAAAGGAGCTAATACTATAATAATAATTTAGGGAGCCAATTGGACACTATTAAAAGCAAAAATATCTGTGTCATAGGAGTACCTGAAGGAAAACAAGACGTTGAAGAGCTATTTGAAGAAATAATGTTGGAAAACTTCCCTAACCTGGTGAAGGAAATAGACATACAACCCCAGGAAGCTCAGAGAGTCCCCAAAATCAGGAACTTAAAGAGGCCCACACTAAGACACATATAATTAAAATGCCAAAGGTTAAATACAAAGAGAGAATCTTAAAAGCAGCAAGAGAAAAGCAGTTAGTTTTCCTACAAGGGAACACCCACAAGACTGGCACCTGATTTCTCAGAAGAAACTATGCAGGACAGAAGGGCTTGGTACAAAATATCTAAAGTGCTGAAAACCCAGGATCTACAACCAAGAATAATTTATGTAGCAAAACTATCATTTAGAGTCAAAGGACAGATAAAGAGATTCCCAGACAAAATTAAGCTAAGGGAATTTATCAATACCATGCCAGCATTACAGGGAATGTTGGAGGGACTTCTTTAAGAAGAAAAACATGTATCAAAAACAGGAATAAAGAATGGTAATAACTACATTCTTATCAACATGTACCTCAAACAGAAAAGAATTAAGTGCTTCAACCAAAAGATAGAATGGCTGAACAGATTAGAAAAGAAGACCCCTACATATGCTGCCTACAAGAGACTCACTTCAAATTAAGACACACAGAGACTAAAAGAAAGGGGTAATAAAAGATATTGCTTTGATAGACCTAGAGAGTATTGTACTGAATGATATGGGTCAGATAAAGAGAGACAAATATTGCATGATTTTACACACACATGGAATCTAAAGAAAAAAAATCAACAGCAACAACAAAAGCAGAAATAAACTCATAGATACAGAGAATATTTAGAGGAAAACTAGATGGGAGGGGAGTTGGGGGGACAAAAAAATGCAAAGGGGTTAAGAGGTACAAATGGATGGTTGCAGAATAGACATGGAGATGTAGAGCGTAGATGTAGGGGAAGATAGTGAACAATGTTGTAATAAATATGTAAGGGGGAAGATGGGTACTAGATTTACTGGGGTGATCGCTGTGCGAGTTTTGTGGATCTCTGATCATTACACTGTACAGCTGAAACTGGCATATTATTGCATGCCAACTATAAGTAAAAAAAACTCATTGAATTGTATAAAATAAATACAAGCAACTAATTTCTCTTATATTTCAATAAAGACAAAAAGAGAAAAGACTGGAAACCCAAATCTAATGGCTGGTGTGCTTACCTGTCAGGCATTTGATGTCTGCTATTGGCTATTGGCCTCTCTTCTCTAAATGGGCCCCTCCATGAAAAAAGAAAAAGAGAAAAAGAAGAAAAAATATATGCACCCTTATGTTCAAGTGCCCATCAATAAATGATTGGCTAAAGAAGTGGAATATTACTCGGCTATAAGGAAGAATGAAATCTTACCTTACGACAACATGGATGGACCTACAAGGTATGATACTAAATGAAATAAGTCAGACAGAGAAAAACAAATACCATATAATATTACTTATATGTGGAACCTAAAAAAATAAAATAAACAAACAAAACAAAAACAAACATACAGATACAAAAACAAACTGATGGTTGCCATGTAGCAGGGAATTGAGGGGTTGGGTGAAAAGGGTGAAGGGATTAAGAAATACAAATGCAGCTACAAAATAGTCATAAATATGTTAAAGTACAGCATAGGGAATACAGAATAGTCAATAATATTGTAATAACTATAAATGGCATCAGGTGGGAACTAGACATATTAGGGGGATCACTTTGTAAGTTACATAAATGTCTAACGACTATGTGGTATACCTAAAACTAATATAATATTGAATGTCAACTGTAATAAACATTTTTTAATTTTTAAAAATATTACTATTATACTTAAGTATAATAAATAGCTTAATCAGGTAAAAATTAACACAAGATAGAGCCAGAAAGGTATTTGCAGGAGACTGAAAAATAGTCAAGTTTATAAAATGGTAACAAAATGCTTTGATATATTGGGCTTCAGGTAAAGGACATCAATGCTCTCTTGAAAATAAAAATAAAAACTACATAGACCTCATCTCACTGAAAACTCTGCAGGGCATGTGCTCTTGATCCCTTAGGTTTTTTTTGTTGTTGTTGTTATTGTTGTTTTTACACCCTATGGAGATGAACTGCAGTGAAATGAAGGGTTTCAGGTTTTTTGCTGGTTCCCAAAATGATTAGTATGGAAAAAATAAAATATTCCAGATCTCCACACTGATGGAAGCTGCTAAACTGTAAGTCTGAACATATCAGGAATATTTCTTCTGTTCCGAGGTCTATGCATCAAAAGTATAAAGGAAGGAAATGACAAAACAGTTGAAGAACGCTATTTGAAGAAATGTGAGTTTTAAAGCCCACTAGATTGCTAGTGGGAATTAAACTGGTATAGCCTCTATAGAAAATAGTAAGAAGGTGCCTTAAGAATCTAAAAATAGAATTACCACATGACCCAGCAATCTCTTTTCTGGGTATTTACCAAAAAAAAAAAAATCTGAAAACATTTATCTCCAAACATTTATATACCCCAATGTTTATAGCAACATTATTCACAATGGCCAGGACATGAAAGTACCTGAGGTGTCCTACAATAGATGACTGGGTAAAGAAGCTATGGTATATATTTACAATGGAATATTACTCAGCCATAAAAGAAGATGAAATACTGCCATTTGCAACAACATGGATGGACCTCAAGATAATCATGCTAAGCAAAATAAGTCAGACAGAAAAAGTTGAAAATCACATGATATCACTAATATGTGGGATATAAAGCTGAAAGTGACAAATGAACAGGACAAACAAACAGAGACTCGTGGACATTAACTATAGATTAATGGTTACTAGAGGACTATAGATTAATGGTTACTAGTGGGGTGGTGGATGAGGGGGGAGGTAGTCTAAGTAAAGGGGTCAAATATAGGGGGAGAGAGAGAGGGAGAAATGGGTAGAGGGGATCCAATACATTGTAGCTGAAGAAAACTGGACTTTGGATGGTAAACACACTGTAGAATATACAGATGTCAAATGATAATGTACAATTGAAAATTATATAATTGTATTAACCAATGTTACCCCAATAAACTTAATTAAAAAAAAAAGAAGCTGTGGTACATATAGACAATGTAATATTACTCAGCCATTAGAAAAGATAAAATACTTCCACTTGTGAAAACATGGATGGATCTTGAGATAATTATGCTAAGTGAGATAAGTCAGATAGAAAAAGTAGATAGACATATGATTGTGCTCATACATGGGATATAAAGCGGAAAGCAACAAACAAAATAGCAAAACAGAGATTTGTGGACATGTACAGTGGATTAGTGGTTCCAGAGGGAAGGGGGAAAAAGGACAGGTAGGTAGAAGTAAAGGGGGTCAAATATATAGAGGCAGAAGGAAATTTAACTTTGGGTGATAAACACACAATGCAATATACATATGGTGTATTGTTGAATTATGCACTTGAAACCTATTTAATCTTATTAACCAATTTCACCCCAATAATCTTAATAAAAATAAAAATAAAATAAATAAAACCCACTAGAAATTAGAGTTCTAATATGGACAGGATTAGGGAGATTTCAGAGCTTATTCCCAAGGCAGATAGTTGTATGTAAATTGTGGAAATTTACACATGAAGTCACCCTCTGTCTTTTTTCCCTGTGGATGTTTCATCTCACCAAAGGACAGACATTAGGAAAGGAGAGAATGAATTCGACCTAAAACATATAAGGAAGTTAAAAGTAGCTAAATACAGAACAGACTAAAGTCCCTGGCAGTGACTTATGTCATAGGCTTCCCATGCAACTGCACCCTGACATCCACTCATGCCATATTCCACTTTGATTTAAACTCCTAAATATCAGTATGGCCTAGACAGGAAGCAGTCAGATGCCAGCTCAGGTCTTTGCATGTCTGGTTCACCTATATTGATTGTAAACTATTTCCTAGCCCAAGAAAATAAGATTTTTTACTTATCAGAAACATACCACTTCCTAACTCCTACCTATGTTACTTAAAGACGATCCTCAGAAACACATTAGTATAATTCCTCTGTACTTTATTCATGCTCATATTTAAAGAAACAGCAATGTCTTACCAGATATTTCAAATGGAATTAGGGAGGAAAAGTTCACAATACATGTGTATATATGATAAGTTTTAACCAGAGGATATTTTTTGAGAATGTAGGAAAAGCTACACCCTTAGGTCTATTCATATCCATCTGTGTTCACATGTAATGGAAGATGTCTAAACCTGACTCTACCACAAAATTCAGAGTATCAAAAAGGAGACACTTGCACACAAGTCACTTGGGGAAACAGAACTCCAATGGCAAACCCCTAACTCTGAGGGCCTTGGCCACAGCACACGCGCCCCTCTGCATAGAGCCATGGATGTGTCTCCACCATCCATCTGGAGCCAGGGGGAAGCATGAGGACACAGAAGCTCAAATGCCATGCAGGGAAGAACCAAACAGTCTGCTATTAACAGCACCAGCTCCACACAGAGAATAAAACTCGTGTGGAATTCAGCTAACAAAAAGTTAGTGCCCTCCTCTACTCAGCCCTGGGCTGGGTACCAGTGTCACTGGCCATGAGTAAGACCCTGGCCTTCTGACCAACATTAACACATGTGTGGAGGACAATCCAGCTACAAGCTACAATGAACATCAATAAAGCTGAAATTGAACAGCTATTCTTGAGTAAAAACAGTATAACAAACTTTATAGATTGACTTTTGTGAAAGGATGACAAAGCAGAAAAAGGGTCCTTGATTTCATTATAGTTATAACATTTTCTGAAATCTCCCTTTTCTAAGTAACTACCTTGAAGCTTTCTTAAAGCAAAATAAAAAATGAATGAATGTGATGTTCACTGAAGCAGTCAGGAGAGCATAACATTGGCAAAAATCCAAATGTCCACCAATAAGCTACTGCATAAATAAATTATAGTGCATCTATAAAAAGAAAAATTTTTTTAATGAATCTAAATGCTAAGTCAGCTATATAAACTAACAAAAACCTCAATCCGTCTGTAAAATCCTGGTTTTGTTTTAATCAGTTTCTTGAGAAAATTGACAGTGCACAGTGATAGAGCAGCAAATTCCTTCAGTAATATTAGGCTTGATGGAGCAAAACTGAACAAAACAAATATTTTTCTTGAGAAACACCATTCATGAGGTTTCCATATTCATTTATTTAATATAAACTTTCTTGGTGAATGTCACAAAATATGAAAGACTTGTTGCTCCCTGGAGCTTGACAGTCACAGCAGAGAAAACATTTCTGGTTACTGAAATTGCTGGATGGCTGGACTCTGAGAAGCCCTGACCAAAAGTTTGCTCATGGTGATTCTGCCAGGTTTTGATCTGGATGTATTAAAACAATAATTAGAATGTTCTGTACTTATATAGTATCTTTAGCCTAAGAATTTCAGAACCGTTTGCAAACATTAACTTCTTTGTCCTCGCTGTGCTGTATGGTCAGCTGGGAAAGGGCATTTGTCATGCTCTTTTCAAAAGGGCAGGTTTGAGTGTGTCTCCTGGACTCACCACTTTCAGACCAGATCACCAAATCAAAAATAAAGCACCCAAGTAACTCAGTCAAACAAGCAAGCATCTGTGGTTTGGGGTTTGCTCAGCCATACAAATAATTGCCTAAAGCTCCCACTCTTCCTCACCTAAGGATCATGGCTCATACATCAAAGTGGCATTGAGAAGGGGTTCCTAGTTTAACAGCCAAGGCTCTTTCAGCTACCATCATAGTCAGCAGAAGCTCTGGTATGTCAGCAGTGTGCCAGGAAGCAATGGACCAAAATATGAGTTTGTCTATGTAGTAAATATGTCAGAGGAATGCTCACTTCAACAAAAAACAAATGCCTCGAGATTTAGGCAAACCCCCTAGGCATCTTCTAAAACCCTTGGGTTTGTATTGGACTTGGTCTAAAATGGGCCTAGATTATAAGAATCTATTTCCTGGCAACTGAAATTTTGTATTTATAGAAGAATCAGAACTTCTCTAACATGATGACTGATTGTTTCACAGTTAGTGCAAAACATCTAGGTTAAAATGGCATCCCCAGGGGTCTGTAGGCATTTTCCAGAGGTTCCTCCAGGCTTAAGATCCAAACCCACAAACCAGAAACTGTCACAGAATACTCAGTGTCTAGAGTATGCTTGGTCTTTGAGAACTCAAACTTTTTTTTAACAATCTTACTGTTCTAAAAAATCTATCTCTCTCCTAGACTTCTAGGGTTCAAAAGGACCCCTCAATGTAATCATAATGTGTCAATAGATGAAAAATCAGTATGTAACACAGAGGTTCTAGAAATAAGAACAGAATGGAAGGAACATTTACGGAAGCAAAGACTCTGTTAAGGAGCAGAGAAACAAAGAAAGCAGTGGAGAACAAGAAGTTCACGAAAGGAATACACATAGTGTCCTTTAAGGTCAAAAAAGACCACCTTAAAGAAAACATAATCATGTACCCTATATGATATTTCACGAAAAGAGAATGATTAATTTAAAACATTTTATTGCCACTTATAGAACTGTCCTTTCATCTTCTGAAAAATGCAAGTGTTGTTCATGATTTCTAACATGTTTTAATTTTATTAAGTCAAATTACCTAGTAATGAATGAACAGAATCCAAATTTCTTATTTCGTCACTGCTGCCTGCCACTGGTATATAAATGAGCTTTCAAATTAGACAGTCTCAATCATTTTCACCTAAGAATTTGACACACACATTCAGAATCTTCAGACAGTTTAAGATTAGTTTTTATTCCATTCCAATTGTGTTGAGGCCAGGGGTGCCTCTGTCCTGGCCAAGGGCACTGGAGGGAAGAAAGAAATCTGAGGGGCTCGTCAACAAGCTGTCAGGTGCCACAGAAATGGTAAGTCACAGTCCTGAGTCACTTTGAAAATGATTAGGTCACCTTCTCTTTAATCCCCAGGTTAGCGCGGGAAGGTGTTCCACAGAGAATCTGTAAAATCTAGAATTTCTTTGTGTTGGTTGATAGTCTCCCACTTTAGTTTGCTATAAAATGATGATCTGTATATCCCATTTTCTCTTCTAGTCAAGTAAAGGTAAAACAAGGCAAACAGAGCTCAATATGTCATCTGTGCACCAGTGTTCTATCCTGCTTTGTGTATTAAAATAGCATATTGTGAGGTAAGGGTCTAGTTAACATAGAGAAAAGCGGTAACTTTCAGGATTTAAACATTTTTTTAAATCATTCCTTCAATATAAAAGGTTCTCTGCTCTTCTTCCCACACATTAGCACACTAAGAATAGAAACATTTTTGCAAAAACCTTCGGAGAGATTTGGATATTTGCAGAGGATGGATAACTTTTAAATGTATGTCAGATACAGTAAAATATTTCACAGTAAAATAAATCATGTTCTCTTCAAAACACAAATATTTATTTCATTATATGAATATCCCACGTTTTGCATTTATATACAATGCTACTATGCACTTTCTTGAATTCAGCTCTCATGTCTATTAAATGAGTTGCAATTTTTTCTCCCAGTTTCTAGTTTGTTTTTTCACTTCGTTTATGGTGACTTTTGATATAAAGAAATTTTTTACTTTAATGTAGTCAAATTTATCAGTATCTTCTTTTTATAACTTGGGCTTTTAGTATATTAAGGTATTTTAATATATCCCAAAGTCATAAAGATCGTCTCTGTATAAGTTTCTTAGAGCTGCCATGACAAACCGTGTGGCTTAAAACAACAGAAATTTGTTGTCTCACAATTCTGGAAGCCATTAGTCTGAAATCACATGCTGGCAGGGCCATGCTCCCTCTGAAAGTTCTGAGGAATGATTTTTTCTTGCCTTTTTTTTTTTTTTGCAGTTTTTAGTGTTTGCTGGCAATCCTTGATCTTCCTTAGCTGTAGTTGCATCACTCCAGTTAAGTAGCTATTTTCTCTCTGTGTCTTCACAGGGTCTTCCTTTCATGCCTATGTTCAAATTTCTCCGTGGTAACCCCAGACATATTGGATTAGGGACCACCACATAACCGCATTTTTACTTGATTATCTCTATAAACATTCTATTTCCAAATAGAACCATATTCTGAAGTACTGGGAGTCAGAACTTTAATATATTTTGAGTGGGGGCATGTGGGGGATGAGCCAATTCAACCTATAACAGACTCATATTTTTCTGTCAAAGTTTTAGAATTTTGCTTTTTCCATGTAGGCTTACATTTATCTAAAACTGTTTTTGAATGTGGTAGTGCATCTAATTCATTTTCCAATTCTTAATCTCTCCTCCTTGTGTCTTATACAGAAGAGTCCATTCTTTTGAGCCTGTTTCCAAAGATATTTATGACACAGATCAGATTTCCATAGGCATGTAGGTCTGTTTTCAGGCTGTATTTTCTTTTTTTAATTTTTTTATTTTCTATTGTTATTTCTTATTTACATAGGTTTATAAAAAAACTGGATAACTTATAAAAATAATATTCCCTCTTTATACTGTCTCTTCAGATTTGGTTTTAACTGTTTTTAACTATTAGATCTTCCATAAGAATTTTAAAATCAACATTCCAAGCTTTAACAAAAACCTGTTGCTATTTTGATTCATATGAATCAAAGAGAAATAACATATTTTTATATCAAGTGTTTTAAATCATGCACATAATCTCTATATATACTTACATCTTTCAATGAGTTTTGTTTTTTTGTTTTAAACATAGTTTGCACAAGTTTGTTCAATTCATTTCTAGGTGTCTAGATGCTATAAGATGAATTGCTATGATATCCATGGGGGTGGGTGATCTGTCGTTGTAAAGTCTGGAGAAGGAGGAGGAACATGGAGAGACAGAAGCCTAAGAAAGCGGTGGTCCTGTGTCCAGGATAAAAGCTGGAGGTCCTCTTTCCTCTCTCATATGAATGTGAGTGATACAAAGCATAGTATTTTGGTAACTATTTAAAATTACCTTCCCTCCTCTTTCCCCTTCTCATAATAGTAAAAGCAAGAAAATCCAGTGTCAAAAAGCTGTAGGAAGGAAAGGGTTATGAAAGTTCTTAACATTAATAGTCATTGTTGGCAACTACCCACTCCAGGGCAACTTCAAAGATACCATCCCTCAATTTTTTATGTTATTTCTTCAACCATTAAAATTATGGAAAAGTGTAGCCCATGTAGTCCCACAATTTGTATTAATTAGGGAATAAAAATTATGGCAGAAAAAACTGATAGACTTGCTTTGAAGTTTTGATTTTCTGACAGGTGAGTCACCACAGCCATAGGATAGTACCTGTGCTTGAGATCAGACCACAGCAGTTGTGAGAGAACTGGGGTGGGTATCTTTAGCACACACCCAAATATTCTCTAAGGAGCAGTGGGGACAGAGATTATGGACATGTTTGTAAGCACATATAAGCCATCCCTCTGAGGACTTACAGAAATAATAGGAAGGGGGAACTTTGCAGGAGTGAACCAGTTCTCTTTGGGCTTGTGAAACCAAGAACTTGTCAACATGGGTTGTTAATATAAAGGAGACAATCATAAACACCTTTTGTGCTTGTCTTCCCAGAACAGCAGTTTCCCAAGAAGGGATACCTCCATCACACCTTTAGTTCATGTGATAAGGATGTGGTCAAGCCTACCGTTAGGCTCCAGGATGAACATATGAAAGGGCCTAGCCAATGAGAATCTCTTGTGATTCATTTCCAGTGTGGAATATAGCCCAATATTGAACAAGCATTAGTACCAAGATTCTAAGGGAACAACTGAAAAAAAGCCATCTGGACTCCTAGACAGATGACATACAGCCTAAGGTTGCCTCCATGCTGAAGATGGAGAGTGGAGTTTGGTGGGGGAGAGAATCCTCCTGAAAAGGAGACCATGCAGAGCTGAAAGACAAACAGCAACACATTCCTGAGCATCTGTTTTATTTTCACTGGTTTGTAAATCATAAGATGCACCAGATAAAGGTCATTTCATAAAGGAATTAATAAAAAGTCACACCTGTTTCTAATCAAAACTTTTAGCAATATAAGAATAGAGAGGGTCTTAAATTAAACTTAGCTTGATGAGGAATATCTAGCAGAACCTGACAGCTTACAATGTATTCTTGTTGGAGTAGAAACAAAACAAGTTGCCCATCACCATCACTACTATCATAGTGTGAGGGTTCTAACAAATACAACAGATGAGGAAAAATAAGAATATTGGAAAGATAAAATGCTTACCTTATGGGCAGACAACTAAAATCTTCTGAATGATAAAAGAGAATAAAAGCGGAGTAAAAAATAAGTGACAGTCTGTAAAAAACTGTTTTCACTGCATATAAAATCATTTGATAACATGTAAAATTTATAAATAGTTCATACAAACCGCATTTCTAAAAAAAGGAAATAAAAAATAGTATAGGATTAAAAATAGTAAAATTCCCAGAAGAAACCCATGCAGGTATGGAAAGAAGCTCAAAGTCACCAGTCATTAGGGAAAAACAGATTGAACCTTAATGAGATATAAATTTTCACACACAGAAATCTCTCATGTCAAAATATCCACACATATACATAAGATATTTATACAAATTTATTCTTTGCAGCATCAAAATTATCAACAATGGTGAAAACTAAAAATCAACCTGAATGTGTATCAATAGTGTAGAGAGCTCAAAGTGATTATAATGGAGCTTCTCAAAGAATGGGGAGGACTATACCATGACTGTACTGACATGGAAAGGTAATACATACTATTAGGTTTTTTAAAAAAGCAATACACGGAATATTACATACAGAATAAATCCACTTATGTTTTTTAAAATTGTGCAAACACAAGGAATTACCTTCTCTAAGTCTCTAATGAGCCCATGATTTGTTGTTGTTGTTGTTGTTGTTGTTGTTGTTGTTTTTAAGATTTGAATGGTGTTTAGAAACCATTTACTAATTTTTAATCAATGAATTTGTTAAAATGAGTCTGATGTCTGATGATCATTTGGGTTAAAATTGAGATTTTCAGAACATGATTAAATTACTACAAATTTTTTTCTTGGAAAAATAGTACTAAAGAAAATCTTTTATTTTTTGAAATCCCCTTATGCTATAGAATTTGACAGATGTAGCAATCCTTGTTCTGCTTTTAATTATCTGTATTCTTATTCTCACATTCAAAATTATGTATTTCTCTTTCTATTTGCTTCCATTTGGAAGAATTAAAAGTTATTGGTAGGCAATCTAAAAAAATAAAAGCATTTGGGGAGACAATTCAAAACCTTTAGATCACACAAGTATTGAAATAACCTCAGGACATAATTGGTCCCTCAAGAACAAGCTTTATGTCTACTCCTGCTGGCAGCCTGAGTTGATAACAAAATGGTTTCTCTGCACTATTGATCTAAATCATGTAAATTCACCTTAATCAGCTTCACCTCAGTTAAACTTCAGATCATGGGCATCCAAGCAGCTGACCTTCCATTGCCTGATAGCTCTTCCTAGAACTACAACTTTACTTAGAACCCTGACTTATGCCTACACCTGAGTTTGCGCTGATTATACAATAAATGTGCCATAGAATGTGTAACAATAAGTGCCAATACCTTACAAAGGTCTAATATGCCTCCCTATCCTTAACTCCCCCTCTTTTCACTCACCTTGCTCCTTCTTCCTGTCCCTTCCCTAGCATCACCTTCCACCACCCCTCACTCAGGACTTTAATATTGCTTTGCATATAGTAGCCACTCAATAAATATTTGTTTAATAAATAAATAAGCCCATAAATCTACAGATTTTATCTTAAACTAGCAAGCCCTCACCACCACTTGCCACACTCACTACCACGTATCTCTTCAAGTTTCCCATCTACTCATTTTTCCCCCCAAGTTCAAATTTAGTTCACCTTACATTATCCACAAAATCCAGATAAAATTGTTCCTTCAACTGTGATCAATAGGATTACCATCATCGCTCATCCACTACAAAAATGCATATATACTGTTACATATACAATGCTCAACTAAGGATTGTGAGTGCACTGAATGATATAAAAGTTTATGCTTTTCCCTAATCCAACCAGTAATTACTAAATGCTTGAGACTTTATTTAGATAAATGCATTAACTCTTGCAAACTAAAATGTGAAGCAAAAAATTGTTCTTAAAGCTTCTTCCAACAAATTTTGGGATTTATATATGTCTCTTTCTTCAGATGAGAATTTCACAGAAAGGACTTTTTTCAAAAATACATCTTTTACCTGCTTTGAAATTCAAGTGTAATAGGTGAAAATTGTAGTAACAATTTTTGGCACAAGAATTCTTGGAATTCTGTTCCTGTGATAAGCCATTTGGAGTCAAAGATGAGAGCCTTAAACTAGTGGATCATCAGTGGCTCAATCAACCACAATACATAGTTAAGTTTCTTTAACTTTATTTGTATTCTTATTCTTAGTTTGATTTGGTTTTTGTTTTCTCTTTGGAGAAAGAGAAGAGAGAAGGAGAATGAGGATAAAAAGAGTGAGCTGCCTGATAAGAAGCAGCCAAGAAACATTTTTAGAAAGAGCATGTCTGATGTTCAATTTCTTTGCATTGTTGTGCTGCAGATCCTATCTTTATTCATTCCTTAAAATTTTCTTCTTCTCAGAAAAATACTACTTTGCTTAACCCCATTTCCTACTTGCCGAGGGAATACTCACTGGCAGCTCTTGTGGCTGCAGATTTTACACCAAGGTAACACAGATTACAGTCCTAACCTTACCCTAAAAGTTTGACATGAAACATCTCACTTTTGTTTTATTATTTTCACACTGCTCTACTATAGCAATAGTTTTTGGAAACAAATGACATTATTCTACTTATAGCATTTTGTTTGTAGTAGTTCTATTGCTGAAAATGTCAACCTAGAAAACATAGCATTCCTACAAGTGATGTTAAATAAATGCTGGCAGCAAGCTGCACTTTTTTTTTTCCAACCAGAAAAAGGGTTTAAGGATGCCTTAGTGTGAGTGACATTTAGAATAGAAATTGATCAAGAGAGTTAGCATAGTGTCTAGGTCAATACTATTTGGAACAAAGGCAGCTCTTCCAAAAGCAGGACCCAAAGCAGAAGTGATCATAAATACTTACATAAGGTCCCTGGAAATTTGCATAAACTTTTATTCTACAAGAAACATAAGTCAAACACTTATATACAATTAATTTTTGCTGAATTCATTTAATAGTTCTAATAGTTTGTGCATATGTGTATATATGTGGTGGATGGCTTAGAATTTTCTGTATATGAGATCATGTCAGCTAAGATATAGTTTTATTTTCTCTTTTGCAATTCCAATGCCTATTATTTCTTTCTCTTGCCTAACTTCCCTGGCTAGAACTCCAGTACAAAAAATGGCAGTGGCAAAAACAAGACATCCTTGTCTTGTTCCTGATCCTCAGAGAAAGCATTCAGTCCTTCACCATTAAGTATGTTAGCTGTAGGCTTTTATAGATGTTGACTATAGAGGTGAGAAAATTCCCTTCTATTCCTGGTTTATTGAGTGTTTTTATAATAAAAGGATTTTGGATTGCTAAATGCTTTTTTTTTGCTTCCATTGAGAAGATCTGTGGGTTTTGTCCTCTATTCTATTACTACAGTGTATTACTTTGAATGATATTTTTTATTAGTTTCAAGCATACAATGCATTATTTAGACATTTATATAGTTTATAAAATGATACCCCTAACTTCTCCTTCTCTCCTCTGATTTTCCACCTAGCCAATATATTAATGCTAACTGCATTCTCTATGCCATGCTCCCCATTCCCATAAACATCTATCAACTACTAATGTGTACTTCTTTAATTCTTCACCCCATTTTCTCAGTCCCCTAAGCCCCTCCTCCTCTGTCTGTCACCAAATAGTCCTCTAATTTTGTGAGTCTGTTTTTGATTAATTTGTTTATGTTCCTTAGATCCCACAGAAAAGTGAAATCATATGGTATTTACCTTTCTCTGTTTGACTTATTTCACTCAGTATAATAACATGTAGGTCCATCCATGTCATTGCAAATGGTAGAATTTCTCTTTTTTTCTTTTTTAAAAATTTATTTATTTAAATTAGTTTCAAGTATACAGTACATTGGTTAGACATATACATAGTTCATAAAATGATCCCCACAATTGCTGCCTCCCTCCCCCAGCCCTCCACCTAGCCATCATATTAATGCTCAATGCATGCCCTCTGCTGCGATCCCCATCTCTGGAACCAATTATCAACTACTAACTTGTACTTCTTTAACTCTTCACCTCCAAAATCCCTCCCCTCTGTTCATCACCAAATTGTCCACTATATTTGTGAGTCTGTTTTTGATTAGTTTGTTCTTTTTGTTCTTTAGATTCCATATGTAAGTGAAATCATATGGTATTTACCTTTCTCTGTCTGACTTGTTTCACTCAAGCATAATAATCTCTAGGTACATCCATGTCATTGCAAATGGTTGGATTTTCTTTTCTTTAATGGCTGAGTAATATTTTGTTGTATATATGAACCATAATTTCTTTATCCAATCGTCTATTGATGGGCATTTAGGTTGCTTCCATATCTTGGCTATTGTAAATTGTGCTGCCATAAATATTGGAGTTCATAAATCTTTATTAATTATTGTTTTGGTTTTCTTTGGATAAATATCTAGAAATGCAATTGCTAAAATCAAGTTATATCAATTTTTAATTTTCTGAGAAACACCCAGTTTTCCATGCGACTGTACCAATTTGCAATCCCACAATGTATGAGGATTCCCTTTTCTCCACATTCTCACCAACACTTGTTTTTTGATTTATTGATGATAGCCATTCTGACCGATGTGAGGTGATATCTCATTGTGATTTCAATTTGCATTTCTCTGATGATTAGTGACCTTGAGCATCCTTTCATATGTCTGTTGGATATCAGTATTTCCTCTTTAGAGAAGTATCTGTTTAGGTTTTCTGCCTAAAAGGTTATCTGTTTTGTTGTTGTTGAGTTGTATAAGTTATTTATATATTTTGGATAGCAACCTCTTATCAGATGTATCATTGGCAAATATCGTCTTCCAAAACTCAGTTGTCTTTTTGTTTTATTGATGGTTTCCTTTGCTGCACAAAACTTTTTAGTTTGATACAGTCCCATTTGTTTATTTTTTCTTCTGTTTCCCTTGCCTAAGGAGATATATCTGAGAAGAAATTACTGTTAGTAATATCAGAGAGTTTACTACCTATGTTTTCTAAAAGTTTTATGGTTTGGGGACTGACATTTAAGTCTTTAATCCATTTTGAGTCTGTTCATGTAAACGGTGTAATAAAGTGGCCCAATTTCTTTTTTTTTTTTTTTTTTGCATGTATCTGTCCAATTTTCCCAAAACCATTTATTGAAGAGACTATCTTTACCCCATTGTACATTCTTGCCTCCTTTGTCATATATTAAGTGAGTGTATAGACATGGATTTATTTCTGGGCTCTCTATTCTGTTCCATTGGTCAGTGTATCTGTTTTTTTATGCCAGCACCATGCTGTTTTATTATGGTAGCCTTGCAATATAGTTTAATATCAGGTAGTGTGATAACTTTAACTTTATTCTTTCCAAGATTGCCATCGCTATTTGGGTTTTTTTTATGGTTCCATATAAATTTTAGAATTATTTGTTCTAGCTCTGAAAAATGTCATTGGTATTTTGAGAGGCATTGCACTGAATCTATAGATTGCTTTGGGTAGTATGTTGATTCTTCCTACCAATGAACATGGTATATGCTTCCATTTATTTGTATCTTCCTCAGTTTCTTTTTTCAATGACATAATTTTCTGAGAACAGGTCTTTTACCTCCTTGGTTAATCTGATTCCCAGGTTTAAGGTTTGGCCTCTCCAGGCACCTCCAAGCCCAGCATAGGTGGTGGCCACATGCAGATTGCTGGGTAGCTAATGCCCCAAGCATGGCACAGGCTGTGCAGAAGTTGACCTGAGGTAGGGCCCCTCCCAGGAGGCCTGGGAGCCAGGATACCAAGTGGTTGGCTTCTGCCTAAGTTAAAGCACCAGCTGGCTGCTTCCACAAACAGCACACCCAAAGGGCAGACAGGGCAGGCACCAGAATTCCACTAAAGTGAATCCTGCTCTGTATGGTCAGTCAGCCCTGGCACAACAGCTTCTCCATAGTGACAGCCAGTCCTCACAAACAATTAGCCTAAGGGTCAATCTGTTCCATTGACATGAAAACAGAAACCAAGGCTCAACTACAACAGGAGCACACAATCCACACAAAAGATGCACCTGGAGCACTAGCTCTGGTGACTAGGGAGGCTGAACCACTGGGCCTCACAAGAAACCTACTATATAAGGCCACCCTACCAAGAGACTAAGAGACATTTAACTCTATCTAATACATAGAAACAAATACAGGGAGGGAAACAAAATGGGGAGACAAAAAAATATATGTCCCAAATAAAAAAAAAAAAAAAAGAACAAAGTTCCAGAAAAAGAACTAAAGAAAGTGGAGACAAGCAATCTACCAGATACAGAGTTCAAAACACTAATTATAAGGATGCTCATTGACCTCAGTGAGACTTCAATAAAGAGACAGAAAACATAAAAAGGGAGATAGAAAACATTTTTAAAAAGTCAAAATGAAGAATACTTTAGAGGCAATCAATAGTAGATTGGCTGAAACAGAGGATCAAATTAGTGATTTAAAAGATAAGATAGCAGAAAACACCAAATCAGAACAGCAAAAAGAAAAAAAGAACCTCCCCCTTCCAAAAAAAAAAAAATGAGAATACTTTAAGAGGTGCTGGGACAACATCAAGAAGGAGAAAAGAGAGAAATAGAGGAATGAATTAAAAACCTATTTGAAGAAATAATAATTGCAAACAACCCTAACTTGGTGAAGGAAATAGACCTACAAGCCCAGGAAATGCAGAATCCCAAACAAGATGAACCTTGAGGCCCACACCAAGACACATCATAATGAAAATGCCAGAGATTAAATACAAGAAAAGAATCTTATAAGCAGTAAGAGACAAGCAGTTAGTTACTATCAAGGGAGCTCTCATAAGACTGGAAGCTGATTTCTCAACAGAAACTTTGCAGGCCACAAGGGATTAGCATGAAATATTCAAAGTGATGAAAAATAAGGACCTACAACCAAAATTACTCTATAAAGAAAAGCTATCATTTAGAACTGAAAATGAAATAAAGAGCTTTTCAGACAAGAAAAAAATAAGGGAACTCATCACCACCAAACCAGTATTATAAGAAATGGTAAATGGATTTCTTTAAAAAGAAGGAAAAAGTTCAAAAATATGAATAATAGAATGGCAATAACTACATATCTATCAATAAGTATTTTAAATGTAAATAGATTAAATGCTTCAATTAAAAGACATAGGGTGGCTAAATGGATAAGAAAACAAGACCCTTACAGATACTGCCTACAAAAGACTCACTTCAGATCGAAAGATGTATAAAGACAAAGAGTAAAGGGATGGAAAAAGATGTTTCATAAAAATGGAAATTTAAAAAAAAAAAGCTGGTGTAGCAAATCTTATACCAGACAAAATATACTTTAAAACAAAGGCTACAAAAAGAGACAAAAAAAATTATTCCATTTCTGGTTTATCTGAAGAAACCCAAAACACTACTTTGAAAGGACATGTGAATTCATATGTTCGTTGCAGCATTATTTACAATAGCCAAGATATGGAGGCAACCTGGATTTCTGTCCATCAATGGATGAATGGATAAAGAGGAGATGGTACACATATACAATGGAACATTACTCACCCATGAAAGAGAATTAAATCTTGCCATCTGCAACAACATGGATGGACCTAGAAGATATTTTGCGGAGTGGAGTAAATCAGACAGAGAAAGACAAATGCCATATGATTTCACTTATACGTAGAATCTAAAATACAAAAAAGTGTACAAACAAAACAGAAACAAACTTATAGATACAGAGAACATTTTGATGATTGCCTGATGGGAGGGAGTTGGGGGGATGGATGAAAAAGGGGAAGGGATTAAGAAGTACAAATTGGTATTTTACAAAATTTCACAGGAATGTAAAGTATAGCATAGGGTATATAGTTAATAATATTGTAATAATTATGTATGGTATCAGATAAGTACTAGACTTACCAAGGTGATCACTGGGTAAGTTATATAAATGTCTAATCACTATGTTGTATAGTTAAAACTAATACAATATTGTATACCAACTAAAATTGAAAAAGAAAATATTTTTTTAAAAAGTTCAAGATATAACAAAGAAGGGTGCCAGTATAAACTGAGGGTATTGCTCTATATTTTATTTTCTCTCATCACAGATGTTAATGGACACAAACAATAACACACAATCTAGTAGAGTGTACTTACTGAGTTAAAACTATCTTCCTATTATGAGACATGCTAACATGGCAAAAAATTTCCCATATATATTTTTCATAGCTTACATATATTTTAATGCACTATTTTCCAGTGGATGCCATGCTGTATGATCAATATTATTGATCTTTTGGGGAAGAGACAAGTACAATTGACCATGGAAGTCTATAAATTGCTTTTTCACTATAATAACATTCAACCTAATGAAAAAAACAATTCCCAAGATGTCAGATCTGATTTTTAAATCAACTGATTCAAAATTCCTCACTGCTTGAAGTAACCCAGGAGTGAAACCACCACATTAAATCAGAGCCAATCCACTGTTATCTGATTTTTACACTATATTCCCCAGCTAACAATATCTTTGAAAACCACTGGCTAATGCCACAGTCTATCATTACTCTGAAAAAGAAAACAAGATTTATAAGTACAGTTATTTCATTGATGGCTCTTTACATGATATTCTAACAAAATCATGAGGAATTTCTTACTGACTGTGGTTGGTATCCTCCATTTGACCCTGCAGGTTGCCTCTTGACCTCTACACCCTACTCTTCACCTTGGAAGGCTGACTACATGGACTACATTGGCATGGGCTACCAACAAGAATTTTGTTAACATGCACTACATCAGCAACACCACCCTAAACTTCCTGTTGGGTTTAGCCAGGAGATAGCTTTGGCAGAGGAGACAAGGGGGGCTGTGTGGCCCCACCTTGAGGTCTCGGGTGCTTACCATAGAGCAATCCTCTCCAGGCCTCTCTGCCTCCTTGTGGCTGATGGCCATTGCCTCTTACACACACCCAGCCCAGACTTCACCTGACTGGGCTATTGCTCACCCTTGAGGGTTCCCAGTCTTGGTAATCAGCGCCTTAATTCAACTCTCTTTGAACAATGCTTATTCAAGTGTGCCTCAGACTGACTGATTTAGCAACTTATATCGGTGTCTATTAAAGTCCTTACACATACATGATATAACTTAATCCTCACAATACCTATAAGGTTGCAATCTTGGGATAAATGCACAGCATATACAATACATACTTTTTTTTTTTTACACAATATAGGGATAGGTGTGCAGGGAGGGGCCTGGTGGTAGAGTGAGCCAAGTAATATCAAAGGTCTAGTTTGAGGGTGCCTGCCTAGGCAACCAGCTTCTAGGACCTCAGGCCAACTATATCAATAGCCAGAAACCTATAAATGGTCACTGAGACCCTGGAATCAATCGCTCCTCTACTTTCCTCAATCTCTACCTTTGCAGTAGAGTCCACACCTGAGATGTTCACATCAGTAGTTTCACATCAATTTGTAAAAATGTTGAAGAATTTCATAAATTGCAGTTTATTTCTGCTGTCTTTTTAATGACTCCCATATTCCCATAAGCATTTGTTCCTATTTTTTTATATTTTTGATATAACAATTGTTCCTTTAAGTGAGTTGACATTTCTTCCTCAAAAGACATTTAACTAGGTTCATCTCTAACATTGGTAAGGTATTTGTAACCACTTTTCTTTAATTTCCCCTAATATTTAAGACACAGCTTTGCAGGACCATCACCCAAAGTTGCCTTCAGCACTCCAAGATCAAAGGCTGCAGAGGAACTCTGCTGCTTCCAGACACTGAAAAATAGGGTACCCTGAGCCAGAGAGAAGAAGTAGGATGAAAGAAAACCTGTTAAGAATGCCTAAAGCCTCAACTCCATGTAAACACTGATTTTTAAATCAGGAATTTTATGTTGACAAATAATAAGAATAAAAGGAAGTAAAAGAAAGAAGTGATTATCTGCCATCTCAGTGTTGGCCTTTAAATGGATTCACTATGGTTTTTTCTTCTTTCTTCTAGTTTTCCTTTATAATACAATC
Organism: Cynopterus sphinx; assembly: GCA_030015415.1. Classification (NCBI taxonomy): domain Eukaryota; kingdom Metazoa; phylum Chordata; class Mammalia; order Chiroptera; family Pteropodidae; genus Cynopterus; species Cynopterus sphinx. The sequence goes on along the minus strand of CM057389.1, from coordinate 33,728,869 downwards.
AGGCATACTAAATATTAAACTTGAAACTGTCTTCTTTTTTATAAATGGTATATAAGCATTGTTTCATTCTAATACATAAAATTAAGCCCCCAAATATTTTCCCAATCTATTGTTAAGGTTTTATGACTATCTTATGAAATACCACATAAGTTTAGGATGCTTAGAAGAGAAAAATAAAATAATAACCAAAAGTATATGTTACTTAATCCAACTAGTGGGAGACTAAATGTACATTCTGTTTTACTTCGTGACTGAGGGTAAATTTCAAAGCATTAAATAAGACCAAGTCTAGAAAAAGGGCTATATAAACCTGAAGCAAGCAGAAGAAAAAAAATAATAAAACTTAGAGCAGCTATCAATGAAATTGAAAACAAAATTAACATAGGTAAACAAAGCCAGGTGCTGTGAAAAGCAGCCCCAGCCCAGAGTTCCCAGAGGGTGATGGGGAGAGGAGAACAATGTAATGGTTTCTTGGATCTTCAAGCCCAGAACAGTCCTGCCTGAGGGATAATCATATTTCACTCAGCAAAGCCTAGGGAGCAGGGCAGAGAGCAGAACAGAAATGGAAAGCAGAGGAGTAACAGCTGTGTCTTAGCAATCATCTTTGCCAGGTAGAAAGTTGAGTCACAGAGCCTAGCTGTCTTTCCCCACCATCCCAGAGCACACTCTCACCCACTCATACCCTCCCAGTGCTAGCACCAAGCCACAGAGGATATTGTGCAACTAGAACTGAAACATACACAGCATGTGAGTCCCAGGGATAGGGGAGAGGATATAAATGCAAAGCTGCTGAAGCCTCAGACAGTATTACTGGGAGAAAAACAGTCACGCAAAAAGCTGGCCTGTCCCAATCCACCCCCACACCCATCCAATCAGACTGATTCACAAGGAAGCAGCAGAGCATTGCACCTGATAGTAGGAGCAGTACCAGGTCTTCATGGCCCATTCAAAGGGCTCTCATGACCCTTCACACTCTCCCAGTGGGATGGAACCCTTGAACCAAGGAAACCAGACACATAGGAGATACACACCTTTCCTGAGAAAAAAAGGGGCATTCTTAACCTCAAAGCAGAAATCCAGCAGGCTTTGGCAGTGCAAGAGGCTTGGGAGACACCTACCTGATATCAATAACAAAAAAAAAAAAACCTCTTCTTATCAACCTGATAAAGAAGATCACTAATAATAATTTTTTTTAAAGGCAGATTACTTTGCCATTAATGCCTAGTTGGAGAAATAGTCCATCAGATACCATTAACAACCAATGTGACAAGGCAGCTCAGGAAGAAAATGAAAAATCTCCAGAAAATAAGCTTAAAGATATAAAAACATGGAATGTAAATGGCAGAGACGTCAAGATTGCACTTCTGGAAAAAATCAATGAGATGTAAGAAAATTCTGATTCGTAGTTCAAAGAACATAGAAACAAAATCAATGAACAACAGGAATTCTTTGCCAGAGAGGTTGAAACTTTAAAAAAAAAGAACCAAATAGAACTTCTGGAGATGAAGAATTCACTATAAGAAATGAAAAATGAAATAGCAAGCTTAGGAAATAGAGTGGACCAGATGGAGGATAGAATTAGTGATATTAAAGAAAGAAAACTGAAAATGATACAGAAAGAAGAGACTTGAGAGTTAAAAAAAAATGAAAGAACTCTACAAAAACCATCTGACACCATCAGAAAAAGCAACATAAGAATAATGACTATATCAGAAGGAGAAGAGAAGGAGAAGGCAACAAAGAGTCCTTTCAAATAGTCAATGAGAATTTCCCAAACCTAAGGAAAGAACTAAATCTTCAAATCCAAGAAACAAACAGAATACACCTAATTACATTAACCCAATAAGACCTTTTCCAAGACACATTAGAGTCAAACTATCAAAAATTAATAACAAGCAAAATTAAAGCAACCAGAAAAAGAAGACAGTAATCTATAAAGAAACACTCATTAGACTATCATCAGACTTCTCAGCACAAACCTTACAAGTTAAGGGAGTGGAACCAAATATTCAAACTATTGAAAGAAAGAAATTACCAGCCAAGAATAATATATCCAGCAAAGCTCTCCCTTAGATATGAAGGAGAAATAAAGACCTTTTCAGACATACAAAAGCTGAAGGAATTTTCCACCACAAGACCTGCATTACAGGAAATACAGAAAGGGGTCATTCTACCCAAAACAAAAGGTAAAAAAATATATGACTATGGGTAAGATGACTAATAGGCAGACAGAAGCAAAATAAAGTGTAACTCTTATTAAAAATAGAGTATTTATAAGCTTAAATATTACATAATGGTTAAAGGTAAAAAAAAGAACCACGTTAAAAAGAGAAGAAAACAGCTGCTGCAACTTAGAAATAAACTTACAGCATGAAGAGGGATAATGTGAAACAACAAAAATAGAAAAGTGAAGGTAGTAAAGATCCAAATCTGCAAAAGGGAATGGAGATAAAGCACATGCAAAAGAAACAGGACTTCTGCATAAACAAAAAATCCAGAACTGAAACATATAACATAAAACATGAGGGAAAAGACGAAAAAATCATAAACCACCATAAATTAAAATAACAGACAGAAACACAAGGACTAAGAAACAATGGAGATAACCAGAAAAAAAGATAAATTAGCTATAGAAAAACCTTATATTTCAATAATCACCCCAAATGTAAATGGACTGAACTCACCAATTAAAAGGCACAAAATTGCAGATTGGATCAAGAAACAACACCCAACCATATGCTGCCTTCAAGAGACAAATCTCAGCTGCAAGGACAAATATAGATACAAAGCAAAAGGGTGGGAAACAACACTCTAAACAAATGGCATCCAGAGAAATACCATTTCAAGATAGAAAAAAAAAAGTAACAAGAGACAAGGATGGACACTTCGTAATGACAAAAGGGACCATTCATCAAGAATACCTTACACTTATCAATATATGTTCTCCCAGAAAAGCACCAAAATAAATAGAGCAACTACTAACAGAACTAAAGAGAGAAGCTGACAGAAACACACTTACAGTAGGGGACCTAAATACTCCACTGTCAGCTATGGATAGATCATCCAGATAGAAAATCAATAAAGAAATGTCATCCTTAAATGACACATTAGACCAATTGTACATAATTGATATTTTCAGAGCCTTTCATCCCAAAACGTCAGATTACACATGCATAATGGAACATTCTCAAGGATAGACCATATGTTGGGACACAAAACTAACCTCAACAAATTTAGGAAAATTGAAATCATACCAAGCATATCTGGTGATAATGCTTTGAAACTGTAGATCAACTATAAAAAGGAAGCAGGAAGAACCACAAATAGATGAAGATTAAACAACATGCTACTAAAAAACAACTGGATCATGGAAGACATAAAAGGAGAGATCAAGGGATACATAGAAACAAATGGGAATGAAAATATATCAAAACTTTTGGACAACAGCAAAAGTGATAATAAATGTTCATATTCATTACAAGCCTATTTTAAACAAGAAAGTTCCCAAATAAACAACTTAATATTACAACTTAAAACACTAGAAAAAGAACAAATGAAGCCCAGAGTTACCAGAAGGAAGGAAATAGTTAAAATCAGAGCAGAATTAAATGAAATTGAGATTAAAAAAAAAAACAAAACAATAAAAAAAATTAGTGCAACAAAGAGCTAGTTCTTGGAGAAGATTGATAAAATTGACACTTCAGTAGACTTACTAAGTCAAAAAGAGAAAAGACACAAAAACAAAATAAAAAATGAAAGAGTTCATGTTACAGCAGATACCACCAAAATACAAAGGATCATACAATATTATGAAAAATTATATGCCGCAAAATTTAATAACCCAAAAGAAATGGAAAAGTTCTTAGAAATATATAACCTTCCTAGACTGAATCATGAAGAACTGGAAAATCTAAATACACTGATCATTGGTATGGAAATTAAAAAAGTTATTTAAAAACTCCCAAAAAGTAAAAGTCTGGGACCGAATGGCTTCAGCAGTGAATTCTACCAAACATCCAAAAATATTTAAAACCTGTTCTCAAATTTTTCCAAAAAGTTGAAGAAGTAGCAGACTTCCTAACTCATTTTATGTGGCCAACATTACTCTGACACCAAAACCTGGTAAATATAACTCAAAAAAATAAAACTATAAACCAGTATCTTTAATAAACGCAGATATCATACACTTAAATAAAATACTAGCAAATTGAATGCAACAACACATTAAAAATATATACCATGATCTAGTGGACTTCATTCCAGGGGCACAAGGATGGTTCAACATACACAAATTCATTAATGTGATATATCACATAAACAAAATAAAGAATAAAAATCATGATCACAAAAACAGGTGCAGAAAAAAGTATTTGACAAGATACAGCATCCATTCACAATTAAAACTTGATAAAATGGATATGGAAGGAAAGTACCTGTATATAATAAAAGCTATATAAGACAAATCCTTAGCTAACATCATACTTAATAGTGAAAACAAAAAAATTTCCTTCTAAGATCAGAAAGAAGACAAGGCTGTCCACTATCAATACTATTGTTCAATACAGTATTGGAAGTCCAAGCCTGAGCAATCAAGTAAGATAAAAAAGTAAAAGGTACAAAAGGGAATAAGAAAGTCAAATTGTCACTTTTTACAGATGACATAATTCTCTATATAGAAAACCCTAAAAACGCCACCAAAAAAATTAGAATAAACAAAGTTTCAAGATTCTAAACCAATGGCCAAAAATGCATAGCAATCCTACACTCTAACAATTAATTTTCACACACAAAAAAGGAAAAACATTTTTTGCAATTGAAACAAAAAATTAAAATAACTAGGAATAACTCTAACAAAATATGTGAAGGATGTATACAAGGAAAACAATAAGACGTTATCAAAAAAACTGAAGCAAGACACAAAGAAATGAAAAGATATTCCATGTTCATTGATTGTAAGAATCAACATAGTTAAAATGACCTTACTATCTAAAGCATTATAAAGATTCAATGCAATCCCCAACAAAATTCCAACAGCATTTTGCAAATAAAACAAAAAATCATCAGATTTGTATGGAAGAACAAGACACTGAATAACCAAAGCAATCCTGAGGAAAAAGAGCAAGGCCAGAAGTATCACTCTACTTGGCATCAATTTATGCTACAAATCATCAATAATCAAATCAGCATAGTATTGGCAAAAGGAAGGAAGGAAGAAAGGAAGGAAGGAAGGAAGGAAGGAAGGAAGGAAGGGAGGGAGGGAGGGAGGGAGGGAGGGAGGGAGGGAGGAAGGAAGGAAGGAAGGAAGGAAGGAAGGAAGGAAGGAAGGAAAGAAGGAAGGAAAGAGAGAGGGAAGGAGGCAGGGAGGGAGAGAAAGAGAGAAAAAAGAAAGAGAGAGAGAGAGAGAGAGAGAGAGAGAGAGAGAGAGAGAGAACACATACAGAGCAGAGGAACAGAATTTAGAATCCAGAAGTAAACTTATATTTATATGGGCAAATAATATTCAACAAAGAAGCCAAAAATATACAGTGGCTAAAGGAAAGCCTCTTCAATAAATGGTGCTGGGAAAATTGGAAGGCCACCTGCAAAAGAATTAAACTAGACAGTTGTCTATCACCACACACCAAAATTAACTCAAAATGGATTAAGGACCTGCATTTTAGACCGGAATTAATAAAATGCGTAGAAGAAAACATAGGAACTAAACTCAAGGACCTTGGACTTAAAGAGGATTTTATGAATTTGACCTCAAAGGCAAGGGAAGTAAAAACTAAAATAAATGAATGAGACTACATCAACTAAAAAGCTTCTGCCCAGCAAAAGAAATGATCAGCAAGGTAAAGAGAGAACCATCCAAATGGGAAAATGTATTTGCAAGCAATACCTTCAATAAGGGCCTAATATCCAAAATACACAAAGAACTCATATGACTTAATAACAACAACAACAAAAATGAATGATCCAGTCACAATATGGGCAGAAGACCTGAACAGACACTTCTCCCTAGAGGACATACAAATGGCCAACAAATAGACAAAAAGATGCTCAACATCGTTATTAGGGAAATGCAAATCACAACCACAATGAGATAGACTAGCTATAATCAACAGGACAAGTAATAACAAATGTTGGAGAGGATGCATAGAAAAAGGAACCCTCATACACTGCAGGTGGGACTGCAAATTAGTACAGCCACCAAGGTAAACAGTATGGAGGTTCCTCAAAACAACTAAGAATTGATCTACCATAGGATCCAGCAATCCCATTCCTAGGTATATATCCCCAAAGACTTGAAAACCCACATCTGAAAAGATATTTGAACTCTGATGTTCATATCAGCATTTTTCACAGTGGCCAGGACATGGAATCAACCGAAGTGTCCTATGATAGATGACTGGCTAAAGAAGCTGTGGTACATATATACAATGGAATATTACTCAGCAATAAGATGAGATGAAATACTGCCATTTGCGACAATATGAATGGACCTCAAGATAATCATGCTAAGCAATATTAACTAGACAGAAAAAGCTGAAAATCACATGATATCACTTATATGTGGGATACAAACCTAAAAGCAACAAGTAAGCAGGACAAAGAAACAGAGACTCATGGACATGGACTATAGGTTAGTGGTTACCAGAGGACTATAGACTAGTGGTGACTAGTTGGGTGGGGGAAGAAGGGGGAGGTAGATGAAGGAAAGGAGGTCAAATATAGGGTTTAGGGGAGGGTGAAGTGAGTAAAGGGGATCAAATAGCTGAAGGAAACTGGACTTTGGGTGATAAACGCACAATGGAATATACAGAATATACACATGTCAAATGATAATGTACACCTGAAAAATTATATACTTGTATTAACCAGTTACCCCAATAAACTTAATTAAATTTTTAAAAAGAATAAGATTTAATACCTTTTCCCCTGAACTCTTCCAAAAAATCAAAGAGGGGGCCATACTTCCTCGTTCATTTTATGAGGCCTATATTATCCTGATACCAAAACCTGGTAAAGGTAACACACACACACATAAAAACTACAGACCAATATTTCTCATGAACACAAATGCAAAAATCCTAAATAAGATACTAGCAAACCGAATACAGCAACATATACACCACAATCAATTGGGCTTCATTCCAGGGGCACAGGGATAGTTCAACATACACAAACTGATTAATGTGATACACCACATAAACAAATTTAAAAATAAGAATCATATGATCATATTAAATGAATGCAGAAAAAGCTTTTGACAAGATACAGCATCCATTTACAATCAAAACACTTAATAAAATTGGTATAGAAAAAAAGTACTTTAAGATAATAAAGGTCATCCTTGACAAATCCTCAGCCAATATTATACTTAATGGTGAAAAACTAAAAACCTTCCCTATAAGATCAAGAACAAGAAAAGGTTGTCCACTATCACCATTCTTATTCAATATAACGTCAGAGGTCCTAGCAAGTGTAATCAGGCAAGAGAAAGATATAAATAGCATCCAAATAGGAAATGAAGAAGTCAAACTGTCACTATTCATGGATAACATGATTCTCTATATAGAAAACACTGAAGACTCCACAAGAACACTACTAGAAACAATAACCAAATACAGTAAAGTTTCTGGTTACTAAATCAAAGTTCACAAATTCAAAGCATTCTTATACTCTAACAATAAAATGTCAGAAAAAAAAATTTTTTAATTATTTTTGTAATTGCAACAAAAAAAATGAAACACCTATAAATACATCTAATGATACACTTGAAGGGCCTATACAATGAAAACTAGAAGACATTATTAAAGAAATTGAAGAAGACGCCAAAAAATAAAAAGATATTCCATGTTCATGGATTGGAAGAATCAACATATTTAAAATGACCTTATTTCCTAAAGCATTATACAGATTTAATGCAATCCCCATCAAAATTCCACAACATTTTTTAAAGAAATAAAACAAATAACAACAGATTTGTATGGAAACACAAGACACCCGAAATAACCAAAGCAATCTTGAGAACATAGAACAAGCCTAGAGGTATCACTAGGCTTATACTACAATTTGCCTAATTTCAAATTACACAACATATCAACAATAATCAAAATGCCATGGTATTGGCTGAAAAACAGACAGAGACCAGTGGAACAGAATTAAGTCCAGAAGTAAACCCCCATTTATATGAGCAAATAATTTTGATAAAGGAGACAAAACCTACAATAGAGAAAGAAAAGCTTTTTCAAGAAATGGTGCTGGAATTACTGGAATCCCACCTGCAAAAGAATGGAACTAGAGTGCTATTACCACATGCCAATATTAACTCAAAATTGATTAAGGACCTGAATGTAAGATCTAAAACAAACAAACAAAAAAGTTTAGAAAAAAACATAAGTAATTAACTCATGGACCTCAGACTTAAATAGGATTTTATGAATTTGACCTCAAAGGCAAAGGAAGTAAAAACTAAAATAAATGAATGGGGCTACATCAAAAATCTATGTGTGTAATGAATGTTAACCAGACTCATTGCGGTAATAACTTTTCAATATATACATAAATAAAATTGTGTTGTACACCAGAAACTATGTTATATGTCAATTATATAGAGATTTAAAATGATTATTAATTAATAGTTTTGATAAGGATAATTTGGCTATGCAGGAACCAACTTATCTTTAAGAGATACTGAAATTTTTAGAGGTAAAATGTTAAAATGTCTATATTTTACTTTAAAATACTTCATATAGCTTTGAAAATGAGGTAAGTTACCCACAAAAATGGCACACACAAAAAAAAGAGTATAAGTAGTTCAAGTTTCAAAACTCATGCTCCAATGTAAAGAATGATACAATTGATAAAACGATACATGGAAAGGTTTTAATCTCAAGACCTCCCTGTCACTCCCTCATGTAAACACACAGACCCACACACACTAAATGCTAAATATCAAATGCAAAAAATCAACTTTTTAAAAATTTTTCATATATTTTATTATCTAATCTCAGTAAAGCCTATGAAATAGGTATGGTTATCACATTTATATTAATAAAAAGAATGATAACATTTATTAAATTTCTACATGTTAATTTCTTTACATTATTCCATTTAATATTCATAAACTTTCTAAAAAGTAATTATACTAGATCCATTTTATAGGTGGAGAAATGAAGTTTAGGTTAAATTAAAGATTTCTAGTGAATCATGGAACTGTATTGTGAACACAACTTTTAAAAGATCTTTAATATAATTTTAGAGAAACTTTTAGGCATATTATACCAATGCTCAGCATCACCAAAGAGAGGAATTAGAAGATCCAATATTATAACATACTATTCCAAAAACAACACAACTCAGACAACATGGAATGTTAACTTTCATAATGTGCTGTTTATTGCATGAGCTTCATTTTCATACCCTACATGGGAACTATTTCCTTTCTACCTTGCTTCGTTCTAAGCATATACCTAATAAGGAAGCAAAAGTTTAGACATTTGGTGGAGGAATTAAACTTCATTTAAAGTCTAACAACTAATTAGGTTCATCATATGACCTTGATAGATTGCTGTGGCTGACAGTACTGATCATTAATGGGAAGTAAAGGCTACTAATGAAAAGTAGTAAAAGGTTGAGATTCTTAGGGATATATAATCAATCTAATTCAGATACAAACAGATTAGGCCTACAGGGTACACATAAGTTCTCTTCAGGGAGCCTTCTGCAATATGTACATATACATCTGATATAGATGTAGATATAGAGATATATATGATATATATCAGATACAAGATCAATATACAAAAACCAGTTACAGCAATCGATCACCAGAAAATGAAATAAAAAAACAATTCCATTTACAACAGCATCAAAAAGAATTACATAGGATAAATTTACAAAGTGCAAGACTTGTACACTAAAACTGTAAAATATTGAATGAAGTTGAAGTAGATAAATAGAAAGTCATCGTTGGAAGATTTAATGTTGCTAAAATGGTAACAATTCCCAAAGTAATCTAGATTCAATGAAGTCTCTATCAAAATTTCAACTTTTTTCACATAAATGAACAAGCTGATCTTAAAATTCATATAGAAAAAAATAGGGTCTTTTTGTTCTTGAGAAAGAACAAAATTGAAGGACCCACACATCTTCATTTCCAAACTTACTACAAAGCTATAGTAATCAAGACAGTGTGGTACTAACATTAAGTGTATACATAGAGATCCATAGAATAGAATTGAGAGTCCAGAAATAAACCCATATGTACGGCTAATTGATTTTCAACATGGATGCCAAGACCATTCAGCAAATGGTGCTGAGATAACTGGATATCCACATACAAAAGAATTTGGACCTCTCCTTCATACCATACACAAAAATTAACTCAAAACAAACAGATCAGATCTAAATGTAAAAGCTAAAAGTATAAAATTCTTAGAAAACACAGATCTTTGTTTTCTTCTACTAAATAATACTGTTATAAACATTAGTGTACAAGTCTCTATGTGGACGTTTTCATTTGTAGATAACTAAGAGTGGAATTGCTTAGTCATAATGGTAACTGTTTAATCATTTGAGGAAATGTCTGGCTGTTTTTCAAAGTGGCTGCAATACATACCTACCAGCAATGTATAATGGTTCCAATTTCTCTACATTAAGAAGTCTGTTACTATATAAGTCAGAACCAATAGTAGATTTATGATGGATGGATGGAAGGATGGATGGATGGATGGATGGATGGATGGATGGATGGATGGATGGATGGAAAGAAGGATAGAGATAGGCAAGAGATAGTTATTTTTAAGGAATTGGCTCAAATGATTATGGGTGCTGATCAGTCTGAAATGCATACAGCAGTCCAGCACACTGGAAATTCAGGCAGGACTTGATAACAGTCTTAAAGCAGGATTTCTTCTTATCCAGGAAGCTTTTTGCTTTTAAGGCTTTCAATTATTGGATAAGGCCTAATCACATTATTGAAAGTAATCTTTAAAGTCAACTGATTGTAGATGTTAACCACTCTTATAAAATATCTTCAAAGAAACACCCAGATTAGTATTTGATTAAATAACTGGTTACTATAGCCTAGCCATATTGACACATAAAACTAACCACCATATTTACCTTAGACTAAGCAACGATTTCTTAGATATAAAATCAAATGTACAAGTAACCAAACAGAAAATAAAGAAAAATTAAGTTGCATCAAATCTTAAACTTTTGTGCATCGAAGAATACTATCAAAAAAGTGAAAACTACAATCTAAAAGATGGAAGAAAATACTTGTAAACCATATAACTAGTCTAGTATCTAGAATATATAAGAACTCTTACAACTCAACAATAAAGCAACAAAGAACTCAACTTTTTAAATGGGCAAAGGATATAAACTGACATTTCTCCAAAAAAAAAATAAAATACACAGCAAAAAGATGCTCAGTATCATTAATGATTAGGGGGAAAAAACATAATAAAAACTTTACATCCACTAGGATGGCTAGAATAAAAGAGAAACAGTGTTGACAAGAAAGTAATTTGAACCAATGTACATTGCTGGTAGGAATATAGCACAACTACTTTGAAAAACAGCCAGTTCCTCAAATGATTAGCGTTACCATATAACTCAGCAATTCTACTCTTAGGTAACTACAAATGAAAACACATGTGTCAACACAGAGACTTATATGCTAATGCTTTATTATATAACAGCATTATTTATAATAGCCAAAATATGAAAACCCAAAATATGGAAGCCCAAATGTCCATCATTATGGAATGTTCTAGGGTGGTTGCACAATTTTGTGGATATGCTACAAACTACCGATTTGTACACTTTAAAATGGTGGTTTATGGTATGTAATTTATACCTCGATTTAAGAGGAATATAAATTAAAAGCTCATGGAAATGTAGGTATAACAGAACCACATCCCCATCCTGGCCTTTGGCCCAGTACTCCAAGAGCTGGAAAGGATTGGTCTTCCTGAAGCAGCAGAGCAACATGACACCATTGTCCAACATGTGTAGCTTCAACTCCAGGTAGTACCTTCCATGGGTACATAGATCATTCGTGCTTCGGAGAGAGGATCTAATCAGGTCGTTGGTCACCACCCTCTAAGAGTCCTACTTGGCAGTATTTCATACCAAGTTAGCTCAAAGGTAGACTGGTTTCAACATGTCCAATGCTGGTCCAACATGTCCAATGAGGGGCTTGTCCAACCTCTATATGGTTACTTTGTTATTCATGTCAAGTCCTGTATTTCTGTTGGGCCACTGATGTGTGTGCCAATACCCCCATTGAATGAACAAAACTTCAAGTTTCTTTTAATTTGTAAACTTGTATTAGACAGGAAAGTAATATAATCATAAGCATATTTACAGCTCACACGGGAATGACCATGGAAAGAGGAGTAAAGCTGGGAATTCAGAGGCAACAGGAGTCACACTTGAAAAGAACCACTGTCCTGTATGTAAATCTCGTGATGTCTCTCTGGGCCAGCTTATCCTCTCAGACTGGTTTCACCCTCACAGTGAGAATTAAGGTTCACAGCACCTCCTCTTCCTTGTATCACACACATCTGTCCCCAGAGTGGGACAACGTCCCTACTTAAAAGAAAGATGCAAACAATGGCTGTCTACAACAATGCTTTTGAAATTAGTTTCAAATTATACATATTAAAATTTCAGTGTAGGATAGAACATAAATATTTAGAAACTGAGCTGATGACTAAGTTCTGAAATTCACTGCAAGGTTTTTACATGCACCTTTACTCTTTGCTTAGAGACAAATCAGAAAACAAGTATATTTGGTAACAACGGGCTTAATTTTCAGGGATGAAATATTTTCTAACATGAAGGTGGCTTATGATGTCACTATTCCCTATCTCTGATTCTATTAAGATTTGTCTTTAACATAGCTTATTCTTGACAAGTAGTTGACTTCTTCCTTGCTCAGAGAACACATCTTGAAACCCAGTGGTAATCAAATATTTAGAGCCATTATTTTTGCATGAGAAATTTTTCTCAAAATAGTTTCAAAATTAGAGAATAGCTATATTTATCCAAAAAGCTAACAGGGAGGCTTTAGATAAAATGACAATACCTCAGAAAAAGAAATGTGTGTAGTGGTTGTAATGTAGTGCTTTCTACCTACTCCACAAAGTATGTACCTAAGTTCAGAACCAGAGAAAAATGAAAAGATCATTCAACAGACATTGACGATAACCTTAAATCACACTTAACTACATAGTAAATTATTAAATTGATAAATATCTATTGTCTATTTTTATCATGTATCAATTTGTCCTGGTCATTTAAAAATATTTAATATATATCAAGTTAAAAAGAAATCTCAGTTCTAGCAGTAATAAGAACTAGAGGACTAAACATCCACTTTTCCCTCTTCCACTGCAAGCTGGTCTATCTATGATGTTGTCCAGTAGTTTGCTTAATTACCTCTTTCACTCCATATTTATGCCAACACCAGATGAGCGAAGTTGGCAATGACAGTTGATAGCACACACTCCATGCTAGTGAGGACATCACTGGGAGTTTATTAGAAACATAAAACCTCAGGTCCCATCCCAGACCTACTGAATTAAAATCTGCATTTTAACAACACCTGGAATGTCATTAAAATCTGAGCAGCACTGGTCTATGCCAATGAATTACAACTTTTCCAAAGAGACTGTACATGTAAATAAAACTATCATTGTGTGTCCTCCGCAGGACCAACAATGTTTGGTACAGAGTAAAGTATCCTATGCTACTTAGAACACAGATCATAACTGAAAAATCAAACAATTTAGCACTGAAGTTGTCTCAGAACTTGTCTACTTCAGTTTCCTCTTTTTGTGGATGAGAAAACTATTGCAGAGAATTTGTGGGCTTTCCAAAGTCTAATATTTTTTTTAATGACTCTAATAATTACAGGTTACCAAACACCAGAAATGATAAGCAAATGGGTATTTAGGTATGGTTTATATGCATTCTAAAAGAAATGCTATCATGATTTGTAGCTGTTCAATAACATTATTTTAGAAATTGCCCTCATTCTGAATGCTCCCCAAATACCAAAACCCACCTCTCTTGGTATTTTTCACTAGATAAATTGCCTATTTGCCCATCACTAAGCTCCACTAGATTATAACCTGTGGGAAGAGGCTATGTGACACAACTGTATATATGCCTGGTGGACTGTAGGAACCTACTACAATTTTGAATGATTTAATGTAACCAAAATGAAAATCAACTGATCAAAATTACACAACTGTCAGTGATGACGCCAAGATTAAAAGCTAGTTTTTTAACATGTGGCAGGAAATTAATAAATATTAACAATCCACATTTTAACTTTGACTAGATAAAAACCAATAAACATTTACTGAGATCTTAACTTACCCAGGAACGAGATTACATACAACTCCCGGAAGACGAAGATTAAACAAAATCCCCACTCCACCCTGACACTGACATGTGGAAACTCTAGATTCTAGACATTTTTATTTTGGGGGTGGGGAGGGAGGTGAGGGGTTCCTCAGCTGACTTCACTATGATTACATTCAAAAGTGAGAATGATTATGGAAGAGGCAAGCTTAAAACATTTCCCAATTATTTTTCTTAGCATATACACTTATTTTACATGTTGCATATATAAAGTTTTCTTAAGAGTGTGGTGGAAATAATGTGGACTTTTCAGCCTAAGCTTTACAAGCTTCTTTTACGTTATAAATAAGTTACCTCTTTCCAGTGGTCTTCATCCTAAGGACCTGATGCTGGTGACAAAGTAACTGCATCCCTATCTAGAGGAAGAACCACTAGGGCCACTGCCTCCAGTAGGCGAAAGAGGCATTGTCAGGAGTGCCAGGTTTGCCCAGACTAACAGCCAGAAGCCTGTTTATCTTAAACCATGAGCAGAAATTTCATTCAGAATGTACTAGTTTAATGAACTACCATATAACTTCTTTAAAAATCAGCCCACACTTTATACAGGATGCAGACAATGCAAATATTTTAATATAAGACTGAATGGTCTTAATATTTTTGAATGCTATCATTTATCACTCTGCATCAGATCGTGATTAAAACCATTCACATTAATTCATAAAACCACAACCCTGCAGGGTAAGCATGGTCTTTACAGAAGAAACCGAAGACTACAGGGGTAAACTAACCCAAAGTCATAGGGCATAGGGCAAAATGCTATTTGTCCCAGGACTTGCACTAGCTTCCTGTCTACTACTTTTCATTTGTCAATATAACTATCCAGTTCAGCTGAGAACCTTATTGCTAATGGGCACCTAAGCACTATCATCAGCAAGGAGTACCAGACAAGGCACCCAGATTCATCATCCATTCAGTAACAAAGAGCTGACCATAATTTATTATTTACCTATAACCTCAATATTATCACAAAGACTTAACACAGAGAGGGCTTCAAAGCAAGCAACCCAATGTGTTTGGTAAATAAAACTCAGTGAAATTTTCATCTCATAAAGTTGGCTAGTTTCTGGTAGTTGTGATTTCAATAATTTTTAATTCAAATAAATGATTTTGACATTTCTTTGTAGCCAAATACACGAAAAGTAGCATTTTTAATAATCTCAAATAAGAAACCATCCAACTTTTGGTTTTAGTTTCAAAAATATACTTTGGTGATGTGATTTTTTTAGTTCAAAGAATTAAATTTTAAAAATAAATTTATAAATTTCACAGTTGTATTAAGTGATGGCACTACCACCACAGTTAGATGTTTGGACATCAACACCCAAAAGCTAATAAAGCCAAAAATGTCAACACATGAGGGTACTGTTGTCAAAGAAGGCAACAGTGACAGGTTAAGAAAAAGATCTGCAAATCAGAGTGATAAAGGAGAGTAGCCAGGTAGAACAGGAATAAACATCCAGGCAGTAAACAAATGGCACAGATGTAGAAAGAAGTCAGTTCAAGCTGTTGAATCAATCTCTCAAGAGTATTCTTTAAATTTTTGGTTAGTGCTGATGTCAAAGTTGAAGAGGATCACATTCAAGGTAATGGGGAAAACAAAACTGAAAGAGCTTAAGGAAGTTTAAAGGAAGTATTCACTCAATAACAACAGAATAGAACTGGTCACAAGAACAGAAGCAACCACAAGCTGATAGAAACAGAGATGGAGATTAACCAGAAAATGATGGCACAGAAGTTACAGAGAGGGAACGGCCAAATTTGACTGCAGTTTATTTCTAAACCAGTAAGTATATTAGGCACCCCTTATCACTGAGGTTGAAAGATCACACCATTTAGCTTTATATCACTGATTAAAATAATGTTAATACATCAAGTTATCTAGCGTCACTGTAATTATTCTTACACAGGGTCACAACCACAGCTAGATGAATTACCACTGTAATTCTTCATAATCGAAGGTTTAGACAATTGTGGTTTCAACGTGGAATTAAAAAGACTAGGAAGTTTTAGTTTGATGAAGGTACTGTCTCTGGCTAATAGAAAATAAAGAGGTGGGCTTATAGTTATATTTATAGCAAACGAAGATCAGATAACATGACAATGACAAAGATGTTTTTTTAGCAGTCCAACAAGAGAAAAAAGAAATTCTGAGGTCCTATATAGCACACAATATATAGAAAAAAAAAAAAGTCAAGAAGAGGCAACATCAACTTATATTTCAAGCAGAGATTAAGTCCATAAAACATCTTCAAGGTTATTACTTTACAATTTAATTACTGTGTAGTTGTGTGTAATCTACTTTTTAATTTTATAAAGGCTAAGAGCATGTATATATCGGCACTATTTTTATGCATTAAACAATGTTTTAACAAAAATAATTCAAGACAATACTGCGTCCACAAGAATTTTTCCTCCTAAGAGAAACTTAAACATTATTCAAAATTAAGAAACCTGGGTAATTACATGTTTTACTTTCGATTTATGATTTTCACTTGAGTATTAAGATAACTGGAGAAGTCTGTTGCCCACTTTAAATGTATAGCTATTACAATTATGCATATTTTTTAAATTATAGCAATAGAAAGATAATTTATGATAATAGATATAATCTGGACATTTGACCATCATTACTTATTTGCCAACAAGGCTTGAGGGGGGGTAAATACATTTGTCAGTTATCAACTGTGAAGAAAATCTGCTTTTCTTCCTTAAAATAAGGGCTGATAAACTACAAAGATTAAAAATCCCAACCCTGTGTAATAAAGGAGTTCCAATTACCACAATTGTAAAATGTCTTTGAAACCCAAAAAATGATTTAACAAATTTTGATACATTTTAATGAATATGTCCTGTTAAAATCTCCTATCACATAATAATGTAAATTTTCCAGATTACTTTGTAAAGCTAATTACTGTTAAAAGCCTGTTTTTTTTTTAAAAAAAAAAAAGCTATTAGATGAAAAATATACACTGAATTAAGTGCTTCCTTATAATCTTTGAATATTTTTTTTACTCAACTACTGCATTCAACAAGCAACTAAGTTTTCACTCTCGATCAGTTCTATGATTTGCTTTTTTACTGACCACAGGTTTCTCATTACTGTTGGTTTCTTAGTGCCAACTGTTAGTCTTACTTTGGAGGTAGAATATTAACTTTGCTTTCATAATCTTTTGGCTGCCAAGATTTCTAGTAAAGTAGCTGCTCATAGAACAAGGTAAAAGATTCACATGTCTACATTTGACAGCATATGGATCACAACCTTTACATGGAATTTGTCAGTTATTCACTTAAGGATAATTCCTACAATCTTTCCAAGATGAGAAAGTGAGATGTAGCTAGCTTATATTATTAATTTCATAAATGAACTTGCCAAAAAAGTATTAGGTTGATCTTATGAACTACATGTAAAAATGAACAAGCCTCTAGGAATTTTCTCAGGTCAGAATATCCTCTGAAAGATTTAAATGCCATGCAACCTCTTCATATTCAATTATCTTCTTTTATCATGCACTCACTCCATGAGTTCCCAAAACTCCATTATTAACGAAATGATGGTTCTGACTTGTCAATATATTTGTTTCATGAAATACCTTCATTAATTTTCTCTTCAGAAAATACTAATGGTGTTTTACTTCCAATGTCCTACTTTTTAAAATAGTCAACATTTTCAGTATGACGCATAAGATCTCCAACTACTCTTTATAACTTCTATAAGGCATATTAATTTTAGCATAAAAGGTATTCTATTTCCATGTATTTCCTGCTTTTAAGTAAACACAGTACTGGGTTGGAATGTAGTACTAATGCTCCAATCAATTCTATAATATACCATATCCATTCCTTTTTATGTTTCTATTTTATATACAAAATGTAAACACTTTCCAAAATCTTGAGTTGGAATCCTTTAGTCAATATAACCAAAAATCAATCAAGTTGGTACTGAAAAATTATATTGATACTAATCAGAAAAGTAAAACCAGAGCCTTTTAGATCCCCATCAACAACAGATACTATGATACACATATATGTAAAAAAAATACTTATAAAAGAAAATCTAAAAAATTTCTTAAATACCACCCAAACCCAATTATTCATAACAGAATTTATCATTAGTATTTATAGTCTTTAATATGTGGAGAACAGTGTTAATTAAGACTTAAAAGTTTTGACCAAAGTCTATAATTTCATGATGTACCCACCAGAACCACCCAAAGCCATACACACCAAATCTACTAACTAAAATGCATTAATATTTTCCAGCTGTGTCCTCCAAATTTTCAGAAAAACATGAATTTCACATGTATTTATCAATAACAATATATATTTAGTGAGAAAGACTTAAGTCTATGAATTTGTATTAAGTAATCCATATTAATATTTTATGGGAGTCAAACAAATTCACTCTCCAGTCATTTACCCAAATCTGAAGTGTGATAAATTCTTTTAAAAGGATAATCTAAAATTGTAAGTTTTTGTATTTTATACACCAAAGACTTAAAATACCACTGACTATCCTTACAAAGTTTATGATCCAAAATTCTAAAACCTCTAGAATAAATGCTATTACTATAAAATACCAAAATAAATAATTTTGATTAGCAATTCTGAAAATTGGTAAGTAATTAAAACATAACACTGACCTAACAGGACAAGATTTTTATTTTACTAATCTTTATTAATATAAGATCATCCCCTAGGGTCTCACCTTCTGGCACTTTAAACAAATTTCAAAGGCAATTTTACAGTTCATTTTAGTTAATACTATACACTCCTTCCTACCTTAGCCACTTTACAATACAAAGAAAAATAGCTTTTAAACTGCTGCATTAGTAATGTTACTACAATTAAGAGTGGCTCTATATTAACTCCCATAATCAACCAATGTGTCTTAGATTGCCATGTACATATTGATTGTAACATGCAAAATGGATCCACTTTGGAATTGGCTAATTGGCATGCAGATTAGAGCAGAGATCCAAAGTCCCAAAAACAAAAGAGAAATAAACATTATAGGGGCAACTCAAACAACATACGCTTAGGGGGAAAACAACTTCACAAAAGTGGATATGAGGAAAGGAAAGAGGAAAAGAGATCAAGATACCCAGATTCTCAGCCCATCAACATATAATTTAACAGCACACAAATGGTTACTAACTCCTGTGTATGAGAAGACACATTTTCAAAGTGGAAAAGAAGTTACTAAGAGACTAATTTAGACTACCCGTAACCATGAGACTCATATATGACATTAGTGTAATTCAAATTCAATCTCCTTCAACCATTTAAAAATTTTATGAATGTATTACATTTCAAACCTATTTTAACAAATCACATATACACTAATTTGTATCTATTTATTGTGTCATTTTAAAGCATTTTAAACATCTTTGATAATTAAAATAGAATAGCCCTGTTGAAATTAAGTTTAGACAAGTTGTCACTGACTTTAATTAATGTATTATTGACCAAGAAAAGGTAGCTCAAAGTTTAAATCTGAATGAACTTAATGAAAAACATGTCACAGCATGTTTGAGAAATTTGTCCTTGTTACCTGACCAACTATTTTTTTCAGTGAACTCCATAAGAGTATTTTCTAACAAAGCAGTATACCCAGTGCTTTGAAATAAAAAAGTGACCTAAAACCTCACATCACTTTGGTAAAAGCAAAACGTAAATGACCTATCAGTTCAGAATTACATATATGCCAAAGTGGAAATCAAGTAGAATACATAAAATTAATCCCAGTTAGTATTAAAAGCATTGGGGAAAGAAATGTCACAAAAAAATAAAGAAAAAATAAAGATATTATGAAGAAAAAATGTAATATACATTTGGATAACTGGCAATCTACAATTCTATAAAAATTGCTGGAATTCAATCATCTTTTTAATATATTTCTGGTGAAATCAAAGTCAAATATAATAGCTAGAATTTTCCTTCTCCAAAGAAGAAATTAATCAGGTCATTTGTTCTCTGAAATATTCTGCAAATTCCAATTCAAAAGAAGTATATAAGATAAATAATAAAAGACGTGTATGGATGAAAAGGTATAGTAATTCCAATTTCTGATACCTCATCCAGGTACTGTACATATATCACATCAATATAATAGAAATGGCACAGTTTCTGAGGACACGATCCACATTTTATTTACATTTTAAGACTAACTTTAATCTCAAAATCACATATCCATACACCTATTTCCTTTTTGTTGATTTCACTTAAATGTATGGTTTGTCAAACAAAACTATAAACAAATATTTACCATGTCTGTTACATGTCACATACAGGAATAGCATTTAAAAGAAATTCATCGACCTTTCCCACATTTTTTTTTATTTATAAATACAGGTATCAAAACAATCCTCAACATATTTTTGATACTACTAGTAGTCAATACCCACACTTCAAAAATTAAAATAATCTGTGACAAAATGCTTGTACCTGCTACTTTAGACAATTTAAACTGAAAACTCTTTCACTAAGCAAGATGGATAAAGCATGCCATTTCTTTTTCCGTCTTAAGATTTCTACTTTTTAGAAATACACATGCTTCCACAGCTATCTGATGCTTCTCACCACATTTTCATCTTGTAAACCTGAATTATATTTTGAGTACTCAGGTTTATGTTTAAATGATAGTGCCTTAAAAAAATTGTGCTGCATTTTTCCTCCTGTTACCCAAAAACTTAATGGTGTTCATAAATTACATATATTCTTACATGTATTGAAGTCATGTTTACCAGCTGGAATTCTTTTACTTAATATGTGGGTATTTTGCATTGTAATATTTAATCAAGACATTAACATGAGAAGATTGTTGATTTAAGACAAGTTTAAGATCCGCTAAAATTAATTGTTGTATGTTTGTCCTTCTGGCGGCTGCGGAAGCTTCATATTTTCTTTGGACATCATTAGACGTCTAAGCTCTTGAAGTACAACTTTAATGCTATAAGAATTTTGCCATTTTGCTAACACTGGTATACTCCGTGCATCCACCTGAAAGGAGAGAAAAAGAGTTAAAATTAACTACCAAGATTAAAGTACTAAGGCATCAATTTATTAAACAAGCTTTAGTCTTTTTAAAAATTCATCACCTGGCGCTATTTTCACAAAAGTTAACATTACAAATATAATATTTAGGATAAGTATTCCTTCTTTAACAAGTGTTTCCTAAAAAATTGTGTCTTTTGTGAGTGCTTTTCTCTGTTTTACAAATAAACGTGTAGTGAACTTTGGTCATCAGAAATAATCAATCATTATACTAATTACACTATAAACAACTTTACCAACTCTTTCTTGATGAAACAAGGTCGAAAGGCTCCTCTCCATTTCCAACACCACTACCACAAATCTGGGCAATCATCTTCATTGAGATTTAGGAAACAACTGTGAGCCTGATCTCTGCTTTCAGGTTTTCTTTCCAATGTATTCTATGCACTATAATAAATTAATATTACACAGTGGAAGACTGACAGAAGGGGGATAGCCTCATTCCAAGGTAACTGCCATCACTTGAACTATCTAGGAATTCCCTGGAAAATGTCATTTGCAGGGCTTTTATCTGACCTCAGAACTGACCTACTAGGTACTGCTTATCCTCTCACCCACCCACCCACACCCCTGGCATTTAAATCAGTGTCAATTGTTTAACATCTCTGCTGTCTGGGGAGGCAATAACAAAGCAAACAGGAAGGTGGCCAAAATACTTTCAAGGATATCTACAGATGTCCACAGAGCCTATGAAAAGTTCTACCATATGCCTGTCAATCTAGAAGACCACACATGTATAGGTCCATGCACAGGCTCATGAAAGACCTGAGAAGCCCATAAATTCTCACCTGTGGGTGACCCTGAGCAACATTTAAAAAAGATTATGCAATATAACCAAGTGGGATTTATCCAAGAAATACAAAGTTAAACATATTAAAAGTCAATGTAATACACCGTATTAATAAAAGAGAAAAGAACATAATTATCTCAACAGACACAAAAAAAGCATTTGACAAAATCCAATAACCTTTCATGATAAAAATACTCAAACTAAGAACAGAAATTGCCTCAACCTAATAAAGAACACCTATAAAAATATACAGCTGATATCATACTTAATGGTAAAAGACTAAATACTTTCCCCTGATATGAGGAACAAAATAAGGATTTCCACTCTCATATCTACTATTCAAGATTGTACTAAAAAAAAAAAGAAAGAAAGAAAAAGAAGAAGAAAAAATTGTACTGGAGATTCTAAACAGGCAATCAAGCAAGAAAATGAAAAATATCCAGATAGAGAAAAAAAGTAAAATTATCTCTATTTGCAGTTGACACGAGCTTGTCCACATAAAATCCTAAGGTATCCATTAAAGAAACTATTATAATAAATACAGCAAGGCTTCAGGATACAGGATCAACATACAAAAACCAGCTGTATGTCTGTGCACTTGCAAAGAACGTTCTGAAAATAAAAGGAAACAGTAAGAGAATACATAGAAATAAATTTAACAAAAGTTTAAGAGTGTACACTGAAAATTAACAAATATTGTTGACTGAAAGTAAATAACTAAACAAAGGGAAAGGTTTCATGTACATGGATCAGAAGACTTAAATTGATTGTTAAGATGACAATATTTCTCAAAGTGGTCTACAAATTCAACACAATCGCTATCAAAGATTCAATTTTCTTTTTTGCAGAAAAGGACAAGTTGATCCTAAAATTCCTATGAAAATGAAAGGTACCTAGATAGCCAAAACAGTGTGAAAAAGAATTAAGTTCTGCCAATTTTAAACCTTACTGCAAAGATACAGTAATCAAGAAGGTGTTGCTTATATAAGGATATACCTATCAAAATAAATTCATGCATCATGCATACACAGGGAACTGATCTTTGTTTGACAAGAATACACAATAAGGAAAGGACAGTTTCTTCAATTACTGGTGTTGGAAAAACCAGATATCCATATGCAAAGGAATGAAGTTGGACCCTTAACTCTCACCATACAAAAAAAGTAACTCAAAATGGATTACAGACCTAAATTAAGAATGAAAGCTATAAAACTCTTAGAAAAAAAAAACAAAAAGTAAATCTTTCTGACATTGCATTTGGTAATGGTTTCTTAGATATAATACCTAAAGTACATCTGACAAAAGAAAAAATAGATGAAATGGCTACATCAAAATTAAAAATATTTGCACTGCAAACCATACCATCAGGAAAGCAAAGAGACAACTCATAGAATGGGAAAAATACTTGCAAATTATATATTTAGTATATAAAGTACTCTTACAACTCAACAATAAAAAGCCAACTATCTCATTAAAAATGTGGGCAAAGGAAGATTGTGGTAGTCAGTTATGAAATACATGTTTGTGTTTCCCCCAAAATTCATGTTAAACCCTAATCTCCACAGGGATGGTATTAGGAACTGAGATCTTTGGGAAGTAATTAGGTTTAGATGAGGTCATCAAGATGGAGCTCCTATAATGGGATCAGTGACCTTTAGAGAAGAGAAAGAGACTAGAGCCCACTCTCACCTCCTGTGAGGATAAGAAGTCAGCTGTCTACAATCAAGGATGAGTTTTCACCAAAACCCAACCATACTAGCACGTAGCCTCCAGAACTTGTGAAAAATAAATTTCTGTTGTTTAAACACCCAGTTTATGGTATTTCTGTTATAGAAGCCTAAACGAAGAGAGCAGCTTTTAAAATGGCTCCCAAAGACTTTCAATTCCTGATATTCACATCTTGTGTAATTCCTCCCTTTGAGTAAGAGCTCAATCTAATGATTTGCTTCTAATGAGTAGGCTATTGAAATGTCAGTTCCCATATTAAGTTACAAAAATATTCTGGCTTCTACCTTGATCTTTCTTGCTTTTACTCCTTGCTACACAGAAGTCAGCCACCATGTTGTGAACTGCCCTGAAGAGAGGCTTACATGGCAAAGAACCAAGGATGATCTCTGGGTAACGATGTCCAAGAAACTGAGGCCCTCAGTCCAAAAACCCACAAAGAACTGAATACTGACAACAACCAAAAAATTAAGGTTGGAACTGGATCCTTCCTTAGCCAAGAATTCAGTTGAGAGACCACAACATAGGCTGACATTTTGATTGCAATGTTGTGAGAAGACCCTGAGCCATAGGACTCAGTGAAGCTGAACTACATTCTTGGCCCACAGAAACTGTGAAATAATAAATCCTTGTTGTTTTAAACTGCTTTAAAAATAGACAAAGAATCTGAATAGGCATTTCTCCAAAGAAGATATACAAATAGCCAATAAGCATCTGAAAATGTGCTCAACATCATTAGCCTAATTAGAGAATTGCAAATCAAAACCACAATACCATTTCACAACACATAGGGATGGCTAAAATAAAAAAGACATAGACAGTAACAAATATTGACAAGGATGTGGAAAAGCTGAAATCCTTAGATGTTGGTGGGAATGTAAAATGATATGTCCACTTTGAAAAACAGTCTGGTAGTTCCTCAAAACTTGAGTTGAGTATGGTAAATTGAGTTGCCATATAATCCGGTAATTCCATTCCTAGGTATTTACTCAAAAGAAAACAAAATATTTGCTCATGCAAAAACTTGTACACAAATGTTCACAGCATTATTCATGATAGCCAAAAGTGGGAAAACCAGATATACAAAATGTGATATTACCCATATAATGGAATAGTATTCAGCAATAAAAAGAAAGTACTAATATATACTACAACATAGATGAACTTTGAAAATACTATGTTAAGTGAAAGAAGCTAGTAACAAAAGAACACATATTACATAATTCCATTTATACAAAAAGTCCAGAATATGGAAATCTATAGACAGTAAATTAGTGGTTTTTTTGGGGGGGGGGAATGGATGGAAAGTGACAACTAATAGGTGAGGGGTTTGCTCTGAGAGAAACAAAAATGTTCTGAAATTGGATTATGGTAATGGCTCCACAATCCTGTGAATATTAAAAAACATTGAGTTATACACATTAAATGAATGAATTGTTATGGTTATGTAAATTATATTACAATAAAACTTTAAAAATAGAAAAAAAATAATTTTTATAATTCTCTTACAAGTGAAACAATAAAAATGTTAAGATTAATTCTAAATGCTTTAACTTAAAAGAATAGCAACCCCATTAGCCTATTTTAAATAAACTCCACAAGTGAACAAGTTTATAAAATAGATTGAGAGAATACCAAGTTACTTTCAAAGCAAAAGCAAACACTTCCAGCTGTAAAGTTAAAAGACAGTTAAATAAACATAAGTGACTACAAATCCTATAAAATAACAAGAAAGAATAAAAATTTTTGAGAAAAAAATAGATGAAAAGGGAGGAGGAGAAACGAGGATGGGAAAAAATATCATGTCAGAACAAATCTGCATCTTATCTTATACAGTACCTCTAAAACTTGACACCTCATAGCATAAATCACTGTAACTTATGCTTTACAGCACTAACTACCCACAAAGAATTTTGACAATAGTTATATTAAATAACCAGCTATACACTAAAATGACTGAAGAAACACCCATAATTTATCTGGTACTTAAATAATCTCAAAATATATAAAATTATCCTGGCACAATCAACAATGGTCAATATAAAATTCTGTGCTATTTACTAGTTAAAAAACTAATACTCTAAATTCTTAGATACCAACCAAGAAAAAAACTGACATCTAATATATTCACCCTACTTTAACCCTCTACACATACTTACATTCTAGTAATTAAAATCAGTATTTATTTTTCTGTTTCCAAAATCCCATTCCAGCTGGACAACATGAAGTGTAGTAAGAATGAACATTCACAGGGTACTCTTACACATAGCTAGTGGGACAAACATGGAGGTAGAGCCCTGCAGAGAGCCACCTGGCAATGTTCAATCAGACTGAAGACAAGTCCCACACCTCAGGAGACATTCCACTTCTAGGTCTACACCCTAAAGCCAAGTGCTACTCTAAATGTATGCTCCATGGAACAGTTCGGGGCTTTGAACTGATTTTTACTTATCCATGACAAGATAAACATAAATTGAGAGTGCTTAGAGAGTTCTACAGCAATTTGACAGAGAATTTTTTATTTTAAAAAGTCTGAGCTTAGAGTTGCTTTTTTCCATCTTGCTTTCCTAGTATTTCAATTTCATTATACTTTACAAAAAATATCCACAAATATTGAAACCAATAAACAAATACCCAGTCCTGTGAAACAATGCCTTAGGTTATAAGAGTGCTCTACAAGAATGTTCATTGTAGCAATTTTTTCAGTGAACGCTGAAAAAAAAAAAAAAAAAAACTCTAATGTCCAAAAAGTGAATGATGGAATATTAAACAATAAAAAGAAACTAGTTTGCATGATTTAACATGGATGGATCTCAAAAATCACTGACATATGATTCCACCCAAAAGTGATAACAATATAGAGGCATACACGCATTCTTCATAGTTAAAGCACAACAATCATGGACGAAAATTATAAACACCAAATTCAAGATGGAACTACCTCTAAGAAAGAGCAAAGGGGGAAACTTGGAAGAAACATCAAGTTAATTATTTATAATGCAGTCTTTAAAAAACACCAAAAGCAAGGGAAAAGTGATAAATTTACAGTTAACTGCTACAAAGAAAAAGAATAACAATGTGACTGTAACAGAGTAACATAGACATAATTCAGTCTGGGGAATCAAAAAAGATTTCTCTGAGAAAGTGACATTTACACTGAGAACCTATAAAGTTAGCCAAAGCGGAGTTGTCCAGACACAAAGAACAGAAAGTGCAAAGATTCTAAGGCCAAATGAAAAGTGTGTGGGGAGGTGCACACCCCGCCAACTCCTCATGAGCCATGGCAAGAAGTGTGCACACTGTGGCTGAAGTCATTAAAGGACAAAGGTGACATGACACCATCAGTGTTTTAGAAATAAAGACCCCTCTGTCAGCTTGCCTTGCAAAGACTAGAGGGGATAAAAAAGCAGAACCAGAGAGGTTGTTGCAAAAGTCCAGACAAGAGATGATAGTCAAGATTCATTTGGTGACAGTGTAAGCAGACATATAAGACCTGATACAAGTTACATTGTCAACAAAGACTGACAGGTTTTAATGATAGGTTGAGAACAAGAGAGAGCCAAAATGTCAAAAAGTAAACTTCAAGAAGCCCATGAGTTTAAACAAAGGTCATCAAATGTTTGTTGGAGATTGTTAAAAGTAAATTTGAAACTGAATCCTGAATTTCCTAGTTCCCACAATAATGCAGAACCTACCATCAATTACTTAACTTATAAAGTCTATAATGTAAAAACAAACAGCAGTTGAAAAGAAAAGTTACTCCTGGTAGAGAATTTAACAAAAATATCTTCCTCATAAAGGCAATGCTATGACACAAATTCCCTAAACAATATCCTTTCTGTAAGTTCAAAATGTTTCTTAATCTTGCTTCTATCACATCTCATCACTACCTGACAGAAATAGTTAAGTATCTACATTATAATTTCAGGAATAGCCACTGGAAGAACAGAAACAGAATGAAAACAGTTAACGATCATTTCAAAAGTAGGCAAGAAACACATGGGAAAATAGAAATCTCAAAATAAGATGATTTAAACCTGAACAAATCAATGATTACTATACATTAAATGTAAATGGACTTAATGCTCCAACAAATTACAAAGACTGACAGAATGACCAGAATGACTCTCAGGGCCCAGCTTTAAATTGGCACATAGCATGTAGGGAGGTCGGAGAGTGACTCAGCTAGTCCAGAGCTGAGATTTCTAATGACGTTTCCATCTTCCTCCTCTTTCTGGGTCATGCTTTCAGTGCACCCAGCAAGAAGGTGAGAGCCTATCTGGGTCCCAGCTTTGGGCCTGCATACTACGTTGAGGGATTAGGGGAGCCAGCTGTGTGCTCAGGGTTCAACCTGTTGCCAGAAGTATGATTACATACAAGCAGAATTGAGCAAATTTAAGTAAATTACTGAGGACAATGGGAGCCAAGTTTCTCACTGTTGGAGGAAAGAATTAAAATATGGGAAGGATGAAAGCTGGAATAAGATCTGTACTGTTAGAATAGAATTGCAAGTACTAGTATAAATCCATGGTTTTTGATAGCTAAACCGACAGGAAGAGGAAGGGTGGGAAGATAGGTGTACATATGTTATACATTAGGTAAAACTAAATAGAAAAATTTAAAAATATAAAAGAAAAATTTCAATGTTAATTACCATTGGTGGAAAAAGAACAAAGGACGGATGAGGAGGAGCACATGACAAGTTAAGGATATGGGTAACATTCTATTTCCTACAATGGATGATGTTCATTTTACATTATTATGCTTCCTAACTAGTATTTTGCATGTGAGTGTGCTCTCAGCATGGCACCTTGAGAGCCTGAACTTTAGTCTTAACATGAACCTAACAATCTACTCATATTGGAAATTTAGCTATTTCTACTTTCTTGTATGAGTCAGGTAGAGTGTATCATTTTGGCTTATTTGCTTTAAATAAACAATGCTCAATTATGACTGTTCCAATACAGACATACTTGTGTCTCAAAGAAAAGCCTCTTCTTCATGAATATTCATCCTTTTAATCTCACCAAATATAACTTAACCCTAAAAAAAACTAACATTCGAAAAAAATAATAATAATGGTCATCTTTTTACCAAATAAAGGACTCAATGAAAAATCACTACTGAGGCAATTAATAAAACCCTAGGAGAAGTATTACTGTCACATCTATACAGGCTGGTACTTAAAGGTTTTTAAGGATAAGTTGACTGATAAAAGAATAAACAACATAATATAAACTTCTTTAGACTTTCAGCTAAACAAAGGTCCTTTTCTCTTTAACCTTCTCCTGACTATATATTATAGGTTACATAGTTTTTAAAAAAATGACTACTTTAACTTACCATTCCACTGGAATTATTTATTCCATTCATATTAATTTTGGTTACAAATCTAACTGATGGAGGAGCTTCTGGGTATTTAGGTCCACATTCTACTTTCAGGCTATATATTCTGTTTTCATAATTTGTCTGGAAGGCAAAAAAATAATAATATTCAAGTGCTAATAAAGAGGAAAAGTACAATGTGAATGTACTGGATGTTACTGTATGTGATCAAGAATTTACTTTTCTAAATGGTTAGAAAAAAATGCAGCAAGCATAATTAAAAATTTTATAATTCTACAAAGTCATATCAAAATGATCATAACTTGCTTTTTGTGATACAAACAATGCCTATAACAAATTAAAAGGAAAAGGCAAACCACTTAAATTCAGATTTTACTAAAAAGTTCACATTGGTGGGGGAGGGACTACTTGGCTGTCATGCATACATAAAGGGTGCCGTTTGTCCAGGATAATTCTGTTTATTCCTATTGTTCCAGTATTAATATTAATAGAGCTTCTTTTCATTCTCAAAATGGTCTGGTTGAATAATACATTATATGGTTACTCCACTTATATGGCAATCAACTCCTAACAAAAGGGAAAACACTATATTATACCAATTTACAGCAATAAATTATTTCATGCTCTTATTGGTTATATTTACATTACTACTTCATTAATTTTGTGGCTCATTAAATTCTAATATCTGAATTCAGAGATAAAACAGTAACCTTTATGTTCCATATGATTTTAAGATAGGGTTTCTTAATAGAGAAGTTTAACATTACCATATTATAAAAAGCCATTTTAAGCTACCATACTTAATGCTTCTAGATTAGTCAGGGCTTATTTTCATGTGTATATTAACTCTTCTTTGTCCTTATGGCTTTGTTCACTTGGTTAACTAACTGATATACAATTAAAACAGGAAAGTAAAAAATAAATGAAAGGGACAAATGTAATGCCTATTGGTTTCTATAATAAGCCTGGGGTCCGTTAACCATCAGTCTATAGCAGCAGTCCCCAACCTTTTTGGCACTAGAGACTGGAGCTCCTATGAGAATGTAATGCCTGATGAACTGAGGTAGAGCTGGTGCGGTGATGCTAGTGCTGGGATGTGGCTATAAATACATATGAAGTTTTGCTTGCACGTCGCTTACCTCCTGCTGTGCGGCCCAGTTTTTAATAGGTCACAGACTGATATCGGTCCGCAGACTGGGGATTGAGGAATCCTGGTCTACAGATTTCATTTACCAAAACTGATCCACGGCTTCCTTTCCCTTAAGTAAGAGTTACTCCCAAGTAGAGATCAGATCTGAGATATTAAACTACTGTAGTTTAAAATATGTGCAACAATCTTGTGTAGACATTAAATATTTGGATATTAAAAAAATAACCTGTAGTATAAAACTCATCCAAGCTTAATGGCAAACATTTTTAATAATATGTCCAGCACTTATGCACAAAAAGGACTAAAATCAGACAGATCTCAAGGAAATCCTCGAGTCTGTAGTTCTCCAATCTGGACACACATCAGCCTCTCTAGAAAACTTGGATTTAATAAAAATAATAACACCAATAATAACAACAACAAGACCCTGAGGAATTCCATAATGTTAAAGATACTCAAAGTATGTAGAAACAACTAGAATTTTCATATTCTGCTGCATGTCAAAAATGGTATAACCATTTTGTAAACAATTTGGCAATTTCTTATAAATATAAGGAAATATACACCTACCCTATGAGTTAGAAATTCATTCCTAGGCATTTTACCCAAGAGAAATGGAAACAAACATATGATCACAAAAAGACTTGTAAAGAATGCTCATAGCAGCTTTATCTGTAATAGCCAGTAAGTAGATAAAATCTAAATGCTCATGAACAGGAGAACACATTACATCCACACAGTCAATACTACTCAGCAATAAAAAAGAAACACTACTACTACATGGAACAACAAAGACAAATCTCTGAGACATTACGCTGAGTTAAAAGGAGCAGACTGGTTAAGTGTATGTGCATAATTCCATGTATAAAAACTTCTACAACAGTCAAAACTACTCGAGGGTGCACAAAGTAGTGGTTGTGGTGGGAAGAGGAATGGGATCGAGAACAGGGAACTTTCTGGGGTGACGGATATGTTCTTGTACCTCAATAAGGGTACAAGTCAAAACTTATGATAAGATCTATATAATTCACTCTATGTAAATTACTCAATTATTTTAAAGGTTAAAAAACCCCAAGCTAGTCTATTCAGTGCTTAAACATCACCCTAACTTTTGACACCATTAATTTTTCTTCTCACCTTTAAATTTTAAATTAATAGCCAAGTCTTTCTATTATCTAACAAAAGAGTAAAATAAAATAGAAAATAGTAGTAAAAGGAACTAGTATATACTATAGCCAGGTATTCTCCTATTATCTAATTGTTAATTCAATTCTCAAAACTTCTAATGATAGGTATACCTCCATTTAGATATAAGGACACTTATAAGGAAAAGGAACAAACCTCTAATGCTAAAAAATATTGTTTCAGGAAATTTCACACACAAACATATATGGGAAAACAAAATTACTAACATATAAATACAAAATGATATAAGAATAACATAAAAAAACCCAGCAATCTTAATCAGTAACATATAAAAAAACACAGTTAACCAAGTAACAGTATGATAAGGTAACAATTTTCCCATTACACTGGCTAGATGTGGATGCCTATGCTGGGGACAAAACTGCTCTAAATATAACTCCTTCTGAAGAGAAAACAACTCAGGTGAGATACCAACCCTGGCAAGTTTTATTAAATGGCAAACGAATGGGTGCTATGACCACTCACCTTCACCCAGTCCCATTTGCCTCGGTGAGAGAGACAACTGGAGAGAAGATGCAGAGCAGAAAACCATTGAGTGAACAGTCTAACTCAGAAAGAATACTGTGCCTTTGCAAGGTACTCCCCTCCTGCCTCTTCCTGGCACCAAAAAAAAGTAAAAGGATGCTCCAAGACCACCACTCATAGAAAGCAGAGGACCAATTAGAAGAGTGGTATGGGAGTCTATGGCAGCAGCTGGTATATGTCCCCCTTACCCAGCCTGCTCTACCCTCCCCACAAGCCAGAACAGATTTTGCCCTGCACTGGGCACAGCCTAGAGATGGGAGCTTCATGCAGTTCAGTGACACCAGTAAAAGAAGCCAGGCGGAAGAGTCCCGCTAGTGACAACAACTGTGTGAGAAATCAAGTAGAAGCTGCTGTTCTACATTTGGGTACTGTGCTATGAAATGGCCCACAAGAATCATTGAAGAACTCAGATACAAGCTCCAACATGTTCTTAAAGTTTACAATCAATTGGAGGTAGTGGCTAGAAAATAAACAAATTTAAATAACTTCAAATTTATACTCCATCAAGTTCAGACTGTCATGTGTTCAAAGTACTCACTAAGTAAGAATGTTCATAAGCACCTTTTTTTACCAAATAGACCAGGGTAATAATGTTCACAGACAGTGAAAATCAAGGTTTTCATTATAAATACCAAGTTATAAAAGCACAACAAAAATTCTAACCATAAGTATTATTTACTTCCTCAAATGTCTTATGGAAAAATCAGAGCAGGGTGAGGGTGGAAGAGTTCATTAGTTTAGTAATGTGCATAAATTTTGCAAAGGAATACCAGAAAATATAAAACATACATTAATTTATTTTTTAAATAATAAATTTAAATTTAACATTGCTAATTACCTGATCCATTTTTCTTTTGGAATAATTAACAGGAAATCTAAACTCTACCAAACAGGAAAACAGGTGAAATGTTCTCTCACAAGGTGAAAAACAGTATACAAACCAAAGACTAAAAAAACCTTCAAAGGTGTGTTCTTTCCAGCAAGTCAAACATAATACATATTTCAAAGAATCAGTGCAGGGAATGCAGTAAATGGAAACTTTGAATAAGGAATGAAATGTAAAAAAAAAAAATCCCAATTTGAAAAAATTTGAGTAAAAATAAAACTTCATAAACTTGAGAAAAACCCAAGAATAAAACACAACAGCCATGTTGCCGGCAATGCCAGAAAATATGCAAGACTCACAGCCTTCTCATATTTTATAAATGAAGAAGCTGAGGCCTATAACATTTCACATGGTAAGTCAAACATCAGAGCGCAAACAGCAATGTGCACTTAACAGGAGCGAATTTAGAAACTCTGGTTACACATAGTGGGTTAGCAAAAGGCCAAAATAGACTGCTCTTCCCAAATATCCCCTCCATATCCTCACCTTTTTCCTCTCTATCTGGAATGTTCTCCATCCCCATTACCACCTTCTGAAATCCTAACAGTCAGTTCTTTGAGGCTCATTCCAAAAGCAACTTCTTCTACTGTTTAGCCTTCCTCTATTATTCCAGCTAGAAAAACATATTCTAAAGTCCCATAGTGAACTTTCTCTGCCGTATGTAGAATCTGTCATTTGTATTTATTTTGTCTTCTCTACTAAACAGCAAACACCTTGATGGCAATGACCATATCAATCTTTTTCCCCTAAAACTCCCGAAAATCACGTATACCCTGCACACAGGAAGCATCAATAAAAGTATATAAAACAAATAAAAAAGGGAGTAACTTTCTGTTAGAAGTTATGATAATTACTCATTTTAATATCATTATAAAATAAAATGCTTACTCTAAAGTGAAGATAACTATTAATAGAAAAAAATATATAATTTATAGCACTGACCCTTGGTGGCCCAATAATCATGCCTGTCCACCTTGTAAGTGTCATATCTTCATCATCTTCAAGGCCCCAGCTAACCGTACCATCGCCTACTCCTTTTTGTCCTTCTTCAAGTTCTTCCAACAAGCGAAAATTACGAGGAACTTTAACTCCTATACAAAAGAATGTCAGTGTAAATGTAAAAAGCTCATAATTGTAAGAGCTACACATAGTCAAATTCACTTTTTCAAAATTAACCTTTATAAAATTACTTCCCCAAAGGACAATATTGCCTCTAAAAAACATACTACCCAGAAAATGCAGAATACAATAACCTCTCAAAATAAAAATTCTAAAGAAAGCACTGTACCAAACATTAACAGCAGTACAGAACATGTATAAATTCCTAATTATCAATTTTATACTGATATAAATCAATCATAAGGGAATTACTAAAGTGAATAGTTGAGATTTCAATTCCTAGCCAAAATATTACATCAAAAAAAGAAAAAGGAAAATGGAAATGAAAGATAATTAAATATAAATAAAAAAGGCTAAAAAATCAAAATAAAATGTTTCAACTGAAAAAAAAGATACTACATCAAATAAATAAGCATGACCAGAAAGTTCAAAGTTCAATTTCATTAACATATACTCTCTAATGATTTTTAAAGAACAGAATTTTTTAAATGCACTATAAGGTACTATTTTCTAGAATGCTAAAGCAGCCCTGTCCATGGTCCCCAGTCAGTCTCTCTTCTGTTCTCATCAATAACCAATGGGTCATACCTCTCCCATGTCAGCACCAGCGCAAAATCATTAATCTCACTTGAGGAGTTGCTTGACTTGAAAACAAATTTCCTAATAAATAAATCAATATCCTAGGACATACCCTTCACCCCTTTGCTCAAACTCTAGCAAATATTACACAGTCCATAAACCTTTTTCACACTTCTACTTGTCGTAACTTCATCGCTCTTTATTTCTAAAATCTTACCACAGAAGTCTTCCTCTGTCTAGAATCTCCTAGCCTTTCAGTTTCCCACTCCCTCATTCTCACTAAACCTAATTGGTCTTTGCCATCATTTTGATCTCTAATCTCTGGAATCATGCCATGATTCTTCTAACTTATCATAACCTCTCACTTAGGATTGATTACTGGCCTGGTCACTTAAAAAAAATGGACCCCGTAGTCTTCTCTGTTCACAATAGCATCTAACATGAAACATCCTCCAACCCCAATGAACAAGTCCTGCAAGTCCTGAAAAAGTTAGGTAAATGCCATCAGAATCCTCTCTTTGGCTCTGGCAGGAGCACTTGCTCACAAGCTCTTACTCTCTCATGCAGACAAACACACACTATTTTAGGCACAGGAAAGAAGTGTTAACTCCTTTAAAGCGATTGCCATTTTGCCTAACTTCTGTCACTGAAAACCAAAACACCTCTTTCACTTACTAATTCACAGTAACCTTTCTGGACATATAATGAAAATCCAATATATATTGTAACTTAAAACATATATACTGTTTTATTTATATAGTTTTATTTAAAAAAATAAATTTAAAAAAAAGCCTGAAAATCTTGAGCCACAGAAATACAGAGCTGTAATAAATCACAAAAACAAGAGTAGTCATTATTACAACTACTGTGATTATTAATAACGATTTGTTGCCATACACTGTAAATAAATAAATTATTTACACTTTAAATAAATTATCCCTTTTAATCCTAAAAGCACCCATTTTACAGTTGTGGAGACTGACATTTAAAGAGGTTATGTGACATACCAGCTTGTAGAATGAAGTCACTCTTTTAACCATTAAGTTATGTAGTACTACAAGTTACATAGGCAGCATATCCTGGCTCAGATCTAGGAGTGAGACTGCCCAGGTCCAGATCCTGTTTCTACTGCCCACTTGTCATGTGACCCCCAACAGTTTCATCAACTGTAAAAACGAGAATAACAATAGTTCCCACCTCACAAAATCGTTTAAACAGTAATCCACCTGAAATAATAAATGTTGGTTATGATCATTTTAGTCTCTATGTTAAGTAGAATTATATAAAACTTCCAATTACCTCCATCTAAATTGTGTGAGAGTAAAAGTTGTTTGTACAATACCTCGAAATTTCATCCTAAGCTATAAGTGTGTATTCATATAACATTGGGACATCTGCTATTTTCCTATAGCTGTACAGTTACAGCAGTTGTTAAATGAGCTTGATTACCCTTACCATTATGAAATCATTCCCCAAGAATAATTCTAAATTTATGTTAAATTTTGTTGCCCCTTTTTTATAACCAATTCGGTAAAATGAGCTTTATGAGCATCCAAAACTACAAAGTAAACAATGTATAACTAATGCTGCTTCTCTTTACATAAGTGCCATAAAAGTGATAAACCTAGTAGTCACTGCTAAACTTTTCATCATCTCTATATAGCATTTTGGGAAAACAGTTCTAAGATTAATGGATCAATTATTGGCAATGCTAACATTTAAAAGGTTTTGTTTTCAAATTATAAGACTCAAAATCAAAAGCAAATACAAATTTTCAAATTCAGGACTAGAGCATTCTGGTTTTTATCTCAACCAACTGCTAATGCCTGTGTGAAGAGAAGCCACAAGATGGGGATGTTGCTCCACAAAAGTTGCAGTGTGCACATTAGCTGCCCACTAAATCTCTTGCTGTATCTATGAGACTTTTTCTATAGTTCTGCTTGTCCTTTTTATATGTGTATATATGTATTATTTTTAAATAGGTTTAAATAATTTAATCCCTTTAGTCTTGGATCTTCAGTTTAAGGGAAAAAAAATAGCCCCTTTCCAGCTGCAATTCTTTAAATGCTGTCAATTTTTTAAGTCCAGAAAAACCTCAGAGATCATCCAGTCCAAAACCTTATACTTAAGAGGATAGAAATTATCACCAAGAAAAGTTAGGTGATAACCCTAAAGTCACTTAACTACTAGTTGGTTGCCCAGGCCAAGTAAAAAACCCAAGTCACCTTACTTGCTACTAACTTAGTCTCCTCTTTACATTACAATGAACTTCTACTAATAAGAGATAAAACCAAAAATAATTTATATGCAAAACTATGAATGCAATCAACTTTGAAAACATGCTTCCAGTTTTTAGTCTCAAGGATGTCAACGTTCCTAATCATTTGCCTTTGATTCCCAGGATACCAAAAAGCATAAAGATTGTCAAATAAATACTAGAATGTGTCTTACCATGCTGTTTATTAGAAACAAGAATTTACCAATTTTAATTCAAATTTTTACTTTTCAAGTTATAGGGGAAAAAAGCATAAATAAGACCTAAAATAGTAATAAATCTGTCAATCTATCCACACAAACGTATGAGAAACAATAGTAAAGCAAATTACTATCAGTTTGCAACTAAATTAAATGAAGACAGTTCTGAACACTAAAAAAAAAAGTATGAGACATATATAGCTTTGAAGAGGGCAGTGTGGATTTCAATTTCAGCTGATAACAGTCTGGGAGGTACAAAACCCAATAAATTCGGAAATAACTATGGTTAACATTTTAGTGTATTCATTTTGATTATTTTCCATACATAGTAATATATGGTTTCCGTTTTTCCCCAAAATGAGATCATATGACTCATAATTTTATTACATCCCTTTTTTTCTGCTTATGAACGTATTTCTGTCAAACACAATCAAGTACCATTTTAAAATGCTCTCAGGGAAAATTGCCTTGTTTAGAGACAAGGGTAGGGAGACTTCTCTGTACACTTTTTCGTACTTTTTGACCAGATGAATCATCACCTACTCAAATATTAAAGGGAAACAAATACCTGTGGGAATGAAATAAATATTTTTGTCTTACTTGCTTTCCAATCCTACGTTAGCGGGTCCTCATCAAAATGCAGGTTGGCTATAGGTCCCTTTCCCCTCACCCCACTGCCCAGAGTGTCTGAAGAGCTAAAGAAGAGTGTCTGGGGCACTTGTATAGTAGGATGACTGGCCTTCCAAGTTCACATCAGCTTATGGGTTGGCCAGGCTGCTTATCTGCCCCCTGCAGAGTTCTCGCAGGCACATACATGGGTTTGTCACTTAAACAATTCTGAGGGGTCATGTTATTAAGATGGAACTCATGAAAAGTCCCAGCTGTAACTATAGTTCTCTGGTTCCTGCCCTACTCTAAAAATAATGAGCTCCTCTCAAACCCCCAACAAGACTTGGCTAAAATTAACCTATTTATTGAGCACCTCCTATATGCAGACATTTGCTATAAGCTATACAGGCAAAAGTATTTCATGGAATCTCAGCTTATGACCTGCTATCATTTCACAATGTAAGAAAATTAAGGGTTAAATTATTAGGTTGAACCTTATGAATGCACTGTCATTATCTGAATATAGAAAAAGTCCTGTGAAGTATGACTGGCAGATAATATCAACATTTCACAAAGACCAAGATCGTTGCAAACTAGTAGCTGAGTCAAAGCTAAAATTTCCCAACCTGGATTCAACACTCTATTACTGCATCCTGTATCTCAAAATCGGGGGGGCGGGGGGGGTATAGACAAACTACAAAATATGTACAACTTAAAACACAGTATATAATTTTCAAAAAATACTTGTTGAAATTTGCTATATAAATAAAAACACTGTAAAGAAAGTTTTAAAATTTCAGTCCCAGAAATAGGGACTCACCTCCTGGTTTTGTAGTGCTTAAAATTATGTAAACAAGAAGCATTTATGCAAGTTCTCTGAGTATAGTTTCTGATTTTTCAAAAATACCAAAAAAAAAACCTTTTGGTTTTAATAGTCTTATCTTCCTAAATTCCTGGTTCTTATATTCCTAAAAAAAATTATGAGTCTACGGCCATGCCACCCTGAACATTCCCTGTCCCATCTGATCTCAGAAACTAAGCAGGGTCAGGCCTGGTTAGTATTT
The DNA here is from genome assembly GCA_030015415.1 of Cynopterus sphinx. NCBI lineage: Eukaryota > Metazoa > Chordata > Mammalia > Chiroptera > Pteropodidae > Cynopterus > Cynopterus sphinx. Next base: position 33,689,912 of record CM057389.1, on the reverse strand, counting down.
GGATAAGACACCACCTAAGAAGACTGGGCTCTATAGGCATAAACACACGTGCACGCACGCGCACGAAAACATCACCACATAGAGGAGCACACATTAAGCAGAAATGTCTTGGGCAACCATATTTGCCATCCATTCACTTTTACATTAATTCATTCCTTCACTCAATAAACATTTGATGACTACTAGATACAACTGCTGTGCTAGGCTCTTAATACCAGGACTAGAACCTTTGCCTTCAAGAAGTTTACAATCTATAAGAGGAGGGCAATTAAAAGGACAGGACAATACAATGTGAAAGTATTATGGGAATGCCTAGAAAGGAGAACTTCAAAAGAAGAGATGAGAAGGTCTCTCCGAAGAAGAAATTCTCCAGATAAACCTAAAGAAAACATCCAAGTAAAGAGTGGGTGAAAATATGTAAGATGTCAGTGAAGAAATTACAAAACATAATTCATGAACATCAAAAAGCTGAATAAATAAAGCATTCTGGCTACATGAGAAACTACAAAAAGTTCTCCTCAAATTAACCTACAGATTCTTTCAATTTAAACTGAAATTCCAATAGCATTGTTCCTGGAATTTGACTAATATCTTTATGGAAGACCCAAGAGGCAAGAGTTTGGAGAAAATTTTTAAAGAAAAAGAAAACACAGCAGATACTTTCTCTATCAAGACTTTATCATCTGCCAAAAAAAAAAAAAATAAGATAATGTGAAATTAATGCAGAAACTGACTAATAAAAAAGAAAAGCTGCAATATATATATATATGCATATATGAAAACAGGAATCCAGATTAACAGAGAGACATGACAACCAAATACTAACTTGAATCATGTATTACGAAACAAAAAAAAATTAGTAGTACTTTGCTTTAAAGGACATTAGTTGAAAAATTGACTGAATTTGAATAGGGCCCATAGATAAGTCTGTATCAATGCTAATTTCCTAATTTTGATAATTATATTGTTGTAATGTAAGAGAATGCCCTGATTTTCAGTAAATACACAGTGAAGCATTTAGGAGAGGATAGACATTTAATTAAATCTCAAATGGCTCAGAAAAAATATTGTTTCTGTGTGGAGAGAGGGGAACAGGAAAAGAAAGCACACATACAAGCACATACAAAAACATTAAATATTAACATGATGAATCTGGGTGAAGGTATATAGGAATTCTTTGTACTGCTTATTTTCTGTAAATCCGAAATTAATTCAAAAGAAAAAATAGGGAAAGAAAAGACTGTTTAGTTAATAGTATTAGAACATTTTATCTATATGGAAAAATAAAATTAGATCCCTATGTCATAGTGTACATAACAAGCAATTCTAGGCAGATTAAATGTCTAAATGTGACAAACTGGTATAACTACTTATGTGAGGAAACTGATAATAATTACAGAGATCCAGGCATAAAGCTAGACAAACTCATGTTGAGTGCTCGCAGGAAGGCAGGAACAAGAATGCTCACTAAGCATTATTTCTAATAGTAAAATTTTAGAAACAACCTACATATAACAATGACAGAATACCATTGTAATTAAAATTAGAGCTACAAGTATCAATCAGTGCTAAAAATTTTAAAACATGCTGCTTAATGAATGTAGAGGTTCAGTTTTGTAAATTTAAAAACTGAGACTACGCAACAGTGTGGATATACTTAACATTACTGCATTGTACAGTTAAAGGCATTTAACATAGCAATTTTTATATATCTACACTTAACCACAATTAAAAAAAAAAAACAAAAAAGTTTAACATTCATGTATTATGTAAGGCTATCTCAGTCAATGACAGACTGCATATATGATAGTGATCTCATAAGATTACAATTAATCTGAAAAAATCCTAATCTCTAGAAATGTCATAGCCATTGTAACATCACAGTGTAATGAATTACTCGCTCATATGTGGTGATGCTGGTTTAAACAAACACACTGCACTGCCAGTTATATATATCTAGATATATATCTAGATATATCTATAAATGTATAATATATATTTTTTAAAAAACCAGCATTGTAAAATTACAGAGGTAGGCTATACCACCTAGATTTGTATCCTATACAATGTTTGCACAACAAAATCACCTAATGCATTTCTCACAACCATTTCTCACAACGTATTCCCATCAAGTGGTACATGACTGTTTATAAAAAGACCTTTACACTGCTAATGAGTATATTCACTTGTAGCAAGTATAAAGATTTCTGTGCCTCTGGGCAAAGAGAAAGAGGCCTAATGCTTAGAAAGATTCGGGTAATGTTTTATTCCTTTGAAAACAACCTGAAGCAAGAATAATTTATTAGAATTTGAGAGAGCTTGGTATGTGTATCTGTACTTTTTTCTGGGTTTAAAATCTTTCATTTCAAAAGAAAAGGGTGACATTATACAAAAAGAGACAATAGCAAGCAATGATTATTGGGGGACAGTATAGTACAAATTAGGAAAGAGCCAAAAATTACCTGGAAGGCCTGGTTCAACACAGGAAAGGCAAGCACTTACAAATTCAGACTTTACTTACATCAATGAGGATTCAGGAAGGGGTTTTAAGTATAAATATCATGGATTAGGCAGGAAGATGGAAGAATAATATCAGTTGTGATGAAAGACCGATCAGGAAGACAATCAGGGAAGAAATGTTAAGTGCCTCAAGTAAAAAAATTGTGATTCATTTTATTATTGTAATTCTGTGGTTTTACTTATTTATTTCCAATTAACCAAAATTAAATGTCTACTATCAGCTAGGAACTATGCTAGGCCAATAGGATCTCGAACTGATAGTCACAGTCCCAGCCTTCGTGGAGCAAGACACAGAAATCAAAGTATAGAAGTATTAAGATAAAAAAAGGAAACACAAAATTTTCATATAGTAGTAGTTTTGCTCTACCACAAAACCAGTCAGATGACTCTGGGCAAAAAGTGTTTTCTTTTTATACTTTGCATACTTGGACTGAGTGGGACTAAATAACTGCAGTGATGTACGACCTTTTGTCCACTTCAGCATATCTCAATGGCCAACACGTAACAGTCTAGTATAGGAGGGAGATCTAGTGTACTAGGGAGAAATCAAAATAGGCAGCAGGAAGAAAAAATCCTTGTCTCTGCCCCAATCTCTATCCTCTTATTCTCTGGTTCAGAATCCCTGCTGAACCACATAATTTCTAAAGCTCCTTCCAGACTGAAGATTCTTAAATTACATGAAAGGAAGTTATCACAGATTTTTAAACATAACCTACCTATATGATACCCAAAATGCCTTTTGAATCAAAGATTAAATGCAGGTCTGGGGTTATGCAATTTATATTGTTTTACTGCTTTAAAAGTCATGATTCTTTTATATATTAACTCTCAATCAAAATAGTAAAGAATCATTTTCTATGCTAGATTAAAGATGGCCAGATATTCTTTGTTATTCCTCCCACTGAGAGGTGGAATTTAATTTTCCTCCCAATTTAACTTTCCTTCATTCCATCTGGACACTGATTCAGACATGACCCTAACCTAAGAAGTTATAAAAAAAAAAAAAATCAAACAAAGGCAAAATAAATATAAGGTATAAAATTTTCAAGTTGATTTTTAAACAATTAAAACCCTATAATATCAATAACCAGCTCCATTTAACATGCAGTAAATAGGTATATATATATGAGATATATATATAGATATATATATCTCAATATATATTTCATAGATATTAAATACAACTGCTAATTCTACAAGAAAATAAACCAAACAAGAAAAATATGCAAGTTAAAAAGAATTATAAAAAATAAAATTAAAAACATGCTAAACACAAAGTAGGTAAATCTATGGAAAAATTATATTTTGTTATAATTATATAACATTATACATCATTATACATCACTAGAAATTATGTGGTATTGCAGAGGTAATGACAAATACACAAAAAAGTTTTAAATATTCATATGCTTTGACTTAAAATTCCACTGTATGAAATTCACCCTCAAGAACAAAACACAAGTGGTATAGACTGCCTCTAGAGCCAACTGTGAATAAATCTGCCCCTCCTTCTAGGCACATGCCGCCATCACCACCCTCCTCTCAAGAGTTATTTTCACTACCCTTGAATCTGGACTGGCCTTGCCCCTTGTTTTGATAAAACGTGGTAAAAGTGATGCTGTGGTGCAGCTCTGGGACTAGCCTTTTCAGAGGCCTAACAGAAGTCAACCACCACATAATATCTGCCCATTCTGATACTATAAGGATGTAAAGGAGTCCAACAGACCACCAGAGTGGCCTGAAGAAAACCAACAAACCCAGTCAACAGGCCCCACCCATCATCAGGTAAAGTGAGACCAGCTGAACCCCAAACCCCAAATCATGATTAAGAATAAATCACTGTTTGAAGCCATTAAGTGTTGAGGTGATTTGATACACAACAGATAATGAAGGAGAGAAGAGCAGGTGGAAAAGTAATCTAGACAAAAATATTTAGCAGTGTAAAAACTTAAAGAAGCTAACTGGCATATGTTCAGGTGAACTATATCACATATTTAAAACATTATATAAAGTCATTTTAAAATACATAAATTATATTAACTGTGTATAAATTAATAAAGACAACATATACACATTGACAATACTTATCAAAAGCTTTCAAAGTTACTTCAGTGTGATCTAAAAACAACCTACAACTGATGCTTTAAACTCACTGGACTTTTTTACCTTATGAAGTTATTAATGGAAGAATATTTTCAAATGATAACTAAGAAAAGTCTTCCAAAAGTAAATGAAATCACATTGTGATCACTTTACTGCCCTCTATTCTGGACCGTATGTACTTGCTCCCTTCCAGGCACCATCGGTGGAATTCCTAGCTGAATTCCTGTCATCTAAATATGCAATCAGTAAAGAAACAAATCTGATTGAATCAATCATTAATCTCTATCACAGTTTACTCAAAAATATCTCGTCCCACAATCCTAAATGGGCCCATAAACCCCAGTGGCTGTTTCAAAAACAAATTACAACCCTATTGTAAATACCATTAGCGGGAATGATGTTAAAAAAGTCAAGACTACAGGAGTACTCATATCAAAGCATATGATTTACATTTAAAAACTTTAAAATCAAATTATCTCAGATAGTATGAAATTATACAAATATTAATTATTAAAAATTATATTTATATAATTAACAGAAAATAACATCTTTCTGCTTAAATGAAGGTTTATCAGGTATAGCAATTTTAACTTTTTTCCCTAAAATATTTCAAAAAATTGCATGAGATTCAAAATTATTTCACCAGAATACATTTAAGTTTAAATTTATAACAACTGCTTAATATTGGATTATCAAATGAGAACACGTTAACATGTTTGTAGAACCCAGTATTTTAAAATCTGGTATATAATCATCTCACTGAGTTCTTTTTAGCAGATTTCCAAATATTGTCTTTTATCAAATCTAAGACGGCATCAACTATACGACCAGTAGTATAAAAAATTAAAAAACACTACGACATAAGAGCACTCAATAAACACTTGGTAAATTTATGGCAAATGCTACTTTCAGTCATTCAATATTGGCAGACTAGTCAGTCTTGTAGCCAGTTTTGCTTATTCTGAACAGCAAAAAATAAAAATCCTTCCCCCAAGGTCTTACACTCCAGTGGAATGAAGACAACCATATAAGCAGACACATTCCAATACAATGCAATAAGTTGTTGCAAAGATTTTGTTTTGCAGATTTTGCTGGATACACTACAGATATCTCACTGATCAAGGGAGAATAGAGAAGTTACTTAACATTCTCTAGAAGAAGAGCTAAAAATGTTTATTTCAGAACCAAGAAGAGATAACTCCCTTAGAATAAACTAGGGAGAAAGAACGTTAGGTAATCCACAAAATACTCTGGTTCCTCTCTAGTATGACTTTCTAAGTAAAATTAGGAATGGCATACACTCAAACAGCCGTTCCAACCTTTTGGCAGCAGGGACAGGTGCTCCTATGAGAATCTAATGCCTGATGATCAGAGGTGGAGCTGAGGTGGTGATGCTAGCTAGCACTGGGGAGCAGCTGCAAATACAGATGAAGCTTTACCTGCTTACACTGTTCACCTCCTGCTGTGCAGCCTGGTTCCTGACAGGACACAGATTGGGGACACCTGCTCTAGAAGATGTGCAGTCTTCTGACAGAGAACACTTAAATGAATATAACTGCTCTCCTCTGAGTCTAGGAACCTGCAGTTAGCTTCCAAAGTCAGAATACCACATTAAACAAAATAAGTAAATATCCCCCAAAATCACTGCTTGTAAGGTAAACACCAGAAAATTCAAGACTTTTCAATTATTTATATATTTCCACCAGGAAATAACTACTTACATAAATACGGCTGAGTAAACCAAAGTTGATAATTTGGGTAACAAATGACACTGGAATGAATAACTTAAAGTACAAGCTATGCATTGTTTGTAGTTTTTGATAACATTCAAGTCACTAGACTGAAAAATCTATGGTATAATTACAGTACTTACAAAGAATAATCTACTTGAAGTATACCTGATATCTGGCTATATAACTTTTCTTAGTGTAAGATTAAAACTCACATCTGGCAAGATGCTTAGATTCCTACCCCTCTGTCACAATGGTAATCGTGTAAAATAATCATAACCAAATCAATTAGAACTTACATTGTCAACATGTTTTTAAAACAAAAAGCCAGCCAGATGATTAAGTACATACCAAAAGCAGGACTTTGCAACCTATCCTAATAAAGCAGAAAACTGGACTTTATCAAAATTTAAAACTTTTACATTTCAAAGGACACCACTAAGAAAATGAAAAAACCTATAGAATGAGAGAAAATACTTGCAACCATGTATCGATAAAGGATATGTATCTAGCATACATGAAGAACTCTTATAACTCAAAAATAAATAGAAACTACCGATTAAGAAATGAGCAAAGAATCTGAATTGATATTTCTCCAAATAAGACATACAGATGACCAACAAGCATATGAAAAGATGCTCAAAATCATCAGTTGACAGGAAAACGCAAATCAGAACCACAACAAAATACTGTGTCACACCCACTAGGATAGCTAGAAAAGTCAAGCAATAAGTGTTTGTGAGAATGTGGAATAATCGCAGGACTTCAAAACAGTTTCTCATTGGAAAACAGTCCAGTACAAACAATTAAACATTGTTACCATATAACCCAGCAATTCCACTCCTAGGTACATACCCAGAAAAATGAAAACATGTCCAAATAAAAACTTGTATACAAATGATTATAGCATCCTTATTCATAATAAGCAAATGGTGGAAACAACCAAATCAACAGGCAAATGAAAAAATAAAATGTGGTATATATAAATAAGATGTTCAGAGCCATAAAAAGGGATGAAGTACTAATACATGCCATAACATGGATAAACCCTGAAAACATTACACTAAGTGAAAGAAGCCAGACACAAAAGACCACATAAATGTACATAATCCCATTCATGTGAAAATCCAGAAACTATAGAAACAGAAAGATTATGTTAACAGATATGTTAATAATCTATCGGCAACTTCTTTACAATTTATATTTCACTTTCTAAAATAACTAAACATGGTTAACCAAAGTATCTATGATTAATATCTAATATTTGGTCTTTTCAAAATATTTTCACTCTATGTTCCAAAAAATGATGTTTAAACGAAGCAATCCACAAAATGAAAACTATCAAATTAAAAAACACCATCATACTACTAAATTTTCAATAACCTGCAGGTACTAAGAACAATTCTTAAAAAGAAATGGCCCCATCCATAAGCACACTCAATTTCAAATAGCAAGTAAAGTTGTAACACTAAAACGTCACTCTTTAAATAATCCTTGCTTTGCTGGCTAAATATACTGAAATAGTACCCCCCGCTAAAATTGTTAGACCTTGACACCTGTAATAAGTGAGATTTAAAAGGCACACTTTTTCATTAAAATGAAATTTTTAGGACTATATCCTAAAATATTACAAGCATCAATCAACATACACAGAAGCATTCCATTTTAGCACACATTGATTGGAAATCTCATTTTATTACGCAATGGCATGAAATACTGTCATACTGCTTTATACCCCGGTTTCAAAAGATCAAACGCATTAACATTTTTAACGGGTAAAACTTAACATTGTTAAAATTTTTTAAAATGGTCAAACTTCTAAAACCTCAGCGTGAAAACTTGATCTCAAAGCCTGTGCTCACGGGAAACCATTGTATCCAATAAAACGGAAGAGTTGAACAGCTCGTCTAAAGTAACCACTTTCTCTTCAATGAGCTTTCATCTTGGTCTGATGTTTACTGTTCGCACTGCAGTTTTTCACTTAAACGAAAAATGGACAACACGAACTCAATCGGGTAAGGCTGGCCACCTCTACATTCTTCTTCTTACTAAAAGCAACGGTCCTCTTCTCTTGAGTTCTATGCTCCTCCACCCAAGTCAAGAAGAGTCAGAAACGGACTGCTCCAACCAACTCGACCCCCAACCCCTGCACGCCCGCGACCGACACCGCCCACCATGGGACTCGCTCTCCCCGCCCACACAGCCTTCAGCTCAGCACCCGGACGGGCACCCGCCCGACCCTACGTCAGCGCCGGCGTCACCCCGCCCTCAGCCCGCGAGCGCGCGGCCGACGCGCGAGCACGACTCGCCGCCCCCGACGGCCGCCCAAGGCCCTCGTGCCGGTCACACCCAGACCATCCGCGGCCACGGGCTTCGTTCCGCAAGTAGTCCGGGGTCTGAGAAGGCGCGCTCCGGCTTCACCCACGCGGTCAGCGCCTGGCGGCCGGCAGCAAGCGGAGGGTCAGAGTCAGGTCAGAGGGGGAAAGCCCACAGCCTGGCCGGGAACCGACCTGTGGAGACCGCCATCTTCTCCTGCAGCCGACGCAGCCGTCTGCACGCACGGCGGCGCGTGCGTCACTTCCGGGAACGCGCTGGCCGGCCGCCGTACAACTTTAGCTCGTAACTGCGGACTCCGCCCCTGGCAGCGGGTCCCTCAGCCACCTGGGGCGGGGGGTGGCTCTTGGAATTTGCGTGGGCAGCTTCCTGGACTCCACAATTCAAAACAAAACGTTAAAGAAAACGTTTATAGGGAGGGTCAGACGACAGAGTGGAGTCAATTGCCATACTGTAGGCCAAAATACAACGTGAAAATATTTGAAAGACGTGCAGTGGGACTGAGATCAGTACCGCAGCTGCGTGTACCACGAGCGTTCACGTAGTGAGTGCTGTAAGGAAAAAAACCGCGCTGGTTTTCAAACCTTTAGTGCGCTTTAAAAAAATAAATATGTGTGTATAACATCTATAACAGTATTTTACATGATTAAATATTGAAATGGTGTTTCGCTATATTAAAGTACATTATTAAAAAACAGAGCAACATGGGCATTGACAAAGCTGTGTTGAAAATGTTTTAAAAGACTTGTGTGAAATACTTCAAGAAGCCTGAAGAATTAAGTCAACTTATATTTTACTCAAGCTATGCATAATAGTGAAACAATTAAAATCTGTGTTAAATCATTTCAAAGAGTATAAAATTTCCAAGTCGTTAGGAAGAATTATATTCAAAATGCAAAGGCTTACATCCTTAGTTTTCACAGGAGCAGCACAATAGAAATGTTGCCATCAGTATGTTATAACTATTGTTTAGATCATTTTAAAGAGTTTGAGCAAAACTGACAATTGCCTGAAAGCAAATTTTCAAAGGATTAAGAAAATGGTCCAGAGAATAGCAGTTTTGCAGTTTATTTTATACATTAGAAAGAAAGTGGGAGACCTAAAAAGTACATGAAATTCATTTGTGGTAAATTAAGGGTGTGGGAGAAAGCAGGGCAATCTCTTGGAGTAGATACAAAGTGAAATGGAGAGACATATTTCTTTTACATTGGTGGGTACAGGATAGTTAATAATTAACATTTTAAGCATTTATAGAGATGGTAGGTAGGGGAACAAGATAACAATGAGAAGTTCTGTGGTCTCGTTCTCAGGTGTGTCGAAGGGATTACTTTGACATTCCAAGGGTATGTTATCTTAGATCCAGAAAGACAACAGACAGGCAGGCATACTTGCAGTAAAGATGGACCTATCTCAAAAAAGCTATAGGCCTAGGATGTGACTACCCACTATAAGCTGCTTTAGTTAGGAATTTTTATATGCAGGTTATCCTATGTGGCTAATTTTGGTCTCCTGAGTTTGTAGGGCCTATCATGTGAGCCTCTGAGCCGCTCATATCTGGTATGTGGCCTGTTTTTCATCCACAGTAGCAGAGCTCTCAACAGCTGCTTCATACACATAGGTAGTAGTATTTGATACTATCATCCTCATTTTATTAGAGGTAAAACTAAACCTCAATTTTAATGACTTTTCTAAGAGTACATCTATCAATAGTTACAACAGAGCTGGGATTTAAAGTTATGACTCCAAAGTCAATGCTCTTCATTACTGGTTTTCTTCACAATCTTGTGCCTAAGAGTAGATGTTGATGCTACTTTAGCAGTACTCACCAGCCTGAAAAATAACTTTTAGTGGTAATTGTTATGCAGGGATGGTGGCGGGGAGCGGTAAGGGCCTAGTAATTACATCTGAGATTCTTCGTTAATTCAGTCCTGAACACTTACCTTATCTCCTACACATGTAAGAAGCTCTGGGACAAGAAAGATCCTACTCTTAATTTATGAATCTGAAGTGTTAGCTGCTTTTTCTTCTCAGATGACCCAGCTATACCCTCTAATATGAAGTGACACAATATAGAATTCTGTTAATATTTGTTCATTCTCCATGGTAGGCAGCGTCTAAAATGGCTCCTGAGATTTTTGCAGAAACATGGCAGAGTGAAATACATCCCTAGAACTCTCCCCTTGAAACAATAAGCTGAACATCTAAAACTCAACAACAACAACAAAAAAAACACCTAAACTGCACATGAGCACATCTGAGCATGGGACCTGCTCATAAGAGCTATATCATAGGCCAGAACCCCGAGTGTCAGGCAGTGGACAAGGAAAAATAAAGATGCTGCCTCTCACAGCCTCTGGAGCTCCCTGCAGGAGGAGAGAGAGAGGAGAGAAGATGCTGTGAGTTCATGAGGCGAGTTCCTTGATCATTCATGCTGGGGGTAGGTATAAGATCCCCTTGGACAGCTGGCTGCAGGGCCTAGTCATTAGGGCAGAAAGCAGAGAAGCGCCTGGCAGAGAAACAACAGTTGATTTTTACTGATTGCGGTTACAAAACCTAAGCTGAGCCGCAGCCCCCAACCCCGAACTCAGAGGGCCCCTCCACTATATCCTCCAAGATCATTCACCTTGGAGCCCCACGGGAATCTGAGCAAACACTGCCAAGACTGTCACTGACACCAACAGGCACTGAAACTGAGGGTAGCAAGCATGATTAAATATCTACAAGAAACTTTTTGAGAAAGGCATTTTAAGCCTTTATATAAAGCAGGGATCCAAGAGGCTTTGATGCCACCTACTGGAAACCAAGAGAAAAGGACATTTTTTACAACAAGCCAAAAAGAGACCTTTATATAATACATCTTTCTGGAAAAGCAGTAGAGTACACTTCCATAAATGTCAAGGTGGAGAAATAGTCCATTAAATGTCATGAATAACCAACGTAACAAGGCATCTCAGAAAGAGAGAGGAAAATCTCCAGAAAAGAACCTTACAATCATAGAAATATGTGACTTCGTACTTCTGGAAAAACTCATTATGTTCCAAAATGAGTCATATCAACAATTTCAGGAATTAAAAAAAAAAAACTATATGGGCAGAGCAAGGAGATTGAAACCCTCAAAAAGAACCAAATAGAACTGGAGATGAAGAACACACTGAAAGAGATGAAAAACAAAATAGCAAGTTTGAGAAATAGAGTTGAGCAAATGGAGGAAAGGATCGGTGATATTGAAGACAGAAATCTAGAAATAAATCAGAAGAAAAAGAGAGAAACCAAAGAATGAAAAATAATGAAAGAGAAATTCAAGAACTAGCTGATTCCTTCAGGAGAGGAAACATAAGAATAATGGGCATGACTCAAGGCAAGGAAAAGGAGCAGTGACTAGAAAACATTTTCAGACAAATAGTGAAAGAGAATTTCCCAAATCTAAGGAATGAACTGGAGCTTGGAATTCAAGAAGTCAACAGAACACCCAAGTATCTCAACCCAAAAGGCCTTCACCAAGACACATAGTATTAAAGTTATCAAAAATTAATGAAAAAGATAGAATTCTCAAGACAACCAGGGAGAAAAAAAAAACAACTTATAAAAGATTATCTTCAGGCTTCTCAGCACAAACCTTACAAACCAGAAAGGAATGGAATCAAATATTTAAACTACTAAGTGAAAGAACTACCAGCCTAGAATAATGTATCCAACTAAGCTCTCCTTTAGATATGAAGAAGAAATTAAGATTTTTCCAGATATACAAAAGCTAAGGGAATTCTTCACTATGAGGCCTGCTCTATAAGAAATACGGAAAGAAGTCAGTTCACCCAAAACAAAATGAAAGAACAAAATACGTAATTACGAGTAAGGCAGCTAGCAGGCAAATAGAAGCAGAGGAGTGCAATCCTTACTAAGAATAGGCATTATAAGTTTAAATAATAAGAGAATTGTTATAACAAGATAGTAATGAACGTTCAGCATACATAGGAACAAATTGAGATAACAATGACTGAAAAGTGGGGATACAAAGATCCATATTCGCAAAGGAACATGGAGATAAGGCACATGCATAAGAAAATGGACAATTATATATATAACTATTCTTTTCAAATTCATAATGGTAACCACACACCAAAGATTCAGAACTAAAGTATATAACATAAAACAAGAAGAACCAGAGGCAAAACCCACAAAAGCCAACCAAAACAAAGAAAACAGAAACACAGGGACAAGGAGCAAAGGAAACACCGAGCTACCAAAAAGCAAAAGATAAAATGGCTGTAAGAAGACCTCATATTTCAATAATCACCTGAAATGCAAATGGACTAAATTCACCAATAAAAAGTCATGGAGTTGCAGAATGGATCAAAAAACAAAACTCAACCATATGCTGCCTCCAGGAAACACATCTTAACTCCAAAGATGGAAAGGTGGAAAATGATATTTTAAGCAAATGGCATTCGGAGGAATGCAGGAGTAGCAGTACTAATATCTGACGAAAGAGACTTCAAAATAAAAAAGGTAAATAAAGATAATGAGGAACATTTCATAGTGATAAAGGGAATCATGCACCAAGAAGACATAACATTAATATCTATGCACCCAATCAGGGAGCCCCGAAATATGTAAAGCAATTACAGAACTAAAGAGAGAAAGAGACCAAAGCACTATCATAGTAGGGGACCTAAATACCCCACTGTCAGGTATGGACATCATTCAAACAGAAAATCAATAGGGAAATAACATCCTTAAATGACACATTAGACCAATTGGAGATAATTGACATATACAGAGCCTTCCATTCCAAAACAGCTGCTTATACATTCTTCTCTAGTGCACATGGAACATTCTCAAGAATTGACCACATACTGGGACACAGAAATACCCTCAACAAATACAAGAGGGCCAAAATCATACCAACCATATTCTCTGTTCATAATGCTTTGAAACTAGAGATCAACGGTAAAAGGAAATCAGGAAGAACCACAAATAAATGGAGATTAAACAACATGCTACTAAAGAATGACTGGGTCAGGGAAGAAATAAAAAGATCAAGAGATATATAGAAGTGAATGATAATGATAGTACAACATATCAAAACTTTTTGGACATGGCAAAAACGGTCATAAGAGGAAAGTTTATATCATTACAGGCCTACCTCCAAAAACAAGAATGGGCCCAAATAAACAATCTAATGCTTCATCTTAAGAAAACTAGAAAAGGAAGAACAAATGAGACCTAAAGTCAGCAGACAGAAAGAAATAATCAAGATTAGAGCAGAAATAAATGAAATTGAAAAACAAACAAAAAATACAATAGAAAAAAATAAATACAACAAGAAGCTGATTCTTTGAGAAGGTTAATAAAATTGACAAACCCCTGGTAGTCTCAAAAAGAAAAAAGAGAAATGGCACAAATAAAAAATGTCAGGGATGAAATAGGAGAAATTACAACAGATGTGGCAGAAATACAAAGCATAACATAAGAATCCTATCAAAAGTATATATCACCAAATTTAATAACCTAGAAGAAATGGACCAGTACTTAGAAAGATACAACCTCCCTAAGAGTGAATCAAGAATATCTGGAAAATCTAAATAGACCAATCAGCAGTATGGAAATTGAAGCAGTCATCAAAATCCTACCATAAAGTCAAAGTCCAGGACCAGATGACTTCACCAGTGATTTCTATCAAACATTCAAAGAAGATTTAATATCTATTCTCCTCAAACTCTTCCAGAAAATTAAAGAGGAGGAAATTCTTCTCAACTCATTTTATGAGGCCAACATTACTCTGATACCAAAACCTGGTAAAAATAACACAGAAAAATAAAACTACAGACTAATATATCTCAAGAACAGATGCAAAAATCCTAAATAAGATACTAGCGAACTGGATATAGCAACATATTAAAAAGATTATACACCACAATCAAGTGGGCTTTATCCCAGAGGGATGGTTCAACATATGCAAATTGATTAATGCAATACATCGCATAAACAAATTTAACAATAAGAATGATATGAACATATCAATAAATGCAGAAAAATCCTCCAGCAAGATACAGCACCTATTTATGATGAAAACACTTAACAGAGTCAATATAGAAGGAAAGTACCTTAACATAATAAAGACCATCTATGACAAACCCTTAGCCAACACTGTACTTAATGGTAAAAAACTAAAAACCTTCCTTCTAAGATCAGTAACAAGACAAGACTGTCCACTGTCACCACTGTTATTCAATATAACATTAGAAGTCCTAGTGAGTGTAGTCAGTCAAGAGAAAAATATAAAAGGCATCCAAAAAGGAAACAAAGAAGTTAAACTGTCATTATTTGTGGATGACATGATTCTCTATAGAGAAATACAGTAAAGTCTCTGGATACAAAATCAATGTTCAAAAATCCATAGTGTTCCTATACTTGAATAATGACGTGTCAGAAGAAGTGGAAAAAATAATTCCTTTTGCACTTGCAACAAAAAAATAAAAAACCTAAGAATAAATTTAGCAAAACATGTGAAAGACCTACATAATGATAATTACAAGACACTATTAAAAGAAATCAAAGAAGATGCAAAGAAATGGAAAAATATTCCATGTTCTTGGATTGGAAAAATCAACATAGTTAAAATGACCATATTACCTAAAGCATTATACAGATTTAATGCAATCCCCATCAAAATCCCATTGGCATTTTTTAAAGATATAGAAGACAAAAATCATCAGATTTGCATGGAAGCACAAAAGACCCCAAACTGCCAAAGCCATCCTGAGAAAAAGATCAAATCTGAAGGTATCATTCTGCCTGACTTCAAAATATACTACAAAGTGACAGTAATCAAAATAGCATGGTATTGGCAGAAAAACATACACACAGACCAGTGGAAAAGAATTAAGAGTTCAGAAATAAAATCATATTTATATGGGCAAATAATTTTCAACAAAGAAGCCAAAACATACAGTGGAGAAAAGAAAGCCTCTTCAATAAATTATGCTGGGAAAATTTGAAGGGCACTGGCAAAAGAATGAAACTAGACAGTTGTCTATCACCACACACCAAAATTAACCCAAAATGGATTAAGGACCTACGTATTAGACCAGAATTAATAAAATGCATAGAAGAAAACATAGTACCTAAACACAAGGACCTTGGACTTAAAGAGGAGGGGATTTTTATGAATTTGACCTCAAAGGCAAGGGAAGTAAAAACTAAAACAAATGAATGGGACTACATCAAACTAAAATACTTCTGCTCAGAAAAAGAAATTGTCAACAAGGTAAAGGGACTGCCATCTGAATGGAAAAATATATTTGCAAACAAGGCCTCAGATACGGGCCTAATATCCAAAATATACAAGAACGCATGCAACTCAATAAGAACAAAAAAACAAATGATCCGATCAAAAAATGGGCAAAGGACCTGAACAGACACTCTCCCTAGAGGACATACAAATGGCCAACAAATAGATGAAAAGATGCTCTATATCGCTAGCTATTAGGGAAACGCAAATCAAAACCACAATGAGATACCATCTCACACCTGTTATAATTGCTATAATCAACAGGGCAAGTAATAACAAATGTTGGAGAGAATGCGGAGAAAAAGAAACCCTCATACGTTGCTGGTGGGACTGTAAATGGGTACAGCCACTATGGAAAACAGTATAGAGGTTCCTCAAAAAATTAACAATTGATCTACCATAGGATCCAGCAATCCCTCAATCACGTTTTTACCCCAAAGCCTTGAAAACCCATATCTGAAAACATACTTGCACACCGATGTGCATAGCAGCATTATTCCTGGTACCTGGACATGGAAGCTACTGAAGTGTCCTACAACAGATGATTGGCTAAGGAAGCTGTGGTACATATATTCAATAGAATATTACTCAGCCATAAGAGGTGTTGAAATACTGCCAGTTGCTACAACATGAATGAATCTCGAGATAATCATGTTAAAGGAAATAAGCCAGACAGAAAAACTTGAAAATCACATGATATCACTTATATGTGGGATATGAACCTAAAAGCAACAAACAGGACAAACAAACCGAGACTCGTCGACATAAACTATGCACTAGCGGTTACCAGAAGGAAAGGTGGTTGGGGGAGGGTTAGGTAGATGGGGTAAAAGAGGCCAAATATGTAATGAGAGAAAGAAATCTAACTGTAGGATTTGAACACATAATGTAATATACATATGCCTATTGTTAAGTTATATACCTGAAACTTACTAGATTTAATTAACCAATGTCACCATAAAAAATAAAAAGTAAATTTAAAATAAATAAAAGGAAGAAAGAACTAAATTAATCATGTAAGCATCTAACTTAGGACACTGAAAAGAGCAAATTTAGTCCAAAGTAAACAGAAGAAAAAAAATTTTAAATCAGAGCAGAAACCAATGAAATTTACAATAGGAAATCAATAGAGAAAATCAACAAAAACAAAAGCTGGCTTTTTGTAAACTTTAATAAAATAAATAACTCTCTAGCTAGCTAAAAAATAAAAAAGAAAAGATGAATTACTAATATCAGAAATGAAAGAGGTGGCATCACTACAAATCTGTTTAACATTAAATAAATAACAAAGGAATACTATGAAACTCTCTATGCTCTCAAATTTAATAACCCATATGAAATGATCCAATTCTTTAATAAAGACAATCTGCCAAACTCACAGAAGAAATAGACATGTGAATACATCTATATTTACTTCAAAATTGAATGTATAATTAATAATCTTCCAATACAGAAAGCATCAGGGTAAATTATATTAAACATTGAAGAAAGAAATTATACCAATCGTCTATATTCTCCTTCTGAAGTTAGAATGGAGAGAATATTTCATATCTTATTTTATGAGGCCAACATTACCCTAATACCCAAACCAAAAAAAAAAATTACAAGAAAATTTCAAACCAACATGTCTCTTCAAAATAATGCAAAAATCCTAAACAAAATAGCATAAAAATAATTATGCACCCCAACTAAATGGGATTTACCCCAGGCATATAAGGCTGTACACATGAATAATTTTATTTATCAATGTCATCCCAATAAATTCAATTTAAAAAGAAAAAGAAAATGTGGTAGATACATACAAAGGATTATTATTTAGCCTTAAAAAGAAGGAAATTTTGTTATATTCTATAACATGAATAAACCTTGTGAACATTATGTTGAGTGAAATAGGCCAATCACAGATGTACAGACACTACATGATTCCACTTACAAGAGGCATCAAGTAGTCAGACTCACAGGGGCAGAAAATAGAATGGTGATTGCCAAGGGCTTGGGGGAGAAGGAAAGAGGAGTTACTGTTCAGTGGGTATGATTTTCAGTCATGCAAGAGAAAAAGTTCTACAGGTCATCTGTACAACAATATTTTACTGAATACTTAAATTTTTGTTAAGAGGTAGGTCACATGTTGTCTGTTTTTTATCACAATAAAAAATGGCAGAAGGGAAAAACATTAATTAATGTAATCTCTCATATCTACAGCATAAAAAAACACATAATCCTATCAATAGATGTAGAAAAGCATTTGATCAAATTAAACTCCCATTTATGATAAAAACTCTCCACAAACAAAAATAGGAACTTTCTTCACTTAATGAAGAATGTTTACCGAAAAATCTACAGCTAACATCATAGTTAATTGTGAGAAACTAGAAGATCTTCAATAAAATAAAAAACAAGGCAGGGACACCCTTCTCAAGACTCTTTCCTAACATTGTACTGGGAAAGAAAATAAGCGTCTTTGTTTGCCGATGATGTGATTATGCAGAAAATTTTAAAGAATTAACAGTAAAAATCTCCTGGATTTTTAGTAAGCAATTACAACAAGTTTGTAGGATGCAAGGTTACTATAAAAAAGTCAATCACTTTTCTATATATCGGCAATGATCAAGTGTCATTTGAAATTAAAAACACAATACCATTTACATTAGTACCCCCCAAATAAAATATGTATAAATTTACAAGATATATACAACATCTATATAAGTAACATTACAAAATTCTTATGAATGAAATTTTAAAAGACTTGAATAAATGAAGAGCTATCCTGTGTTTATGGGTCAGAAAACTCAATATTACCAAGAGGTTGGTTCTTTCCAGTAAGCTATTCTCTAGATATTGACAAATTGGTTCTAAAGTAATATGAAGACAAAAAAAAAAAAAAAAGCATAGCCAACACAATATTAAAGAAGAGCTAAATTGGTAACTGATATTACCTGACTTCAAGATTTATTATAAAGCTTCAGTAATCAAGACAATGTGGTATTGGTAAAAGAATATACAAATAGATTAATGGAACACAATAGAGAGGCCATAAATAGACCCATATACCTAAAGTTTAGTGATCTTTGACAAACAGCAAAGGCAATATAATGGAAAAAAGATAGTCTTTTTGACAAATGATACTTGAACAAATTGATATCCACATGCAAAAATGCAATGACTTTTTAGATCACAATGTGTGAAAGAAAGAATTATAAACTGGACTACATTAAAATAAGAAAAAATTTTTGCTGTGTGAAAAATACTATCAAAAGAATGAAAAAACAAACCACAGAATAGGAGAAATATTTTCAAAAGACACATTGATAAAAAACAGTTATTCAACATAAAAAAGAACTATTGAAACACAATGATAAAAAAACAATTTACTTAAAAAAATGGGCCAAAGGCTGTAACAGACAAATCAACAAAAAATGTATACACATAGCAATCAAGCATAAGAAAAGATTCTCTACATCATACGTCATCAGGGAAATTCAAATTAAAACAACAAAGAGATACCACTACATGCCTATTAAAATGATCAAATTTGGAAAACTGACACCACCAAATGCTGATGAGTCTATGGAGGAACAGGAATTCTCCTCCTTTGCTGATGGAAATGCAAAATGGTGAAACCACTTTGGAAGAGAATTTGGTGGTTTCTTACATAAACTAAAAATACTCTTACCATGCAATTTAGCATTTTTGCTCCTTGGTATTTACCCAAAATAGTTGAAGGTTTTTGTCCTTGCAAAAACCTGCATACAAATGTCTATAACAGCTTTATTTATAATTGTCTAAACTGGAAGCAACTAAGATGTCCTTCTATACATGAAAAGATAAATAAACTGTGCTACACCCAGGCAATGAAATATTATTCAGTGTTAAAAAGAAATGAACTATTAAGTCATGAAAAGATATGGAGGAAACTTAAATGCATATTGCTAACTAAAAGAAGCCAATGTGGAAAAGGCTTCATTCTGAAAAAGTCAAAATTATGGAGACAGTAAAAAGATCAGTGGTTGCCAAGGTTTGAGAAGGGAGAAAGAGTTAAATAAACAGAGTACAGAGGACTTTTATGGCAGTAAAAATACTCTATATGATAATATAATGGTGGATACATGTCATTACACATTTAACCAAACCCATAAAATGTACAACATCAAGATCAAACTCTAATGTAAACTATAGACTTTGGGCAATGATATCCTCAAAAACTGAAATTGCCAGTTGTTTACCAGCAAAATGAGTTTATTTGGGAATAATAGAGAATTGCAAATCAGGACAAGCAAGCTACGGTGAATCACAGAAAAGTCTGAAGAAACAAAAGAACTTTTGTTTTTATTAGATTTTAGGAGGAAACTGGGGAGAGTTGTTTTGAATAAAAGTTTACTGGAGAAGAATGAGAGTTAAAGGTTGTGGCAGTTACTCGTTGACTGCAGGCATTGGTTCATGCATTGTTGTTGGGACAGGGAAAAATCTTTTCTTTTCTTAAAAACAGGAGAAAAATTTCTATCTGAAAAAAAATGTGCTCTCTTATCAAAATAATTCTTATCTTACTTTTTCCTATTATGTAGGCTGCAATGAGTGGTATGTGCATGAGAACTCTCCCTTCATGGCTTCCCAACTCTATTTTAATTGAGATTTTATTTATTTATTTTCACATTTCTCCCTGTTTATTAAGATGTTTCCTCAAAAGCTTTGCTGGTCAAGAGTCAGGTTTTTCTGTACTTAGTAGTTTTGTCCCTTGGTGCCTGGAAGGATATTTCATGGTCACCATGTCCCACATCAAAGGGAAAATGTATAGGAATTGGAAATTATTGAGACACATTTGAGTAACATGAAAGGGTAGGAGGAAGAACTCTCAAGCACTTTCAATCTAAAGTCTGTATTTTATCAATGTTGTAAGCATTGAAGATCATCTTGAAGCACTGAGTTAGTTTCACCCTACTGAGTGTGTCATTTCTACAAAGTTTGCACAAGCAACAGATACAGAGCTTAAAAATAACTGCAAATCAAGAGTTAAAGGTAATATGCTAAATCTAGTTTTATGATGCTTCTAAACCAGAAGCCCAAACCTGAAGGCAGCCAGCTAAATAGATCAAAAGATCATAGAGCGTCAGGGGAAATTTAATGTAATCAGTGTGCTTGTTCATATCTTGCATAACTGAATTTCTACCTCTTTAGAGGCATTTATTCATGTGCAGCAGGTGGTATTTGCTATCATACAAACACCTCCTTGTTCAACAAGTAGATAATCAAGGGCCAGGTGTTTGTTTAAAACTACTTTAGCAAACAAGTAGAGCAATTGTTTTGGGGCTGCTTTTGCTTTGGTTATGGAATCAAATAGTTCTCCTAATGTTAGGGAGAGATTTCTGATCACATGTTCATTGGCATTTACTCTGAGTCAAGGACAAAAGCTCTCCCAAGGGCAAACCAGGAATCATGTATGTCCCCTGAAAGTTCCCATTTAAAGTGGCTATGGAGGCGTAGTGAGGTAAATCAATGGGAGGCCTCTGATTTTTATGGATGTTAACAAGGACAATTAAATGTCTCAAAAAACATTAACCTCCAAGTTTTCAGCTATCTAAGACTTCATATGCCCATGGGAAATGCTGTCCACTGCAAATAAACAAACAAGCCAGGCGGAGTGCAGAAAATTTCAATTGAGGTCTAGTTATTAATAAATTCATCAGCTAAAATTTTATGATTGACCCTTTCAAGCCATGGGTCAGAGGAGGTGGGATAACATTCTATAAAAGCCCATCCTTTCTTAAAGGGACCTTTTCTAAAAAACTTTGCAAAGAGTCATAAACACATGAGTGCAGGGAGATAGCACTTAGGCAAAGAAAAGAATGTGGGGAAGCAATGACTGTACTATTGACAAAAATAAAGGCTCCACTAAGTTAGTATGATTATAACTTGAGAAAGGTTGAAATAAGGTCTGAGAGCACCTGGTCGTAATAGCCTAACCTGAAAGATAACATCCATCATCCTTAGGCTTGCAGGTATAATTAACAGTGGCATCTAGGACTCAGGAGAAATTGGCTATAGGTACAACCAAGGGATCTCTGACATCATTAACAGACAAAAATTTTTTTATGACAGATCCAATATTCAGAAAGCTTTTCCTCTTTTGCAAGGGATTAGAAAATGTCTTTCAAAAAAGAGAGCAAAAGAAAAATGAGAATAAGATAGGAAAAAAGGTCATCTTGGGAAAGATATCTGCTACCATCTGCTTCGATTCCTAGAAATCTTTATTTTCAGGTCACAGTTTAGTGTGCAGGTCCAATCAGAATTTGGTGCTTTCTTTAGCTGTGACACATGAACCCAAGAGTATTCTCTGGAGTTTGGCAGCAGAAGGTTGGTAACAATAATAATACCTGTTAGGAGCCTTTCAAATGAAGTTGAAGAGAGTCTTTCTAGAAATGTGTTTTACAATAGACCAAATCTCTGGGTTGCAAGAAATGACACTTGAGATATTTCTCTCCCAGGAGCATACCATGGAAAGATTGTTCTACTAAATCAATGTTATTTTCAACAGAAGCAATTAGGCCTTTGCAATGTTTAAGCATATCCATTTTCATTATCTGTGGATCAAAAGAAGCAAGAATCCTGTGATAGTTTCAAAGGGTGAGAGTTTATGATCCCCAAAAGGGGTAGGCCTGAGATTTAAAAGGACTAATGGCAGTGCCTTTGGCCAGAATATTGGAAGAGGCCTCTACAAATTTTGCTGGTTGAGTCCTAATGATACCATTACTGTGACTGACTATAATTGAGGACTGAGGGTGGTAAGAATAGTGAAAGCATTGTAAAACTGGCCAAGCAGCACAGGCCTTTTCAAATCACCTGACTAGTGAAATGATTTCCTTGGTTACTATAAAATTTACAAGAGGGTGGGTGGGTTCCTCAGGTAGGAATGATTTTCTCTAATGGAAGCCATAGACGAGGCAGTAGCCTGCCTATAAGGAAAAGCTTCAGTCCAGTCAGAAAATACAAACCATGAGGAGTAGCTATATGAAATCTGTTTGCCAAACCTCAAATGGTTCATTGGGTGATTTAAAGTGTCCAGGAATGGTGCAGACAGGTTTCCCAGGACTTTATTTCAGGCATGTGGGGCAAGCAATGTAGGTACTTTTTGCAGCCTTACTATTTTCACATCAGTATTGATTCAAAGGTTATCATTTTATCAACAAACCAGTGATTTAATGCATGTTCAATGGTCAATATGGAAATTATAGAATCTCTGGCAGACTAGATTATTATTTGGCCTGACTAGAGTTCTTTCTTTTTATCTAATTGGTATTAGACTACCAATTCTGTTTTTCCTTTTCTGGGGCCAATTGTTTGGCATCTCTGGTGAATTTTTCTAGATCATCATTTGGGGAAACATCCCTTTGCACCATGATAAAAATTTGGTTATTGGAGCAGTATTCATGGCAGAAATATCAGTGAGGTGATTTCCTTTAGCTTCTAGGGAATTAAGTTTAGAATACCCAGGAACCTTGATGATAGCCAATGTGGCTGGCAAGAATATGGTATCTAATAATTTCTGGATATATGAACCATTTTTAATTTTATCTCTGCTAGAAGTAAGGAAGACAAAATCATGAATCACTCCAAAAGTGCTGTAAGTGAAAATATCAGTTTTGTCCTTTGCTAAAATGCAGACCCTGGTATGAGTGTATAATTCAGCCTTTGGGACCAAAGTAGCCAAAGGCAAAGGTCCCACTTAAATTCCTTCCAAAGGAGATAATGTTGCACATCCAGCAGAGTTTACTATTTTTACCCTTTAAATAAGAACTGTCAGTGAACCATGAGAAGTCAGCATTACCCAAAGGAGTTTCTTTTTAGTTATCAAGGGAGGTCAAGAGATGATCTGTCAGAGTCAAACAGTATTAGGAGTATCGTCCACAGAGAAGGGAAGAGAGTGGCAGGGTTAAGATTATTACAGAGAGAAAGAATGATATGAGGAGATAAACATAAATTGAGAGTGCTTACAGAGTTCTACAGCAATTTGACAGAGAATTTTTTATTTAAAAAAATCTGAGCTTAGAGTTGCTTTTTTCCATCTTGCTTTCCTAGTATTTCAATTTCATTATACTTTACAAAAATATATTGTATGTTGGAAGTTAAGAAAATCTTCCATAGCATGTGACACAAAGATGGATAAAAGGGACCATATGATTATTTCCTCAGTAGCTTTAACTGAAAGGATTATAGTAGTAGAAATGGCTCTGAGGTAACAGGGAGTACTTTTGTGCTACATGGTCTAGCTGTTGGCTATGATACCCTGTGGGTCAATGGTGGTTCCAATTTTGCAGGGTGAGTACCACATGGAAAGGATGCCCCAGGGCAGGGGGATAGATTAAGCTTTATTTTATGATATTAAAAGTTAGGTCATCCTGATCTTAACAAGTAATAGAATGAATAGCCAACAACAGCTAATAATAGCCAGCAAGACCAAAAAAACCCCATAACTGATACTTAGAGTTTGGGGAAGTTAAGGATGCTATGAAGCCTACGTGGATCTAGGTTCAGCCATTTTTGTTGTTGTTTTTGAGATCAGGTGCCACCTATAATAATCATGCACAGGATCATTGAGCTTCTCGGTCCAAGAATGAATCTTACTCTAATCAACTGGGCTTTGGAAAAGCCCTAGAGACTGCTAAGTGAAATTAAGCAATTGCATAGCCTGATCATGTGACACAACAGCAGAGGTTTCTTTGTTCCATGTTGTAATTCTAAAGACTTTCAGGACCATCCCAACTGGCATTTTTTATCCAGTACTAAACATGGCCTTCACTGACAAGCATATGAACTAGCTGATATAAAGTAAGTCAGTGTGAGTGTGAATGCCAGGCCTGGCTGGCTCTAGGTCTCGCTGTTATCTAAGGCCTGGCTGATCCAAGGCCTGACTGGCCCAAGGTCTGGCTGGTCCCAGGTCTGGCTGTAATCCAGGCCTGTGGCTAAGAATAAGACCCCAGTTTTAGAAGATATGTAAACATGCTTCAGCTTATTGTATCATGCATGTGTAGTTAAAAGCCACTATTGGACTCTGCTATGTGAGGAGCCACGCAGTTCCCTGGAGAGCAGAAGGGGAGCACAAGAAAGGGGAGCAGAAGTGTATGCAATACTATACTTCCCCAATAGAACTGCACTTCACACAATAAAGTTGGTGCCTGGCATTTCATCCTCGTGTCTTCCTCTTGTTCATTCTTCCAACTGGGCGTCTCACCATTGAACCTTCCCTTCTCGATCAGCAATAGTGCTGACACTGACACTTGGCATAGCTGACATGATCCATTCGGCCCTTACAGTCCGAGAAACTGATTTGATAAGTTTGGCCAACTATATTGGATTCCTCAGCAAACCTGTGGAGACCCTCGATTACTTTGGGAAAATATTTGACTGTGGATCATAGTTTAGGTTTAGTCCAGATAACATAAGAAATTAGGAGTTTAACATTAAATCTTTAAAGGGTTTGATTTTAAAAGATAGGTTTTAATAGGTTCAGGAGAAGAAGAAACAGGATGAGGTTCAGAGAAAAAGAGAAGTTTAATGAGAGGATTAGAATGAGAATGCAGAGGGTATAAAGAAGATGGAGCCAGTGTAGAAAGGAAAGAGAAAAATGAAACTGGGGGTGGAGCTGCAGTGAAAGAAGACTGTTGGGTGTCTGAAGACAAAGAAAATGAAAGAAATTATCAGAATGGCTCCTGAGACAAAGAACATTGCAAAGAGGAGGAAGATACCTCAGAAACTTAAATTTTCTTTCAGTTGTTTGCCTCAGTTAAGTTAGAAGTGATATGTTGTAAAGAAATAAGTTCAGAGTTCTATATATATTTGAAAGCCTCAGGTACCAATTAAAATAGACATCCCATTGTTGACATAAGAAACTTCCAAACATATAGAGGATTTTAATGAGTTTGTTTGAGCCAAACTGGCTTTGTTGAAAGATTTATAAGTCAAGCAGCATTCCATCTTGTACAAAGGTGCTCTGAAAAGTTATACAAAAGGGCAGAAAAGGGTGAAACAAGGAAGTTAAAAGAATAAGTTATTTCAGACAAGGTCACCTTCTCTAGGGAAGATCTTATCAAGTATATTACCTAATTAGTGCTGACCAGGAAATTTCAGATTGTTTTAAAATTCCACTCCTGGGAAATGCTGAAACTGAAATTAAGTTAGGTATTAAGTTTTGATGGGGCTTACCACAAGGGACTCCACTGTGGCCCTGTTCTTTCTTTTTAACAACTCCTCTTTTGAACAAACGGTCGGCCTAACTGAGAGATGTGATAAAAATTTAAGGCAAAAGAAAAGAAAAAAAAGAAAAATATTTAAGGTATTATTGCCACTCTCAGCTACTGCACTTCAATTCCCACAGCCTTCATTTATTCTCTGTGTGACAGTCACAGGCCATGATGTTTTTTGCTTAATCTTTGTGCTCAGGTTATGACTTTAGGTTCAAATTTTTAAGTTGGTTATTCTCTTCATTCCTTTTCTTATATTCCAGTCTTTGGGAGATCATTTGCTTGGTGATTAGTGTCTTAGAACATGTATTTAAAGCTTTTGAAAAAAAAATACAATGTGCTGTGGAGATTATTATGTTAACTATAAGTGGGATAACTCCCAATGTTTGGAGTGCACTTCAGAGTTGTGGTCCCCAAGACCCACAATACTTCCCATGTGATTTCATGTATCAGATAAGCCTAATTAGTTTAACATTTCCCTTTTTATAAGGAGAGAGAACAGATATTTCAAGACATTCCAGGGACCCTCTTAAAAATCTCAAAATTTGTTCAGGGTCAAGAAGTCTTCCTTTAGAAATTGATTTTTGGAACTTTTTCAAAAAGGTCAAAAGGTTTTAAAACATTTGGTCAAATAGGATCATGGGTAACTATGAAAAATTCTTAATTATCTATTTAACCTATGACAATTCAAGATTTCACAGGCAAATAAATAAGATTACAGAGTTCTGAGCAAAATTTAGCTCTTTTAATATCAAGAGAACTAGGTTTACTTAAGTAGTCAAAGACCTGATAAAGACAACATAGAACATAAGTAATTATTTTAACAAGACACAAGTTATTTATTTCTTCTAGGCAGTTTACTTAAATGATAAAGACAATCTTTGTTTACAGTTGTCTATTCAGAGCAGGCCAACAGTTAAAAAACAAAAACAAAACCAAAAACTTTTCCTTTCAGCAGATGAAAGAAAATTAAGGTTTATTTTTATATTTAAAAAAGCTTATTTTTAGAACTTTTATAACAAATTTATTTAATCCTATTCAACTTCACCATGCATAAAATTCCTTTCCCAAGCTTCCATATCCACAAACCTCCAACTTTTTTTATTCATATTTTATCCTATGTTTTTCCTTCTGCCTGTTCTAAAATAGCCAACTTCATTTTAGGAAAAAATTACTTTTCTTTCCTTTAACAACAATAGCAATAAAAATCTATTTTATTCATTGTGCCTTTTACCAAAAGTACACATGCTTCTTACCCTGCATACAGAGATGTTTCCTTCATGATTTCTATAGCTTTAATTGCATATGTTAGAATTCTCAATTCTTAAAAACCTTTAATTCCTAGTAAACCATTTTTTACATTAGAAATCTGTGGATGGTAGACTTATAAACTTTTTATAATTTCTAGAAATGTGCTTTCTTATAAAAAATTTCTCAACATTGCACAAAATGTTCTTATTAATAGACCTAAGTATCTTTAGTTTGTCATTTTTTATAAACAACCTTTTCTTTTTCAGTTACAGTTAACAAATATTAATTTCAGATGTACAGCATAGTAATTAGACATTTATATAACTTAAGAAGTGATCACCCCAATAAATTAGTATCCATCTGACACCATAGTTTGACAACATTATTGACGATACTGGCTATGTGATATTTTACACTCTCATGACTATTTTGTAACTACCAATTTGTACTATTTAATCTCTTCCCCTTTTTAACTCACACCCACTCTGCTCCGTCAGGCAACCATCAGAATGTTCTCTGTATCTATTAGTTTGGTTCTGTTTTGTTTGTCCCTTTTTTTATTTTAGATTCCACATATAAGTGAAATCATATGGTATTTGTCTTCCTCTGTCTTATTTCACTTAGCACAATACCCTCTAGGGTCATCTATGTTGTTGTATATGGCAAGATTTCATTCTTTTTTATGGCTGAATAACATTCTATTGTATATACATACCAACTTTTTATTCATTCATCCACTGATGGATGCTCAAGTTGCCTCCAGATCTTGGCTATTGTAAATAATGCTGAATTGAACATATAAATGCACATCCCTTCAAGGTAGTGTTTTGGGTTTCTTCAAAAAAAAAAAAAAAAAACCCAGAATTGGAATAACTGGGTCCTTCTTTGTCTCTTGTTATAGCATTTGTTTTAAAGTCAATTTTATCTGGTATAAGTATCACTACTCCAGATTTTTTTGTGTTTGTTTCTATTGTCATGAAATGGTTTTTTTCACCTTTTTAATTTCAGTCTGTGTGTCTTTCAATTTAAATTGAGTCTCTAGGAGAAAGCTTATGTAAGGTTCTTGTTTTCTTATTCATTCAGCACCCTATGTACTTTAATTGAAGCATTTGATTCATTTAGATTATAAATAGTTGTTAATAGATTTGCAGTTACTGCCATTTTCTTATTCATATTTTTTAACTTTTTTCTCCTTTTTAAAGAAGTTCCTTTACTACTTCTTGTAGTACTGGTTTGGTGGTGATGAACTCCTTTAGCTTTTTCTTGTCTGAGAAGCTCATTGTCTGTGTTTTGATTCCAAATGACAGCTTTGCTAGTAGAATATCTTGGCTGTAGGACCTTATTTTTCATCACTCGGAATATTTCATGCCAATCCTCTGGTCTGCAAAGTTTCTATAGAAAAATCAGCTGATGGTCTTATGGAAGTTCCTTGTAAGTAACTGTCTTTGTTTTGTTGCTTTTAAGATTCTCTCTTTGTCTTTAACATTTGGCATTTTAATCTGTTATGCAGGAGCTGACCCTACAGAACAAGATTCTCTTTAGCAGGACCCTGGTGCCCACCCTGTCTGCATTTTTGATGTCATTTATCAGGATAGTTGTATGGTGCCCTGGTCTGAAGGTGGCCACCAGTTGTGTTGGTTCTGGCGTCGCTTGGGAGGTACTTTGGCAAAGGGCAAGGTTAGCCACTACCTGTTCCTTGCCCAGGGCCACTTGGTATGAGGTATAAAGTGATCTTAAGATGCTGGCCACTTTTGCCAGGTTAACAGATGCCTAGGAGAGGCTAAGCTGCAATCTGAAGCTGGCCACTGCTAGTGCCTGGCTTGGGCTACTTACCAAGAGGTATGGGGGCCACTGAGGCCAGATACTGCTTGTTGGAGATATTTTAGAAAAGCCCACAGCATGAGCCAAGACAGCCTATTTGTATGAAAAAGCCAATGGCTTTGCTGGGCCCACAAGTTGGGTGGGTTGGGGTCTCAGGGAGACATCAAGGTGGGGTGAATGGTATTTGCTAGGTTGATGGAGACTGAGATATGGTGCCCTATTGAAAATGAAGACTAGGTGAAAGGAACAATGGCTTCTGCTAGTACTTATGTCTGGGAAAAAGCTGTCCCTTCAACCCTTCCCCTGAAGCCAGATAGTTCCATATGTCCCTGATTCCTTCGAACTTCTGTCTCAGCACTGGATCTAAGAGAAATTCTGTCAATGAATAAGTTCACAGGTGAGCCCTCTTTCTCACTCAGCTACAATCTTTTTGGTTTTCACAGCTAGAACCTGTGGGACCTGCTCTTCCTGGAACTGGAACCCTGGGCTGGAGACCTAGTGTGTGCTTGTGTTGCAGAAAAATAAGACCAGTGAGAAATCAAGCTCCATTTAGAGAGTTGGAGAACTCAGGTTTATTACACCAATGGGGCCAAAAGAGCTAGCACTCTGAAGATCTGGGCCCCGAGCCCAAGGATAACCTTACTTTTATAGGGCTAACATGCAAAGGGGATACATCTGTTATCAGGACAGAACAAGTGAAGGGGATACATTTACTATATAGACAGAACAAGCAAAGGGGAGGGTGAGTCTTCAGTTGATCTCAAAGTCACCTTGCCCTTCAGCCCATGCAGCAAGCATAACTACAGAAGCAGAACAAAGAGCTGATTTCAAGGTTAGCCACTGAGTGGAAAATTCCTCTTCTGTTGGGACCCCTTGCTCCTCAGGAGGGACCTCCACAGCCAATGTATCCCTCCCAATTTTTAACCATCACATGTAGGTATGAGACCAACCCATTTTGCATGTGGCTTCTTCTGTATATCCTTAGTTATAGGACATCTGTTCCGCTAGATTTCAGGCAATTTTCAATGATGGTTGATTTTTAGTTTAGTTGTACTTTTGGTGTAATCATGGACAGAGAAGAGCACAATGTTTACTGACTCCGCCATACTGATGGGAAACCCTATTTCTATTAAAAAGAAGCCCAAAGTAGATCAATCCATGTTCAGTAATGAATAGTTCAGTGTTTTATAAATGATCTGGATATCTAATAAATTTCCATCATTTAGCTCAATCTTAGCAAAACCTTAAGATTTCAGGTTACTGAAAAGATTTGGGGAAGCTATTTTAAAAGTTCACCTAAAAAATTTCTATTCTACATCCAGCTATCTAATTTATTTGTTTTTAACAACTATGTTTAGATTACATGTCAGAATTTCATTATACTAAGTTACTGTTCTTAATGACAAATTTTGTAATAGATTTAACATGAACTCATTTGAACTCTAGTAAGCCTATGTAAAATAAAAGTATTATATTTATATTTAACCTAATAATGATAACTCTAAAAATATTTTGTTTTAATTGTAGATTGTAAATAAATTTGAATAGGTATTTCAATACCAAAAAATAATTGTTTGGAAAAAAGAAAGGATTTCTATCAGATATGTACAGACATGTTGAGCCACATGCAAGTAAAAGTCAAGCGAAAGCAACTAGCTCTTTTACAGAGAAGAGAAAGTTAAAGAGAGGGACTGTCACATATAACCAGAGAACTCTTCCTATAGGGCCGGCCTTCCTTCAGAACTGACATACAATGTTGGAGCTCCTATTGATTTCTGTCTAGAATAAGTTCTCTGTCATAAACTTTGACATAATTAAACTATCAAACTTAAAAAAGCTTTAATACCAAATATTTTCTCTAATTACATAAACCTGAAATTTATTTGGCTTAGTTTTATTTCTGAGTATTTAATTTTCATGTGCTTTATATTCTTTAAGCCAACTTAACAAAACTCTATCATAAATTAATTTTGGCAATACCATTTGGAGGTAGAAAATACCACACATCTATAGCACGCACACGCAAACACACACACACACACACACACACACACACACACACACGATGCAAACGGAATCTAATAGTGTACATTTCTGAAATTTTAACCATGAGATGGGTTTGATAATGCAAAAATCACTGGTTTTAAAAAAAAAGTTGGAACTATTCAAATGAACTTCCCCCTTTTCATGCTACTTTTGATAAGAATTACCTCCTTGTAGTTTGTATTTCAAAGAGATAACCTAAATATTTACATCTCAGCACAGAAAAGAATGCAAGTTTCTCGAAAAAGAAAATTGGTTCCCTTACGCCAGAATTATTACCATACCTGCAAGCCTTTTGAGATAAATAAGAGAGGTCAGAGTTTGTTAAAAAGAATTGGTATGCTTTGAAAAGTTTTTGGAGCCACACTTCTGGTACTGTGAAAATCAGATTTGTAAAGCAAAGACCCTCAAAGAACTCGTTTGTCACCACAATAATATCAAAGTTCTGACACACCATTCACTTATGTTGGAATATTTTTTTTCCCCCTCTGGGTACATTTAGCTTAGGGAAGAATGCCTAAAGAAAATCCTAATAGTCTTTGAATATCAGCTTCCAAGTTGGCCAAATGCTTTATCATAAAGTTATATAATCCTATCAAATATCTTGTCAGGTTTCATCTGAGACAAATAGTAAATATTTGTGGCAGTATTAAACAATCTCATGGACTTAAGAGATATCTTCAAAGAAAATGCAAAAGATACTATTTTCACAACATCTAGAATCACTTACAAAGATAGTCAGAATAATAAAAAAAAAAAAAACCTGCATGCCCAAGCAGGCAGAAAACCAAGCCAAGTTCTAAGGTATCAGTGCCGAACTGATAAAGGGAAGGTTTCAGTGGTGAGACGCCCAGTTAGAAGAAGGCATGGGGCGGGGAAGGGGGGCGACATGAGAACGAAATAGCAGGCACCAACTTTATTGCGGGGAGCATGTGCTTCTGCTAGGAGACTGCATGGGCTCCACATATGTCAGAGAACAATAGTGGCATCCAGCCACACATGCATGACACAATAAGCTGAATCATGCTTACATGATTAAGTGCAGGCACCCTTCTATACTAGTGTGACATTCTAAATCTGGGGTCCTATTCCTAGCCATAAGCTTGGATCACAGCCAGACCTGGGACCAGCCAGGCCTGGGGCCCGCATAAAGACTTAAAATTTGACAAGCACAATGCAGTAGGTATTTGTGTTGCTGCAGGTTTGAGGTTCCGAGATAAGGGGTACAAGCCTCAGATAGTTGGAAAAAAATGCAGGGAGCCATTGGCAACTGCAATATAACTATCCAGCAAGAATACAGCCTACCTCTTGGGGTAGCAATGCCTTTACATACACAGGTTAAACAAGTTACATACAGTGGCACACTGCCAAGTTATAGAAGCCCACGCATGCGTGCTGAGCACATAGTTACATAAGGGGACAAGTGCAGAGTCACTTCCACACAGAAGCTAGCTGTTAAGACTACTGGGAGGGAGCCTGACTACAGCCATCTTCCTTTCTCCTCACAGTATCTCTGGGAGAGAAAGGCACAAAAATCAATTGGTCTGTATTTGAAAAGGAAGGGACAATGTAAAATTTTATTTCCTTCTCTCAAATATGCTCAGGAGGTAATCCATTTACAAAAACTTTTAAGGATGACCTCTGGATTTAAGAAATTCTTTAACTGTGGCCCTAGTTCATGTGATGATGTGCCCCTAGAAAGAGGAAAGAAGGGGTTAAGACTAGAAGCCTCTATGCCAACCGCCACAGCAGCCACATTTCCTGATCGAGTACCTGGCGATTACATTGGTAGGCTATTGTTTAACTCTGTTCCCACAAGAGGAGGAGGAATTTATGGGAAACATGGTATGGGAATCTGACCTTTTAATGTTCTGCTTTTGCTTTTGTACTCCCGCTTACACATCATATCAGACCACCATTTGGTGACGGGTAATGAATAGATGATGTATAGATCCATTGTGATTGGGATATAGTGATTAATGGATTTTTGGGTATAAAACTGTGGACCTGAAATGGGTCGAGGCTGCTCCTTTGGAAGGACAGCCGCCGGCTAATAGACTGCCTCTGATATCAGAGCACTCAGGTTGAGTCTGGTTATTCTGGTCACAACAGTTCAGTCTTTGACAAAAGAGTAAAAGATACTTTAAGAAAATCACCTGTTGCCTGGAGTAACCTTATTTTAAAAGGTTAAGTGTCAAATAGTCTCTTCAGATTAGAAAGGAAATTTAGACAAGATCACTAGAATAAGTATACAAATACAGGAGACAGAGAACAGTAGGATTTAATTAGCCTTACGGTCTTTTGTTTTAAGGACCTATTATATATTTAATTTTTCATTAGCCTTTTCAACAAATCTTTCATTGCAGCTCATTTGAATATGAGCATTTTGGTGGCTTTTGCATACCAATTAAAATAGGTACCCCATTTTGTTTGTTTGATTTGGGAGCCCTTGCATTTAAGTACACTTCTTATTCATGTGAAACATTTCTACTCATAGTCATTGTAGTTCCCCTGAGTTCTTGCAGCAGTTTGGCAGAACCACTGCTGCAAATGGAGTTAACTCACATTTACCTCAGCCATATCTAGCTGCAAATGGAGTGCAACGTACATTTCTGTTTGGCCATATTTTAGACACCTTAACTTGATGATTACCAACCTCTCAGGACATGGTTATATTTTGGCAGTTTTGTAAATTTTTATGGCTTCCTGAACTGTAGTTCTTATGCAGGTATAAATTTTAAAGATCTTATTTATTTTTAGCTAGGTTTTTGGGCTTCTCAGAACCAAATTAAAAGAGTTCTTGAGGTAAGTAGGTGACTTATCCTGTCACGAGGGTTTTCTTGAGGTGGAGAGAGCACTCTAACAGCCTGCTGCTGCTGCTTCCTCCTTCTTCCTTCCTTCCTTCCTTTTTCTTTCTTTCTTTCTTTCTTTCTTTCTTTCTTTCTTTCTTTCTTTCTTTCTTTCTTTCTTTCTTTCTTTCTTTCTTTCCTTCCTTCCTTCCTTCCTTCCTTCCTTCCTTCCTTCCTTCCTTCCTTCCTTCCTTCCTTCCTTCCTTTCTTTTCTTTCTCTTTTCTTTCCTTCCTTCCTTCCGTCCTTCCTTCCTTCTTTCCTCCTCCTCCTCCTCCTCCCTTCTTCTTCCTCCTCCTCCCCTCTCCCCTCCTCCTTCTTCCTCTTCCTCCTCCTCTTCTTCTTCTCCTCCTCCTCCTCCTCTTCTTCTTCCTCTTCCTCCTCCTCCCCTCTCCCCTCCTCCTTCTTCCTCTTCCTCTTCTCCTCCTTCTCCTCCTTCTTCTCCTCCTCCTCCTTTCTTCTTCCTCCTCCTTCTTTCTTCTCCTCCTCCTCCTCCTTCCTCTTCTTCTTCCTCTTCCCCTCTCCCCTCCTCCTTCTTCCTCCTCCTCTTCTTCTTCTCCTCCTCCTCTTCTTTCTTCTTCCTCTTCTTCCTTCTCCTCCTTCTTTCTCCTTCTCCTCCTCCTCCTCCTCTTCTTCTTCTTCTCTTCTCCTCCTCCTTCTCCTTCTTTTTCTTCTTCCTTCCTTCCTCCTCCTCCACTTCTAAGATTCTCATTAGCAACTAGCCTTTATTTTAAACAAAATTTTATTCATTATAGCCCTCTCAATCATCCCAGCTCATTTGAAAGTCGACCCATTCAGATCCTGGACCCAGGCCAGTTTTTCAGTTGCAACCAGATAAATCCCAAGCCCAGCTCTATTTTTTAAGTGGGACCCATTCTAACTCCAGTTAATAACTACCAACAAATCCTAATGTGTGTAAGGTAAATGCGTGACATGTCGAGAGGAGTTTTAAAAGCAAGCATTTATTGGGAGAGCGCTCCCAGGTGATGTTCTCTGGTTCAGAGAGGAGAGGGGCCAGAGAAGTAGCGCCCTGGGGTGGGAGGGGATGGCTTTTATGGGTTAAGTGGGGTTAGGGGTATAGGGTGGAAAACGTTAATCATTAATTGAATGCTAATTGAGCCTCCGGATTAGGGTGGTGACATTTAGGGCTTTAAGGTGGGCCCTATTCAGGTCTGGATTCCTGGTATCAAGCTAGGGAGTCTCCAGGCCAGCATCTGGCTGGCCCTTCTCCCGCCTACCTAACAATGTGTAATCTGGGGAAACAGCAGAACCCCCAAAATAGGGAATGTATACTGATTCCAATACAAAAGGAGAATTATGGTCTGGAAAACCAGTTAGAGAAGGAGCTAAGATGCAAAGAGAGCAGAGCTCAGAACTGAGAAGAGCTTATTAATTGCCCTTGCTACTGATGAGAAAAACAGTAAATTCAAAAAGAGGTTTTCAAGTATTATATCTGTGTTTCTCATCGTCCTTGGAAGTTTGCTTTAGATCCCACTATTGCTGCCATCAAATCCATTAAAGGACAAAAGTTTAACTGAGTAAATATAAAGATCTAATAGGATTTAATGAACAATTCATGAATTGGGCAGCATCATATGTAGTAAATAGAAAGGTTTTCTGAGGAGTTGTATAAAATAGTGTGTTAGCTGGAGAATTACTGTTTAAAAATTAATTACTTGCTGGAAATTACTGTTTGGCTATCGCCATAGGAACATAGGCTACTAACTATGGAAACATAACATCGTAACAAGCTTTCTACTTCTGTACCCCGGCTTGCACACCTGACCAGTGGGTTGACAGGTAATGAATAGAAGAAAAATAGACCTTTGTGCTCAGACAGAATGAAGAATGGGATTTTGGGCTTAAAAACTCTGTACATCTACATTTCGGGGCTGCTTAATTTGGGGTCTGCGTACCCCTGGCAGACCCAGCTGGCTGAATAGAGTGTGATTCCTATAATTCATTGAGAGTTCTGGTGGTCTGTGTGTCTTTCGGGGGCTGGCGGCCACAACATTTGGAGGCCCCAGCGAGATTTCGGGGAGTGGCCCTGAGATCTAAGACCGGACGGGCCTATGGAGCGGTTGCTGTCCATTACAGGTTCGAAGGGGTGGCAAACCTGAGACGTTCCAGGACCCTTGAATGCTGTGATGGGGTTAATGTAATCGTCAAGGATGCAACTTTTAGGACACGCTCTTTGTTCCTGGTCCCGACAGGAATCTGGAATCTCTGAGGCCTTGGCCTCTGGATAAAAGGTACCTTCCTGGTTCTGTTGATCAGTCATTGGGGGCCTGTGGAGAGACTGGATGCAGTCATATCTCCTGGACCATGGAGATGCTGTGCTTACAATTGCCTCGAGGCCACTTGCCACCAGTGTGGGTCTTGGTGCTGCTCAGCAAATTGCATAGGACTCCTGAGGATACAACTGGATGTGGCTTGTGTGGGGCCACAGGTTGGGAGTTTCAGGAAATCCTCTGGGCAGTGACCTCTTATCCACTTTGATGATGTCTCATCTATGGTGGTGTCTATACACTGGGAGTGGGGAGATCTCAACAGGGGAATACTGTTAGCAGTTTTGTCGGAGAAAAAGCCTTGTCTGTCTGTTGCTCTGACAACTTAGCGTCCCCCTCTAAGTCCCTGATGCCCCCCAAAAAGTCGATCTGGTGCTGGTGCTAAGGTAAGCAAGTCCATCATCACTAAAGTCTTGTTGTGGACATGGCCCCTTTAAGTTGGCCCAGTTGCAGCTGCCGTAGCCTCTGTCCCACTAAGTTGCTCAGGACCAGGCAGCCTTGCCTCCTACCACTGCAAAGTGATTTATTTCCTTCCATAGTTGTAGGGCTTCTGTTCATCTAGACCCCAGGAGACTGCGTGCTTTCACTCCAAGTGTCATAACTTGATGTGGTCACAAGAGCAGATGAACAAAGCCTTTATCATCTATGCCATTTTGCTTGACCCAATTTTTGACTTATTTGCATGGAGATGGCTACCGGGAGAATGGCACATGTCTATTCATATAAATCAAATAAAACTTTTAATTTGTAAGTTTTTTTTTCTTTTTAATCTTTTGGGGTCAAAGACACAGGGAAAAATTCAAATGGAATTACATTATATTGTAGTTTAATTAAAATTACATTGCTCTAGAAAAAAAAATTCTCATTTTTTTCACAATAACAATATTGAACATGTGCCAGTGTCCTAAGCTTTGCATGTTGAGATTAAGTGGTGAGCCAGGATTTGAACTTCGTCAGCCTACACCTGTGCTCTCAATCTATACACTATAAATGGGGAAGATGCTCTTTAGTTAAGGCAGGGGTTCTCAACCTTTCCTGCCCAGCACTCTGGAGGGATGTGGTGTGTTCCCAATCATGTGGCACACTTTCTAAGGAAACATCTGTCAGAATTTAGGGGGCAGGGCTCTCATTTAAACACATTCTTTTATTCTTCCACTACACATCCTGAAATTTCGCTGACTTCAAGAATGTTCTCTGACCTTATACTTTAACTCTCTCTTCACAGAAGTCTACTCTCTCCACAATTATGTCACAATCAGTGATCATCAAGCACTGCATTGAGGGGATATTACCATCACTGCTCTTGGAGCCCAACAGACCATTGGGCAAGTTATAGATATGAATAGGAAATTCACTGAATAAAACAGAAATTGACTACAATGAAACCTACCAGCAACAGGGCAGCCACATTTTCATTCTACTAAAATTTCCTTGAAATCAAACTACATACATACTTCATTTGCAGCTGTATATATCTTCTATCTTGAAATTGAATTACGAAGTTTAGAAAAATATTGCAAATTTATAAACTTTAAGGGGAAACATCTTAGTCAATAAGTATTTGAGCATATACTACTTACCAAGCAGTTTCAGGTATTATTTAACTAAATTTAAATATAAAGATAGCTTCCAAAATTCTAGCCATTACTGTAGGCTAAAAATTTAAGTTGGAGAAAAAACCTTTCTTGCAGCATTTTATAACTCTACAGAACTATATTGTATAAAGGAGTCAGCACTACAACTTGATGACACAATTTTTAGCTGCCTACCTAGTACTAGTAGAATGTGTGTGTGTGTGTGTGTGTGTGTGTGTTTTAAATTAGGAGTTTATAACTTTGAAAGAAGGGATTTGTTTTAGGCAATCTTATTCAGCATGCAATTTTGGGGAAAATGAGAGGTTTTTCTCATTTTGGTAACAGGACATTTTCTAATCACTTTCAGATATCTTGGCTTCACAAAACCCTACATAATGTGATTTCCATAACGATGTGTCAGCAGCAAGTTCAAATATGACCCGAGTATTAGTTATCTTAGAGTAACTTGAGCTGTGAATAAAACATATTTCAAGTCTAAAAATCAAGTGGCTGCAAGAACATAGATCAAAGGATTCAGACTTCTCTACTCAGTTCTGTATCTCTTAATGGAATGAATGTCATGTTCCAATTCCTACTTTATGTAAAATCCATTTACAAATGACCTGGGGCATAAACTCAAATATTTAGGTCACCTGAGCTAGCAATTAATCTACTGTGAATCAGCTTACTTACCTCAGAACATCCTAGCAACCAACTAGAAAATGAAATTGTCTAATTTCGTAAATCTGCAAAGATTTTCTTTTCAGCATCAATGTCAGAAGATGTAAGGTTTAACAGCTTTTTAAACACTTTGAAAAAATAATCTAGAAAACATGGCAGAGTGAGAGACGTCCTCAGATCTCACCCCTTGAAACAAGCTGACCATCTAAAACTCAATAAACACCCAAACTGCATACGAGCATGTGTGAGCGTGGGCTCTGCACATAGATCTACCACAGGTCAGGACTGTCGGTGTCGGGTGGTGGACTGGGACAAATAAAGAAGCTGCCTCTTGCAGCTGCTGGAGCTCCTTGCAAGAGGAGAAAGAGGGGTGAAGGTGCAGTGACTTCCCTGATTAGTCCTGCTTGAAGTGCCGGGACTTCTGTACGCAGCTGGCAAAAGGGCTAAGTCATCAGGGCAGAAAGCAGAAAAGCAGGATGGAATAGCAGAGAAACAATTGATTTTTTCCGGCCCCAGTTCCAAAACTGAGGTAGAGTTACAGTTCCCAAACCCTAACCCAGAGTGTCCCTCCCCCCATATCCTCTGAGACTGATCACCGAAGAGCCACAGGGGAATCTGAGCAAATGCTATGGAAACTGTTGCTAACACTGACGGGGACTGAAAGTGAGGGTAGCAAGCATGATTAAAATCTACAAGAAAAGACAAGACATTACACTTTATATAAAGCAGAGATTCAAGAGGCTTAGATGCCACCTACTGGAAACCAAAAGAAAAGTGCATTCTTTGCAGCGGGCTAAAGAGACACCTTTATATAATACATCTTCTTTCTGGAGAAACAACAGATATACTTCCATTAATGCCCAGGTGAAGTAATAGTTCATTGAACACCATGAACAACCAAGGTGACAAGGCATCTCAGTAAGAAAGAGAAAAATCTCCAGATAATAAGATTACAGACATAGAAATATGCCACTTAAGTGACAGAATTCAGGATGGTACTTCTGAAAAAACTCAGTGAGTTCCAAAATGAGTCATATCAACAATTTCATGAATTGTAAAAACAGATAGATGAGCAGAACAAGGTGACTTAAATCCTCAAAAAGAACTAATAGAACATTCCAAGAGTTGAAAAATAAAATAGCAAGTTTGGGAAATAGAGTTGACCAAATGGAGGAAAGGATCAGTGATACTGAAGACAGAAATCTAGAAATAAATCAGAGAGAACAGACAAACTGAAGAATAAAAAATAATGAAAGAGAAATACAAGAACTAGCTGAAATTATAAGGAGAAGAAACAATAATGGGCATTACTGAAGGCGAGAAAAAAAGCAGGGGCTAGAAAGCATTTTTAGACAAACAGTGGACGAGAATTTCGCAAATCTAAGGAATGAGCTGAAATGTGGAATTCAAGAAGTCAATAGAACATCCAATTATCTCAACCCAAAAAGGCCTTCACCAAGACACACCGTATTAAAGCTATCAAAAATCAATGACAAAGATAGAATTCTCAGGGCAACTAGGGAGAAAAAAACAGTAATGTATAAAGGAAAACCCATTAGATTATCAGTGGACTTCTCAGTGCATACCTTATGAACCAGAAAGGAATGACATCAAATATTTAAACTATTAAGTGAAAGAATTACCAGCCTAGAATAATGTATCCAGCTAAGTTCTCCTATTTAGATATGAAGGAGAAATTAAGACCTTTTCAGACATACAAAAATTGAAGGATTCTCCACTGCGAGGCCTGCACTACAGGAAATTCTGAAAGGAGTCAGCTCACCTAAAAAAAATAACAATAAAAGAAATACATAATTAGGAGTAAAGTGACTATCAGGTAAATAGAAGCAAAGTGCAACCCTTACTAAGAACAGGGCATTAGAAGATTAAATAAGAGAATTGCTATAGCAGCAAATAGTAATGAATGTTCAGCATACATAGAAAACAAACTGAGATAACAATGACTGAAAAGGGAAAGATTCAAAGATCCAAATTTGCAAAGGAAAAAGGAAATAAGGCACACACAGAAGAAAATGGACAAGTGCATATATATATAAAAGATATATAAATATCTTTTTCATATTTGTAATGGTTACCACACACCACAGAGTCCGAACTGAAGTATATAACATAAAAAAAGAAGAACCAGAGGCAAAACCGACGAAAGCCAATCAAAATAAAGAAAACAGAAACACAAGAACAAGAAATCATTGGAAACACTGAGCTACCAGAAAGCAAAAGATAAAATGGCTGTAAGATCTCATATTTCAATAATCACCTGAAATGTAAATGGACTAAACTCACCAATAAAAAGGCAGAGTTGCAAAATGGATCAAAAAACAAATCTAATCATATGCGCCTCCAGGAGACACATCTCAGTTCCAAAGACAAATATAGACTCAAAGTGAAAGGGTGGGAAATGATATTCAAAGCAAATGGCTTTCTGAGAAAAGCAGGAGTAGCGGTACTAATATCAGACAAAATACACTTCAAAATAAAAAAGGTAAAGAAAGATACTGAAGGACACTTCATAATGATAAAGGAAATCATGCACCAAGAAGACATAACACTTATTAATATCTATGCTCCTAATCAGGGAGCCCCAAAATATGTAAAACAATTACAGAACTAAAGGGAGAAAGAGACCAAAGCACTATCATAGTAGGGGACCTAAATACCCCACTGTTGGATATGGACATCATCCAAACAGAAAATCAATAAGGAAATAACATCCTTAAATGACACATTAGATCAACTGACATATAAAGAGCCTTCCATCCCAGACGTCTCTATTCAATGGAACACTTTAGAGTATGCAGCAAATGGCAGGCACCAGGGAACCTTCTCAGCATGATTTTAGAAGTATAAGCAGAATGTCCAAAGCACTGAACAGAGTTAAAAACCTAAGTTGTAGCCTGAGCATGGCATAGTTAAAGTTCTAAAGTCAGAAGACTCAACGGTTTTAATTCCAGCATGATCTCTGGCTTTTGCGTCATCAGGCAAGAGATGAAACTTCTTGCTTCCTTCATCTGTAAAAAAGACTTCTTCCTATAGAGTGGCTGAAGATTACAATAAAAGCATCTCCTCCACAGTGAGTTCACTGAGGAACTTCATTAGTATAGCCACTTGGTGGGATGCTAACCTTACATCCTTTCGTGATGCCTCAAACCACTGCCTCCTTCAAAATATGACATTTTGCAAACATGCCAAGGACAGTACAGATAGGAACGATGATTCATAAAATGACTTTGG
Organism: Cynopterus sphinx; assembly: GCA_030015415.1. Lineage (NCBI taxonomy): Eukaryota > Metazoa > Chordata > Mammalia > Chiroptera > Pteropodidae > Cynopterus > Cynopterus sphinx. The sequence continues at coordinate 33,647,945 of CM057389.1, read as the reverse complement.
CCAGTTGACTTCATTTAATGTTAAAACATACAAATGGCCAACAGACACATGAAAAGATGTTCAACTTCACTAGCTATTAGGAAAATGGAACTCAAAACCACAATGAGCTACTACACTTCACACTTGTTAGAATGATTACCAAAAGACAAAAAATAAGTGTCAGAGAGGTTGTGGGGAAAAAGGAACCCTCATACACTACTGGTGGGACTGCAAATTGGTACAGCCACTATGGAAAACAGTATGGAGGTTCCTCAAAAAACTAAGAATTGATCTACCATAGTATCCAGCAATCCCTCTACTACCTCAAATACTTGAAAACCCATATCCAAAAAGATATTTGCACATCAATGTGCATAGCAGCATTATTCCTGGTGGCCAGGGCATGTAAGCAACCTAAGTGTCCTGTGATAGATGATTGGCTAAAGAAGCTGTGGTACATACATACAATGAAATATTATTTAGCCATAAGAGATGAAATACTGCCGTTTATGACAAGATGGATGGACGTAGAGATAATCATACTAAGCAAAATTAGCAAGACAGAAAAAGATGAAAACCACGCTATTGCTTATATGTGGGATATGAACCTAAAAGCAACAAATATGACAAACAGACACTCATGGATATGGACAATAGACTAGTGGTTACCAGAGGGGTTTGGGGAAGGGAGAGGTTGATGGAGTAAAAGGGGTCAAATACGATTTTGTTAAAAAATGTCAGTTTAATGATTAAAAAAAAAATTATCATATGACTCAGCAATCACAAACCTATCAGAAAAATTTGAATACATTCATTTGTAAAGTTATATGTACCACTAAGTTCATTGCAGCATTATTCAAGGTGGCCAAGTCAAGGAAACAACTGAAGTATTTCTCTGATAGATGATTGGATAAAGATGTGCTACATACTATAAAATACTCCTCAGCCATAAAATGAAACAGTGCTATCTGCAACAACATGGATGGATCTTAAGGATATCATGCCAAGCAAAATAAGTCAGATGGAAAAACTCAAGAACCATATGATTTTGCTTATATAGGAAATAAAAAACTGAAAGCAATAAACAAACAAGCCAAACAAATAAAAACTCATAGACACAGACAATATTTTAGTGATTACCAGAAAGAAGAGCAGAAGGGAAGAGGCAGATAAAGGTAAAGGGGATTAAATATATAGTGGAAAGAAATTTAACTTTGGGTGGTAAACACACATTGCAATATATACGATATATTATTATACACTTAAAACCTATATAATTTTATTAACCGTTGTCACCCTAATTCAATACAATATAAAAATTTCATGCTATTTAAACATTCAATTAGATATAATTTTCTATGGATACCTTATCAGTGAATGTTGACTCTAATGTTTCAGGAATTATTATAGTAGTATTTTCATAAAAGATATCAGATTATGATGGTTTTATAAGATTATGACTGCTAGGACTAAAATAATTTTTAAATAAAATGAAATTCATTATACTATTGTTTCTTTGATTTCAAGTACTTACCACCATGAATTTCCATTTATGTAGTATTAAAGCTTTTATCTTAATTAAAAATGCCAGATAAACAAGTATTACTTAGTCTATTATTTATTTAGGAAAAAGTTTTACATATTAGAGATAAAGTGATAAAAAGTTAACCTAGAACCTAATCCCTTCCAACCATCTATTTTTGATCTTATAGTAGCCATGAGAACAAGCCTTTAGAAGTAAATACACTTGAGAGTTGTAACAGAGAGAAAGGCTCTGGTCTTTCATTACTTCATTCTGAATGGTATGCCCTGGCTAAGTCTTACCTCACGTTACAAAACCTCAAGCATATGATTGCCATTAGAATGTCTAGCACAAAAAGCACGGCCCAGGCTTCCATCTTCAAAAAAGACTGGTATGTGCTATCTGCATATAAACACAGATTAAAGTCCTGGTGCTAAAGAAAAGGTGCCTCAAGAAAATATCTACTATGTATTTGTAAGTTGGCATAGCATTTTTACATAAATGTTTCAAAAACTGAAAACACACACTTCACTATAAAAATTAAACCAACATTAGGAAAGTTTTACAAAACCAAATAATAACTTTATGAATCTATTTCCGGTAGTGGCAACGGTGGTGGCTCAGTGGCCCGTATGCCACATATGTATAAAAGCAAGTACAAACAGAACACAGCATGGCTCACAAGAACTTTAGAGCAAACGGACAGTTTTTCCAGTTACTGTCAAGAAGTCATCATCAGCCAAGGCACGCAGTGCTTCTTCAAACATATCTTTGGTAATTGCCTTTGAGAGGGGAAGAGGAGAAAAACAAGTATTTTACATGTCAAACACTCCTTACCTGTTAAGAGATACAATGTTTTCAGTGTTAAAGAATCTGAAATCATCAGTCCCTTCCCTTTTTGGTGGTTGTATATACATTTCTTATGGTCTAACTTAGGAGTGGTAAATTTTTCCTATAAAGGGCCAGACGATAAACACTATAGGCTTGGATTCTGTCACAACTACTCAACTTTGCCCCTGTTGTGCTAGTGCAGCCACAGACAATACATAAGTGAAGGGGCACTATGACAGGCAAAGAAATGGTTTGACCATCAGAGCTCTTTTCACTGAACAACTCAACTTATTCACAAAAGGGCACCTGAATATTTCATCCCCAAAATACAACAAATAGATGTGATATTACCAAATTAAGATGTATATTTATAACACTACAATAGAAAAAACTGTAAAAATCCTATATATCCAACTGGTTAAGTAATGATGAAATATGGATGCAAGAGAATGTTACCCAACTTTAATGAATGTTGTGAAGTCTATTTACCATCAGATAACATTAATAGTATTAATTTAACCATTAATTAAAAAGAAAAGCAGGAAGTCACAAAATAGTATAATTGACTATTTCCAATTTTTATAGATCATACGTGTACAATACCATAGAAAACCCACAAAAGGAGTATAACAGAATTTTATTAGTGATTATTTCTTGATGATGGGTTTATGGGTGATCTTACTTTCTTTACTGTTACCTACACTTATTACTTAAACAATGAAAGGGAAAAAAAGTATTAAGGAAGTATTAAGGAAAAAAACTATCATAGAAAATACATATAAACACTTACTATGTCAGATTGTCTTCGAATATCTTCAAAAAGTTGCTGGTATTTTAGAGCTGGTGTTTTGCCTTTAGATAAAATCAGTTTTTTCAATGCTTCAGCTAACTCTTCTTTCCGTTTACGAGAGGTGGCACTCATTCCTGATTTTTAAAAAATTAATAAAAATATTTCTGCTACAAGAAGTGAGATGTTTCACTTTTTCATCAAGGTTAGGGGACAGTAGCTGAATGCTAAAATACATTCAAAATCATGAGCTCTCAATTCTTTGCTGTTTCAAATTTTCTACAAGGCAATAGCTGCTACTTTCTACTGAAACATAGTACACATAATCTATTTAGCAGAGTCACTCACTGCTCATTAAGAAATAAATTAATTCTTTAAAATGGGATAACAGGTACCTAGAGAGCAGAAGAAAGAGAATCTCTGAAATTAGATACAACGCTGTGTGTATACTAGTGTATATTTTTCTCAGAAGTTAGCAAGTATTTTTCTCATACCTTTTATCAGAATCTCAAAGGGGCTCTGATCCAAAAAAAGTTACGTACCTCTGCTTCGAATGACTGAATAATTAGCTTAAATGCGAAATATTAATTAGTCATATATTAAATAATTTCCATGTGTTTTTATGTTTAACACAAATCACAAACCTGTAGTAAGAATAGATATGTCCACAATGCCTGTCCTGGGGTCAGTGGCAGATTGCTTTAGAGCCTCCCGATGCAGGCGTTTTGCTTCTTCGACATCAACTGCTTCAACTTTGTTTGAAAATCGTACTTTAGCATGGGCTTCTGCTAAGCGAATCAAAGATTCCAGTTGTCGTGGGTATGCAGAAACCATTCCTCGGCTACTACCAATCTTCCTCATGTCTACATAAGCCTAGTGTAAACAGAAAAAACCCAAAATTCTTTGGTAACTATTATAACCTTGGTTTTGTGGTTGAACATTTAGGATTCCATTACATAAGTGGAACTCCTGCCTCGCTGCCATGTACAGGTACTATGGAGAATTAAAATTAAGATCAAGATTTATGCCTCGTGCTCTTCAAGGTGTTGTCTGATGCAGCTTTGAAGAATGGAGAAGGGGAAGGGGCAGTGAAGCTGCGTAAGGCCTGGCACTCAGAGGACATGGTGTGTTGGGGGGAGGGGTAGGCTGCAATTAGAGCAGAGGCCTCTCTAATCAGGGAGTCTGTCTGAAAAAAGTCCCCAGGCACTGACTCTAGTTTATACACTTGCTGAAGATCCATTTAGCAAGGCACTCAAAGCAGAAGGTAAACTGCATTAAATTTATAAATAGATGATATAGTTTTCTTTCTTTCTGAGCATCCTCAAGAATGATACAAATGGAAAATTACATATTATGTGTAACTTTTAATTGAGAGCATTCTTGGGAGCTTCATTAGGATGCAAAGCCTATCACCTTCCTAACACAAAGTTTAAATAGCCTATCATATGTCATCATGCACTGTTGTCCATGTAAAAGGATACTGAAAAAGTGAACATAAAATACTTTTAATTCATTTTATTTTTTAGTAACAAGCAAATGGAAGCTCAAAGAAACTAGATGACTTGTCCAGAGTTAGAGTTACCAAGTAACATCACCTGTATTTCAGCTCCTATAGTCTGATCTTAAATTCACTATGCTTTTAAGTATTGAAATATAAAAAGTGTGGGGGGAGGGAAAAATGGCTTAGACAATATAGGCTCTGTTCACCCCTCTGGCGACCAAATCAGAGTTGTGACGGAAACAAGGAGCAAGCAACAAAGAAAAATCGCCTGGGATGTAGATGAATAAGCCATATAACTAGAGAGAAATCCAAGAAATCACCCTGCAATGGGAGAAGGTAGGACAGTGCGAGGATGTGATGCTGCCCAGTCTTGAGCTGCTGAGTGGAACAGAGGCAGCGTAGCAGCAGACTCCTTTTAAAGGGGCCGCAGCTGCGAGGGGATTTTCACGGTGACGGACTGGCTCGCTCTGAGCACGTGAAGATTCAGCTGCACGCAGGGGGCACCAGGGATATACGCTCTGTACAGAAGTGCCAGTGGTATCCATTGTTCCCTGTTGAGCCCTCTCCCGCCCCAGTACGCAGACATAGGGACACCATCACTGAGACATCATCCAACTGGATAGCAGAGGTTGCTCTGTCCAGAGGATTCCGCGAAACCCTGCCTCCCCAGCTCGTGGCCCCACCTAAGCTACATCCAGATATATCCTCAGTGCGTCAGGTACTCCTTGCTGAGCAGTGCCTAGACTAATACTGGAGGAAGCTGGTCCCAGTTTCTGGTGTGGCCTCGAGGCAACAATGAGCACAGCATCTGTGGATTGCTTGGTGAATCTTAACAGGTGTCCCCGGAGGGCAGAGGCTTGGGCTAAATTTGGCCTGCAGATGAACCCCTCTCAGGACTGTGCCACTAGACACCTAATACATAAATCCCCATAATAAGACCAGGAGACTTTGCTTAGTACACAGAAACAGACAAGGAAAGGCAGTCAAAATGGGAAGACAAAGAAGCAGAAGCCATATGAGAGAAAAGAACAGAAATTCAGATATAATGGAGTCAAGCAATCTAACAGATGCAGAGTTCAAAACACTGGTTATAAAGATGCTCAACGAACTTTTCAGAAGAGTAGATAATTTCAGTGAGAACTTTAAAAAGAGCTAAAAAACATAAAAATGGAAATGAAATTATAAAAGAAAACCAGTCTGAAGAATACATTATCTGAGATGAAAAGTATATTAAAAGGAATAAACAAAGGAATAAGCATAAGTGAATAAAGAAAAGGATCAAAAGACCTATCTAGAGAATGCGAAAGCCAAGGACAATCAGAATGGCAAGAAAAAAAATGGCAAGACTATAAACATAATTTAAAAAGAATATGGGACAGTATTAAGGGCCAAACATTTGTCTGATCAGCATACCTAAAAAAAAAACAAGGTGTTGAACAGCTATTTGAAGAAATAATAAAGGAAAACTTCCCTTACCTTGTGAAGGAAATGGATGCAAAACCCCAAGAACTCAAGAGAATCTCAAAAACCAAGGATCCAAAGAGACCCACACCAAGACACATCATAATTAGAATGTTAAAGGTTAAATACAAAGAAAGAAGATTAAAAGAGCAAGAGCAAAGCAGATAGTTACCTACAAGGGAACATTGTAAGGCTGGTAGCTGATTTCTCAAAAGAAACTATGCACAATAGAAGGGCTTGACACAAAAAATATTTGCCGTAATAAAAACCCAGGACCTACAAATGAGATGACTTTATCCAGCAAAGCTATCATTTAGAGTTGAGGGACAGGTAAAGAACTTCCTAGACAAAAATAAGCTGAAAGAATTTATCACCACCAAGCCAGTATTACAGAAAATATTGGAGGGACTTCTTTAAGAAGAAAAAACATGTATCAAAAACAGAAATAAAGAATGGTAACAACTACATTCATAGGAAAATAACTAAGTACTCCAACTAAAAGATAGAGTGGATGAATAGATAGGAAAACAAGACCTCTAACATGCTGCTTATAAGAGACTCACTTCAGATTAAAAGACACACACAGACTGAAAGAAAGGGGCTGGAAATGATATTGCTTTGATGGACCTAGAAGGTATTTAAGTCAGACAGAGAAAGATAAACACCATATGATTTCACTTATATGCAGAATCTAAGGAATAAAAAGAACAAACTAATCAAAAATAGACACAAATAGTAGATAATTTGGTGAAGGACAGAGGGGAGTAGAGGTAGGGGGACTGGGAGAATGGGGTGAAGGGTTAAAAAGGTACAAATCAGTAGCTGATGGATGGTTATGGCATAGGGAATGCAGTTAGCATTAATACGCTGGCTAGATGGAGGGTCAGGAGAGGGAGGGAGCAATTGGGATTTTTTTCCTAACTAGAGAGATGTCTAACCAATGTACTGTACACTTCAAACTAATTAAAATAAATGAATTAGAAAAAAAGAAATATAAAAAGTGTGTACAACCTATAGAAATGAATCCTTTCCCCCTTTTCACATTTGGAAAAATCAATTTTGCAACAGAGGAAAAAGTAGTTATAGAAAATGGGTCTTCTTAAAATAAGGGTTGTTTTAAGGAAAATGATTGGCTAGTTACATTAAGGCTTTTGGCTAGAAGCTCTCAGCAAAACAGTTTTTCAGGCTTTAAACATGAACATGTGTTACCTCAATGAGAGCTTGGCTGGCTTCCTGGCTCAGCCGGGGCATGACTGTGCTGTGCGCATAAGCAATGTAGTCCTTTAGCACTGTCATGTCCATGAACTCCTCCTCCACTTGCTCCTCACTCTGGTAGTACAGAGCGACGAGGTGGTGAGCCAGACGCCTGTCATAGACCTCGTCCTGAGGGTCCAGCATGAGGAAGATCAAATCAAACCTGAGAAGATATTGTAAAAACACTGTTTTCCTAACTGAAACACTAACATCCCTACAAACAATTTAAAAATTGCTCTTGGGCCACCTACGCACATGTTTAATCAGGGCTGCTGAAGGAGAATAAGCGTCTTCTGTCTAGATCGCCTAAAGAGCCTTCGGATCAATCCAATTCACCCCACTCTGTCCCCAGAGGGATAATCACTTTCCTGGCCCTTAGGTCTGCCCAGGAAACAGCTTGTTACCAAATAGCAGAGTCAAAGAATTAAGAGTCTCCCAAAGGAAATGTTAATAAATTTTGAAAACAAGATATAAAAGTACATTCAACTTTTTTTTTAGGGGAGTGGGAGTGGGGGTGGGGGAATTTCATTAAAAAAATAATCAAAATCTAAAATGATTTTATAAAATACATCAATATTTGGAATAGGAGGTCAATAAGCTGTGAATTATACGATTCCACTTTAACAAATTTAATTTTTCAGAACTTTATCTACCATGTGAAGATATTCTCTATAGAACAGAGGATAGTGGTTTGTTCTTAATAGTGGCTTTAAGACTGAGATAAGAGTACTGAGGGACATGCTTCAGAATAAATGTCAAGGTGAAATGTTCTAATTGTTTCAAAAACAAAAAGACAAAAAAATAAAAAAAAAAAAAAAAAAAGAAAAAAGAAAACAAAATGTATGTTAAGGTGCTACCCAGAGCTGAGCAGAGAAACATAGTCCTTGCCATAAAAACCCAACCAACCAAACTTAAAAACTTCTGTGTTAGAGTGAAGAATTTAATGTTAACAGTTGCTGAATATTAGTATTTCCTTTTCTTAATCTCACTCTGAGAATTCTACAAATGAGCAAAAATATGTTTTCATACCTTGATAATAACGTGTGAGGCAGCTGGATATTTTCAATAGTAGTTTTTTTAGGATTCCACTGAGACTCGATAGGATTCGCTGCTGCCAAGATAGAGGTGCGTGCATTGAGTTGGCAAATAATCCCAGCCTACCAAAGAAAACAGTGCAGTTAGAAGCCTCACCCTGATGCTGGCAGGAACTGTGTGACCCATGGTCACTTAGTATGGCCTCTGCCATGTCTCCAATGTCACCAAGAGCCATATCACTTCCTAAAGGTGACTTCAGCAGTTCCACCTGGGACAATATTCTGTCCTTGCATTCAAGTCAAGGACTGAGTTTTAGGTAAACATATATTTCATGTCTTTTTAAGAAACTAAACTCCTTGCATGAGATTTAGGACAAACTCAGGTTCTGTGAAAACCACACATTAGTGGGTTAACACAGCAAAAAAGATGAAAGAGGATCCTGTAGAACAATGGTCCACAACCTTTTTGGTACCAGGGACCCATGCTCCTATAAGAATCTAATGCATGATGATCTGAGGTGGAGCAGAAGCAGTAATGCTAATGCTGGGGAGCAGCTACAAACACAGATGAAGCTTCACTCACTTGCAAGCTGCTTACCTCCTGTGGTGAGCCCCAGTCCCTAACAGGCCATGGACCGGTATTGGTCCATGTTTCTGAAAATTTGGAACCAAGGTAACTGCATAATTCCACAGATGCTTTATTTCAAACATCCACACATTTTGAATATGACCATGTTTATAGATGAAGAATGTGACTCACCTTTGCAATGGAAAGAGTCTGCTGCTCCATGACTTCATGCAGTACTGATCTTGTACTTTCATTCATCTTGTCAAACTCATCAATACAGCAGATACCATTGTCACTGAGGACAAGGGCACCAGTTTGCAGGACAAGCTGCCTTGTTTCAGGGTCTTTCATTACATATGCAGTGAGGCCAACGGCACTGGAGCCCTTCCCGGATGTGTACTGGCCCCTGGGGACCAGATTGTACACATACTGCAGCAGCTGGGACTTGCTGGTCCCAGGGTCACCACACAGCAGAATGTTGATCTCAGAACGAAATTTGCCCCTTCCTGTGTGACTAAAATCTTTTCTTGTTCCGCCAAAGAGTTGAAGCAAGATTCCCTAAACAAACAAACAAACATGTCTAAACATTCATTTACTATAGAGTAACTTATAATTTAAATGTTAGAGGTACTTTATAAATTACAATTAAGAAATTTAGGTAAAGGTATAAAAGTATATATGATAGTGCTTTAAGTTATCCCTAACCAGTTTATACAAAAGCATACACCATCATTCCAGAATAGTGGCCATGTAAATCCCTATTCCAACCCTGTGCGGCTATTCTTATGTTTATTTTTTGTGATAATTATTATTTTTTTTATTTATGCCTACAGCACCTGGTGTTCCTAGGTGGTTTCCCATTCAAGTACTAACCAGGCTCAACCCTGCTTTGTTTCCGAGATCAGACATCGGACTTGTTCAGGGTGGCATGACTGTAGACCATGAACCATGACTCCACCGGGGTGCAAACCCAGGACCTTCTGTATGTAAAGCAGACATGCTAACTACTACATTATGTAACCACGTCCTAATCTACATGTTTATAAACATGTAAGGTTGGTGTAGAGATAAAGAAATGGACAAAGATGCTGCGATTCTTCTCCATCAATAACCAAGTCAGGTTTTAAGTGCCATACTCTGCCAAACAGGCAGCAGTACCACCTTTATGGGGTCAAACACTATGACCCCATAAAAAAAAAACCTATAGATTCTGATTATAAATTAAAAATCAATTTTTACCTTCTTTATATCTTCGTGTTCATAAATGCTTGGAGCCAAGGCTGATGCAAGTCTCTCATAAATGTCTGGTTTTCTGGAAAGTTCCTTAAGCAATTCCACATGCTTCTCTGAAAAAAGTTTCTGTTCTGCTTCTTCATCAAGGCCATGAAGACGTTTTGCATCAGTTTTTCGATAATGAATGACATCAATGTGGGTTTTGTAGACAGACTTGATATTACTCACTCTTGGATTGACTCGAATAGGCACAGCTCGATAGATGCCTGAAAGCACAACCATAAAACATACTTTTACCTTCTACTAAAAGGCTCCGTAAACCAGCACAGACAACAAGGCCAGCATTGAGAGCTGACAGCTGGCCCTGGAGGGGGTGAGCTCTAAGTAAATGGCCTTCATGGACATCCTAAAGTCAAGGACTCAGGCTTACACCATAAAGTTCTCTGCTGAAGGGGTTAGGATCAAGTTGGAATAAACACATTTTTGAAAAAGGCAGACCTAAAATTGTGCTCATCTGTGACCACTTGTTAGCTCTGTGACCTTGGGCACCTATGAGTATAAACATGTTGCACATCATCATTCTGAGATTTAAATGAAATTAGTTTGCTTCTAGCACAATGCTTAGCTCATGGATAGTATACTTGGTTCAATGAATAGTGTTTTGAAATAATTTTATTTCCCTTAAGCCGAGTATATAGAATGTGCTTAGTAGTTATTTTATTGGAACAAAATACTACTAAAATCCTGTACCAAAAACTTGTAAAGGAAATCCTAAAAGCTCAAGTCTTTTGTCTATGGCCATGCCACCCTGAACATGCCTAATTTCATCCGATCTCGGAAGCTAAGCAGAGTTGGATCTAATTAGTACTTGGATGGGAGACCACCTAGGAATAGCAGGTGCTGCAGGCGTTTTTGTTTTCTTTTTAAAGAAGCTGAAGTCTTTTAAAAACCATTCACAAATTATTTCAGACAATAAGACAATCTACTGACTGAAGATATGGTGAAAGAAAATGGCTGTATTTTGTTTGTAATAGGAGGTATTTCTAGGTGAACAATCGAGTCCCACCCTGTACCCTACTTCTTAAAGAATCTATTTTAAGAACATTAAGAGGTAGGTAATTAAGTAATCCTTCGAACATACCAACGCATCCATTCTCTAAGAATAAGAATTTCCCAAACTGATGTCTGATGTTTAATCTTTTTTGAATTTCAAACTAGAACCCTTGAATACTAGGACAATTCAGTTTCCTGCTTTTTTTGAGGAGAAAATATCCAATCTCTCCCTCACAGCTTTCACGACATGTGACTACAGATTATTAGTCCTTTTGTTTATTGAAAAGGTCAATGTAATTCTTTTTAAAAACAAAAAATCAGTTTATATGTAACAATGTAAGAATACACACTATTCTTCATACCAAGACAGATTGGGGATGGATAACTATTATGTTTAAAGCAGCTTAGTTATCTATATTGGCACCTAAAATGATTCCTCTTCGCAGAACAACACTGATAATACTTATTTTGCATGTATACAACACTTTCCACAGTTGCTTCTTCCCAAACACGTTCACAGTATCATCATATTAGTTACAATTTGTAGTTTAGGAAATTAAAATATTGGATTAAATACTTCATCAAGGGTTTCAGAGCAATGGACTGGCAGAATGAGGATTGTGTAAATTGAAAAATGACAAACAAATCTTTCAAATTTTTACCTACTATATGTATTTTTATAACTTAAAATTGCTAGTGAAAACTACTGAACTTCATATTGGGAAAGACATAGGATGAAAAGTCCTGACTCACTGAGTGAAACACATGGACTGCCCTAGGAGCCTTAGCTACTCTTTGAACTCAATTTCCACACTCAATGAAACTACACTGCAGGCATGAGGACCGGTCAAGATGGCATAGAGCAGTGGTCCCCAACCTTTTGGGCACCAGGGATGATCAGTGTTCCTATAATAATCTAATGCCTGATAATAGGTGAGCTGAAGCCGTAATGCTAGTGCTGGGAAGTGGCTGCAAATACTAATAAAGCTTCACTTGCTCATCTGCTGCTTACCTTCTGCTGTGTGGCCCGGTTCCTAACAGGCCATGGACTGGTACTGGTCTGCAGCCCGGAAGTTGGAGTGGAGGGCAGAGGCTTTGTATATTTCCTCTTGCCACCACACCAAAAATTGTGACTAAGCTACAGAGCAAACAGCAAGCAGAGTTGCCTGAGGAATGGATAAAGAAAAGCCCTAAAACTAGGGAGAGAAATAAACTGCCTTGGAACAGTAGAAGGGGGCAGAGATATGAGGCTGCCCTGTCCAACACCAGGTAATCATAGAGATTATGGCAGCTATAGCTGGCAGGTGCAGACATTCCTCTTTAAGGGACTGTGACTTTTTTGTGGTGACTCTACTGCTATGAGCTCCAGTGCTGGAAGAGTTTCTGTAGGGTGCCAGGGACATACAGGAGGACACTGTGGAGTGAGGGCTGGAAGGGAGGCTTTTTCCTGGGCAGAAGTGGTAGCAGTATCCACTGTTCTTTTGTTGAGACCTACCCACTCCCAGCGTATAGACACAGGAGCCACCATAGCTGAAATGTCATCAAACTAGATAACTGGTCACTCTATCTAGAGAATTTCCTAAAACGCCGCCCCTCCCAACTTGTAGCCCTACTCAAGTATTTAGTGGTGTCTCCTGAGTGCCCTGTGGCCCTCATTGAGCAGCTCCAAGCCCTGCATTTGTGGCAGCTGGTCTCAGTTTCTGGTGTGGCCTCTTGAGGCAACTCTAATTTCAGGCAACTATCAGCACAGTACCGTGGCAGCTGTCTGTGGATTGCTTGCCAACTCTTACCAGGTGGCCCTGGAAGGGGACAGGCTGCGGCTAAACTTGGCATGAAGCTGGGCCCCACAGGACATCTACTACACAAAGCCATGCCACTGAGACTGGGAGACCAAGGAGCTTTACCTAGTACATATAAACAGACACAGAAAGGCAGCTAAAATGGGGAGACAAAGAAGCATGTCCCACATGAAAGATCAGAACAGAGCTCCAGAAAAAGATCTAAACAAAGTGGAGGCAAGCAATTTATAGATGCAGAGTTCAAAACATTGGTTATAAGGATGCTCGAATTTAGGGGAAGAGTAGATGAAATCAGTGAGAATTTTAATAAAGAAATAGAAAACATAAAAATGGAGATGGAAAACATAAAAGGGAACCAGTCAGATATTAAGAATATAATATCTGAGATGAAGAATACATTAGAGGGAATCAACGGAGTAGATGAAGAGAAGGATCAAATTACCAGTATAGAGGATGGGATAGTGGAGCACACACCAATTAGAAAAGCAACAAGAAAAAAAGAATCCAAAATAAATGAAGATAATTTAAGGAGCTTATGGGACATCAAACATACCAACACTCACCTTCATAGGGGTACCAGGAGTAGAGAGACAGAAGTTAAAAAACCATTTGAAGAAATATTAAAAAAAAAAAAATCCCTAACCTGGTGAAGGAAATAGTCATACAACCCCAGAACGTTCAGAGTACCAAAAAAAGATGAACCCAAAGAGGCCTAAATTAAGGCACATCATAATTAAACTGCCAAAGAGAATCTTAAAAGCAGCAAGAGAAAAGCAGTTAGTTACCTACAAGGGAACACCTGTAAGACTGGCAGTTGATTTCTCAAAATAAGCTTTGTAGGAAAAAAGGGCTTGGTGCAAATTATTCAAAGCGATGTAAAGCAAGGATCTACAACCAAGATTACTTTACCCAGCAAAGCTATCATTTAGATTTGAAGGACAGATAAAAGAGCTTCCTAGACAAGAAAAAGTTAAAGGAATTCATCACCACCAAGCCCATATTATGGGAAATGTTGGAGAGACTTTTTAGAAGAAAAAACATGTATCAAAAATATGAATAAAGAATGGCAATAACTATATATCTATCAACAAGTACTTTAAATGAAAAAGAATTAAGTGCTCTAAAAGATAGGGTGGCTAAATGAATAAGAAACCCAGATCTTTACATACCCTGCCCACTTCAGATTAAAATATACACAAAGACTTAAAAGTAAAGGAACAGAAAAAGATATTGCTTGATGGACCTAGAAGTTATTGTGCTGAATTGAGTAAGTCAGAGAAATGCCATATGATTTCACGTACATGTGGAATCCAAAGAACAAAATAAACAACTATAACAAACAAAAATGAAAACAAACTCATAGATTTAGAGAACATTTTGAGTTACCAGATGGTAAGAAAGGTTGGAGGTAAATTGGTGAAAAAGGGCAAAGGGATTAAGAAGTACAAATGGGTAGTTACAAAATAGTCATTGAGATATAAGAAGAGTACTAGATTTACTGGGCTGATCACTTTGTGAGTTATAAAGCTCTCTAATCACTAGGATGTACATCTGAAACTAATATATTGTATGCCAACCATAATTGAAAAATAAAAAAATGTTAAAAATAACTGTCTGCCATAAACAACCACCCCCACCCCGACAAAACCAAGTGCCCATATTGCTATGAAGTGTTGAAAGAAACACTGGCATATTCATGTGGAAGGAGCACTCCCTTGGCAGTAAGAGATGAGTCTAAGTCCCAGAAATTATGTAGAATCTCAGCTACACTGACCTATATACTTCTCTGAATCTCAGCTTCCTCATCTCTAAAAACACCACAATGTAACTCCTGGCATGGAAGCAAGGTGCTCTGACCTCTTCTTTCCTATAATAAATTTTAACCCTTGGCTGTGCATTTAGGAAATAAGTAGAACATTCTTTAAAATTCCAGAGTTGGTAAGCATGGCTTCCTGGAGCTGCTTGCAGAGCTCAACTCTTGCCAATACCAGCCTGTCCAAAGTTTTTCTCAAAGTACCAACACTATGAAGTCAAGATATACACATAGCTTCAGGACACTGACACAGCAAGAAGAGACTTGCAAGGTCAATGCATTGTAACATTCTGGCCCACTAGGTTAAAAAGAAGGCGATTAAAGTAGTATGTTCCACCTTCTGAAGACCTGAATGACAGCTGACGGGAGGACCAAGCCCTAAGCCAATAAATTCATGACCAAGCCAAAGGACTAAAAAGCGCCGTTAAAAGATAAAACTTATTGCATTAACAAAACCTACATTCTTACCAGTAACATTTACTCTGTCCCCAGGTTGAACCTTATCAACAAGATCATTGTGAGCAAAAAGGATGACAGTGTGAGGCGTCTGACCTGCAGGCATATCTTCAGGAGATTCTTGAAGTTTGATCTGAAAGAACAGTGAAAAACAGAACTCAGGAAATGAGGAAAGCATAATGGGAAAAAACTGCAAGTCTTTGTACCACTGAGAAATATTTTTGATGCCTAGCATCTTTTTAAAAACATTATTCTTCTAATCTCCAATTAATAGTTTTTAAAAAACGACATAAACATGCTTTTTGTGAAGTTATTTATTGAAACATTTCCAAGAGAGAGGGGAGGTGATTTAGGTCTATTTTTTTTTTTTTTTGCCATTTTAAAGCTGTAGTGGATCTCTCTTAGCTTAACGGTTTGTCTACATTTCAAATTAGTTTTTTTTAGAAGTTATTTCTAGTAGTTTACTAGGTGAAAACACATACTTTTCAGGTTTATGGTTAAGGACTTCAGTGTATCTCCCCTAGTTATTGCATGCACCTCACAAATACTTGTCTGTTTATTAATTATATCCACTCATCTACCAATCCCTACTGAGCACTGTTCTAGATGTTGGAGACTTCAATGAACAGTCTCTTCCCTCAGAGTGGGGGGGGGGGACAGGTAATACACAAACACACAGGTGACAATGTATCAGATCTGACGGTAACAAATCCAACAGACAAAAGAGTAAAGAGCATAGACAGTGAGAATAAAGGAGAGGCTTTTCATAAAGCAAGGTTAGGAAAGCCATTCTCAAAGCAGGTGACCGCTAAGTCAAGGTCCAAGGATGTTGAGGAAGCATATGTTCTCAATGAAAAGAACAGCAAGAGTAAAGGTCCTGCATCAGGCTTGATCTTGGCTGATGATCCTTGAATAAAGAAATAGCTGAAACAATGTCAGCAAGGTCTATGGGTGTGAAAAGGTGTGTTGTGGGTGAAGATGGGACACAGTAGGCTTAGAGATTACTCTAAGATATTAGGTTTTATTCTAAGTCAGTTTGGGAGTCTCTGAAACATTCAAAGAATATCATACTGCAAGTTCCTTGGGAGAAGGAGTTGCACCTTTGTATCTCCAGCTCTTAATGCCATGCTGAGGTACATTTGTTCTAATAATTTATACCAAGATTAGATGAAAATTTACATCTTAATTTTATTTTCAATTACTTGGTTAGTAATAAAGTTATACATTCACATTTGCTTGTTTCTCTTATTGACCCCAAGAAATTATGGAAATCATCTTTGATAGAATTTTGAACATTCTCTCTCCTTACCACTAAAAAAGTTTAAACATTGTAACAAAGAAGCCCTTATGCATACTTTTACATCATTACTATTACAGTAAATGATTTTTCTGCCTTTCCTTGTTACTTTAATAACTTCATCTTAAAAATTTCATGATTAAAGAGATAAAATAAAACTACCTATCCAATATTTGTGAGAAAAACTTTAGAAAAATTTCGCAACCAATTCTTTACCAGTGGAACAGTTGCAAAATGGCAGGATTTAACCAAATAATTTTTACTGATCTTAAATATTTTATATACTTTTATCTCATACTAAAAAAATTTACAATCTTAAATATTTCCCATAGAAACATCTCATGTTAAATTTAATCATGAGAACATGGAGTATATACTAATGACCTGGTGCTCACTGGCAAAAGAGATACTGCCGTACCAAAGCTGAAGGCTTGAGTGCTCCATGTACCCAGTACCCAACCCTCTAACAAAAACTACACTCTCAGAGAAGGAATGAAGTAGTTGAATGCCATTTAGAGAGCAAAGTTTTAGGGCCTCACAAGTGGACAAGTTATACATGGCTTTTTGAGGATCTAGATACAGGTGGAATAAAGGTAAAACATGCCAAAGGGAAGACCACCCAGGACATCCAGGAAGGTCACACACCATCTGCTTGTCGGAGAACACGGAGCGGTTGTGGATCAGTGCCATGCTGTGGGTGGTGTGGCAGCGCTCGCACACACAGGGCTCAGCAATGCGGCCACGGTCCATCTCTACCCGTGTTGTGTAGGCGCACACCTGGCACTGGAAGAAGGCCTCCTGCATCTCTGGAATCAGCTGGGATGTCCTGATTACCATGCCACTGATGGCGATGAGTTGATCAATGTCTGTAAGGGGGAGAGAATGGTCAGCTTGTCCGTTAGCCACTGTCCACAGCCCAGCCAGATTCCTGCCAGGGCAGTTCTGGGTCTGCTTTCAAGCCAGGTACTTCTGATCCTCTAGGTAAGAACCAGAAGTACCTGGGAATGGTTGGGGTCACAGGTAGGCACTGTGACTAGGGCACATGTCATTGGGTACTACTTCAGGTCTGGCCAACAATGCTCTTTATGTGTCTAGTCTATCTTCCTCTCAATCCCAATGGACCTCTGACTCTTTCTTCCTCAGGGCTCCCTGACGATAGGCATCCCACCATCATTTTTCTTTTCTGCCTCCTGTCTGGCTCCACTTTGTTTTGGATTAAAAACTCTATGCTTTTGCCAACTTTGTGCTACCTTCCATCTAAATCACTTTGCCATACACAAGTCCTGCTATCTCACTATATGTGAAAAGCATGGGCTCTAGAACCACATAGCCTGGATTAAGTACCTGTGTGACCTTGAGAGTAACCTTAGCCTCTCTCTACCTCATCTATAGAATTGGAGTAATGATAGTACATTCCTCAGAGTTGTTGAGAATAATAAGCATACATCAAGTCTATTAAGAATGGTACCTGACAGAGAAGCACTATATAACTTAGCCAATAATCACTATCTATACAAGAAAGGCCTTATATAGGCTATTTTACACTCTGCTTACGGTGCTCTACAATTTGGGTCTTCCATGACAGCTTTTCCCCCAACTAACTCCACTGCTAGTTCTAGATGAGTTACAGTTATTTGTAGTCAAAACATGCCCTCTAGTTTTGCCAACCTTGCAAATCTTCTCATTCCCTAAGTACTTACTGCTGATTCAAGAGGCCTTTCCTCTGATCCTGTCCTCCCACGACTCTTCTTTGTTTTTCCTCACTAATACTTTACTTAAAATGTAACTTTTGTAATGTTACAAAAGTAGATGTACAAGCTAAAACCTGTAGAGATCAGTTGAGTCCCTGGCAAGTAGTAATCTCTAATCTTACCCTGGAATTCTTTGTGTAAAATACTTGTGACTCTGAAAACTTAAATGCAACACTCACTCTTAAATAGCCCTACTTCTTCCAATATCCCCACCAGAAATCACTATCAGAGAGATGTCAGGAGACAATTTCATAAGAGAAAAATAAAAATTACACCCTACTTAATAAGTAGTAAAATCCAACTTGCTCATTTTACTTTCTTTTACGCATTTATCTAGAGCAGTATTAATTCTCAATAGCTTTCATACTTCAATTTTCTTATAAGACAGATATCATGTTTGTCCTATTTTTTTACTCCTATGAACACTGTCTAGCTTAGGATCCTACTGCTCATATTTGAGCAACTGCTAAGTTTCCTAATTGAACCTCAACATACTTTGCACACCAGACCTATCATAAACTTCTCAAGAGTGGCAAATCTTTCTCAGTAGCTCCCTATTGACTTTAGAATAAAATATCTAGATAAAATTGGACTTCAAAGTTCATTAGAACCTAGGCTTCCCAGCCTTCATGAAAACAGTAAAACCCAACTCCCTGCTTCAGCCATCACTTAATTGCTCACCCACAGCTGTTTTGCTACCTTGTTTCTAGCTATTTCTTTTTTTCTGCTGTCTAGAGAGAATTCCTTCATATCTGCTTTCCAAATCCTTACTGCAACCCCTATTTCTATTTCACCATGAACTCTTCCCATTTGGGCCCAGCACTCTCCTTTTCTTCCTGGGCTGAGACATCTCTCACACTATTCTTCAGTTCTCCTACCTCTTTTATTCCCTCTCCCAAACTTTTTTCTTAAACTCCAGAGCAGGGACCACATATGTTTTCTACACTGGAGAAAGTGCCTACTTAATAACTGTAAAATTATTGTATTTGAATAAATTCACCTTAAGATAGAGAATTGTCAATAGTTACAAAATCTTTTATATAATTTTGGTTAAGTTAAAAAAAGGTACGTTTGGTTCATAATAGTATAGTGTAACTAATCTGCTATTTTGTCAATTTCTAATCCATCACCACCAACATCACCAATTCTTTTAAAGGTCTTTGCTGAAATAAGATTTTACTTTCGTGTTAGGTATTTTCCTGCTATTAAAAATATTACCTTCTGGATTCAGGTTTCTCATATTCTTAGTCTTCAATGCATTGAATGGTCTTACTTGAATCTGGTGTTCTAAGATTGAGTCAGGGTAACAGTCAAAGAAGATCTCATTGACAGCCATGTCAAAAGTTGGAATAACCTCCTATAAAAATGAATAAGGATGCCACGCTGTGTTTCTATTTCTACCTTAGGGTTACATATAAATAAAGCATTTTACATTAGTAAATTGTAAAGGCAAAAATTCATGGCATAATCCAAAAACATTACCCTAAATAATCATACACATGTCATTTATACACCTTTGGCACACTGAACTATTTTATCTTCTGTGTAATATATGTATGAAAGTGGCTTCCCTATGTTTTGTCATATTTTAGGCTTTTAATTAGAAATAAAAAGGATTTGATGCACATACTTTCATGTTTTACCTTTTCTTTACAATGAAATGACTCCAAAGTGGATTAAACCATAGTTATTCATATTTGTTAACACTTGTTCCCCATTCTGCAGACAAGGAAATAGCCTCTGTGGAGCTAAGCAACTTAACACAGGTTACATAGCTATTAAGCAAAAATGTCAAGATTTAAAACCAAGTCCTCCTTTTTCCAAAGCCTACAGCTAGAATCAACACAGCTGATACATCATTAATAAAATCTGACTGTAAGCTTTGAAAAAAAGACCACCACATGTTTAATATGTTACAGATGGCACAAGTTTATGATACATTTATAAAGTATTTCTATTTACAGTAATTTAGTTCATCAAACCCAGAGTATAGATTTGACATTATTTTATATACTATTAAGAAACATTGCCATTAAACTATGACGTCATCGACAGTAATATACATTTCAATTTCAGAAATGTTAAAGTGTGAAAAAAATGCTTATCTTAAAGGAGATTAAACATGGCTTTCTGAAAGTTCTTTTTTGCTTTGGAAGCAAATTTCCTCTGCAAAGTCTCTTCAGGTGCTCTAGATGTTTACTGTTATTCATCAAGGTCAAAGACAGATTCTTACCTGTGGGTAGCAGATGAGCTGTCTGTATAGATTTTTGTCAAATGATTTTATGTGTTCACAGTTTACATTTAAAAATGGCTCCCCAATAACATTAATCTGTACGATAAAAGAAACAAGTTATATTCTAATTGTTTTAAATTGTTTAAATTGTTGTATAACTTGAATTTACAAGAATATGTGATTACCTCCCCAAGTCGTTGCATGTATAGAGGTTCAGTAATATCTATGCCAACATTTTCTTCTTCTTTAGCCAGAGGATCAATAAAACGCTGAAGAAATTTCTTGATGCATAGAGAAATATGTTAAGCTTACTGCATTTAGAAATAAGCAACTGTTCAAAAATACAAAGTCATGACCATGACAGTATTTGAAAACAGTATGTTATTACTAAAAACTAGAAAAATATCAACAATTCTAAGCCATATAAAAACCTACTCTTAAGTATTATGGCCAAGTAGATATATGTTATAAACACTTCCAGCATTTTCAGTTCTAAGAATATAAATTTGAACACATAAAGCTCACCTGAAAATTTTCTTTGCATGTTGTCACATTTACATCTGTTCCCCAAATCACAAGTTTTTGGCCTGAAGACTGCTCACTGGCCACTATATCTTCTGCTGCTGGCTACAAAGAAAAGTATGACATGTTAATGGGAAATTACCCATTTATGTCTTCAACATAAAACTATCAGAAAAGTGTACTGCGTACTCACCTCTTCAGACTGCAAATCTACCTGCAGGCCCTTCCGTGCAGACCCTAAGTCAGGCCTCTGCCTCACAGGTGTGCCCCTAACACAACTCCTTGGGGTTCCCTCTACTCGAGAGCTGGGAGTGCCATATGTCAGTGGTGAACTAATATCAAAGTCAAGAGGAATAGCTATAAAAACAAAATATGAAAGTTTACAATGTAATTCTGGTAGCATAAAAACCCTGAAACTATAATATGTTACCTGTTGATCTAAGTCATGTAAATGCAATAGCCAACTGAATGTTTATTATAACTTCTGGTGGTGAAGATTCTGAGGACTAGTAAAAGCACCAAGTTTCCATTTACTAAGCACTAACGTGTACTATTTCTGTACTCCTGGTGAACATATTAGCTCATGCAGTTACATCGACTACTACTTAACTAGAAAATCTGACAAGCTGACTTATCACTTGTATATCAGCTACAGTATAACTCAGATGTTCAGAAACACACTTGAATGTATCTGAGGAGGGCTGGAGAATAATGTGTTCTGCGCTGCAGGTGTCTGGAGGTCAGGTCCAGGCGAGGTCGGCATCGGCTGCAGCTCTCCTGTAGAGGTAGAATCCTCACCCGGACGTCTCTGAGATGGAGATGACCTGGCATCCTCACTTCGATCTTGTGACATACAAAACATAAAAGATGGCCATCAATTTTCATGGTTGGTCTCCTGGATTTGTCTTTCTCTTGGGACGGTCTGAATCATTACTGAACAAATACAAATCAAACAAAGCAGGCAAAATGAGTACGGATATGTTTAACTACCAAAATTTAGAAACTGCCTGGCAAGAATGGAAATATGCGTCCAGCGCTTTCTCTCTCACAAGAAAGTCTCTGCATACTAGAACGGGCAGAGCGTAGCAAAAGCTCGCTGTCTGCATGACATCTTACCCCTCCCCCCCAGGCTGGAGACAACGTCCCGAGGCCTCGCACACACATCAGTCTCTCAGCGGTGGCGGGAAAAGGCAGGAAGAGGAGACGGAAGCTGGAGGGAGGGGCGTTGTGTGGCCGGGGGGGTGGGGACTCGCGGGAGAACTTACGCGTCTGCACGGGCACGGCCCTACTGCGCCGGCTACCGCGGCGGCTCGGCGTAGACGCCGGGGACGACATAGTGCTCGGAGTACCTGCACGACACAAAGAACAGGCTGGTGCTGCGCCCGCTTTCAGTTTCCCACGACCCGCCGCGCAGACATCCTCATAGGGCTGCCCGCCGCACCCCTCGCCCCCCGCCGGCGCGAGGTTGCCGGAGAAAGGCCGCTGCTTCGGACGCGGGAGGTTACCGGAGGAAGGCCGCTGCTTCGGACGCACGTTAAATTCCGGGGTGCACTAAGCTGGTCGCACTCCTAAACTGCACGAGCGGGGCCCAAGATTTCCCGCCGTCTGCACTGTCGTCACGGCCCTCGGTGGCGCCCCACCAATAACAGTGATGCTCTCGCATGGCTCCGCCTCCGGGATGTACCACTGCCCCCGACAGGGGAGACTGAACGGCCTCCTCCCGCGCCTCGCAGACGGCGGACTGTCACTTCCGTTCAGATGGTCCGAACCCCTACTGGGCCGCGCGGTTTATCGGAAAATTCGGCCTCCGGCTGGATCTGTTCCCCGAGGGGGTACTTTTCACTGTCTCGTTGGCCGAGAATGTATTTTGTCCCTCAAGCATTTTTGTTTTTTTCTCACTATTTTGTTTTTTTCTCACTATTAAGGGACAAACTAGATCCCGACCCCAAGACCTTAAATTGTCTTTTTCTGACTTTAATCAGTCAACTCCAATTTACCACCTATCCTCTCTATTTCCGGGGGCC
Organism: Cynopterus sphinx; assembly: GCA_030015415.1. Lineage (NCBI taxonomy): Eukaryota > Metazoa > Chordata > Mammalia > Chiroptera > Pteropodidae > Cynopterus > Cynopterus sphinx. Next base: position 33,624,827 of record CM057389.1, on the reverse strand, counting down.
AAACCATTGGAGTCCTGATCCTTTCTAAGCCTCGGTGTATGCATGCTAAGTGTACTGTGTGCAGCACAGTCATCAACATGCCGAAGTTTTAATTCACGTCTCAGCCGGCTACTACAGGAGGAACCCGCCCTCTTGTCGTGGATGGTTCCCGCGGTTGCGAACTCCGCCCCCCGGCCCGGCGACATCCGCTTCCGGCGTCCCGGGTCCCCGGGTGGGAGAGGCTGTGCGCACGCGCAGCGCCCGCTGCCATGGCTGATTCCAGGTCTGTCGTGCAGGCCTCCCTCCTGCAGCTGCAGGAGTCCTTGTCCGCCGTGAACCGCTTTAGCGCTGCGATGGATAATTGTCGGCTGATCCGAGGCCTGGGGCAGGAGTGCACTCTGAGCACCAGCCCTACGGTGCTGGGTGAGTATGGCCGCCGGCCGTGCGGAGGAGGGCGTCGGGGCGCGGGCGCATTTTGGGATTTCTGAGTTCTTAAGAGTTTGACGTCCCAGTGTTTGTCCTGCAGTATGTTAATCAGTGCTTTGAAGTCACCCCATTTGATTCTAGGTCGTCATAATTTGTGGCTGTGTATAAAAAGTGATTTCTGTTATACTGCTTTTTTTTTAACAGCCAAAGTCTTAAAAGCAAAAAGTTAGTGAAAATTCTCTAAGTTCTTCAGTCATTGCTATCCAAAGTGGGGAGAAAGAACAAGAGGAAAGTATTTTCTTTCACCTTCATCTCGCCTAAACCACCAGCACCGTTTCCAAACCCCTATATTTGCTCTTTTTACTTTTGAGAAACAGTGCTGAAATATAACAGAAAAGTCATGCTATCGTTTTAATTTTAGCAGTACCTGGGTGGGAACTTTTTTCCCTGTAGTCAAAGTGCCTCTTTTCAGCGCTTTTATCGTGGAGAACACCTTAAAAACTTCTGTCTTCCTTTTTAAAAACAAATATGTATACCTTTGCCGTGGTGTGTCCTCTTAAAGATAGGTGAGATTTTTCTGAAAGGTTTTTGCTGAACATGATGGAGACACATTTGACAGATGTACTTACATATTGTCAAGTATGCGTTAATGGGGGGAACATTTAAAAATTAACAATGTTATATAAATGTTTTCTAGCCTCAGGGTTTCTGTGTTAGAATTTCTTATCCTTTTAGTAATTTCTTTGTAAAACCGTTAGAAGTTTACTCTGAATATTTTATATATGTCCTTTCACTTGTGAGGTTATATAGTGTATTAGTTTTTTATGGCTGCTTTAATAAACACCATAAACTTAGTGGTTTAAAACAACACGTACTTGTTCATCTTAGAAGTTCTGTAGTCAAAGCCAACATATCTCACCAAGCCAGGTGTTAGGCAGGGCCACTATTTTCTGAAGGCTTTGGGGGAGAATTCATTTCTTTTTTTCTTTCAGGTTTTTAGTAGACTGTAGGTCCTTGCAGTTCTAGGACTGATGTCTCTTTTTCTCTTGCTAAGTGTTCCTTGTTTCTAGAAGCCACCCACACTTCTATCATGGCCCGCTTCCTCCATCTGCAAAGCCAGCAGTAGTAGTAGTGGGTCAAGTAAAACTCTCATGCTTGGAATCTCTCCATGTCTCTTCCTCTCTCCAGTAGCAAGGGGCCATATGATTACATTGGGCCCACCGATAATTTTAAGGTCAGTTGATTAACACCCTTAATTCGATTTACAACCTTAATTTTCTTTTGCCATGTAAAGTTAGCAAAAGACTTACCCATGCATCCCTGTGGAACATCATCTAGAGTTTCCTATTTTCCTTGTCTAAATACAGCAGCCTTAGGTTAATGTTTTATCCTATAAAGCTGAACTGAGAAACATACACTCTTTAGGGTGGGTTTGTGGAGTGCTTCCTGGTAGTTCTCTTACCTTTTTGTTTATTTGTTTTTGTTTTTTTGGTATAGCATTACAGACTTCCTTAGTTTTTTCCAGAGATTTCGGTTTGCTTGTTTTTGTTCGGAAATCACTTAGCATTGATGAGGTAAGTTGAAGATTTTCATTTCACTTTCTTTGTATATTCCTTAATGTTGGAATGACTCTTATTCTTACCCATACTTACTACAATGTGTATTTCTTTTATTATAGTTTCGTGATTGTAGAGAAGAAGTCCTAAAGTTCTTATCTATTTTCTTAGAAAAAATTGGCCAAAAGGTCACACCTTATTCTCTTGATATTAAGGTAAGGAGGAAAAAACACACCTCATTATATATTGACATCAATTTTAACTTACGATGTAAGTTAAAATTGGATTTTTATTTTATTTTTGTTTTTCTCATTGGGGAGTTCATTTTTGCTTGTTTGTGTTAGAATGAAGTGGGCTTTCTTTATATTTTAGATTTAATGAGCTAAGGCCCTTGTCAAAAACTATTTTGATAACGTTTACACATAGAATAAATAATGCCTTTTATAAAAAGTCATAATAAATTGGACTTTTGAATTGTAGGGAGATTTCAGAACACTTTAAAAATAATTTTAAAGAATTCTCATTCTGGGTAAGATTTGTATTTCCTGTAGTTCATGTGTTCTCTTTGACAACAGTCTGAAAAGTTTGCCTCTCTTGCACCTCCCATCTTTCAACCTGCTTTCCCCAGGTTTCCTCATAAAAAACTGTGGAATTAGTAGTGATAAATTAGGTTCTTTCTCATACTTATTTGAACTTTCAACAAGTTCCACATTTCAAGGTAAGTTATACTTATTGGTACTTTTGGGAAGCTAAGAGTTGAAGAAGTATTTGTTCAATTTGAGGTAATTTATAGGAAGTTCGTTTATAAATTTTAAGTAGCTTAAATATATATAATATTTTAATGTGTATCATTGACTTCTAGAAATCTTGATTGGAATCTTAATATTTAATAAAATTGTCTCAATGGCAAGAGTCATTTTGTAGAGTACTTCATAGTTTACAAGTTGATAAAGTTATAATGTACAGTTTATTTATTTATTTATTTTTTTACCAAATCTCTGTTAGATATTCTAAATCTCTCTAGTTTATGAATGAGATTTAGAAGTTAAGAAAATCACCCCGGTCTTGGAGCCAAGATGCCTCCTTCCAAAGCTCTTGTTTGTTTCTTCTGTGCTAGTTTCCTGTAAAGTCCCAGCCATTCTCTGAATTACTTTAGTTACCTTTTTTATTCTTCTTTCTTTCTTGGTTTATGGCAAAAAGTGCTATGGGAAGTATATAAGTAGGAGTAACTTTTACTTTTTTTTTGTCCTGCTGAGGCCTCCATTTACTTTGTGTTTTTACAGTTATTGTTGATATTATTACCAGTGCATATTGCATCAGTGTTTTAAGTAATTTTTAATCTGCATATTTACATGCTCTATCTTTAACAGCTGGATATTTAATGATGTTATGTCCTATATTGGTATTGCTCTTCTCAAAAATGTAGTTTTAGCTATTGTTAAGTCTTTAGTTATGAGAACTAAGATCTTATTGATGATTTTGGTATGTATTCTTTTCTTTTAAAATCTAGACTACTTGTACCAGTGTTTACACAAAAGATAAAGCTGCTAAATGTAAAATTCCAGCCCTAGACATTCTTATTAAGGTAATTTTATTTTTCTAAGTACCTATATTTTATATTAAACGTATAACTTAAAAAACTGAAAATTGGAGTTGTGGAATATGTTTTTTGGCTGAGAGATATTGGAAGATAGGCTTGAATCACATTGCTATGTGGATAAGATGTACATTTTCAAATCTTCACTCAACAATATCTTGGTATTTTGCTCCCTTGTAGGTAGCAAAGAAAGAATTTGGGGATGTGGTGGGAATGAAGGGGAAAAACAACTCAGAGATTTACTCTTCCTCTACTACTCTCATTACTGTTACTTTTAAAATCACTGAGAAGTGCCAGAATTCACCTCATTGTATCTGGGTTTTTTCCTGAAACCTTACTATGAAAATGAGTCTATATGTTATATTTAAGTGGTCACTGGGACTCACTCTCACATGTATGTCTTAGCTGCATTTCTCTTTTTGCATCTTATTAGAACTCTTTTGCATCTTGTTGGGTCTTAATTGCCTACGAGAGAATGGTTCTAGTCATGTTATTGACTTCTTGGGAAAGTAAAATTAAGTTTACACCCTTTCCCTTTTTGTTATTCCACTACTCACTTCACTCTCTACCTCCCATATAGTCTGGCTAGATAAGAGTCCTGAGAGACCAAGCATAAATCCCCTAGAGCTACATGATTCTGGAACGTTGTGGTATACAGACTCACTTAGGTGGATGACACCTTTTCATTATTTTTCTTTTTGGATAATACTAATTTGTATCTTTTAGTTACTTCAGACTTTGAGAAGTTCTAAACTCATGGATGAATTTAGAGTTGGAGAATTATTTAGTAAATTCTATGGAGAACTTGCATTGAAAACAAAAATACCAGCTACAGGTGAGAAGCATTTAAACGTTTTAAAATATTTTAATAAATTAACATTAAAAATGATTAGTGTAAACTTTAAGTTTTTCTCTATCAAGGTATTTATGTTTTATAGTGATCCTTTTTGCTGATAATGAGTCAAAATATAAATAAGCAAAAACAATATAGGAAGACTAGTGCTTATAAAAATTTTCATGTGTACAAATGATTTTCTTAAGTATAAATTTCACACCACATGTCAAATATAATTTAGTTTACAATACTAGAATTACATAAAACTTATTGGGAAAGATTCCAATATGTAAATATGTAAAACTATGTATTTTTAATATTTTACTGTGAAATTACTTTTGAACTAAATATTTTCTCATTTACTTATTTATATGCCTTTTTTTATTTAAATGTAATTTTAGGCCTTTATCTAAAATTTATTTTTCAGTTTTAGAAAAAATATATGAGCTCCTTGGAACATTAGGGGAAGTTCATCCTATTGAGATGGTAAATAATTCGGAAAAACTGTTCCGGGCTTTTCTGGGTGAACTTAAAACCCAGGTATGATAAACTTCATGAAATTATGCTTCAATAGATTTGGGTTGTATTTTTCCCTTATAATGTTACTTTCTTAAACTTTCTGTTTAGATGACATCAACAGTAAGAGAGCCCAAACTGCCTGTTGTGGCAGGATGTCTTAAGGGATTGTCATCACTTATGTGTAACTTCACTAAATCCATGGAAGAAGGTATTTCTTGACTTCTTATTTTCTTTCTTTATTCAAAAACTATAGGTCTAGAATGAATTATTTGTTTATTTTTGAACTTTTAAAACCAATTTTGGATTCATATGCAGTTGTGATAAATAATACAGAGAGATTATATGTGTCCTTTACCCAGTTTCTGCTAGTGATATAGTACAATAGCACAAACAGGATATTGACATTGATAAAATCCACCAGCCTTACTTAGATTTTACCAGATTTTTTGTTCACACCCTTGCATGTAGTTCTGTGCAGTTTTATCGCATGTAGGTTTGTATATGCACCACCACAGTCAAAATACTGAGCAGTCCGTCGCAAGGATCCTTCCTGCTAACCCTTTATAGTCACATTCACCTCTTTCCCCACTTACAATCACACTGATTTATCTTCAGCTTGCATTTTGTCATTTCGAGATTATGTAAATGGATTCATAGTATGTAAGTTTTTGTGACTGATTTATTTCACTTAGCTTAATGTCTTCAAAGTTCATCCATGTTGTAATATGTGTCAGAATTTCCCTTTTTTTAAAGCTGAATGATATTCCATGGTATGAATATACTACGTTTTGTTTTTCCATTCATACATCAGTGGACAGGGATTGCTTCTACTTTTTGAGTGTTGTGAATGATGCTGCTGGAAAATGGGTGTGCATTTATTCATTGGAGTCTCTGCTTTCATTTTGAGGGTTTATATTCCCAGAAGTGGGATTGCTGGTTCATTTGGTAATTCTATAGTTAATTTTTTGAGGAATTGCCATACAGTTTTCCACAGCAGCTACATTATTTCACATTCCCATCAGCAGTGCACAAGAATTCCATTATCTCCACATCCTCACCAGTACTTGTTATTTTCTCTTCTTTGATAATAGCCATTCTGATGAGTATGAAGTGGAGTCTCACTGAAGTTTTGAATTGTATTTCATTTATGACTAGTAATTTTGAGTGTCTTTTTGTGTACTTACTGGCTATTTGTATATCTTCGGAGAAATATTTAAGTCTTTTGCCTATTTTTTAATTGGCATGTTTGACTTTTTTGTTGTTGAGTTATAGGAGTTCTTTATATATTCTGATATCAATTCCTTATTAGATACATGATTTGCAGTTATTTTTTCCCATTACATGGGTTGCCTTCTCACTCTGTTGCAATGTTCGATGAAGTCTAGTTTATTTTTTTCTTTTGTTGCCTGTGCTTTTGTTGACATAGCCATGAAAGTATTGCCAAAGTGTTGATTTGTTTTTATGCTTTTGCATAGGTCTATTTCTGAATTCTCAGTTCTGTTCCTTTGGTCTGTGTAGCTCTATCCCCTCTACCAACACCACACAGTCTTTGAGGTTACTATGTAGTAAGCCTTAATTTTGAGTTAAGTCATCTCATTTTATTATTTCTTTTTAGATTCAGTTTAGTATTATAAGGCCTGTGCTTTTCCATGTAAATTTTAGAATAAATTTGTATCTACAAAAAACTTTGCTTGGATTTTGATAGTCATTGCATTAAACTTGTGTATTAATTTGGGGAGAATTGACATCTTTACTATGTTGAGAGTTTGAATCTGTGAACACAGTATGTATCTCTCCATTTTTTCAGGTCTTCTCTGATTTTTTTTTAATCACTGTTTTGTAATTTTCAGGATGCGGATCCTTGTCTATCAGTTTAAAAGTCTGTTTAACATACATTTTTTCATAGCTATCAATAGTATTCCACTAAAGTATCTCAGAATTAGTTTTTGAGGATAATCTAGGTATTATGAGCATTATGAAATTCATTTTTTTAAAGTCAAAGCTTTTAACCCGAAGAGTCTTTTTAAAAGAAAATCTCTATTTGCTCTTTCTTACCATTCTGTTCAAGTAATTCCCAGATTTTTCTACTTCAGGTGTGTTTTTGCTTTCAGCAGCTTGAAATGTACAAAACATCCAATGATTTTGACCTGCAAAATATAGCAGTTTCATATGTTTCAACCTGATATTTCTGCTTACCCATTTTTTATTGCTTCTTACCAAGAGTATTAGATTAGCTTCATGTGCTTTCCCTTTCTTTGTCCTTTCCCTCATTCCCTCCCATATCCTGTTGCCAGGATCTTGCTCAGAGATCGCCTGTTTTATAAAGCCATTATGATTCCCCTGGGCTGAGTCACTTCCTATAGTTTTTTGTGTTCCCTTCTGTTACAACACTTACTGTGATATATTTTTAACTTACCAGGTTGTATGTTTATTTCTGTCACTTGACCCAGCTGGCAGGTTATGTTGCTTATTTGTATGTATTTGCTTGGTATATTAATTGACATGTATGTTAATAAAATGTACATATTAATATATAGTTTAAGAAAAATAATAGCTCTTATTCATAAACCATGTGCTAAAGATAATTCTAGACATGTTGCAAGGAAAATTCCTATAATAAATCTCTGAGATAAATGATAATTTCTCTGTTTTATATATTAGAAAACTAAAACTAAGTTAACTAACTTGCCCAAAGTAACACAATTAGTGTGGTAAGTAGAATAAGATGTCCTCACTCTGATTCCTAGAACTTGTGAATTATGTTAGGCCACGAGGTAAATGGGAATCAAAGTTGCAGATGGAATTAAGGTTGACCTTTAGATGAGATTATCTAGGTTGGCCCAATGTGATCACAAGGGTCCTTAAATATGGAAGAGGGTGGCAGAAGAGTTAGTGTTAAAGTGATGTAATGTGAGAAAGACTCAACCAGCCATTGCTAGCTTTGAAGATGGAAGGGGGCCATGAGCCAAGGAATGTGGGTGGCCTCTAGAAGCTGAAAAAGAAAGCCCTTAAAGCCTCTAGAAAGGAACACAGTTCTGCTGACAGCTTGATTTTAACTCAGTGAGACCCATTTCAGATATCTTACCTCCAGAACTGTACAGTAATAAATTTGTGTTGTTTTAAGCCACTAAGTTTGTGATTTGAGCAGAAGCAATAAGAAACTAATATGACCAATAAGTGGCAAGACTGGGATTTAAGCCTTAGTCTGAGACTAAAATTTATAGTTTTTCTATTATACCATGATTATGTGGCTTTAAGCACTAAATACTAATACTCATTTCTATAATATATATTTCCTGGGTACCTTCTGTGTAAAGAATGATGAATTAGGTGTTAAACTCAGAGATCAGGATCACCAAGTTCCTACCATCATGGGCCCAGTCTAGTAGAGGAGACAGACAATAAACAGATAAACAAGCTATAACAGGTTTCAAGGTTCAATTATACAAACTAGTTGGGTGCAATGAATATTAATATTGGAGTATGGAGAGATGGAGAATGCACACAGCCTGCTGGTTTTTAGGGTATAACAAGAAACAGTCCTGCAGGATGGCAGGGAACCAGCTGGAGGAAAGCATTCTAGGCAGAGGGACCAATAGTAACTGAGCTTCAAGCCTGGCCACTGTGCAGTGGTTAAGAGACCTGGTGTATCTGGGGCTTAGCAACACACAGTGTCTAGGGTGAGATTGGACAGGTTGTAGAGTCAGTGTGTGAAGAGCTTCTGAGCTAGGTTCTTGTACCAAATGGATTGTAGAGTCATGGTTTTTCCATAAGGAATGGGCATAGGCCAATTGATGTTTTACAAAGGTCTACTTGACTGCTGTTGAATATAAAAGATATATTGGTGTAGGATTGAGAGATTTTGGTCTTGAGTGTGGGAGTGAACAACTGAAGTCCGTTCACTGATTATTAAGCTGAGTGGGATGGGAGAAGACCAGGTTTTAGTCAGAAACCTGGAACCTATGAGTCATCCAATCTTAGACATTAAGTGTGCAGTTGCTTACTGAATCTTGCAGGAAAAATTAGACTTCAAGATACAAATTTGGAAGTCTTCAGCATAGAAGTAATATGCAAAGCTATAATTGTAAGCAAGATTAGCTAGAGATCAAGTGTAGAGAGACTAGGGCAAGGATGTAATAAGAGAGTCTGGAGGAGGGAGTGTGATATTGCCTTGCTCTGGTCGGAGTCTAAATTTGAAGAGACCAGAGTGGCAGAGTGGGTCCAGCTCAACAAGGGGAGCTTCAGCTGAATGTTATAAAAGAAGCTGGACAGAGCAGTGTAAAGGTTAATAGGGTGACAAGGTGAGTGGGAGGAAGGAAGAGAAAGCCCTCTGTAGAAAACTTTAGAAAAATCAAAACAGGAAAGCAAAGAAATATAGTATAGCCAATGGGAGATATGGGGATAAGAGAGGGTTTTTAAAAATAAATAAAAAATTTGTACACTTATGTTCCTACTAGCACTATCGACAATAGCTAAAAGGTAGAAATAACCCAGATATCCATCAACAGATGAATGGGTAAACAAAATGTGGTATAGATACACTATAGACTATTAGCCTTGAAAAAGGAAGGGAATACTGTTACATGCTGCAATATTGATGAATCTTGAGGATGATGCTAAGTGAGATTTTTAATAAATACAAAATACTATCTGATTCCACTTACATGAGGTAGCAAAAATAAGCAAAATCATAGAGATGGAAGGTAAAATAGAGGTTACCAGGGAATGGAATAAGGTGTGGAGGGAAGTTAATGTTTAATGGGGACAGCGTTTCTGTTGGAGATGATGAAAATGTTTTGGATATTGATAGTGGCGCACAATAAATGTGAATGTATTTAATGCCACTGAATTGTACACATTGTTAAAATATTTTGTTAGGTATAGTTTACCTCAATGAAAAAATAGATACAAGAACATGCTTGTAGTGGGAGCAGTTCTTTAGAAAAAAGAGGTGGACACAGGAAAGTGGAGGCAAAGCCTGGGAGAAGGCATGATGGCTGGGACAGTCAGTGTCCAGTCTCAATACTGAGAGCTCAGGTCTTTAAATCCCTGGGCTTCACTAGATTCGTCAAGTCCACTCATTCCATACCAGCTGCTTATTGATATTACCCAGTGTCTTTGTGTCTGCACACCTATTTATGTACTGTCACTTTCTGTTAGAATGATGTTTTCCCCCAACTAGAACCTTATTTTAGGCCCAGCTCAAGAGCTGCCTTGTCTATAAGGGCTTTCTGGAATATTCACAGTCAGAATAAATCTTTCCTTGTATTCAAATGCCAAAGTAGCTTTTTTGTATCTCTTATGGCATTATCCTCCAAACATGCTGATGTTTCTCTCCTTAAGTCCTCTCTGACCCTTCTCCCTCTTATCTCTTGTCACATCTGGGCTATTTTTTCAAATATATCAAAGGACTCAGTGCAAAGAACTCAGTGATGAATAAAGCATAATTTCTGGACAGCTGCAGTGAATACTGGTGGGAGACAGTTATGCAAGTAATTGTGATGTCAGTCAGGCCAGGATAATAGTTGGTTGTCTGTTTTATCTTCCCTTTTAGGTAAAAACTTTACTGAAATCAAAAATCATATTTTATTCATATTTGTAATTGCCATAATAATTTTGTATATACTATGTGTTGAATAAATACCTGGGAGTATTGGGAGAATAATAATGTGTTTGGCCTTGTTTAATCCTCCAAACAACTCTAAAAGAAGGTAAATATTATCTCTTTTTACAGATAAAACTGAGGCTTTGAGAAATTATTTAACAGAGTTTGTAAGTGATAAGTTGGAAAATAAATTTACATCTTTGTTATTTTAGATTTTCTTCTTATAACTGTGCAGCAGTATTAACTTGCAGCTCTCTAGTTGAATGATAGATGATGTTACTCTTGAATTCAAAAGAGACTCTTAGAGTTAAGGTAAATGTCTAGCTGGTCTGAAATAAAACTATTATAAAGTCACTTGTGAGGTTTGTCAGATGATACTGTTATGATTTATAACAGATGCTTTTTGTTTTTCCTCCAGATCCCCAGACCTCAAGGGAGATTTTTGATTTTGCATTAAAGGCAATTTGTCCTCGGGTGAGGCTAATATTATTCTAATTCTTTTACAGTTGAGACTTGTGATTGTCAAACATTGATGGTAAATTTTCTTTTTAAATAGATTGATCTGAAGAGATATGCGGTGCCCTTAGGTAAGTTTCTATATTTAGTGAGGTAGAGTATTTCAGGTTATTAAATTAATGTCTTGAGTAATCTTTCACTTAGACTATAAATGAAAGTAAATGTTGCTCTAGGGCTGACGCCCAGATGCCCTGAGCCTGAGGCTGATGTGTATAAAGCTGGAATATAAATTTTTTTGAGTTAGGATCTAACTCAAAAAAAGAAAAGAAAGTATAACAACATCTGTAATGTTTCACACACAACTATTTACAGGGAGGCTTTTGGAAACTTTGATTTTAGCACACAAATTTTGGTCAAGATAGTTACACTTAGATTGCATGATTTTAAAAAAAATTACTGAGAGCATCTTTTATAGGGGCTCCAGATTGTTTGATTTAAAATAAACCCTGATCCTATTTCTGAACTTTGTTTTGGGGGTCATTGGCCAAATCATGGGCCTGTTGATTCAAATGGAAGATGGTGGCATTAAAGCTCTGATCAGGATCCCTAGGTTATTATAGTGTAATAATATTGGATCTTCATGAACACAGATTTAATTTTGACATATATAGGAAGCTTTCTTAGTTTTTTTTGTTGTGCCTTTTGTGGCCCTCATTTAAATATAATGATTTTTGCAATTGCAGCTGGCTTATGCTTATTTACCCTGCATGCATCTCAATTTAGCACCTGCCTTCTGGACAACTATGTTTCTTTATTTGAAGTACTGTCAAAATGGTGTAACCATACAAACATAGAATTGAAAAGAGGTGCACATTCAGCTCTGGAATCTTTTCTGAAACAGGTACTAAAATTTAATTTATATTTAAGAATACTTTTTCCATGCAAAATATTAAATTCCAATCCTGTGCATACACATTTGAAAAATAAATACAAGTTGATCTATTAGCATCTGTAGTATTTAAAGAAAAAAGCTTGGTTTGATCAGCTTCATAGGTAGCAGCAAACTGAAAGAAAGCTTAGAAGATACCAGATCTGATCATGGCCTTCGAGCCAAAATTCAACAAAAGTAGCAATGAGGAGGTGGCTGTAAGGAAGGGTTAAAGGTAAGAGGCAGCCAACTCAGGGTGCGGAAACACATCTCCTGAGAGGTGGGTCAGCTGCCAATGTTAAATATGATACTTGTGTTCTATGTTACTTCAAGAACAAGGAGAGTCTATTTGCCCTTGTGTGTTTTCTATCTATATAGAATGTGATTACAGATTTTGAGCCTGCAGGTTTGGAAACATGTTATCAGTTGGCTAAGGAGAATGTGCTTGGAATTGTGGTTCTGAGGATCCAAAGGAATTTGGAAATACCCGCTGTTTGTGATAGGTGCTATGGAGTTAGATTGTTTGGGCTGGCTCTAAAGGAAAATATTAAAGATTAACAATATTTGATGGTTTCCAGTTTGGAGCTATTGTAAATAGCTAAGAACATTTGTGACCAAGTATTTTGTGGATGTTTTCATTTCAGTAAAAACTTTGGAGTGGAATTGCTATGTCACATGTTAGGCGTATATTAAACTTTACAAGAAACTACTAAACTCTATTCCAGATTGGTTGCATGTTTTACATTCCCACCAGCAGTGCATGAGAATTCCAGTCACCCCATATCATTATCAGCACCTGGTATTGTTGGTCTTTTTAATGTTATATTTTAATGGGTGTATGATGTTATCCTACTGTGGTTTTAATTTGAATTTCCATGGGAACAGTTTATGAAGACCTTTTTCCTTGTGGTTATTAGCTGTACTTATATCTTGTTAGGTAAAGTATTCAGTCAGCTATTTAGTTCATCTTAAAATAAAGCTGTATGCTTTTTATCAATGAATTGTAATAGTTCACTACATAATTTGGTACAAGTCCTTTTCTGAAAACAGTGCAAAAATTTTTCTTCTATGACTACCTTTTCATTTTTTCTTTCTCTTTTAAATTAACGTTTTATGGTGTCATTGGTTAACGAAATCCAGTAAGTTTCATTTGTACACTTTAACAGTAAGACGTATATATATTTACACTGTGCATTCACTAACCATAGATAGATTTTTTCTGTCACCACGTATTTGACTCCACGTATTTTTTCTGTCACCACGTATTTGACTCCCTTTACCCCATCTAATACTCCCTTTACCCCATCCCTACCCTCTGGTAACCACTAGTCTATAGTCCCTGTCTATGAGTTTGTCCTGTTCATTTGTTGCTTTTAGGTTTGTATCTCACATATAAGTGATATCATGTGATTTTTAGCGTTTTCTGTTTGGGTTATTTCACTTAGCACGATTATCTCTAGGTCCATCTATGTCGTTAAAATGGCAGTATTACATCTCTTCTTATGGCTGAGTAATATTCTATTGTATATATGTGCCTCAGCTTCTTTTCCAATCATCTATCGTAGGGCACTTCAGTTGTTTCCATGTCTTGGCCACCGTGAATAATGCTGCTGAACATCAGTGTGCAAATATCTTTTCGGATATGGGTTTTCAAGGCTTTGGGGTGAATACCCAGTAGAGAGATTGCTGGATCCTATGGTAGATCAATTCTTAGTTTTCTGAAGAACTTCCATATCATTTTCCATAGTGGCTGTACCAATTTGCAGTCCCACCAGCAGTGTATGAGGGTTCCTTTTTCTCCACATCCTCTTCAACATTGTTATTACCTGTCCTGTTGATTATAGCTATTCTAACAGGTGTGAGATGGTATGTCATTATGGTTTTGATTTGCATTTCCCTAATAGCTAGCGATGTTGAGCATCTTTTGAAAAATTTGTTGGCCATTTGTATGTCCTGTAGAGAAAAGTGTTTAGGTCCTCTGCCCATTTTTCAATTGGATCGTTTTTTTGTTTTTATTGAGTTGTGTGAGTTCTTTGTATATTGGATATTAGGCCCTTATTGGAGGCATTGCTTGCAAATATATTTTTCTATTTGGATGGTTGTCTCGATACCTTGTTGATGATTCCCTTTACTGTCCATAAGCTTTTTAGTTTGATATAGTCCCATTGACTTATTTTAGCTATTACTTCCCTTGCCTTTAAGGTCTAATTCATCAACTCTTTAAGTCCAGGATCTTGAGTTTAGTTCATTTGTTTTGTTCTATGCATTTTATTGTTTCACGTCTTATATTCAGGTCCTTAATCCATTTTGAGTTAATTTTAGTGTATGGTGATAGACAACAGTCTAGTTTCATTCTTTTGCAGGTGGCTTTCCCAGTTACACAGCACCTATTACTGAAGAGGCTTTCCTTTCTCCACTGTATGTTTTTGGCATTTTTTTTGTTGTTTTAACGCCTATAGCACCTGGTATTCGCAGGTGGTCTCCCATCCAAGTACTAACCAGGTCCGACCCTGCTTAGCTTCCGAGATCAGACGAAATTAGACATGTTCAGGGTGGCATGGCTGTAGACCAGTGTTTTTGGCTTTTTTGTCGACATTTATATGCCCATTAAATTTGGGTTTACTTCTGGACTCAATTCTGTTCCACTGGTCTGTGTGTCTGTTTTTCTCCCAATACCATGCCATTTTGATTACAGTTGCTTTGTAGTATAATTTGAAGTCAGGCAGAGTGATGCCTCCAGCCTTGTTCTTTTTTCTCAGGATAGCTTTGGCAGTTTGAGGTCTTGTGCTTCCATACAAATCTGATGATTTTTTTGTTTGATTTCTTTAAAAAATGCCAAAGGGGTTTTGATGGGGATTGCATTAAACCTGTATAATGCTTAAGGTAATATGGTCTTTTAACTATGTTGATTCTTCCAACCCAGGAACACAGAATATCTTTCCATTTCCATGTATCTTCGATTTCTTTTAATAGGGTCTTATAATCTTTATTAAATAGGTCCTTCACATGTTTCATTAAATTTATTCGTAGGTATTTTATTCTTCTATTGCAAGTGCAAAATAAATTATGTTTTTCACTTCTTTTTCTTACACTTCATTATTAGAGAACTCCATAGCATTATGGAGTTTTGAAAGTTGATTTTGTATCCAAAAACTTTACTGTATTTGCTTATTGTTTCTAGTAATGTTCTTGTGGAGTCTTTAGGGTTTTCTACATAGAAAATGGTGTCATCTGCAAATAGTGACAGTTTGACTTGTTTCCTATTTGTATACATTTTATATCTTTCTCTTTGTTGATTGCACTCACCAGGACTTCCAATGTTATATTGAATAACGGTGGCGATAGTGGACAGCCTTACCTTGTTCCTGATCTTATAGGGAAGGTTTTAAGTTTTTCATCATTAATTACAATGTTGGCTGAGGGTTTGTTGTATATGGCCTTTATGATATTAAGGTACTTTACTGATTTTGTTAACTGTTTCGATCATAAATGGATGCTGTGTCTTGTCGAAGGCTTTTTCTGCATCTGTTGATATGATCATATGATTCTTATTTTTTAGTTTGTTTATGTGGTGTATCACATTAATTGATTTGCATATGTTGAACCATCCCTATACTCCTGGGATGAAGCCCACTTGATTGTGGTGTATAATCTTTTTAATATGTTGCTGTATTCGGTTCACTAGTATCTTTTTTTTTTAGGATTTTTGCCTCTTTGTTCATGAGAGATACAGATTTGTAGTTTTGTTTTGTGTGTGTGTGTGTGTGTTATCTTTACCAGATTTTGGTATCAGGTAATATTAGCCTCATAAAATGAGTTTGGAAGTATTGCCTCTTCGAGTTTCTGGAAGAGTTTGAGCGGAATAGGTATTCAATCTTGCAGTGTCTGGTAGAATTCACTGATGAAGCCATCTGGTCCTGAACTTATTTTTAGGTAGGTTTTTGATGATTGTTTCAATTTCCATAATGCAGACAGGTCTATTTAGATTTTCCAGACCTTCTTGAGTCAGTCTAGGAAGGTTGTATTTTTCTAAGTACTTGTCCATTTCTTCTAGGTTATTAAATTTGGTGTTATATACTTTTTTCATAGTGCATGATCCTTTGTATTTCTGCAATGTCAGTCATAATTTTCCTTTTTCATCCCTGAGTTTGTCTATTTGTGTCCTTTCTCTTTTTTCTTTAGTGAGTCTAGCCAGGAGCTTTTCATTTTTATTAACCTTCTCAAAGAACCAGCTCTTCATTGCATTGATTGATTGATTGACTGATTGATTATATTCAATTTCATTTATTTCTGCTCTAATTTTGATGATTTCTTTTCTTCTGTTGACTTTATGCTTTGTTCTTCCTTTTCTAGTTTTTTAAGATGAAGCATTAGGTTGTTTAATTGGGTTCTTTCATGTTTTTGGAGATAGGCCTATAATGATATGAACTTTCCTCTTATGATCATTTTGCCATGTCTCAAAAGTTTTGATATGTTGTACTATAATTATTTGTTTCTATGTATATCTTGATCTCTTTATTTCTTCTCTGACCCAGTCATTCTTCAGTAGAGCATGTTGTTTAATCTTCACGTATTTGTGGTTCTCCCTGCTTTCTTTTTATGGTTGATCCAGCTTTAAAGCGTTATAATCAGAGAATATGGTTGGTATGATTTCATCACTCTTTATTTGTTGAGGCTATTCTGTGTCTCAGTATGTGGTCAATTCATGAGAATATTCCATGTGTACTAGAGAAGAATGTATATGCAGCTGTTTTGAGATGGAAGGATCTGTAAATGTCAATGATGTCCAGTTGGTCTAATGTGTCATTTAAGGATGTTATTTCCTTATTAGTTTTCTGTTTGGATGATCTGACCTTATCCGACAGTGGGGTTTTTAGGCCTCTTACTGTAATAGTGTTTTGGTCTGTTAGTAATTGCTTTACATATTTTGGGGCTTCCTGATTGGTAGCATAGATATTAATAAGTGCTATGTCTTCTAGGTGCATGATTCCCTTTATCATTATGAAGTGTCCCTCAGTACCTTTCTTGACCTTTATTTTGAAGTCTATTTTGTCTGATATTAGTACTGCTACTCCCAATTTTCTCTGAATGCCATTTGCTTGGAATATCACTTTCCACCCTCTCACTTAGAGTCTGTAGTTGTCTTTGGAGCTATAATGTGTCTTCTGGAGGCAGCATATGGTTGGATTTTGTTTTTTTGATCTATTCTCCAATGCTGTATCTTTTTATTACTTAGTTCAGTTCATTTACATTTTGAGTGATTATTGAAATATGAGGTCATCTTTAGCCATTTTATCTTTTGCTTTCTGGTAGCTCTGTGTTTCCATTGCTTTTTTGCCCTTGTGTTTCTGTTTTCTTTATTTTGGTTTGAGTCTTTGGGTTTTGCCTCTGGTTCTTCTTGTTTTATGTTATATTCTTCAGTTCTGAATCTTTGGTATGTGTTTACCATTACAAATATGTAATGGATAGTTACATATATACAGTTGCCCCTTTTCTTCTGTGTGTGCCTTATCTCCATTACCCTTGTGAATTTAGATCTTTGAGTCCACCTGTTTTCAGTCATTGTTATCTCAATTTATACCTACGGATGCTGAATGTTCATTACTGTCTTGCTATAGCAATTGTTTAAGCTTATAATGCCCTCTCCTTAATTAGGGTTGCACTCCTCTGCTTTTTTCAGCCTGCTAGTCACCTTATTTCTAATTATGTTTTTGTTTTTGTTTTTAGTCATTTTGTCTTAGGTAATCTGGTCATTTTACTATTTCCTGTTGTTCAGGCCTCAGAGTGGAGAATTCCCTCAATTTTTGTTTTTCTGGAAAGGTTTTTATTTTTCCTTCATATCTAAAGGAGAGCTTAGCTGGGTACAGTATCCCAGGCTGGTAGTTTTTTTCATTTAATAGTTTGAATATGGATTCCCCTCCTTTCTGGCTTGTAAGGTTTGTGCCAAGAAGTCTGACGACAATCTAGTGGGTTTGCCTTTACAAATTATCATCATCATCTCCCTGGTTGCCCTGAGAATTTTGTTTTTGTTTTTTGATAATTTTAATTGAATGTGTCTTGGCAAAGGCCTTTTTGGGTTGAGCTAATTGGGTGTTCTGTTGACTTCTCAGAATTTGAATCTTTGGTGTGTGGGTTACCATTATGAATATGTAAAGGATAGTTATAGCTATACAGTCATTCATTTTCTTCTGTGCATGCCCTATCCCCATTCTGCCTTTGCGAATTTGAATTTTTGAATCCTCTTTTCAGTCAATGTTGTCTCAATTTGTCCCTCTGTATGCTGAACATTCATTACGATGTTGCTATAGCAATTCTCTTCTTACTCTTTAAGCTCTAGTGCTGTGTTCTTGATAAGAGTTGCACTTCTCTGCTTCTATTGCCTGAGAGACTTTACTCCTAATTATGTATTTTTTTTTTTTTGTCATTTTATTTAAGGTGAGTTGGACCCTTTTTAGCATTTCCTGTAGTGTAAGCCTCGTAGTGGAGATTCCCTCAATCTTTTTTTTTATGTCTGGAAAGGTGTTTCTCTTTTATATCTAAAGGAGAGCTTTGCTGGATACGTTATTCTGGGCTGATAGTTCCTTTTACTTTACAGTTTTTGAGCTTTTAAAGTTTGTGCTGAGAAGTCTGACGATAATCTAATGGGTTTTTCTCTAATTTACCGTGTTTTTTCCCTGGCCATCCTGAGATATTTATCTTTGTAATTGATTTATATTAATGTTAATACACTGTGTCTTGATGAAGGCCTTTTCAGGTTGAGATAATTGGGTGTTCTGTTGACTTCTCAAATTCCAAGCTCCAACTCATTTTTTAGATTTGGGATATTCTTGTCCACTATTTGTCTGAAAATGCTTTCTAGTCCCTGCTCCTTGTCTTTGTCTTCAGAAATGCCCATTACTCTTATGTTTCCTTTCCTAATGGTACCAGCTAGTTCTTAATTTCTCTTTCATTGTTTTTCATTCTTTGGTTTCTCTCTTCTTCTTTCTGATGTATTTCTAGATTTTTGTCTTTGATATCACTCTTCCTTTCCTTCAATTGTTGACTCTCTTTCCAAAGCTCGTTTTTTCTTTTTTCAACTCTTGCAGTGTGTTTTTTCTTTTATCTCCAGAAAATCTATTCTGTTCTTTTTGAGGGTTTCAGTCTCTTTGCTAAAGAACTCATTCTGCTTATTTAGTCATTTTTTTCAATTCCCGAAATTTTTGATATGGCTGGTTTCGGAACTCAGTTCTTTTGGAAATCCCATCCTGAATTTTCTGTCATTTAAGTTGTATATTTCTATGTCTGTAAGGGTATATTCTGGAGACATTTTCTTTTTATTTTCTGAGATGCCATGTCGCCTTGGTTGTTCATGGTGTTTAGTGGACTATTTCTCTGTCTGGGCATTGATGGAAGTGCATTCAGCTTTTTTTCCAGAAAGAATATTTATTATATAAAGGCCTCTCTTTTGCCTGTTGTAAAGAAGGCGTTTTTCTTTTTGTTTCCAGTAGGTAGCGTCTAAGCCTCTAGGATCCCTGATTTATATACAGCTTTAATAATGCCTTTTTTTTTTTTTCTTATAGATATTTAATTGTGGTCACTACTCTCATTCTCAGTCAGTATCAGTGACAGTCTCAGCTCAGATTCCCCAGGGGTTCTGCAGTGATCATCGTAGGAGGGTATGGGTGAAGGGGCACTCTGGGATGGAGGTTGGGCACTGTGGCCTAGCCTTAGTTTTGACCTATGGTAGCTCTTATGCATAGATCCCACACTCAGACGTGGTGGTGTGTGGTCTGGGTGTTTTTCGTTGAGTTTTAGATGTTCAGCTTATTAATGTTTCAAGGAGAGGGATTGGGGGACATGTCTCACTCTGCCATGTTGCTCTCATTTTCTTTTTTTTTTTTTAAGATTTTTTTTTCATTGAGGTAACATTGGTTAAGAACATTTTATAAATTTCAGGTGCACAACATTATAATTTGGTATCTGTGTATGCTGTTGTGTTCTCACTACCAAAAGTCTAATTTTTATTCATTAACATATATTTCACCCTCTTTACGTAACATTTTGCCCTCCTATCACCTCTCTTCGTCTCTGAGAGTTCCCATACTGTTGTCAGTATCTATGAGTTTTTGTTTTGTATGTTACATATTTTTTTACATTCTTCATACAAATGAAATCATATGTTTTGTTCTTTTCTGTTCGACTTATTTCGCTTAGCATATAAATGTCTAGATCCATCCATATTATCGCAAATAGCAATAATTCATCTTTTTTTATGGCAGAGAAGTATTTCTGTATGCATATACCACATCTTTATGTATTCTTCCATTGGATGCTTACATTGTTTTCATAACTTGGTTATTGTGAATAATGCTGTCATGAACATAGACATGTATATATCTTTCAAATCAGTGTTTTCATATTTTTTGAATAAATACCCAGAGGAGGAAATGCTAGATTATATGGTACTTCCAGTCTTAATTTTTTGAGAAACCTCTATACTGTTTTCCAGTGGCTAAATCAATTTACATTCCACCAGCAGTGTATGAGAGTTCCTTTTTCTCCACATTCTCTCCTTGTTATTTGTTATGTTTTTGATAAATGTCATTCTAATAGGGTATGAAGTGGTATCTTGTTGTTTTGATTTACATTTCCCTGATAACCAGTGATGGCAAACTTTTCATATATCTGTTGACCATCTTGTATATGTCTCCCTTAGAAAAATGTCTATTTAGTCCACAGCCATGCTACCCAGAACAAACCCAATCCCACCTGATCTTGGAATCTAAGAAGGGTTGTGCCTGGTTAGTACTTGGATGGTAGACTACCTAGGAAGACCAAGTGCTGTAGGTATTAAAAAAAAAAAAGTCTATTCAGATTTTCTGCTCATTTTTTAATTGGATTATTATTAGTAGTAGTATTATTATTTTTTGCTGTTGAGTTGAATGAGTTCTATATTTTGGATATTAACTCTTTATCAGACATCATTTGCAAATATTTCTTACCTATTTGGTTGTTTACATTTTTGTTTCATTGATGTTTTCTTTTGCTGTACAGAAGCTTTTTAGTTTTATGTAGTCTCACTTGTTTACTTTTTTGTTTCCCTTGCTTTGGAGTCAAAGTCAAAAGAACTCTACTGAGACTGATATCCAGAAGCTTAGTGCCAATGTTTTTACTGTGTATTGTTTCAGGTATTACATTCCAGTCTTTAATTCATTTTGAGTTAATTTTTATGGATGGTGTAATGTAGTGTTCTAGTTTGATTCATTTGCATGTATCTTTTTAGTTTTTCCATTTATTGAAAAGACTGTCCTTTCTCCATTGTATGTTTTTGGTTTCTTTGTTATTGATTAATTGCCCATATCTTAGTGGGGTTTTTTTTCTGGGTTCTCAGTTCTGCTCCATTGGTCTGTGTGTCTGTGTTAGTGCCAATACCATACTGTTTTGAATACTATTGTTTTGTAGTATTGTTTGAAATTGGGGAGTCTGAAAGTTCCAGCTTTTTCTTTTTGCTTTGATTATAAAGAGTTTTTGTGGTTCCATACAAATTTGATGATTTTTTAACTATATCTTTGAAAAATGCCATTAGTATTTTGGTAGGGATTGCATTGAACCTATAGATTGTTTTAGGAAATATGGACATTTTAGCAATGTTAATTTTTCCAGTCCATGAACAGGCAATATCTTTCCATTTCTTTGTGTCTTTTTTTATTTCTTTCAACAATGTGTTATAGTTTCTGTTTGCAGGTCTTTGTTTATTCCTAGATGTTTTATTCTTTTCGTTGCAGTTGTAAATAGAATGTGTTCTTCATTTCTCTTTCTGATAATTCATTTTTGCTATATCTATATAGAAATGCAACAGATTTTTGTATCCCGCAAATTTATTATATTTGTTTGTTATTCCTAATAGATTTTTGATGGAGTCTTTAGGGTTTTCTATATGTAAAATTGTGTCATTTATGAGTAGTGACAGTTTTACTTCTCTTCCAGTTTGGCTGCCTTTATTTTTTTATATTTTATTTTTTCGCCTAATTGCTCTGGCTAAGACTTCAAGTACTAAGTTGAATAAAAGTGGCAAGAATAGGCATTCTTATCTTTTTCCTTTTCTTAGAGGAAAAGCTTTCAATTTTTCACCTTTGAGTATGATGAAAGGTGTGGGTTTGTCAATTTGGTCTTTATGTTGAAGTACTTTCCTTTCATACCCATTTACTTGAGAGTTTTTATCACAAATGGATGTTGTATCTTGTCAAATGTTTTTTCTGTGTCTATTGAGATGATCATATGATTTTTATTCTTTATTTTGTTAATATGGTATATCACAATTGATTTGTAGATGATGTACCACGAATCCCTCTTCATGGTGGTGTGTGATCATTTTATTCGATTTGCTAGTATTTTATTGAGGATTTTTGCATCTATGTTCAGAGACATTGGCCTGTAATTTCTTTTTGTGTGTTTTGTTCTTGCCTGGTTTGGGTTATCAGAGTAATGTTGATCTTGTAAAAAAAAAAAAAATTAGGAAGCGTTCCCTCCTCTTCAAATTTTTGGAAGAGTTTGAAAAAGATAGGTATTAAATCTTTGAATGTCAGATAGAATTCACCAGTGAAGCCATCTGGTTCAGAACCTCTGCTTTTTAGGAAGTTTTTGATTATTATTTCAATTTCCTTACTAGTGATCAGTCTTTCCAGGTTATTTTTCATAATTTAGTCTACGAAGATTATATGATTCTAAGAACTTTTCTATTCTAGGTTATTTAATAGTGGCATATAGCCTTTTGTAGTATTCTTTTATGGTCCTTTGTATTTCTGTGCTATCAGTTATAACTTCTCTCTCTGGTTTTATTTATTTGAGTCTTCTCTTTTTTCCTTTGTGAATTTAGCTAAGGATTTGTCAATTTTGTATTTTCAAAGAACCAGCTCTTCATTAATCTTTCCTGTTGTCTTTTTTCTCTATTTCATCAATTTCCACTTTGATTTTGTTGTTGTTGTTATTTCTTCTATTGACTTTGGGCTTTGTCCTCTTTTTTTAGTTCTCTAAGGTACAATTTAGATTGTATCAGATTTTTCTTGTTTCTTGAAGTAGGCCCGTGTTACTATATTTTCCTCTTACCACTTCTGCTGCATCCCAAACATTTTGGTATGTCATATTTTTATTTTCATTTTCATTTGTTTCTATGTATCTTTTGACTTATTTTATTTCTTCATTGACCCAATAGTCATCCAGTAGGGTATTGTTTAACTACATATTTGTCATTTTTTCATCTTCCTGTAATTGATTTCTAGTTTCATACCATTGTAGTCAGAAAAGATGCTTGATATGATTTCAATCTTAAATTTATTGAGACTTATTTTATGTCCCAATATATGGTCTGTCCTTGAGAATGTTCCTTGTGAACTTGGGAAGAATTTGTATTCTTTGCTTTGGAGTGGAAAGTTCTGTACATGTATCTTAAGTCTCTCTGGTCTAAAGTGTCATTTAAGGCGATGTTTTTTTCTTGACCATCTGAATGATTTATATCCACTGCTGTAAATAGGGTGTTATAGTCCACTGTTGTAGTTTTGTTGTTTCTCCTTTTGTATCTGTTAATACTTATATATATTGGTACTTCTATGTTGAGTACACATATATCAATAAATGTTATGTCTTCTCGGTGGATTGTCCCCCTTTATTACTTTTAAATGCCCATCGTTTTCTTTTTTTTAACCTTTTTTTGTCCTGAAATCTATTTTGTCTGATAAACATATAGCTACATCCTTTTCTCTGGATACTATTTGCTTTGAGTATCATCTTCAACTCCTTCACTTTGAGCCTATGTTTTTCTTTGGAGCTATGTGATAGATCTCTCGTAGGCAGCCTGTAGTTGGGTCTTGGATTTTTAATCCATCTAGCTAGTTTTTGCCTTTTGATTGGGTGAGTTCAGCCAATTTACATTTAGGGTGATTACTGGCATATGAGGATTTACCTTTGCCATATGATGACTTAAACTTTGTCCTTTTATAGTTTCTTTTTTGATTGGTTTGCATCTCCATCTCCATTGTGTCTTTTCCCTTGTGTTTCTGTTTGTTCTTTTAGTTTGATGGTGTTTTCTATGATGATTTTCTTCATTTTCTCTTTTTTTATGTTTAGCATCTCAGCTCTGGATTTTTTTTTTTTTTTTTTGGTTACCATGAGGTTTGTATGAAATACCACATTGCTAAAGTACTTTTTTTTTTTTTCTGATCGCATCTTATCTTCATTTGCCTATACAAGTTCCATCTGTTTCCATTCATTTTATGTTTTGGTTGGCACAAATTATCTCTTTTTCTGTTGTGTATTTTTGAAGTAGCTATAGTTATTATTAATGCTTTTTTTTAATCTTTATATTATAATTGTGTGTTTAGCATCCTAGTCTGTAAGAGTTGCAATTTTTTCTGTTTTGTCACTTGACTCGCAGTTTTGTGTACTTTTGTCTTTTTGTTTTAGGTAGAAGTTTCTTTAAACATTCCTTGTAGAGTAGGTCTTGTAGTGTTAAATTCCCTCAGCTTTCATTTGGCAAAGCCTTTATTTGTCCTTTAGATAACTTTGCTATGTAGAGTATTTTATGGTGGTTACTACCTTTCAATATTTTGAATAAATTATTCCACTTTCTCTTAGTACTCTGTAGAGTTTCTGCCAAGAAATCTGATAATCTGATGCATTTTCCCTTGTAGGTTACCTTTTTCTCCACATGAATGCCTGGAGAATTCTTATAGTTTGAAAGTTTTAAGCTATAAGAACTTCCCTAGGTTTGGGAAGTTCTCATTGATAGTTTGTTTGAATCAGCTGTTTCTTCTTCCTCTCTTCTTGATCTGAAATACCCATTATCCTTATGTTGCCCTTTCTAATGGAGTCAGATAGTTCTCAAAGAGGATCTTCATTAAAAAAAAAAAATCTTAGTTCTCTCTTCTCTTCCACCTGAACCATTTCTATCTTTAGGCTTGCTCATTCTCTCTTACATATGGTCTGCTACATTTCTGGTGCTTTCCAGTACATTTCACTTACTGTGTTTTTCAGCTCCAGAATATCTGTTTGGTTCTTTTTTATAGTTTCAAACTCTGACAAAATACTACTTCTGTTCACTTATTTTGTTTCTGAGTTCATTGAACTGCCTTTCAGAATTTTCTTGTATGTCACTGAGTTTCTTCATGACTGCTATTTTGAATTCTCTGTCACTTAGTTCAGAATCTTATAGGACTTTGAGTTTGGTGTCTGGAGATTTTTCATTTTCTTCCTGTGTCACCTTGTTACTTCTTTGGTTGTTTATGGTACTTGATGATTTGTGCTGGCGCATTAGAAGTAGTGAACACTTAACTTACGGTATCATTTTGATTTTAACAGTTTACCACGTGGATAATTAGAGCTTTTTCTTTTTTTTTTTCTAGTAGATAGTAAAAAAGTGCAAGCTTTTGTTTTCTGTAACCTATGCTGCTTGTGCCTCTGGGATTATGGTGAGAGCATGAGAGTTGCTGCCTGGGTGATACCAGTGGTAGGTACCCTTGCTGTGTTCAGATTGCCTTGTCTTGGGGTATCACTATCTTGGCAGGGTGATGTGGCAGGTAATGGGGGGACCCGGTTCATGAGCTCATCATGTTGCTCCCTAGTTGGCTACGGGCACTGCTGTGCTGTATGTGGGAGGCTAGAGATGTGTCTCCATTGCTGCTGCTAGTCTTTCTGGTGGTGTGAGTACTACTGCAATAGGGTGAGGGAGCTGGATTCTCAAGTGCTGACACTGTTGCTGTCCCTCATTCTCCACCATGTTTTGGGTCCACACCCTGTCTTCCCCACCATTCCTCTGTTAACTGGGGCCACATGCTCAGCCATGCAAGCCAGGGAACTGTAGCTACAGGCACCATCCCTGTCCTGCCTCCCCTGTGTGTTCCAGTATGCTCACCTTCCAAAGTACTGATGCATGGATCTCTTAGGTGATCTAGTGTGTTGAGCAGAGGGATGTTTGTTGGATTATAGATGTTTGGCTAGTTGTAGATTTAAGGGGTGATACAAAGGAGTGGTTTCACTCAGCCAGGTTGCTCACCTTTTCATTTTTTTAACAGCATTTTTCAAAGAACAGAAGTTTTAAAGTTTAAGTTCAGTTTATTAATTTTCCAACTAGTTATTTTCTGTGACCTATCTAAGAATACTTGCCTGTCCCATGGGTGCAGAGATTATCTTTTATTTTTTTTCAAGAAGTTTTGTAGTTAACAGTTTTTAGTAGTTACATAAGTTTAGGTCCGTAATCTATTTTGAATTATTTTTTGTGTATGGTGTAAAGTACAATTTGAAGTTGTTTTTGGTGCATTTGTTGAGAAGACTCTTCTTTCTCCATTGACTTACCTCAGTAACTTTGTAGACCGTTTATGTTTGGGTTTATTTCTATATCCTCTACTTTGTTCCATTCGTCTTTTTGTCTGCCCTTACATCAGTACCTCACAGTCTTGATTATTCTACCTTTACATTAAGTCTTGAAATATTAAGTAGATGTCCTCCAACTTTTTTTCTATTGTTTTGACTATTTTTTTCTATTATTATATGTGCTGAATTTTTAAATTTAAATATTAATGCTGTGGAAAAGAAATTTTTATTTTTCCACTCAATAGCTTTACATAAAGTTCTCAGGAAAAACATCACAGGGTAGTTGCATATAGTTCAAGGTAGTTGCATATAGTTCAAAAAATGTTGAAGAGTGCAAAGAAGATTATTAAAATTTTATTAAAATTTTCTGAAATCCTTCCACCAAGAGAAGGAAATTCACCATTTTTCTGGTGATGCTTTCAGACCTCCCTCTCCATTTTTCTATCCCTCCCTTCCTCTTATCTCCCTTTTGCTCCCTTTTTCTCCAGAAAGAAGAAATGAGGAGGGAGGCAGAAATACCTTGACATAAAGGAGTATTATTTATAATTTCCATAACCTTAAGATTTTCCACTGTTGAATATGTTTTCCTGATAGCACATTGAGATTTACTTGATTGTTAATGGCAACATAGTTGATATGTATCATTATGTTTATGAGCCAGAATATTTTAGATTCTCTACTGGTAGATAATTACTTCCAAGTTTTTGCTACTATAAATAGAAGATATTTGGATTAAAATGTATAAAAGGAATGTTTGTTGAAAGTACAAAAAATTAGAAATGGTTTAAATTCATAAACATAGTATATTGATGAAATGAAAAGCTATTCTGTTATTAAGTAAGATGATGTTTGTTTACTTTTTGCGGAACATGTTCATGATATATTCAGAAAAAAATTATGAAGCAGTATGTATACTATCCCATTTTTCTAAAATAAATGGGGAGTATGCTAAGACCGGTGGAACTTTGTTTGAGATTAGGGTATGTGTTGTTAGGTTGGAAACGAAAGGTGGATATCTTTTTTTCTGCCCTTGATAGTTACCTAGATTCTTTGCATTCTTAGAATTCTTCGTGCTGAAATTAGGAATGATTTTCTGAACACCCGTTTAGGCTATTGTACTTAGTTTTGTAGAATGTGATCTACTTGCTTCTCAAAGTACTTCTCCCCTTGCCTCACCTAATTTAAGCCTTAGAGTTTGTGGCTTTATGGTTTTTGAAAAAAGTGATGCCTTGGCTCTTTGATATTTAGTTCTGAATTCTATTTTGTATTGCCCTCATGAGACTTTCGGTTTGTTGATGACTTCTGAACTTGCTAGCTACTGAGCCTGCACAACTCTGTGTCACCCTGTGAGTCAGAGATGAGCTATGAAGATGTTTTCTGCTTTATTAGAGAGCTTTAATCCAAAACCTTTTTGTGTGTGTATGCGTATGTCTTTCTGCATTTTCTTGGTCTCTTTTAGTCCCTTTCTCTCAGAAAAATACATCACATATAATAAAGCCTTATTTAAGAGTGTTTTTTCTGAACTTGATGGAGACTAGGTAAATTGAAGCAGTGCTTCTTTATGAGTAAAAGTGATTGTATGGAACTATAAAACACATTTATAATATCCAATTAAATAATTATAGCCTTTCACATTTATGTAGATTACTTGGTTTTGTCATTAAATATTTTTTAAAAGTAAATATTATGCAATTGCAGGTTTCTCTTTTGGTGGCAAAAGATACAGAAATGCATAAGAACAAACTGCAGTACTTTATGAAGCAATTTTATGGAATCATCCGAAATGTGGATTCAAATAGCAAGGATTTATCCATTGCAATTCGTGGATATGGACTTTTTGCAGGAGTATGGCTCCTTAATTTCCTCTTACCTTGTTAATTATATTTTAGTGTTTAAAGGAATATAATTGTGACAATAGTATTGTTATTTGCTCTGTTGTTAACTTGTTTTTTTCAGTACCCATTATGTACCAGGAATCTGCATATGTATTTTCTCAAATCTTCATATCTCTCATACATGCTTTTAGAATAATTTTTCCACTTTACAGATGAGAAAACATACCCAGAAAAATTGGGTAACTTGTTAAAGGACACACAGTTAATAACTGACAACCAAGACAGACATTCAAGTGTGAAGATTAGAAACACCATGTTTTTTTCTACTGTGCAGTGCTGCCTCTTATTTAGGAAGTAAAATTGTAGTTGATGTCACTCAACATTTTAGAACTTCTAATGACTGAAAGAGGTATAGTTAAGAATAATGAGAATATCTGTAGTTAGTTCCCTCTTAGTGGATCTCTAGGACTTCTGCTTTCCAAAGAAAATCGTTGCTACCTCACTTTCTACAAATTCATTCATCAATGTCTACTCCCTTGTTTCAGAGAACAGGAGTTCCACTTTATAGTCTTCCACTATCACTATTCATTCCATTCCCGATACATCTTTATTTGCTTACAGATGATCCTCCCCTCACCCCCTTTTTTAATCTTCATCTTCATTTGTCTCTGTTGGTCCCTTTAAATATACTCAGGGCAAGAAGGAATAGTATGTAAGAAGACTCAGAGGTAAACAAGAACATGGATTTTCAGTGCCATACACTATGGTCTGACCAACTTCAGCTTGTTCACTGTAGTTAGATATGCTCACAGTGTAGCTAGAGCATAATAGACGAAGCTCCAGACATAGTGTTCAGTGTGTTATAGTAGTGTATTCCAACTTTGAATTTAGTTCTCAGTCTCTTCCACTGGGTGAGATGAAGGGACTGCATCTTAATTGTTTTTGATACGTGCCAAGGATATAATTGAAAATCTTTAGATGGTTCGTGTATGAATAAATGTTTAGAATGTATTTACAGATTATTTGAAAAGGGATCTTTATAAAATATACTGTATTTTATATCAATTTCTTCATTTACAAGCTTGTTAATATTCTGTATATCATTACATGCTTTAATAAGACATCTTAAATATAATCATCTTGACAGGTAGGATTGATAAAGATTTGTTTTACCCTTCCTAAAGCCTTGCAAGGTTATAAATGCAAAAGACGTTGACTTCATGTATGTAGAGCTCATTCAACGCTGCAAGCAGTTGTTTCTCACCCAGACAGACACTGTTGATGATCATGTTTACCAGATGCCAAGTTTCCTCCAGTCTATTGCAAGTGTCTTGCTTTACCTTGATACAGTAAGTGGAATAATTAAGCACAATTTTGTTTAATCTCAGTTCTTCAGATAACTTAGTGGAGTTGTATGCACTTAGTACAGGCCTTGTTATGATAAAGGTGACATTTTAAATTAGTATTTTGTGTCAATAGAATTATAGTTATGAAACTTGACTTTTTTTTACCCAGAGTAGGAAAATTATTTGTTACTCTTTCTATTTTTCTAAATGGTTAAGATTGCTGCTTGGAATAGATTTGCATGTTAAGTACAATTCAGACAGTTATACTTCGATTTTTTTTATGCAATCACAATAATAAATGTGAAGTTTATTAGTAGATGGAAATAAACCAGGTTTTCCATTCATCTAATATGTGTCTAATTGAGTTATATTTACTTTGAATATTTGTATTCCCTTATTCATTTATGGTCTCCCCTAACTTTTAGTTTGCTGTTTCTGGTAGGTTCCTGAGGTATATACTTCAGTTCTGGAACATCTCATGGTGGTACAGATAGACACTTTCCCACAATACAGTCCAAAAATGCAGTTGGTATGTTGTAGAGCCATAGTGAAAGTTTTCCTAGCCTTAGCAGAAAAAGGACCAATTCTTCCGAATTGCATTAGTACTGTGGGTAAGTTTGGAATTCACTCTTGTTTTTATTGAAATTACTATTTAACATGTTATATGATACAAAGAACATCTAGTTGCTAGATTTTTGTTTTTGTTTTTTTGTATCTTTTGATGCCTCTTGGAGAAGTTTTAATATTTTGGTGGACCAAAATCTCTTTTTACTGTTCTTTTTTGAATCTTCTTTTCTTTGTGCTTCTGAATCTTATTAGTCCAAAGCTAAACTTAGATAAAAAAAATAAGAGGTTAACTTACGTTAAAAAAATAATGGCTGTCCTTTTTGTTGAGTGGTTATATTTTTCAGTGTTTCCTTTTTGTTTTCGTATTCTTTTTTCAGTGCATCAGAGTCTAATCAGAATCTGTTCTAAACCAGTGATCTTTCAAAAGGTAAATTCTGAATCTAATACTTTGAAAATTAGTCATTAGTCATTTATCACTGAAAGTTAGAAATATTGCTGGGGTTTATAGTCTGTAAGTATATAAAAGTGGCTTTTTTAGTTATTAGCCATGCTATACATTTTGAAAAGTATAGGATGCAGTACCTCTATATTTTTTCAAGTGAATAAACTTCTAAGTTATGAAAAATATCCATAAACGTAAATTTACTGTTTCATATGCCTTTTTACAAAAAGGGAATGTTATCTTTTGAAAGCATAGGACAAAATACTTAGGTGTGTTATAGGAGGCATATCTTAGTTACTTAAAGTTACAGGAAATAGAATGAGATGAAAGACTGACCTGTGTAAGAAAGTGAGATAAATGCTTTATAACAAATTCCATGGATATCATTTTTGAAATAATTTTTAGTGTATCACTATTTTAGTCCTAGTTAAAAGAATCATGGCTTTTTCAGCTTGCTTTTTTTATGATGTTTTCATAATATAATGTCTTCCTCAATTAAATTATAGTCTCCTCCTGGTAGCTGTTTTAGTTTAGAAAACTCTGAAAATCAGAAAGTTCCAGCAGCAGTGCTTATTTTGTGATGAATCCATCAGTAAGTATTGGCATGTTGTCTTCCTGCCCAGGGTGCCGAGTCTGAACATGAAGACTATCGTGCATCAGGGGAAGTTAGAACTGGCAAATGGAAAATTCCCACATACAGAGACTATTTGGATCTTTTTAGAAATCTTCTGAGCTGTGACCAGATGATGGTAAAAATAACAATTTCGAAGCCGTACTATAACCCGGTTCCCCTTTATTATTAGTCTGCATAATTTTACACTTAAAGTTTATTTATTCAGAATTATATTTTACTGACAATATTTTTTTAAAAAGAACTTCAAGTAATAATAACTCAGAACAGCGTAAGTTAGGGTAAAGTGAGACTACAAAAAGATCAATTAAAAGGAACAAAGTCAGAACTCATTTAAAGTTAATTAACGTAGCTGAGTTCACACTTTAGCCTTGATGCTAAGTCGTTCTAACAAATTCAATCTCTTAGGTAATAAAAATATAACATTATCATCATGGAAGAGTTATTCTCTTCTTATTTGTTAAAGATAGGGGATAAATCCAATTGATTTAATAGGTATGAAGGAGATTGGTGCAGAGCTATTATTTACATAATTTATTATTAGAATAATGCCTCTTGCCTAATATATTTCTGGCAGATGTTTTTTTAATGTCTGTTTTTTAAGCGAGGTCCTGGCCGCCATTTTAACATAGACTTTGACAAGGCCTTAGTAGCCTAGGAAAAGCAATTTTTGTCAGTAGATTTTCCTATCCTGTGAAAAACCTTAAGAGTTTTTAGTTGTTTTCTTATTGAGGTAAATTAGCAGTGTTAATAATTTTACCTAAAATATTTCTTTCTTCTATGTGTTATTAGATAGCCCTATATTTTGAGAATGTTTGACTGAATAAAGCAAAGTAACTGGCCAATGTTTTTGGAGTGGTAAAATGCTTTTAAAGAAATGATAGAATATACTTTTAAATAGATATATATCAAGGTGTATGTATACGTGTATGCTTATATGTGTGCCCATGGGTGCACATAATGTATATGTGCATGTATGTGTGCTTGCATATACATGCATATAGTATTATGTATGTAGTGTATACGTATATACACACACAAATTAATTGGGGTAGCTGCTTTGACAAGGATTGATCTAAATCTTCTCATTCACTACTATGTATTTAAATAATTGCTACATGACTGAATAAGTCGTGTTATTTGACAGCAGTGATATTGCCCTAATAATTTAGGAAGGTGTCTACAACTGGAGCTTAAAAACTTACAGGTAAAATCTACTATATATAGCAGTTTCATAATACCCAAATATTCATGTACATCTGTATACATTTTAATACTTATTTAATACTAATTTTGGTACTTTTTTGCCCACAGTTTTTAAGCTTATGATTTTTCTTTATTTAAAGGGTTCTCTCTTAGCAGATGAAGCATTTCCTTTTATGAATTCTTCCATTCAAAGTCTGAATCGTTTGCTATATGATAACTTTGTAAAGTCTGTTTTGAAGATTGTGGAGAAGTTGGATCTTACACTAGAAAAACAGAATGTTGGAGAGCAAGAGGTTAGAATTTTTGTCAATAATTTTGCATCATTTTTATACTACCTCTCTTTATAGGTAAGTTAAATAGCACATTTGTAGAGAATTGCAGATAATTGATTTCTTCAATTTATATGTCATTGATACTTTTCTCTACAATTTATATGTCGTTGATACTTTCCTCATGTGTAGAAAATGTTATCACTATATTTTTCAAAAAGTAATTTATATTTATAATATGTTAAGACAATTTTTTGTGAAAAGCTATTTACTAGGCTTATTTGTTATTCATTCTTTAGTAACAGTAAAGAGTCAAATCTTATTTTGTGCAGAGATGACTTTAGTAGGATAGGGAAACCTGGGATTCCTCTTGTTTATTTGCTAAGGAAACTCCAGATATTGAGTGCATAGTATTAAATGTGTTCTTGAGATAGTATAGACAATAGACAGAAAAAGAAGTATGTATGCTCCCTTTTTCCTATACCCAGTTTTCATGTCTTCAGGCTGCCAGGTGGGAGTTGCTCTACTCTTATCTGAGTTTTAGTAACAAAACTTTATGATATTGAGACTTGTGTCAAAGGGCTTGAGTTTCAGTGGAAAACATCTAGTTTACTTTTGAGTTGAGTGATTTTTTTCACTGGATTATGCTTGTTATAGTTAGTGGGTATATACTTCTACTATAACACTGTGAAGTTAGACAAGAGATAATGGGAAGGATATGCAGAGGATAAATAAGGAGGAAAATGCCGTTTGTCACAGTGACTTTATTGCATTTGAAATGTTCAGTTTTTTAGCTGGTTGATAGGAACACCAATGTGTATTTTATTGCCTTTTATGCAAAAGTATGTCAAAATAATTTCATTAAAAACTTGCCAAAAGGCTCTTAACTGGAACTGTGTCAGCCAACAGATCTGCTTCTTAGAACACACATCTTTATTGTTTTTGTTGTCTTCAGTGGCTTTCCTTGCACTTTCTCTTCTTGTTTTCTTCTCTCTTCTGATTCCTACTCTTCTTGCTTCATTCCAACAAGTCATTTGTCACCTCTATTAACACTTCCCAAATAAAGCTAGTCACTAATCTTATCCTCCTTCACAGCTTCTAACTTTGCATTTCTAACTACTTGTTTAACATTTCACCCTGAATTTGATAACACAATCCTAATATATTAATATTGAGGTAATATGACTTAATATTATTAATTCTTTCTCTGTTTCTCAGTTTGAAACCTCTAAATCATTGTTGATACTTTCCATAAACTTTTAAGTTTTGAATTCTACCTCAAGGCATTATTGCTGGCTCCTTTAAAAGTACTACCCTCTTTGTATTTTTGTATTTTTAATCATTTTTTAAAAAATTACTTCATTTTTTTACTTCTCATGTATCCTTTTATTGTTTTCAGCAAGTTCCATCATTTTTATGAAACTAAATTCTTGAGGATCCATTTGTATATTCCCTATTTTTACACTCCTTCTTCATGGCATCAGGCCTTGGCTATGAAATTAATTGGTCAGTTATTTGTTGAATAAATGTGTATTGAATGCTATAATGTTTGTTTTGGTGAAATTAATTTTTAAGGATGAAAATGGAGCTACTGGTGTTTGGGTGATCCCGACTTCAGATCCAGCTGCCAATTTGCATCCTGCTAAACCTAAAGATCTTTCAGCTTTCATTAACCTGGTGGAATTTTGCAGGTATTTTATTTTTAAATTTTAATTATTTAAGAGTGAAAATTATAGGTTATTGGCTATAATATAGGAAAAACTTTTATATTTGTAAGAAATGAAATAGCAAGATTTATAATCTAAAATTGCTTATATGAACCTTTAAAATATATATCTATGTACCAATTTAGAGTTATTATTTTATATTTAAAAGATTTTCAGGTAGGAAAAACAAGGAACATACATATACCTAAAAATGTTATAATGGAGTTATAGACCTTTTAATTATATCCCTTATAATTTCAAAGCTGAATAAAAATAGTATGATAAAAATTTCAGCATTAAGCCTTTAATTTGTTTTTACAGAGAGATTCTTCCTGAGAAACATATAGACTTTTTTGAGCCCTGGGTATACTCATTTGCATATGAACTAATTTTGCGGTGTACACGGTTGCCACTCATTAGTGGTTTCTATAAACTGCTTTCTATTGCTGTGAGTAATGCCAAGAAAATAAAATATTTTGAGGTAAGTGTTTTTTAGAGGACGTAACATTCTTGTGTTTTTTTAGATTGCATGAGTATAAATAAATGCATTATAAAATATGACAGCATGCTGAAGTTTTAAAATCTAATTTTATTTGTATTTTTAAAAAATGAGTGGCAATTGGATGACACACTTAAAAAAGTTAACTAATGGCATTTTCTGTTTTGATTTACAAGCACCTAGCTAATTATGTTAGATAAACAGAGATATTCAAAGTGTGGTCCTAGGAGTAGCAGCACCAGGATTACTGGGAAAAATCTCACGCCTTCTCCAAATTTATTATAAACACTGGGGATATGGCTCAGCATGCTGTGCTAACAGGTCACTCAGGTGATTGGCAACTCTTGAAGTTTGAGAATAACTGAATTAATGTACCTAAGGATCAGTTGGTCATGAGCAGTCAAGCTAGTTAATTACAGGGCAAGAATGTCCCAGTGCTCATAAGTGTATGTACTGAAAGATGGGTAAGGGGGAATGGACTTATCCAGGCCTGTGGCTCTTGGCCAGCCATCCACTTTCCACCTCACACTGTTTCTTACTGACTTCGGCTTGCAATGTTTTCAGAGTCAAGTTTTCCTTCCCATCTACATGGGACCTTGGCAAAGTTAAAATGGGATTCACTCCTCAGAAGAAAGGTTGGGAACTGTTGATTTAGGACACAGAATTGCTTATTTCTCACTGTACTAATTTACTATTTTATTCAACAGGGAGTTGGTCCAAAGAGTCAGAAACAATCTCCTGAGGACCCAGAAAAGTATTCTTGCTTTGCCTTATTTGCAAAATTTGGTAAAGAGGTAACTTTTGAATGATTTATTCAATGTTATCATGAGCTGCTTAAAAATGAAAGTATGTCAGGTGGTCAGAGGAGATAGAAAAAGGTAAAAGACATGGTGACAGATTTGTCTCTGGGTAGTGAACGTGCAATGCAATATACAGATGATGTATTGTAGAATTATACACTTGAAACCTATGTAATTTTATTAGCCAATGTCACCCCAATAGATCTAATTAAAAAAGGAATGTATGTTGAAAAAAATCCTAGTGATCAGAAAACTATTGTGCTACAGAATTCCCTTGAGTTTTCATAAAATAATTGTATGATGACAATGCAAAATTTTTAAGTCTTTGGTTTTTCAATGTAATGGAAATTAAATACTTCAACAAATGAACTATTCTCAAAGGTCAGTGTTTAATTTGAAAATGAGCACAGCCGTGTAAAATAAAGGCTATATGATCATTTTTTTTTGTATTTGAGAATAAATAATTTTTAGCTATTTTAGTTGATTTTCAAATCATAGGCTCTGTTCAGGTTCACGGCACAGTCTTTTTTTGTTTGTTTGTTAAGGTATCAGTTAAAATGAAGCAGTACAAAGATGAACTTTTGGCCTCCTGTTTGATCTTTGTTCTGTCCCTACCACATGACATCATTGAACTTGATATTAGAGCCTACGTTCCTGCATTGCAGGTAGATGCATTGTTTTGAGTAAATCCATTTCTTTATACAACATTACATTTCCTAGAACACATGAAAATATCAAGGTCTTGCCATGGCAGTCACAGTAAGTACTTACTAGTCATACATCCCTGGTTTAAGTTTTACTTCTGTTACTTGGTAGCTGTGGGACTTGGGATGGCTTGGCCTCGCTGAGATTCCTTTACAGGTGGATGTGAGGATTAAACCTTTCATGTGTTGAAAGTCTATAGTGTATAGTGGCTCACCAACCATATAGAATAGTGATCTTTGTTTTTCTAATAATGACCTGAGATGTACCCACTTACCTCCTCCCATAGTATTGGTGTTCTTGCAGTATAAAGGCATATTCATTAGAAATCACAATTAATTGGTGGTGGTTTTTCTTTACATCTTAAATTCCCACTTTTCAGTTTATGTTGTTCTGTTAACATACAGATGGCTTTTAAACTGGGCTTGAGCTATACCCCACTGGCGGAAGTAGGCCTGAATGCTCTAGAAGAATGGTCAGTTTACATCAGCAAACAAGTAATTGAGCCCTATTATCAGGACATTCTACCCAGACTTGATGGATATCTGAAAACTTCAGCCTTATCAGGTAAGGTTTAACAGAATTATGATGTGTATCTTAAGTAAAATATCAACGAATAACTATAACAAGACTACTGTTTGTATTTTTGCAACTTCTGAAATTTGAACTCAACATATTCAAAATATATTTGATTGGTATTTTTATAATCTCCCCAATTCATTTCAATATAATTGGGACATAGGAAATATAACTGAGGCATTAGACCTATTTTTTATTTTACTCACTTCTACCAAGCTTTATAAAATCTTCAAGGGCAAGAACTTACCTTAAATATCTTGAACTCCTTATAGCTTCTGGTACATTGCCTTGTAAAAAAATTTTGTTAAATAGTAATTAAAACTGAGAAATTTCAATAGTAATTTTATATTTTGACCAATCTCACTTGAATTTTATTGGTTTTTCAAATATGACTATGAAGCACTTATGGTAGCCAATTAAGAAGAATTATTATAGAAGGAAAAGTTTTGGGAAAAGATTCAAAGAAAAAATTCACCTGGCCAGGCAAAAGTTTTACTGGTCAAAAAAGGTGGTACTTAGAGTTGAGGGGGACAGATTTACTTGAACCAGAGTGGAAAGGGGCGTTGTTATCAGATGAAGCAAAGGGGAAGTTTCAGTTTGGAGAAAGACACCGAAGTAATCCTAAGAATTTAAACTTTTCCATCATCAAAGTAGAAAATGCAGTGTTATTTTGTAAAATTTCATCTGTGTAAGTCATTATTTTATTGTTCAACTTAAATAGTATTGGTTAAGAAACATTAGTAAAAGGCATGTGACAAATTTTGTTCACTGTATCTGGTTTTTGTGACACTCCATACATATTCAAAGGTCATGAAGAATGAGTCAATTTTGGGAGATTTTTCTGTAAATAATAGTCATTGCAAATATTCTTTAGAGTTAGAAAATGTAAACTAGTTAATGTTTATTGCTTACTTAGCCTTTTAAAATTCACATTATATAAGGAATGCTGCTTATTGAGTAGTTCACTAATAATATATGGACTTATTTAAAAAATATATCTAGTAGCAAATACCTTTGTGGTACTTTTATTTGCTTTTTTGAATTCGGTTTTGTTAATCAGCTCGTTGAAATAATTTGTGTTTTTAAACTAATGAGGAAACTAGTGTGATTCTTTTAAGCAAAGGATTTATCATTTGTAAGTATAGATAATTAGAAGATAGGGAAAAAGAGAGAGTAAGTAAAATTAAACAAGAAAGTCCATTATCTTAAAGACAACCACTGTTTTTAGTAACATTTTATTTGATGTGATATCAGACTTCCAGAACAGTTACATTAATAGTAAAAAGAATTTCTTTATGCTCTTTACCCAATTTCAGCAGTTAAGATCTGTGCCATCTGCTTTATCTTTGCGAGTACTTTCTCTGTTGTGTGATATATACGTGTGGGTGTCTATATATGTATATGCAAGTATGTGTGTGTGTGTGTATGGATAGGCATTATGGATATTTGTCTAAATACTGTAATGTGTATGTCTGAAGAGCAAGAATATTTTACATAGCCACAATATTATTAAAATCATGAAAAATAACATGGATACATTAACCTATAGTCCAAATGCAAATTTTTCAGTTGTCTTATTAATTTCTTTTATAGCTGTATGTATAGCTGTATTTTTTCTGGTCTAAACTTCAATGTAGGACCGTTTGTTGCAGTTAATTGTAACTCTTTAGCCTCTTTTAATGTGGGATAGTTCTTCAACCTTTCTTAGTTCTATGATATCGACACTTTTGAAGATTACAGGCCAGTTATTTTATAGAATGTCTTTCAGTGTGGGCTTGTCTGATGTTTTCTCATGATGAGAATCAGGTTATGTCTTTTGGCAGAAACATCGAGAACTAACGCTGTTTTGCTCACAGCATCTTGATTACCAGTCATGTTTATTTTACCATATGGTTAGCAAGTGTCTCCTTTTTGTAGCTGTAAAGTGTTTTTCTTTGTATGAGTCAGTTGTTTGAAGTCCTCTCTATCTCCTCTTCTTGAAGTATTTAGTCCTAAGCCTTTAGGTGGCACAGAGGAAGGCAAGTGTGGGTGGCTCTGGTGCTTCTAAGGAGGGTAGCCCTGGTGCTGGTGTCAGAGTTGGAGCAGGGTGGGAGACACCAACATGTTTGGGCAGCCTTGTGGGATATGGGCGTCTAGGGAGGGTGAGGAGGGTGACAATATTATATAGACACACACATACATATATGGATAAATGTAGAAATAGAGATGAAAGCATGGATGTATATGTATATGTTACACACATATGTATTCTAATTCTGTCAATTGAAAAGGCCTACTTGTAGGGAGTAATGATACCTTAATAGAAATGAGCAAATCTAGTGCCTAGACCATGGCTTCTAAATGTCTTTTCCATTAAAAGGAAACAGAACTCCTGGGGAAATGACTGGTTGCAGCCTGGGACAGGGAAAATATAAGATGAACCTAGAATACTCTATTTTCTGAAACATCCAGAAAGCAAGAAAGTGTTCAAAAAATAATGGGAAAATGTCACAGTCAAAATTTGAGATAACATGAGCATTGAAATAAATCATTCTAGAAAGCGATTATAATCCATTGAATCAAATAGGAAATATTGAGTGTGTACAGATATGAATGAGTAAATTGGAAATTTCATAGTGTGTTTTTGTTGTTGCCGTGTAATAAGTTACTACAGATTTATCAGTTTAAAATAATACCCATCTAGTATTGCACTGTTCTCTGGGTCAGAAGTCCAGGTGGGCTCAGCTGGTCTTCTATTCAGTTTCACAATTTCATTGAGGTATTGCCTAGGCTGGGCTCTTATCTGAAAATTCTGGATAAGAATTTTCTTCCACGCTCATTCAGGTTGGTGGCGGGATCTAAGATTCTCATTTCCTTGTTGGCTGATGGTCAGGGCTTATTCTCAGCTCCTAGAGACTTCCTCTGGTTCTCGTTTATGGCTCCCTCCATCTTTGAAGCCTTTTCATACTTCACATCTCTCTTTCTCTTTTATTGGCTGCAGAAAACTCTGCTTTTAAGGGGCTTGTGTGATTAAATTAGGCCCACATGGATAGACTCCCTTGTTATATAAGGGAGCATAATCATGGGATTAACACAGGGGAAATCATCCCAAAGCACTTCACCTCAAAACGTGTTAATTACCAAAGGTAAAAATAGCAGTTTTGCAGTTGGAGACACCTGACAGACAACTTCTCAGCCTACTGGCCTATAGTAGAAATAATCAGTAGCATATGCCTCCTGATATGGTTTGCTGAGAAGAAAACAGAGTTGCTCTGTGCTACTCTTGCCAAAGGTGTATGGCTTGAATCTTCTCTTTTAGACCATGACGTCAACATCCTGAATTTTTATAATCTTGGAAGATTATACAGATAGTAAAGAAGAACTTTTCATATTATAGACAAAGAAGCACACCATTCAAGATTGAGTGACCTTAGTTAAACATTTACCTCATTTCATGACTTCTTTTTAGACTCACTTTCCAAGTTTTATCTTTTATTATGCCCTTTTATTTTCTGGAACAAACTGACACAGTTTTAAAACAGAGAGTCAGTAAAATCAAGTATTTTCCAAATGGTAATAAGATGTTGTGCATGTTAATGTGTGATCTTCAAATAAATCAGTAAATCTTTTTAAAAAAATGTTTCTATTTCTAATAAGGTAGCTATTGTTAGATCTAATCCAGATAAGCAAAGATCTGTGGGGTCCTTAAAATGTCCTAGTTGTGGAAAGAGATCCAGACACCAAAAAGCCCCAAACTCTCTAGCTTATGAGGAAACTACTGTCCTTCCTTGATAAGCAAAAGCACACCCACAATTGCATTTCTGCACTATTATTTCTTTAGTATCAACCACTCATTAATTATTACTAAACTGATTTCTCTTCACCAAGAAAACTCAGAGAAGATCATTGAGAAATGTCTACCAAACTTGTGGAGCTCGTGAGCACATAAGATACCACTA
Source organism: Cynopterus sphinx (assembly GCA_030015415.1). Lineage (NCBI taxonomy): Eukaryota > Metazoa > Chordata > Mammalia > Chiroptera > Pteropodidae > Cynopterus > Cynopterus sphinx. The sequence goes on along the minus strand of CM057389.1, from coordinate 33,584,063 downwards.
TGTGCAGCCACATCCATTCCTTTATAATTGCACATGGCAATATGCATGCATTCTTTAATGTGATCCCAAGCTCCTGTCTCAGTGTAGCCTGTATAGCCTATGCAAACATGAAGCAAAAGCATAGACTTAAAAATGATGCTTAATAATCCATGTTTTGTTTTACTTATAAATTAGCTGGGTTGTAAATTACGTATATGTCTTAGAAATTATCTTCTACCTGACATGGTACAAAACATAATTACTGGGAAAATAGAACATTTGCCCAAATAAAGATTTCAGTTTATTTGAACATAAACTTATTATATTTTTCATAATCTTAAAAGTTATGTAAGACTGTGATATGAAAAAGTTTTAGAATGGATAGTGGTGATAGTAGCACAACATTGTGAATTTAGTTAATGCCACTTAACTGTACACCATAAAATACTTAAAAGAATATATTTTATGTTAATGTGTTTTATACAACAACAAAATAATGTTATGAGAAGTAATGTCAGCTTATTAGCCTGAATAAGTATAGGAAAAACAAACCTAAGCAGAATAAAATGTACACTTTTGTACATTTAAAGCATTGTAGTGTCCTTATTTTCAGAAAAACTTAGGAATATTCAATTTATATAAGGTTATTAATCTGTATAAATAGAAAAGTTTTTTTAATTTAATAGACTTTATAATCTAACTTATTAATACCCTCCAAAAATAGGAGAGTATTATGCACATAAGAAGTAGAGGTCTTTCTCAAATCAAGAACATAGACATATAGACACATGGAGAGATTATAACTTTGGTTCTGCAATTTGAGTCCTAGTTCACCAGACACAAGAGACCAACATAACGCTGATCAGTTTAGGTATCAAAGAGCTGTTTTTCTCACTATACAAAATTCTTAACTAATTTGAGTTTCAAAAATAATAATAAAAAACACTAAAAACCAGGTCCTCTTTTCATCTCTGCCCCATCTCTAACATCTACCCACAGAAGGTCACCGAATGGTTAGCAGGCCATAAATTCCAATTCTCATTCATTACTCTCACCTTTGGGGTCCACTTTATTGGGTATAAGCAAACCAAAACCAAATCATATAAAGGACAGGAACTAGAATAACATCTAGGAAAGTTGTGTTATCATTTGGGATTCTGAGAGCCAAGAAAAGATAGGATGGGATTAAAGCACGTCTGAGGTGTCCTAGCAATGATGCTTACCTGGCACTGACAGCATATCCACTGGACTTCTCCAAAACTAGTGAAAAATAACTTTATAGCTGTAAAATTATGAGTTTATGCTTATATAAATGAACACATGTCTAATATTTAACTCAATAGTTAATAAAAGAACTACTAGGATGTTACCTGAATCTAATCACAAGAAAACATTAGGCAAACCCAAACATATACTGACATATAATTTTAAATATGTTCAAATCAAGCAGTTAAGGGAAGATTGAAGAACTGTTTCAGTTTAAAGGGAACTGAAGAGACAGAGTAGTAAATGTAATGTTCTGAACTAAAAACCTTATTAGTATCAATGCTGGAACATGAATGGGGCTGAGGATTAAATATGGGTAATAATGTCTCAAGGTCACTGTCCTCATTTGGATAGTTAACTGCATGGTTGTTATGTAAGAATTTCTTTTTTAAAAAATAATTGTTAACTTACAGAAAATTTGAAAGTATAATGCAAAACTTTTCTTTCCTGATGTCCCACCACTTCCGATTCTTCACTGATGCCCCACTACCACTGATTATTACTTTAGTATGTGTTTCCTGTCCAGACTCGAATTAGACACTTCTCCAAGGAACCATGTTTCTTTTTGTAGACAGTGCTGTTTAAAACCAAGAAAACCACTGTTAATATATTTTGTTCTAGAAATATAATTTTTAATCATAATTAAAATTAGGATTTTAGTGTCTCTATTTGGTACTGTAGTGTGTCCACCTTAGTTCATCAAGTAAATGAATGAATGCTGTTCAACATTGATTTTTGTTTCCTGTTGATAGATAAGAACAAGAATAATTGGGAAGTGTCAGCACTTTCTCGGGCTGCCCAGAAAGGATTTAATAAAGTTGTGTTAAAGCATCTGAAAAAGACAAAGAACATTTCATCAGTAAGAAATTTCTTGTATTTTCTTTACCTAAATGCAAAGATCAGATTTTAATGCTTGTGAAAGTAAAAATTTTCATTTAAAATGTTCGTCTTACATATGAGTACACTATAGAAATAATTTCAGTATATTTTTAGCAACAAAAATGTAGCTGAATTACTGACTTGGTTCATTATGTTGATTTTGTTTTCTTGTTTGTCTTCACCTTCAAATATATTTAGTGGATAATAAAAAGTAATATGGTTTATATTCAGTAAGCAGTGGGAATACTGATGCTATGGATATGTAAGATTGATTTCATTTACTGACTCGATCTTAAATATATTATTTTGTCATGGTCATTTCATGCCAATTTTTGTGTGTTTTTTTCAATGTAAACTTCTTGAGAGTTTTTTTCAGATGTGGTATATAATGTAACAAAAAATGATATAGGGAAAATTAAATTAGTATAGGGAAAATAATTTCTAAGTATAAATTGAAAGTTAAAATTTGAAAAACTTTTGATGTCTGGAACTGATAATGTAAACTCTAGACGAAGTTTTTCTCACCTCATTATTTTAACAGCTTTTCAATGAGAGACTTGAAACTAGAAATAGTCGTCTAAATTAAAAAAATTATTTTATATGTAAATAATGCAAAAGAAAATTATTTGAGCCTATCTCCAATTTTGCAAATAAAAATTTTATTACAGATACACCACCCTTATTTTCTAGGATACTGGTTCCTATAGTGTGGACCCTTAGGGGCTTCAGTGTTTTTACTCGTTGACTTTTGCACTATGTAGTAATGATGGGTAACACTGTTAGTTCCTCTGCACTTTATTAAATCTTGACCCTTGAACACACATCTTTTTAATATTCTGTGTGATAAAACAAGAAGTATGCAAAAAAAAGGAGTCTTCTGTATAGTGAAATGTGACAGATGTCTTCAGGAAAAGTATTGTGTGATGGATGCTTTGAGCTGTGAACTAGCATAGCCACTATTTTCGTGAATACCATATTTGCTTGAACAAATACAGACAAACTGGCTATCCAGTATTTGGCAGACATTTTCTATAAAATAAACAGAATGATCCTGTCACTTCTAAGAAAACGTCAGAGTATTTGTTGCCAGTGGTAAAATTTAAGCATAAGCGAAAATTAAAATTTTGGAAAGTCGTAAGTATGGCCATGAGCTTGATGGCTCCTCTAAAAAATTTCTCTGATGACATTGGTGATGATATTAAATGTGATTTTTGCATATATAATGAAATCTGTCAACATTTGGCAGATCTGTAGAACAGTGAACCAGTAATTTCAGATGAGCAGTAATATATTACTGAATTGTGCATGGGTAAAAAAAATCCACTCTCCGTGCAAGATAAATGAGTGGATTTTAATGTAATAGAGTAGCAGTCCCCAACTTTTTTGGCACTGGGGACTAATGCCTGATGATTTGAGGTGGAGCTGAGGCTGTGATGCTAGCACTGGGGAGTAGCTGTAAATACAGATGAAGCTTCGTTCGTCTCCTACTGTGGCCCGGTTCCTAACAGTAAGGCCCAGAGATTAGGGGCCACTGTCATAGAGTATATAAAGTTAATTGATACTGTTTCAGGTTCCACATTAACTAATCTTTAGGAAATTACCACTTGTTCAGTTTTGGTGTAGTATCAAAGAATAATCAAAATGATCTAAAAAGACTATCAAAATGCTCCTCATTCCTTCTACAGGTTCCTACTATAGCCCTAACATATCACAAGAACTGTCTTCTAATGAGCCAGACAGTTAAGAAATTGGCACAAATCAGTGCCACTTTTCAAGGTTTTTTTTTTTTATTTGGAAACTATCGTTATTTTCCTAAAAATAAGTCACTTGTTAACATGTAATGGGGGTAGTACTTTTAAATAAAATAATATCTAAGTTTTAACTTCTGATATGATGAATATTGATAAATAACCACCCACATAAAAGCTCTTTTGGGATCTTTAGTATCTTTTAAGGATGCAGTGGGTCCTGCTGAAACTTTGGACCTCTAACCGCAAAATTGGGAGAGAGATGACTTTCTGTTAATTTGCAATAAAACAAACAGTACGGTGTAGGATATAATGAACCATTGGGAAACATCAGCAATAGAGTTGTAAAATAGGTTTTTTTTCATAATGCTCTTTACTTTTTACCTTAGTTACTGTCACATGTAATACAATTATTCACATTTGCAGAATGAAGCACTGTCCTTAGAAGAAATAAGAATTAGAGTTGTAAAAATGCTTGGTACACTAGGAGGACAAGTAAACAAAAATCTTGTAACAGGTAAATAATCTTTCCTTTAAAATAAATTAACCTCTATAGATATATTTGTACTTCAATTTGAATGTATACAGATCATGTTATATATTCAGTTTCTTGCTCCTGCATGTGATTTATACATTTTTAAATAAGATTACAAAGAATAATTGCCTGAAGTCCTTTGACTATTCCCATGCAATCTGAATAATTCAGTAAACTAGCAGGAACAGTGTTCCAGTTTGATTTGTGAAGCATGTTTTTCATTTTGAAACAGTCTAATTTGACATTCATTTCTATATTAAACCTTGTATCAAGAATTCAAAGCCAGTCTTTTTTAAACCTGATGTTCTTAATATTTGGATATTTTTACATGGTTCTGATGAGAATTAATATTTGATTAGTAAAAATTTATCTTTATTTTTACTTTTGAATATTCATATTAAATATGCTAGTGATTTTTGGTTATTTAGGACATTATAGCCTATGCTGGGAAAATAAATATTATAAAAGAGCTTTTTAATAAAAATATTGTTTGTTTATCTTTTTTCCACAGAATACCTTAAGTAACTCCTTGCTGTGAAATTGGAAATTAAACATCCCAGGCTTTTGGACTTGTTTAAAATAATTTTACTTTAAATTAAAGTCAGAAATAGTGTATCATTGATTTCTGAAGTTGTAGTTACATGTCTGAAGTAAACAAAAAAGGAAAGATGGATAAAGTGCTTGAAAGTATAAAAACATATTCAGATTTCACTAATGAATTGTAAAGCAATCGGTATTAGACAGATTTTGAATAGAAACAAATGCTCTTTTTAATTTTTTTTTAACAGCTGCATCCTCAAATGAAATGCTGAAGAAATGTGTAGCATGGGACAGAGAAAAAAGACTCAGTTTTGCAGTACCATTTATAGAGATGAAGCCTATTATTTACCTGGATATTTTCCTGCCTCGGGTCACAGAATTAGCTCTCTCAGCTAGTGACAGACAAACTAAAGTACTTTTATTTTTTATTTCATTCATTATTTAGAGTCTTTTTTTTTTAAACATAATATTTGTTAGGAAATAGGTAATACATTTCAGCTATTTCAATATCATTAATTTTATATTTCTGTAATTTAGTAATTAGAAAACTAGTTAATTATCAGAACAGATGTCATTGATAAATAAAAGTTAAACAAAAATCATCCTAATAGATAATAACCTAGCAAAACTAACATATGGAAAACTCTTCATAACAGAAAATGCAGTCAAAGGGCATTTAAAAGTGATTTTCAGTCTGCTCAATTATCTCCTCAACCTGGGAGATTAGGAACAGATAATCTCAAATGTTTATATTAATTTGTAAATTTTCGGAGTGCTTCAGATATTGACTCAAGTACTGATAGTTGGAGATTTGCTAACAAATGAAGCAAAGTTCTCTATTATGGCAGCATTGAAATATATTTCTTATGAATGTATTAGTCCTAATGTCTAAAGCTTTAAATTTCAGTTCTTAACTCTTGGTTAAAGGTCACAGAGAATAGAAGCATTAATTTTATACATCAAGACGTGCTACTTTTAGTTAATTTACATTTGGGTATAATAGATTTTCTTTTTAACCTATTTCCCATTTGCACCGAAGAACAGTTGCTGGCGGGCTTGCTGCTGCAGCATCTATCCTGAGATAACTTGCAGATTACAGTCCTAACCTTACCCCCAAAGTTTGCCATGAAATATCTTGCCTTTATTATTATTTCGCATCGCTCTGGTATATCAGTAGTCTTTGGAAACAAATGACTTCATTTTATTTATAGGATTCTGTTTTTAGTAGTGGTATTTCCATTTACACAATATAGTAATTCTCGATTGCTGAAAATGTCATATCCTAGAAAACATAGTGTTCCTATGCAATGTGAGGTTAACACTGCAGTGATCTGCACTTTTTTTATAAATGGGAAAAGGGTTAAAGGGCTAAATTGAGTATCATTTCAAAATATTTTCCTCTTGTAAACATGAAAACTTAAACTTTGTTGAATTCTTTGTCTGTTTTAGGTTGCTGCTTGTGAACTTTTACATAGCGTGGTTATGTTTATGTTGGGAAAAGCCACTCAAATGCCTGAAAGTGGTCAGGGTTCCCCGCCCATGTACCAACTCTATAAACGAACCTTTCCTGTGCTACTTCGACTTGCATGTGATGTAGATCAGGTAAATGAAGGATTTTCAATTTGAAACAGTGGCAAAAAAGTTTTTAAATGCTTTGTTTAGTTTGGTTATCAAGGCTTGTTTCTCATTAGAATCATCTGTGATCTCTAAAAAAAAAAAAAATGTTGCTTTCTGGTTGCTATCCCCAGACTCTGATTTAATCCCTCAAGGATATGACCTGGGGATTGTGACATTTATAGGCTGTCCTAGTGATTTCTAATTAGCCACAAAGTTTGGGAGTCAGTGTTCTAGTTAAGGGTTACTAAGAGTCTAGGCATCTAAAGCTGAATTAGCTGTCACTCCTCACCTCTAGAGACTCACACTCTTTCAAGGAGTGAAGAAAAGATAAATGACTATGGCCAGTAGTCATGGAAGAGATTGGAACTGTTGGTAAATGGCTTATTACTGATGACTTTATGGACAAATTCTTATTGCTTTCATGAAGAAGAAAAAAATAGAATTCTCAGTTCATTTTATGAAGCTAGCATAACCCTGATGTCAGGGTGCACACATAAAAGAGAAAACGAAATGAAAACCTTTTATAAATATAGATGGAAAATACTTCGGCCTTATGAATAAATATAATACAGCGGTGTATTGAGATGTACCATGATTCAATAGGATTTTGGTTAAAACTGGAAAGTTACCACAGAAACCAATGTCAAGAAGCAGTGATCCTCTCTGTGGAAGCGTAAAGGACATTTGTTAGCTCCTGGTAAACTAGGAATAGTTTTAATATTATCTTAATCTGATAAAGAATGTTTACCTGAATGTCACAGCCAAATCACCTCCAGTCCTGAAGTACTAATGCTGCCTTGTGCTTTGACCAGGACAGAAGCCTTTAGTGAGAAATGATTTAGCTTGCTCATAGTGCCTCCACCACCTACCAGGAGCAGTGCCTATATCTTGGAGTAGTTGGTTGCTCAGAATAGCTTCACTTGTATTTAGTTATCTGGTCCTCTCACCGGGCTATGAGTTCTCTGAGGGCAGGGACATTAGAAAGGAAGGAGAAAACATTATTATTTTGGAATATAGTTTCTGGAAAGCCCAAGAGTATCAACTGATAAGCTCTAAGCATTAATAATTCTTATATATCATTATCCTCATATATGTCATATATTAGTATTGACCACTTGGAAAATATGTCTACAACATCTTATTCATAATAGCATCAAATATATGTACATATAATTTCTAGGAATAAATTTCAGTATGCCAGGCCAAACATATATTGTATGACTATATATTGTATATATATTGTATGACTATATATATTGTATTGAAAAAATGCCAGCTCTTTTCAGATCAGTCAGCATTTGGTAGCATTCCCGTAAAAAGCCTTTCATATGGAACCTAAAAAGTAATCTGGAAGAATGACTTCTTGAGCCTAACCAAGAAAAATTTCGAAAGGGTAGAGTGTTAAAGGTAGTCTTTCCCTAACAGATGTTAGAAAGACGCCACATTAATTATAACAAGGTCAAATTAGTGCACAGATAGATCAGTGGGTGTGTTTGGTAGTTGGCAGGTAGACCCATGTGTACATAACAATTATATATTTGGTAGAAAATGCTTTTAAAGTTAATGAGAAATAGATAAATCGTATTAGGTCAGTTGACTAACATGAAAATTAGTTTCATATTAATATTTAGAAGGAAAAACAAACTATAAATATATTAAAGAAAAATTAATGAATTTTAGCATTTGTCTGTATTTTTTGGATTGGAATGGGTTTTTTAATTGACGAAATGAATAAATTAATATAGAAATGTGTGGAGCTAAAAGTGAACCTCCATATCGTTACCTCTTTCCCACTCTTACTTGCCAGGAAAAATCATTTTATCTTCTACAAAAAAAATACATTCCCAGATGTTCGTAAAAACACATTTTTACAAATATGCATATTCATTTTGTTTTATTTGTAAAAAGTAAGATCATAATATTCAAAAATGTTTTCCTTTGTGTACAAAGTTTGATTCTACTAGTTGGATGGGTTTTATTTTTATTAAAGGCATTCAGAAAATTGTTTTTCCATAAAGTTTGCATAGGAAGGGAGATTTTTCTACAAGATTTTGAAGACAGGTACATAGAAGAAATATGCTAATGCAGTGATAGTTTTGACTTTACAGATGTTTAAAACTACTGGATGGCACAAAAAGCACAATATTAACATATAAAATGAGGAAAATATTTGCAACATTTTAATGAAGGTATAAGATCTAAAAATGGGCAATTGTCTATCTACACAGCCATGTTATCCTGAACAAGCCCGATCCTGTCTGATCTCAAAGCTAAGCAGGGTCAGGCCTGGTTAGTACTTGGATGGGAGACCACCTAGGTAGGAAGTCCAGGTGCTGTAGGCATAAAAAGATAAACATTTAAAAAATAAGGGATTTTAAGCTGATAAGATCTTTGTAATGTGTGGGGTTAACCAAGGATTGTTTCGCCTAAAAAAAAAAAAAGTTAAAAAAAATTAAAAAAATAAAAATGGGCAAATGGATAGAGAACAAAAACAAAGAAGTCTATATGGCTAGTGAACTATATTTTAAAATATTCAGCCTTTTTAGTTAAGAAAAAAAAAAGGAAATTCAAATGACATTCTTTGCAGCTTTTGTCAAGTATTTAAAAAACTGACAAATGTTGGTATTTCCAGGCACGCAAGGAAAGGGCCCTGGCTCGTGTCAGTATGGATTCACAAAGGCTATTTGCAGGGAGAGCAAAAGGCTTGGTGACCTGCAGTCCTTATTCAATAGTTTCATTATTTGTAATATGCTCAGAGTGGTGTATGTAAGACTTTTCTCTGTGATTTCTTTATACTAGCTATAAATTAGAAATACATGTAATTCTAACAGCAAGATTTGGGTAACAGGATCATGGTATATCCATATACGAGATACTGGGCAGCTAATACAAATATTGATATAGCTTATGTATTTATGTTGAAAATATTCAAAATTAAGAAAAGTTACAAAAAAGTATATTTATTTTTATAGACACGTATATTTAAATGTCTATAAATAAAATATTTTGAAAATTAACAGCAGTTTTGGCATGTAGGTTTATAGATGGATTGTCTTCTACAAATTCTATGCGCGTGTACATATATATATATTTTATGTACTAAGAATAAAAAAGTATATTTCTTTTGGGAAAAAAGGGACATTTTAAGACCAGTTTAAATTTTTCAGACTGAAAAGTAAGACACTTTTTTTTCTTAATTCTAAAAATCTCTTCAAAGGTTAGAAAGATACCTTTTTTTATAGAAAAATATCTAGGTGCAAGAGGACTTCCCTGTTGCTTGGTCTGAGTCCTGAGACATTTTACATGATTTTTAGGATGGTGGTATTTATACTATGTGCTTCATTCTTAAGCTCGGTATCAGTTGGGAAATAAAACTCTCCTGGATTTCTCAGTGCTCCGTGAGGAGCCTAGCCTTGTGAGACACAGAAATGCATAAGATACAAAGATAGGGAACGTTTCCCTTCACTTTTGCTACAAAGATTTTACTCGTAATAATGAGGATTGCATCTGTAACCATTTGTTTAGGTAATTGCTCTGATCTAAAAGGATAATAAAACCTCACTTATTTCTCCAAGATATAATCACAGAAGGAAGGAGCCCAGGCCTGGAAGATATTCTTGATTATAAAAGCCAGAGACCCACAGGGCTGTCTGGTCCCTGGAGAGACTTTATTTACATTCTGGAAGGTTAGAGAACCTAACCTCCTTTATATCCCATCTCCAAAGAATAAATATTTTTTTTCCTTCTTTTGGCAGGGGTGTAAGAGGCAGCAATCTCTTTGTCCTGTATATCTTTTCCTATGATATGGGCTTTAAAGTTTGTATGCATAGGACATTGGTCTGCTTTCTTTTTGTTACCACAAGGGTGTGAATTTGAGTATAGGGAACTACAAAATCCTTATTTGCTTTTTAGTCGAATAATGATAATGTTTCTATCCAGAATACCTCATGTGCACATTCAGGATCAAATTAGTAAATATGAATATTAAAAAACCATCAGTATCATGGTATCAGGCTATACCCTAAACTGCCCTCCTAATTAGAGGAACAGTGAGTTTTAGTATGCATATTTTTCTTTGTTGGCTATGTTTTTAGGAAGGAGAAAATAGAACATATTCTTCATAAAATTTAACTGGAAAAGGGAACTAATACAACCCTGGTAGAATTATCACTTAATTTTGCCCCTGCCATTTAAATGGAGCTCTTTTCCGATATAAAACTACTTTAACATGAAGAAAATAAACGCTATTGGTATTTTTTCTTAGGTGACAAGGCAACTATATAAGCCACTAGTTATGCAACTGATTCACTGGTTCACTAACAATAAGAAATTTGAAAGTCAGGATACAGTCGCCTTACTAGAAACAATATTGGTGAGTAATGGTTGATTCTTTTTCTACTATTCCCCTTGACTACTTACATTTGATATATATTTAGTTCTTTAAGAAAAGTTATCTGTCAAGATATCAATGTATAGCGTTTAGCTAGACCATCTTGGTTTTTTTCTTTTGTTTTAGAGAATTCATGAAATGACATTTTAATGGTCAGGACGCCATTTTTATTCATATTTTTATTTCTGTTCTGTTTTAATGAAGAATGGTTATAAATTTGACAAACTTGATCTGTATTAAGGCCACGTATATAGATGTGTGTGTTGAGGGTGGAAGCAATGAATAAGAACGTTTTTGGACTTTGAGTTGCAGTATCCTTTTTTTTTTTAATATCTATATTGCAATAATTTATTCAAAAGTAAAAGGAGTGTTTTGAACTTATCTGGTTTTCTCCAGCATTCAGATTCAGCAACTAAAGGACCCTAGAAAAAGTATCTCACTATTTACATACAATTATCCTGAGAGACTATAGAAGTAGAATCTGTAGTATTTGGTAACAGATTCGCTCAGGGCAGGAAAAAAAGGAGTCCTGCTAATGCCTAGTGTCTTTTGACACTTATTTTATTGTAGTTTTCTGAACTTGTACAAATAACTTTACATTTGATACATTTAAATGTCATCTTATTTGACTTTACCTATTATTCCAGGCTATAATTTTGTTTTGCCATAAATTTGGTCTTTGGAATTAAAAGCCCCAGTTAAACACTCCAAAGTTTTTGTATGCTTTTGCAAATTGATTCCAATATGAATCTGTGTATTACTTTCTGTTAAGTTTGTAATGAGCCAGAGAAAATAGGGAATTTGACAGTGTTTGTTGTCTACACTGAGGAAATAAAGGCATTAGGTGCTTGGTGTGTTTGTGAGGAATTAGGTCTGTTTTGAGTTTTGCTTGCATGGGTGCATTGTTTGAGGTGAGACTGGGAAGGTGTGTTGGGGCAGAATAGAGGGAGTTACTGAACATTTTTAATTAGGACAGTGACATAATTATACCTATGGTTTAATTCCTTGTAGTATCTACCAGTGAATCGTGCCTGTAATAAACACATTTAATTAAGTTGTAGCTTATTTGCATTCATATTGATTTATTCTGATGTTTGTGTTCTAAAGTTTCATAGCTATTTCTTTGCCCCTTTTGAACCTTGAAAATAGCTTCAGGAAGGGCTTCAAAAAGAAATAAGGTAAGTTAATGATAACATAAAAAGAGATAGTTAAGAAAAGGTAAAGGAGGAAATATAGTATAGCACTATCAACTGAAGGAGCATCTATCAGTCTCCTAGTAGGATGCTAATGCCTAACATCAACACATACATTACCTCTGCTCTGAGAAGCAGTAAATACTGTCTCTTCACATTTTCATGGATTTTTTTTAAGCTTCTTGAATTCTGCTAACAGAAATTTGCATGTAGCAAATAAATGGGGATGTTAGGCAAAAAAGAACTCCCTTATTTCAGTGTTCAGTGCACTTTTTCAAGTTAAACGTTTTGTGTATACCTCTAAGAGGAAATAGTGCCTAGAGGAAAAGGAAAACATTTCAGATTTCTTTAGCTATATTTGTCAAGTATTAAGAGACTATGGCTTTGTGCACACTGTTATAGAAAGCTATATTTTTTAGAACCACATCTTCATAGGACTTTTCTTTATGTAGCATTATAATTTTTTTTTGAAACTTACAAGAGTCTTACATTCTTTAACCTCAATAAATAATCCCAGATACTGTTATGAAGTTGTATCAACAGAAATTCTTAGGATGTGGCAATTGTGTTTCTTCAGGGAAAGAATGCTTTGTTATAGAATTAAAATATTCTTTTTTTAATGAATTTTTCAGTTTCTTGATTTGTTTAAAAAATAGTGTTTTTATTATGTCAAAAGGTAATTATTAGAGTCTAAATTCTAGATAATCAGATTGGCATTATTATTGTCTATTTTTTTTTCTTGAATAATGCTCTAAATTAATTTTCATGACTTTAGTTATGCTCAGAGGTGGACTCAGGTATTCAGTTGTCATGTTATGCCTTGTTTTAGGATGGAATTGTGGACCCCATTGACAGTACCTTGAGAGATTTTTCTGGTCAGTGTATTCGAGAATTCCTCAAATGGTCCATTAAGCAGACAACACCGCAGCAGCAGGAAAAAAGTTCAGTAAACACTAAATCACTTTTCAAGCGACTATACAGCTTTGCACTTCACCCCAATGCTTTCAAGAGGCTAGGAGCATCACTTGCTTTTAATAATATATACCAAGAATTCAGGTAAGTAAGCCAAATGACAGGGGAGAGTGTAAACGTTCTTTAATAGTTTTTTGAAAAAGGAACTTGATGTTTATGTATTCATATATCAAGTATTTAGTAAGAATATGCTGGATGCTGTGCTATTTTCTTGGGATTAAAAAATTAAGTAAAATTCAATTTATAGTCAAGAACTTAAACAGCTGAAAAATGAATGCAAACATAATACCAAAGCAGTCTTGTAAGTGCAATAAAAGACCTAATACAGGGTCTTCTGGAGCACAGAGGAGAAGTCTTTAACCAAGTTTCAGTAGGTTAGGGAAGGCTTCCTACAACATTTATACTTGCGATGAGACTTAAAGTACAAATGGAAATCAGCCAAAACATTTCAGATCAAAGGAGTGGGGTAGAGATAAGAAATAGGATGGTACATAAGGAGATAGACATTTTATATTAGTGTAGACTGTGGAGTTTGATGCTTAGAATGGAGTGTAATGAAGCCAGCTGGGGGCCTATGTCAAGATTAGAAACTCAGATCAGCTCTACTAATGAGGAGCCCTTGGAGTAGTGGGAGCAGAGAGTGGCTTTGTTAGACTTCCTCCTAAAATTCACTTGCCAGTAGGTATATGGAAAGTATATTTGAGTAGGACAAAAATGACAGCCAGGACACCAGTGAGGGGGTGGTCTCAGAAGTCCAAGAAAAGATAATTAGTCCTTGATCTAAGTTGACAGTGGTGTTTGTTCATTTGTTTGTTAATCCACTTGTTAAAAATATTTGCCATATATACTCAGCTAATATATTCAGTGGTGAAAAACAAAGTTTTTCCCTCTAAGATCAGGAACAAGACAAGGATGCCCATTCTCACCATTCCTTTCAACATACTAAGTCCTAGCCAGAGCAATAAAGCAAGAGAAAGAAATAAAAGATATCCAAATTGGGAATGAAGAAGTTAAATCGTCATTTTTGCACATGACATGATTTTTTTATATAGAAACAGAGACTCCACTATAAAACTATTAGAAACAATAAATACAGTAAAGTTGCAGGACACAAAATTAGGTTACAGAATTTGTTACATTCCTGTATACTAACAGTGAAATTTCAGAAAAGGAAACGGAAAAGGACAATTCCATTTGCAGTTACAACAGAAAGAATAAACCACCTGGGAATAATCTTAAAGAATATGAAGGACATATACACTGGAAACTGAAAGACATTGAAAAAAATCGAAGAAGTCAAAGAAATGGAAGGATATTTCATGTTCATGAATGGGAAGAATCAACATAGTTAAAATGGTGAAAATGTATAGATTTAATGTAATCCCCATTAAATCCCAATGACTTTTTTTCAGAGATAAAGGACAAAAAAAAATCATCAAGTTTGTATGGAACCACAAAAAACCCTGAATAGCCAGAGCAATCTGAGTTAAAAGAACAAAGCTGAAGGTATCATATTGCCCACTTCAAATTATACTACAAAGTGACAATAATCAAAGCAGTATGGTTTTAGCACAAAAAGTCACAGAGACCAATGAAACTGAATTGAGACCCCAGAAATAAACCCACATATGTATGGGTAATTAATTTTTGACAAAGGAGCCAAAAACACAATGGAGAAAAGAAAGTCTCCTCATAAATGGTGCTGTGAAAATTGAAAAGCCACACACAAAAGAATGAAACTAGAGCAGTGCCTTACACTGTACACAAAATTAACTCAAAATGCATCAAAGACCTAAATGTAAGACATAAAATAATAAAATACATAGAAGAAAACATAGGTACTAAACTTACGGACCTTGATCTCGGAGAGGATTTTATGAGTTTGACCCCAAAGGCAAGGGAAGTAAAGCAAAAAATAAATAAACGGACTGTTAACAAATTGAGAAGCTCTACCCAGCAAAGGAAACCATCTACAAGACAAAGAGGCAACTAAACAAATGGGAAAAGGTTTTTACAAATAATACCTCTGATAAGGGGCTAATATCCAAAATATATAAAGAACTCATACAATTCAACAACAACAAAACAGATAGCATGATTAAAAAGTGGGTAGAAGACCTGAACAGACACTTCCTAAGACATAAATATGGCCAACAGATAGATGAAAAGATACTTTCTCCAGCTATTAGGGAAATATGAATTAAAACCACAGTGAGATGTCACCTACACTTGTTAGAATGGCTGTTGTGGACAAAAAGGAACCCTCATAACACTCCTGATGGGAAGGTGAACTGTTTTCCATAGCCAATATGGAAAACAGTATGGAAGCTCCTCAGAAAATTAAGAATAAGTTGTCATATGACCCAGCAGACCCTCTTCTGGGTATCTGCCTGAAAAATTTGAAAACATTTGTTCATAAAGATTATGTACACCTTAGTTCATTGCAGCATTATTCACGGTGGCTAAGACATGCAAACAAGTGCCTATCAAAGAACTATCAGATAAAGATGTGGTTCATATATACAGTGGAATACTCAACTGTAAGAAAAGATGAAATACTTTGATTTTTTGACAACCTGGATAGATCTTGAGAGTATCATGCTAAGTGAAACAAGTCAGATGAAAGGACAAGAACCACCCATGAGGAATATAAAACAGAAAGCAACAAATGTACAAACAAAACAAAGTCATAGAAATAGCAACAATAAGGTGGTTACCAGAAAGGAAGTGAGCAGAGGGAGGTTGAAGAGGGTAAAGGGGGTCAAATATATGGTGACGGAAGGAAACTAGACTTTGGGTGGTAAGCACACAAGGCAATATACATATGATGTATTATAGAATTGTATGCTTGAAACAATTATTAACCAATCTCACCCCGATAAATTTAATTTAAAAAATTTTAAAAGAATATTATGTACTGGACATTATGCCAAATGCTGGAGATATAAAGATATAACCCTTCATGAAGATTGCATTTAAGAACAAGAGAAAATAATCACAGAGGTAAATGTAAAATTTATAACTGAAATCAGTGCTTTTACGTAGTGGTACATGATTACCAGGTAATCTTATAAGGAGGAATGTCATCTTGTTTGGTCCAGTGTAGCTTCTCTCAGGAAGTAGCAGCTGGGATAGAGACGAAGGGAGCAATTTTGAGATATAGATGGATGGATGGATGGATGAATGGATGGAAGTCTATCACACTGTGTATGGAGCATGTGCATATTTGTATGATGGGATGAGTTTTAAGCTACTTTATTATTTTTTAAACCTTTTTAAATTGCAAAACTATATTTACAGAAGACAGTTTACAACATATAAAACTGTCAGTATTTGTAGATGACATGATATTATATGTAGAAAAACCCTGAAGTCTCCACCAAAAACCTGTTAGAACTAATAACCAAACTCAGTAAAATTACAGAATACAAAATCAATAAACAAAAGTCTGTTGCTTTTCTATACACTAATAATGACCTATCATAAAGTGAAATTAAGAAAACAATCCCATTTACAATTGCATCAAAAGAGTAGAATACCTAGGAATAAATTTAACCAAGGAGATGGAAGACCTGTACATGAAAACTAAGACATTAATAAAAGATACTGAAGAAGACACAAATAATTGGAAAGATACTTCATGCTCCTGGATTCAAGGAATTAATTTTGTTAAAATGGACATATTTCGCAAAGCAATCTAGAGATTAATGTAATTCCAATCCAGATTTCAATGGCACTTTTTAAAATTTATTTTTCAATGATAGTATACATACAGTATTATATTAGTTTCAGGTGTACAACTAGTGATTCGACATTTATATACTTTATGAAGGTTTATGTCCTGATAAGTCTAATACTTATTTGACACCATACATAGTTATTACAGTGTTATTGATTGTATTCCTCATGCTGTACTTTACAACCCCATGACTATTTTAATAAATGGCAATTTGTACTTCTTAATCCCTTTCATCTTGTTCACCCATCTGCCAACTCCCCTCCCATCCGGCAACTAGCAGTTGATTCTCTGTGTCTATGAGTTTCTGTTTTGTTTTGTTCATTTATTTTGTTATTTAGGTTCCGCTATAATTGAAATCATACGATATTTCTTTCTCTGACTTATTTCACTAAGCATAATACCCTCAAGGTCCATGCGTGTTGCACTTGGTAAGATTCCGTTCTTTTTTCTGGCTGAATAATATTCCATTGTTTATATGTATTCTTTATCTATTTATCTGCTCATAAAACATTTACATTGTTTCCATTTTTTGGCTTTTGAAAGTAATGCTACAATGAATATAGTATTAGTATTTTGGATTTCTTCAAATAAATACCCAGAAGTGGAATTGCTGCATCATGTGGTAGTTCTATTTTTACTTTTTGAAGCACCTCTATATTGTTTTCCATAACAACTGCACCAATTTATAATCTCACCAACAGGGCACAACACTTTTGTTTTCTCAACATCTGTGCCAACACATTTTCTTTGTTGCTTTATTGATGATAGCCATTCCAACAGGTGAGAGGTGATATCTCATTGTGGTTTTAATTTGTAATTCCCTGATGATTGATGATGTTGAGCATCTTTTCACATATCTATTGGTTATCTGTATGCCCTCTTGGAGAAGTGTCGTTTTAAATCAGATTGTTTGAAATTTGATGTTAAATTTCTTACATATTTTGGGTTATTAATTCCTTATTAGATACATCATTGCCAAATGCCTTCTCCCATTCAGTAGGTTGTACTTTTGTTTTTTTGACCGTTTCTTTCACTGTGCAAAACTTCAGATTGGTGTACTTCCATTAGTTTATTTATTTATTTTTTTTTGTTTCCCTGGACTGGGAAGACATATCCAAACAAAAATTGCTAAAAGCAATGTCAAAAAGAGTTTGCTGCCTGCGTTTTATTCTAGGAGTACTTGGATTTCAGGTCTTACATTTTAGTCTTTAATACATTTTGAGTGTATTCTTACATATGGTGTAAGAAAATTGTCTAGTTTTGTTTTTGGCATGTAGTTATTCTATTTTCCAAGCAACATTTATTGATGAGACTGTCCTTACCTCATTGTGTATTTTTGCCTTCTTCATCAAATGTTAGTTAATCATATGGTAAATGGGATTATTTTGGGCTCTCAGTTCTGTTCCAGTTTATCTATGGTTCTGTTTTTATGCTAGTACCATCCTGTTTTTATTACTGTTCCTTTATAATATACCTTAACATTATGTATTGTGATAACTCCAACTTTGTTCTTTCTACATACAGTATCATGTCATCTGCAAATAATGACAGTCCTTTCCATCTCAGATGCATTATATATTTTTTTCTCATCTGATTGCTCCGGTGAGGACTTCCAATATTGTGCTGAATAAAAGTGGTGAATGTGGACATTCTTGTCTTGTTACTGATCTTAAAGAAAAAGCTTTCAGCTTTTCACCGTTGAGTGTGGTGTTAGCTGTGGGTTAGTCATATGTGGTCTGTATTGTTTTGAGGTACGTTCCATCTATCCCCACTTTGCTGAGTTTTTTTTTTTTAATCCTAAATGGATGTTGGATTTTGTCAAATGTCTGTTGTTGTTTTGTTTTTGCATGTATAGATATGCTCATTTGACTTTTATCTTTCATTTTGTTTATGTGGTGAATTGTGTTAATTGTTTTGCAGATAGTAAACCAACCTTGCATCCTAGGAATAAATCCCACTTGATCATGGTTAACGATCGTTTTAATGCACTGCTGAATTTGATTTGCTAATATTTTTTGACAATGTTTGCATCTATGTTCACCAAGGATATTGGCCTATAATTTTCTTATATTGAAGTGTCTGTCTGGTTTGGTATCGGGGTAAGGTGGCCTTGTAAAATGAGTTAAAATGAGTCTGGGTGCCTTCCTTCCTCTTTGGATTTTGGAATAATTTGAGAAGGATAGGGATTTTTTTCTTCTTTGAATGTTTGGTAAAATTCTCCTGTGAAGCCTGGTCGAAGACTTTTGTTCATTGGGAGGTTTTTGATTACTGATTTGATTTCGTTAGTAGTTATCATTCTGTTCAGATTTTGTCTCTTCCTGAATCAGCCACTTTTCTTCGTTGATTTTCTGTCTAGACGATCTATCCATCAAATTCACTGGGGGCTTAAAGTCCCCTACCACTGTCTTCTCATATTTGATCTCTCCCACTTTACATCCATCAATATTTGCTTTTTGGTTGCTATTTGGCTGCCATTTGGTTGGGGGTCCACAGATGTTTACAAGAGTTACATCATCTTGCTGGGTTGATGATCCCTTTGTCATTATGTAAGGTTCTCTGTGTTTTGTTACAGCCTTTCTGTTAATGGTTGTTTTGTCTGAGAGAAGTATTACTACCCCAGCTTTCTTTTGTTTCCGTTTGCATGAAATACCTTTCCCTATCCATTTGCTTGCAGTCTGTGTATGTCTTTCAATCTGAAGAGAGCGTCTCTTGTAGGCAAGCAGGTGTACGGGTCTTGATTTTTTTTTTTTATCCATTTAGCCACCTACATCTTTCGATAGATGCGTTCAATCCATTTATCTTTAAAGTGATTATTGACAGGTATGTAGTTACTGACATTTTATTGTTTTCTGGCTATTTTTGTAGTTCATCTCTGTTCCTATTCTCTTGCTCTCTCCTCTTTTAAGCCGATTACTTTCTATTGTTTGTTATGTTTGAATTCCTTTCTCTTTATCCTCGTGTATTTCTTATAGATTTTTGGTTTGTGGTTGATATGTGCTTCATATATACCAAAGTAAATTTTTAGCAGCCAAGGCTGCTTCAGTTTGAACACATTCTAAAATCACTCATCTCCTCCATTTTTACGTGTTTTTCATTTGTGACTTTCTGCACTTCCGGACTTGTATGTCAATTACTTCAGGAAAGTTTTCAGTCATTACTTTTTCAAATAGGTTTTCAATCTCCTGCGCTCTCTTTTCTCCTTCTGGCACACTATGATGCAAATGTTGATATTTCCCTATACATACAATGGAATAACTCAGCTGTAAAGAAAAAGGAAATTTTGCCATTTACAACAACTTGGATGGACCTTGAAGGCATTATGCTAAGTGTAATAAGTCAGGAAAATACTGTATGATATCATTTATATCTGGAATCTAAAAAAATATGAAATGTATGTCATCAATACAGAGAACAGACTGGTGATTACAACAGGTGCAGGGAGGAGAGTGGGTGAAACAGGTAAAGAGGGTCAAAGGTATAAACTTCTAGTTATAAAGTCAGTCTTAGTGAGATAATGTACAGCATGGTTACTGTATTAAATATTTGAAAGTTGCTAAGAGAGTAGATCTTTTTTTTCCCCCCTCATTAATTTCTTGCCCCCCGCCCCCCGCCCTGCACCACTTCCACCCCTGACTTATGGATGTTGTCATTTCCCCTTAAGAACTGGATCTCTGAAGGCAAGGTGTGTCCTTACACACTTGGCATGCACCCAGGGCCTGGTGCCCCCAGGGCTTGGCATGCCTGGCGCACTCAGGGGGACTGGAACATCCGGGGTATGGTCAGTGGCTCTACCTGGGGTATGAAGCCAGGACTTTTTGCGTGTAAAGCAGATATGCGAACTAGTACACTGTAGAACTACCATCTAAGAGTAGATCTTAAAAGTCTAATCACAAGAAAAAAATTTGTAACTGAATGGTGACAGATATTAACCAGATTTAGTGTGGTGATTATCTGTTATTTATGCAAATATTAAATCAGTATGTAATAGCTGAAACTAATATAATATTATATATTCATAATGCTTAATTTTATTTTCTAATTGCATTTTTATTATTTATCTATTTATTTACTTTTGCAAGGTGACCCTTGGTTGACCTCACAGATTGCAAGGACCTTGTCAGCTTACAATCCCTTATTTTTTATTTTTTACAGTTACAGCCTCAGGTCTTTCTAAGTGGTCTCCCACCCAAGTACTAACCATGTCTGAACCTGCTTACCTTCCAAGATCAGATGGGATTGGATTTGTTCAAGGTGGCATGGCCATAGACCATAATGCCTCAATTTTAAAAATGTTAAATTTTACAGAATAATAATAAAAGGTTTTGCATACTTAGTGTGTAGGTTAAGAGATAGAATATTATCAATATTCCCCTGCCCTGAATTAATCCTTTTCCTAACCTTTATGTTACTTGTTCCATTCCTCTTTTTTGTTTTATTTTTTTTCAATGTATCCTAAAGGGCATACCTTTAAGTTTCAGGAGGCAAATAGTAAGCATAGATACAACTGTGTAAAGGATTTTGGCAGTGTTTTCACTGTTAGGTGAAGGATTCTGGGAGACTGCTGAACAGAAACTGGCTTCATCTTTCCTGAGGGATTACATGTGACTATTCCAAGGAATTACAGTATGTTGACACGGTCCATCATTAGTCCTGGGAGGCAGAGTTGTCCAGAAATGGTGTGAAATAGACTGGCATCTGACATCTGGGAGAAATATTGTCAGAGGGTGTGTGTGGACTGCCTTTTAATATCTGCTTCTCGTTTCTCGGTGGCCTACCCTCATCTTTGAGGAGCAGGTCAAAGCACTATTCTCTTGTGGGATAAATGACCACTGTCAGCTGATCCAGGCTCAACGTGAACAAAAGAAAAACTTAACAGCACATGGTCACGGTAGGCCTGATAGGTAGACCAAGTTCCAAAACAGAGGAATTTGGGTTAGACTTAACTGGGTCTTACATTCAGGTTGAAAAACCTGTTCTGTATATTCTATTGAGATAGCTGTCAACAAGTCTCTTTCTTGGGTCCCTACTTGCCTACCATGTCTTGATATTTTTGATACTCCTTTTGGGTGTTCCCCTTTCTTATTTGGTCTTCTATTTCCTTTTCTCCTTTTATTTTTTTTCTTGGATGTTCTGATTTGTTGACCGCATTCTAAGTGACTTTTTGAGAAAAGTTGCGTGAGAGACACATTTTTTGAGATCTTACATGTTGAATAATATAAATACAAGATCCAGGGTTTACTTTCTACATACTAATGGACTGTTTTACACATCTTTCTTTGGAGAACATGGCTTTAGAGTACCATTCTGTTATGTCTTTTCCATCTTACTTTAACTGATTTTTGTATCTAAGATAAAAATGCTTGTACTTAATCTGACCCTTGAATATTTCTACATTTCAACTCCAACTTTTGCAGACGTATTACAAATTGCCCTTCCAATTGAACCTTCTAGTTTAGCCCGTTTGCTTGCCAGCTGCTGTGTTTTCATCTTGCTTCCATATCTTTGCCCATTATATTCATTTATTGATGATATCCTTATTTTCAGTGTCAGATTTGGGTGTGAACATTGGAGGAGATGTGGATCATGTGGAAACCTAAGAGTTCCTGCCCCTCTTGGGATTCAATTTAAAAGACAAATTAGAATAATATTCCTGCAAAACCAAATACCAATTTGCAATTCTTGTTCTAGTCCTCCCAATTCTCTAGCACCAAATACCAATTTGCAATTCTTGTTCTAGTCCTCCCAATTCTCTAGTCCTCCCAATTCTCTAGTGTGTGTTCCAAGAAAGTACTCCTTCCCAGCGGGTGGTACAGTGACCCAGCACTACATCGCACAACTAGAACATTTAACTCTTATTGGATAATAAGAGTTAACAATATTTCTCTGAACTCCTATGGAATTTAGTGCCTGTCACTTTGTCATTTACTATCCTATGTTATTAAAGAACATAATTTTTAATGAGAGAACTAACCTTTGTTCTTGGCCCCACCATGAATTTATTCTGTATAAGTAGATGGTCCACAGATATTGCTAATTGAATTATTTACATGTACTGGTTATTCTTGTAAAAGGCTTAGAGTTTACTCTTGGTATTGATTTATTTATGGATAGATTGAAAGCTATTAAAATTCCTATATTTTAAGAGAATATGATTTCTTAAAATCATATTGAGATCTTTTTTACTACATTTAATTTTAATGAGGTGTGTGGAAGTATGTTTAGATCAAGAATTCTAAGGTTATGTGCTATGAACAATTGCACAAATGTTAGAAGAGAAAAAAGTGTGTGTATAGAAAAAAATGTGAACAGAGAAAAAAGCCAGTGCTGCCTCTTTCGGTATATGTAGTCTTTGGTCTACTAAGGAGGAAGTTTTCTTCTTTGAGAAGTATTTTTGTTTGTTTTATGTTTTAGAATATTGGAGCCTTTTTAAAAAACAAATTTAATCAATATATGTATTCTTTAATAACATTACTTTTCTTTCCTAGTCATTTCTGTTTTATATTCTTACGTGAGGATCAATATTCTTTATTTTACAGGGAAGAAGAGTCACTGGTAGAACAGTTTGTGTTCGAAGCTTTGGTTACATATATGGAAAGTCTGGCCTTAGCACATACAGATGAGAAATCCTTAGGTAGGTCTTATCAGAGCTTCAGTGTGCATGCCAATTCTTCTTGCCTCACAAGTCTTTAAGAAATTTTTCAGTCAGAGGTTAAGCCTCACCTCATTCTCTCACAAGGGCAGTATGCTTTTCTCACATCTCCCATTTAGGGTGATAAATGTAAAGGAGAGATTACACCATTCAATGCCTCAAATTCAGTTTGTACAACAATCTGTCATGTTCTCCTCTAAGATCATGTATTTCTGGTGGCCACTGTGGTTGATGCCTGGTTGGTCAGAGATTCCGCCCAGGGCAGATAGGGCAATTTTATGGTGAGTTTTTAAAAACACCATGTATCCCTCGTGGCTACTGAGATTGGACCTCTGTCAGATACCTGCTCATGGCAAGTGGGACAATTTTATTTTGAGTTCCAATGAAACTAGCCAGTTGCTCTTTTGACACAAAATGTGAAAATGTACAGATTATACAGTGTAAAAAAGCTGGATGTACAGATTGTACAGTGTAAAAAAAAAAGCTGATATATGATCATTGTTTCTTAACTCAAAAGAATTTAGGAAAAAGTCATTACAAAATTGAGATAAAGCTATTTTCACCATAATTAAGAAATAAAAAAAAATTAGGTCAGAAATAGGCTAAAGTATTTAAGGGAATAATAAATGATAGTCTTTATATTAAGTTCTGTCCAGAAGCTGTTAGAAACATTATAGAATTATTGAGCCAGAAGACTTCTTAGAGATCTCTCTATTCAGTCTCTACCCTAATCAGGGCACAGAAATCCAGAGAATGTAAACAACTGATCTGGTCACATGGTGTGATGGCAGAACAACTCTTTCACTTATCCAGGTTTTGGTTTCTGTTTATTAAAAGACTGAGCTCTATTATCCTTCAAGTTGATAGCCTATAATGGGCAAAATGCTTAAAATTTATTTCTTGCCATCAAATAGCTTTATCTCGACATTTTAAAAACTGCCGTATTTAAAAAGCATAGTAAGAGAACTTCCTTGGTAACAGATGTTAAAATAAGTTATGTAAGGCCCTTTTCTAAATAATCCTAGACATCTATGCTTAGTGTTACTATTTTATTTACGTTTTCCTTCTATAGTGACTATTATTAAGCTGTAATATAGTTGAACCTACATAAGAAGGGGAGGAACATACACTCAATTTAAATAAAAGCTTTAAATTGAGGTACACAGACTCTTGCCTGGTCTGTGGGTTTTGTAATACTTGCAAAGTCTCTTTTATCTCCAATCCATGAGACTATGCTTGGCCTGCTGGATGACTGGTGAAGCAGTTTCACATTAGGTGTGGTATTGCTATATATGTGAATGTGCATCATACTATCTTGCAGTCTTGAATATGGATTTTGGTTTTGGTTATTGACATGCAATGTAAATAATTTATTTAAATTTTATATTTGAGGGTTTTATTAACTACTCTAAAAAAATAGACCAATTAACCTATAATACTAATCTATTAATAATAATCTGCTGTGTATCTTTTCTGGCAATAAATTTTTATACTTGAGAACAGGTACAATTCAACAATGTCATGATGCCATTGATCACTTAAGGCGTATCATTGAAAAGAAGCACATTTCTTTAAATGAAGCAAAAAAACGACGTTGCCCACGGTAGGTGATATTGCTTCATTTTCCTTTTTTTTCCCCCCAATGTAAAAGTAATTCTCAGTTAATAGAGGAGAATCTGAGAGGAATGTATGGAAATGTAAAGAATTAATTTTCTAAACAGGGAACGTGGGGAAGTGAAAATTCAGTTTGCCAAAGACATTGAAAAACTTTATGTTTGAAGGTGCTTTGATTAAAGTATAAATTTGATTTCAATTGGGATAGCAGATAGAATTTAAAAATTAGTTTTGTAACTGAGGATCTATTTTGCCTTTATGAATTTGAACCCAAATTGATGTGGAGTTATTTGTGCATGAACTGTTATGGAGTACATTTGAAAAACTAGAAATGAAGTATTGAAAGTAGAATTTTGATAGACATGGAATTATAGAATTATGAAATGAAGCTGCTCAAAACCAAGGCTGGTTTATTGACCAGTGGTTTCTAGACTTTGCTGTTGTTCCTATCACAGCAAGATCTCGTTCTCAGACGTGGTGGAGTGCCGTGCAACAACCACTCCAGATCTGTGCAGGTATCTCTGGTGTGTGCCGCTCTGCAAAAGCATTGTCCTTGTAGACTGGATATTAATATGGCCTTTTTTTTTAAATCAGTTCTTCCAGAGTCTACCATTAACTTACGACATTTCTTTAAATCATTGGTTCTCAAGCTTGATCATGCATCACAGTTAATTGGAGGTCTAATTAAAACACAAGTTGCTGGACTCTGCACTCAGAATCTGTTTCAGGAAGTCTGAGGTGGGGCCAAGAATTTGCATTTCTGGCAAATTTACAGATAACACTGATGAAGCTGGCCCAAGGACCACAATTTAAGAAGCACTGCTTTAGATTTTAAACTCTTTTTTTTTGTTGTGAAGTATAAAGAAAAGGAAACATGAAACTATGGTCGTGTTCTTTTAAGAAATGCTTTTAAATGTTTCCCTAAAAAAAAAAAATTAAGGTAAGCAGCATTTAGGACCCATTTAACCTATGACATTTTGATTTTATTCTAATGATAATACATTAAAAGAAATGAAATGCCTTTTAGTGAGGTTTCTACATGTATCAGTTGGTAAATTGGGTTTATGATTTCTAGACTCTTGGGTCAGTTAAATGCTAAATGTTGGAGTGTGTATTATGTACTGTATGTTATCTCCGTATAGAGGATTTCCACCTGCGGCATCATTGTGTTTATTGGATGTGGTCCAGTGGCTTTTAGCCCATTGTGGGAGGCCCCAGACAGAATTTCGACACAAATCCATAGAACTCTTTTATAAATTTGTTCCGTTATTGCCAGGTATGGTGATCTTTATATTCTATAAATGACAAGTTTTGCTTTTACCAGTAGTTTAGAGATGTGTACTTATTTAACATGTGATCTTTTTATTGTTTAGATGAATATAACAAATGTTTCCAATAAATCTAAAAATTGAGTATATTCATTAACTATTACAGATCATTAGTATGACAGTTTGATAAATTATGGATGTACATTTATCAAAGATTTAGAGAAGGAAAGAAAAAAATGCTATTTTGATGTTAGTTAAATAATACAGGGAAAGTAAATTTAGAATTTTTCAGTATTTTATTTCCCGTTACATTTTTGTTTTTTCATCCTATTTAAAAGAAATAAGAGTTGGATGACCATTGTAGTTATTAACATATTCAATTAAGATTTAGAAATCTTATTAATAGTTAATGAACTAATGTAGTTGTTTTTGTCAATATGTAACTAATAAGGAACTGCTAGTCTCCTAAGTCTGAATGATATCACCATTGTGATATTAAATAAGTGAACCTGTAGTTTTCAATAATTATTGCATTAGACTATTAAACTAGACTTACAGATTTGAGATAATGACTAAATTCCTCAAGAATAAATGTATTGTTCTGTTTTCTCCAGTAAGTCCAACCCCAGGTTTGGTAGCTTAGGTGTGGGGAAGCTTTGCCTCAGGACAGACGCAGGCCCTGGCTTCCTCCCTTCGAGTACACTGTGTACTAGTCCAGAACTAATACTTGCTCTCGTGTGTGCATTTGAGTGAGAAAAGTGACAAATTATGGTAGAGAGCCAGTTCTCTGTAGAAAACAGGGTGGAGTACAACTTTTGGGTTTTTTCGTCTTGAAAGAAAAAGTAAAAATAACTTCATGTAATTCTAAAACTTAGAAGGATTCGAATTTTGGTATACTATGGAATATATTATAATGTTATATATTTTACATACTATATATTAAAGTTAGATTTATACTGTATATCAGTGGTCCCCAACCTCTTTGGCACGAGGGACTGGTGCTTCTAATGCTTGATGATTTATGGTGGAGCTGAAGTGGTGATGCTAGTACTGGGAAGAGGCTGGAAATACAAATGAAGCTTCATTTACTTATTCTCTGCTCACCTCCTCCTGTGCAGCTTGGTTTCTAACAGGCCATGGACTGGTATTGGTCTGCGGCCTGGTTGTTGGGGACCCTTGCTGTATATTATATATAATAATACATATAGTATGTTTTTATGTACTATACTATAATTTTGTTTATATAATGCAAATGTATATTTGTATTTTTAACTCAGAATTGTTTAAAAAACAGTATTAGTATTTTATATTTGATTATACTTTTTAGATAAAGTTGTTTTTGGATGTTAAATCATATTTTACACCAATCCTGTAACATATGGGTTTCTGGCTCCCTGGCTCACACGAATCTCTAGTAATGTCAGCTTGACTGATCCTAGACATTTCTGTTTCTCTTCTCAATTGCCTTTAATATGGACCTCATATATATATATACATGTATGTATGTATGTATGTATGTATGTATGTGTGTATTAATGAAATAAACTAGACTTTCAATTTTTGTTATTTTATTATTGAGGGATGTTATTTTTAATTAGGCACAGTGATTAGATGAAATAATTTTAATTATGTGAAAGTTAATTTACATGTGTGTTTCAAATCTTGTTTTTTTAAGGCAGCAAATCTCCTTCTTTATGGTTGAAAGATTTTATCAAGAAAGAAGATACTTCCTTTCTCATAAACACATTTGAGGGAGGAGGAGTTGGTTATGATCAGCCATCAGGCATTCTTGCTCAACCAACCCTCTTCCACTTGCAAGGGCCATTCACTCTAAGAGCTGCCCTACAGTGGATGGACATGCTTCTGGCGGCACTTGAGTGCTACAACACATTTATTGAAGAGAAAACCTTTGAAGCACCTGAGATCCTGGGTAGGTAAAATTTATCCCCTAAGTTAGTGCTCTTCAGTTGTACCTGGAGTTATTCTGGGGAAAGATCAGATTTGATTAGGCAGTTTGCTGCTGTCACAAAATAAGTAACATAGATTGCAACATTGTTTATTTAGTACTGTGAAAAATGCTTTTTGTGCGTTCTTACTTAGTCTCGCAGTGAGGGTGTAAGTATTATTTAGATGACACAACTGAGGCTATAAAAACCTGTCCAAAGTCTGTATTTCCTTTTTGTCCTGTCCACAGGTTCTTGACCATTACATAAAAATAACTATTTGAAGTTTTTGTTTGCAAGTGGTATATTAAAACAGTTCTTCCTGACCTGAGGCTTTGGTCTGTTATAGATAGTCAAGGAAATTTGGTGTTTGAGAATTAATGCTTAATATATTTTGTTACAATTCTTTGAATTCATAGTAACCTGTCATCAAATGGTTTTATTCTGTGTGTCTGTGTAGCATGTCTTTGTTATTTTATTTTCCATATATTTTTCATTACTCCATAAGCATTTTTATTATACTATGGTAGTAAGTGTTATTTGCAGAAGGCAAAATATAAGGTGGAATGTGTTTGTGTTCCTTAGCCAATACTAGGAAAAAGAAGGTAGGCAGGTCCCCTCCTTTTGGTGACCTAAATGGGACCTGTGAGGGCAGGAGATGGCTTTTGAGAGGTGTTTCTTTTTGAAGACAGAGCATCTGGAACTGACTTTTGGCTGACAGATGTGCTCTCTGTTTTGTAATTCTCTGAACAGGCATATGTTGATCTTCTGTGGTTTCACTTAAATCCTCTCGTGCTGAACCTTAGACTTTGCCATTTAGAACATGTTCTGTTATTTAAATGATTTTTACTATAGACAGAGAATTCACTCTAGTGGTGGTGGTGACTGACTAAAGGTAGTACCATTCTCTCTTTAATTTTTCGGATGTGAAGTCCATATTATGGGAATTTAGAAGAAAGGAACCAACCTATTTTCCTTCTAGCTTGAGGATGATAGAGCCAGGCATATTGGGGGACTGTACACTGCATGCATACATGCTAAGGTTAAGGAAAACAGATTTTATACCATTCTGAGAAAATCTGGCTCCCTAACATGAGATTGTGTGATTCTAGCATGAGATTATCAGAAGGCTCGGTCAGAAAGTCTGAATTTAAAAACAGCAATGGTTCACTTGCAAATAGTACCTTGAATTTACTGTTTTAAGAGATCTTGTGTATCCTCATTTTGAAAATTTAAAGCAGGAAAAAAGGATAGGAAATACTCAAAACCTCTCCCCAAACCATGTTTTCTAGTGGTTTAAACACTTTAACAGTTTAGTGTTGGCTTTTCTAAACTTTTCTTAGACATATTATATTTTCTAATTTTCATTTTTTAGTTAATGGGGTCATTATCTATGCTTTACTGTAATTTGCTTTTTTTTTTTTTGTCTGAAAATGCTTTCTAATCACTACTCTTTTTTTCTTCTGTTTGGGTATGCCCATTATTCTTATGTTTTCTTTCCTGATGATATCAGCTAGTTCTTATATGTCTTTCATTAGTAATTGTTCTTCAATTTCTCTGTTTTTCCTTATTATTTATTTCTAGATTTCTGTTCTCAACATCACTGATCCTTTCCTCCATTTGGTCAGCTCTATTTCCCTAGCTTGCTACTTCATTTTTCACCTCTTTCAGGGTGTTGTTCATCTCCAGAAGTTCTATTTGGTTCTTTTTGAGGGTTTCAGTCTCCTTGCTAAAAAACTCATTCTGCTGATCTAGCTGTTTTTTCAATTCCTGGAATTGTTGATATGAATTATTTTGGATCTCATTGAGTTTTTTCAGGAGCATCATCCTGAATTCTCTGTCATTTAAGTTGTCAGAGGTGATAAGGCAGCTCAGAAAGAAAGAGAAAAATCTCCAGAAAAGAAGCTTACAGACATAGCCCCTTGAGCTCTGCGGTATTTGGTCTCGGAGGGTATGGATGGAGGAGCCCTCTGAGTTGGGGGTTAGGGACTGCAGCTCAGCCTTGGTTTTGCAGTCATGGCCGGTAAAAATCAACTTGTTTCTCCACGTTCCCATCTGCTTCTCTGCTTTCTTCCCTGATGACTGGGGCCTTCCACCAGCTGCCTGCAGGGTGTGCACAGCTTTCCCAGGCAGAGTTGTTCAAGAAACTTGCTGCTGCTCCTCTCCCCCTCCTGCAGGGAGCTCCTGCTGCAAGAGACAGCTTCTTTATTTCTTCTAGTCCACCACCCAACACCCGGGGTTGTGACCTGTGGTAGCTCTTATGCACAGATCCCTTGCTCAGATGTGCTAATGTGCAGTTTTGGTGTTTTTTGTTGAGTTTTAGATGTTCAGCTTACTGTTGTTTCAGGGGGAGAGATCTGGGAATGTCTCTCACTCCACCATGTTTCTGACATCACCTGTGATTTGCTTTTAAAAAGAAACTTAACATATTAGACATCTTTTTATGTTGGTATATATAGCTTGATTTAATTTTAATGTATACATATTACTAAATTATGTGAATATATTACAATTAAGTAGTCTTAAAACAGTTTTATTCATTTATCTTGTGAGGGGAGGGAGACATTAAAAACAAAGTACCTTTGTTCAAACTTTAGATTTGACCAAAAAAATTTTTCCTTTAGCCCTCTGATGTGTTGTAAATGGTGACATTTTAAATAAAACTGGTAATGTTACTTGAAAAAAATGTATTCAGTAGACATAAATAGTAGAGTAGTTTTATATTTCAGCATCATCAGCTTTAAAATAGTTTCTTTACTGGAAATTATTGTTACTACTCAATGCCCTTTACATTTTTTTGTCCTAAAATTTATGCTTTTATGCTTATGTTTTTACTTATAACCCTATCTATGTCTTTGCCACAAAGGGTCTATGTGTTTAAAGGTTTCTTCTGTGCTGAGTTATCATAACATTTGTTATTAGGGAAAATTATATTCATTGCTACCACAAAAATATAAATACAATAAACATTTTTATAATTACACATAAAAAGTAAAATTATGTGGTTAGAATTCTATTTTTTGTTTAGATTTTAGTACTTGAAAAACTTTTTTATATAAACAAGTGCCATATTTGAATAATTCTAAAAATGCACATTATTCCACATTTAACATATTTGTGGTTAGAATGTGTCATATAGCTTATGGTCTATCATATTCAAGGAAATTGGTGTTTGAGAATTCTTAATACATTTTTTTCTCAGTTCTTTGCACCTGTTATCAAAAATTATTTTTAATGATCTGTTAGTTGACAGTTTGATTAGCTTTTCTTAGACTTTATGAAAACAAAGAATTGGAAACCATCAGACTTACGAAAAGATTTTTTATTCAGTCATTACCTTTACTCTTTCACCACATATGTCACTCTTTTAAATGATCGCTTTGGGGCTTCATAGGTCTTTATACCCTGAGATGATAAACTACAGTAAAGTGGAGGAGAGGAAATGGTGTATCTGTCTTTCTTTTGTTAAGCGGGAGAAGGATAATCATGTTTTCATATAGTTGAGATTTATGAAAATGTCTGTTTGGAAGTTAATCTGAAATAGATTTCATAAAATTACCCACGCAATAGACACCTGTTTGAAGACTCATAACTGGTCCTCTGTGGCCCCTTTGAAGGACATTTAAGTTGTTTCTATTATTTCATTATCAAGAATAATGCTAAAATGAACATCCTTACAAACACATCTTTGCAATTCTGCCATTATCTCACTTAGTCAGAATTTCAGTGCTGGATCAAAGTATGTGAACTTTTCAACATTGTATAGAAGTTGGTATACATATTTTTAAAAACATTTGATAAGATTTATCAAGTTGCTCTTTGAAAAGATCATATTAATTTATATTCCTACAGTAATATTTGAGAAACAAGACCTAACCTTCCATAGATCTGTTCTTACTATATGAGTTTAAAGTTGAATTCTGTTTGAGTGGTATTCTGAAATTTTGAAATGAGAAGAAATGACTTCCATTTTATGCAGCTTTTATTGAACTTTTTTTCTGAAAAATTTTGAGTTTTAACCAGAAATATACCAAAGAAGGAATTTTACAGTAACCTTCGTGGAGTTAGAAGGAAGTATATGTTAATATTTTAATGTAATTTTTCTCTAGGTAATGAAACACAGTCTTCACTTTGGAAGGCAGTAGATTTCTTTTTAGAAAGCATTGCTATTTATGATATTATGGCCATAGACAAGTGCTTTGACACTGGGGCAATAGGTAACAGATTCAGCCCACAAGAGAGAGAAAGATATAATTACAGCAAATGCACAGTTGTCGTTCGGATAATGGAATTTACCACAACACTGCTGAACATCTACCCAGAAGGCTGGAAGGTAGGATCGCTCTGCTGCTCTATGAATGTTCAGTCAGTACTTAGCACTGGGAAAATGCATATCAAGTACCTATTAAAAATGGTTTTGTCTTTCTCAGAACTTTCCATTGCTGTAGTACTAACCTGTTCTTGAAAATAATAAAACTTTGTGTGTATTTCAGATGCTTATGTAAATAAAATACAAAATAGTTTTTCTAAATTTTTTTGGATATTTCATTTTATACTACGATCAAGCATCTGCTTTAGGAAACATGCATTATTAGCAAATATGTGTAAATTGAAGTATCTGTGAGGCTTATAATACAAACACAACTTCAGTCAACCCATCCAGTTAACATATTTTATGTACTACTTATGCCAGGCCCTGTCCTGTGGGTGTAGCATTGCCCTAACACATCAGGGCCTTAAAAAATATGTCCACAGGCTAGATCCCACCTGCTACCTGTTCTTGTAAAGAAGGTTATTGGAACACATCCAGATTCATTTGTTCACATGTTGTCCATGGCCACTTTCACACTATAATGGCAGTTATTTACGTAGTTGTTGTGGAGACCATATGGCCCACAAAGCTTAAAACATTTATTTTCTGACCTTGTACAGAGAAAGTTTACCAACCCTCGCCCTAGCCAGGCAAAAATTTTCAACTTCATGGACTTTACACTCAAGTGAAAATCAAAATCCTGACCAATAGATGTGTTTTTTTACAAATCCATCTTTTGCAGCTTCTTGGGAAGTATTTATGTAACACAAACCTTATAAAACTCTTGGTGAAAACCCTATGTGAGCCCTCAAGCATAGGTTTCAATATCGGTGATGTCCTTGTTATGGATCATCTTCCCAATGTTTGTGTGAACCTGATGAAAGCCCTAAAGAAGTCCCCATACAAAGACATCCTAGAGATGCACCTCAAGGAAAAAATAAGAGCACAGAGGTGGGTATTTGGATCATGCTCCAGGTCAGTGTTGTGGAATTTAAGGTTGCAACGTGCTCTGGCAGTGTATGTTGCTGCTGTAGCCCTGTTTCTTAAAGTAAAGGATCTCATCAATGGGGTGTTTAGTGCAGAGGAGTTCATTAGTTGTTTGAAAATCACTTATTTAGCAAATGCCTTCCCTGCACCTTAGATGTGCACACCTTGGATGTGGCTTAGCCCATGTTGGTCTCCATGGCTGGATCAGTGCATGGGCCCCTTGTTTGGTGTTAGCCTGTATCTGCTTTCCAGGGCTATGTCATAAATTTGAGTGCCAGGTAGTTAGTAAATACAATTGTAATAGAACACGTACTTCCCCCGCCCCCCGCCCCAGTATATCCTGATAATTTAATGAGATCAGCTCTCATCTGATTTTCTTTTTGCTTTTTTCACATGGCCAGCATTGAGGAGCTCTCTGTTGTTGATCTGTATGGCCCTGATGCTTATGTGGATAGGGCCAAGCTGGCTTCTATTGTGTCTGCTTGTAAACAACTACATAAAGCTGGTTTTTTGCATGTTATATTACCATCTCAGGTAACCACAGCCAATTTGTTTTTATATTTTTCTTAGCTTAATTATGTTAATTAGTCTATTTATTTGTATTCTTTTTTAACATCCTTTGTGTACAGAACATGCTGAAGTGGGAATTATAGAAATACTTGCTCCAGACATGTAGGTGTTACCAGGAATACAAATGAGAAAGTAAATATAAAAACTTATAAAATGAAAATGATATAAAGGACATTTGAATATTTCCAGCAGCCT
The DNA here is from genome assembly GCA_030015415.1 of Cynopterus sphinx. NCBI lineage: Eukaryota > Metazoa > Chordata > Mammalia > Chiroptera > Pteropodidae > Cynopterus > Cynopterus sphinx. The sequence continues at coordinate 33,549,667 of CM057389.1, read as the reverse complement.
TCCGAAGAACTTAGAGACTGCTTTTATGTCTTTGTGGTTAGGCGACGTAAAAGAAAAAATACAACATAGAAACCAATGTCAAATGAATACTTTCCTGACAATTAGAAGACAGTTGTCACTATTAATAAATTTTTAAATTAATGAAAGCTGTGAAATTTTTTTAAAATAAAATATCTTATTGCTGCATATTCAGTGTTTACTTTATTTTAGTCTGCAGGTCAGCATCATTCTTTCGGCACAAAACTTCTTTCCCTGGTTTATAAAAGCATTGCACCTGGATGTGAACAACAGTGCCTTTCTTCACTAGACCCCAGTTGTAAGCGATTGGCCAGTGGACTTCTGGAGTTGGCCTTTGCTTTTGGAGGACTGGTAGGAAAAACAGCTACATGCTATGCTCTCCTAATGATGTAAATATATAACTCACATGCATTGTGTCTTTAACATAGGAATTAGTTGGGTAAATTCTTAATTGATTTACAAAAAACCTCTAAGAGGTCTTTCATTTTTCTTTTAATAAAAGAAAGAGAACAGTATTCTCTTAAATTGAGGTTTTGTCTCTCTGTTTTCAAAAGGAGTTTGGACAGAGAATAGCTGGTCTTTGTTGACACAGTGACCAGTTCTTTCCCTGTCCTTGGTGGTTCTTCAGATAGCTTATTCGGGAGAGCCCCTGGAAGATAATTCAGAGACACCACAAAAAAAATTCTTCATTGTTTGTTTGAACTGTGTAGGGCTGACCTCAAACAGTCTTTGCTGTAGCTGACACCTGCCAGCCAGTTTAGTATGTTCACCCCATTCTGCCCATCTTCTTTTCTCCTATAGCAGAAACCTCTTTACGCCTTTGTCAACTTAATGTAAACAAATTACATACTTAAGTCGTCTAAAAATACTCACCCTTACTAGACTCTCCCCTCAAAGCAACAACAAGATTTCTGGAAATTTGGGAGAAATGGGAGCCAGGGAAGATCTCCTTCCCAAAATGAAACCTAGAAAATGGAGGCTCTTTGAAATATATACAGTTCAAAGTTGAACCCAGGCCTTTTAAACATCAGGCTCTCTTTAGACCTTCCTATGTGATTTTCCACTTTCAGAGTTTATAGATACCCAAGGAGTCTTTCTGTAACATTTAAGATATGGAATGATGTTATCACACATACTGTTCTTCCTTCTCAGTGTGAATGCCTTGTGAATCTTCTTCTGGACACAGCAGCGTTGTCCATGCCATCCTCAGGAGAGTGCCAGAGAAACATTGTCAGGTGCTGTCATGGAGAGTATTTTTATTGCTTGTTCTCAGAAATAATCAACACTGAATTATTGAAAAATATAGATCTTTCAGTATTGGAGCTCATGAAATCATCTGTGGATAATCCCAAAATGGTAATGAAATTTTACTTTACGTAAAGTATATTTTCTAATATAATGCTTATATTTTTTTTGAAATATATCATTAAAACAAAACAATATCTCTTCCTGGAAGGTTTAAAGCTGTTGCCAGTGTTTAAAAACAAAATCAAAGGAAACAAAACACAGCCTTTATGAATACTTAATAATGGATGTTGAAACATTGATTATTTTTTCTAATCTCTCACTCCCTCAAAATCTCTAGGCCTATTGCCATGTAGGATATTGACTTTTGTCAAGACTTGGCATTAGAGCTCATAAACTTTTCCTGAGGCCCAAGCCTGCCTTTGCTTCTCCACCAGCCACAAGCTGGTCCTATACATTCTATTATTTCCTGCATGTTCCTGCTATAGCCCACTTTTCCCCTCACATTAAACCTTTGGAGACCAATATTTAGCACAAAGTTAATTTTGGTTTGCTAAACTTATAAAATTTTGAAATTTAACCTGTTCTGTATAGACAATCAGAAACTGTTACAAACTGTTGGAATGACCATTTTAAGGGAAAGTGCATAATTTTCTACTAAGTTAAGCATTTATTTCAAACAGTGCTTGTTGTCTATTGTAGGAGAATATTTTATGGTGGATTGCACTAGGAATTTGTATTTTTTTAAGTTATAAATAAAATTGCAGCAGACCCATACACTCAGGAAATATAGTAATTTGAGTTTTTAAACTATTCATACGTCTAGTAAAGGTGATGGGCAAAAACTATATGCATTTACCTCCACCTCCTCAGATTCTTCTAAAATGACCAAAACAGTTTTTTAAAACATACAGACACACACACACACACACACACACACACAAGAGTGACAGCACTTTGGAAGCTAGAAAGCAAAAGGACAACTGGTAAGACTTCAGGGTCCAAGAAAGCTTCAGTGTGACCATTACAGTGGGAAAATGGGCAGCCAATTTGTGCTACAGAACTCATAAAGAGGTCAGGCAGTGGAAACGCTGGGTTTCTGGAGTGCAGAGAGAGCAAAGTATGGAAGAAGACTGGTTCAAGATTAGTCATTCCCTGCAGTCAGGGGGCTGATTCTTCCCCACCTGAGACTGGAGGTGGCTGATTCTCTGGACAGAATAAACATCTCTCAACTGGAGACCCTAGGCACAGTTGAGTGTAAGAATGGGTGTGTGTGTGCGCGCGCACGCGCGCATGTGCACATATGTACATATTTATATATTTTAAAGAACTTGAGTGAAGATTAGAATCACATTCAGTATGTCATACAAGTACCTCTTTAAGCAATGTAGTAAAGTTTGGGATATGTTGCACCATAACAAAATTATTTTATTATTTCACTAGTGAGAATTCTAGTTTGTACTTTTATCTCTCAAATTTAATGTCAGTTCTTAAACTCTGATTGTGTCTTCCACTAATTTTTTTAAATAATGAAAGCATTTTTGGTGCAAGCTGTAGTTTTATATTTTGCCCATTTTTCTGTTGAGATGTACATTCTTAATTTGTAAGACATTTTTGTGTATTAAGGATGGTAGAACTCATGTATGTGAAAAGTACTTTTTCCTACTGGCCATTTATCTTTCAGTCTTGGAGTGTTTCTTCTATGTAGAAATATTTAAAGTTTTATCATTAAATTTACCTTATTATTGTCTCTTTACTAGTCATTTTAACAGATGTATGGTGATATCTCATTGTGGTTTCTATTTGCCTTTGCCTGATTGATGATGTTGAATACCTTTTCATGTACCTATTGGTCATCTGTGAGTCTTTAGAAAAATGTCTCTTCAGCTCCTCTGCCTATTTTTTAATTGGATTGTTTGTTTTTTTTACTTTTTTAACTATTTTTGTTGAGTTGTATGGGTTCTTTACTTATTTTGGATATTAACCCCTTATCAGATATGATTTGCAAATATTTTCTCTCATTCTGTAGCTTACCTTTTCATTTTGTTGATGTTTTTCTATGTAGAAGCTTTTTTAGTTTGATATAGGCCTACTTATTTATTTTTGTTTTGTTGCCTTTGCTTTTGATGTGAAATCCAAAAACTTATTGCCAAGACCAATGTCAAGGAGCCTACCCCCTAAGTTTTCTTCTAGGAGTTTCATAGCTTCAGGTCTGACATTCAAGTCTTTTATACATTTCGAGTTGAATTTCGTGTATAGTGTAAGATAGGGGTCGAGTTTTAGTCTTTTGCATGTAGCTGTTCAGTTTTCCAAGCACCATTTATTGATGAGACTATCCTTTCATCATTTTGTATCCTTTGCTTCTTTAACTATTTTTGTTCGGGTTAATTTTGGGCTCTCTGTTCTATTCCATTGATCTATGTATCCGGTTTTTTGTTTGTTTGTTTGTTTGTTTGTTTGTTTGTTTGTTTTTAATCTCGATACCATACTGCCTTGATTTCTTTGGCATTATAATAGAGTGTGCAGTTAGAAAGTGTGATCCTCCAGCTTAGTTCTTTCTCAGAATTGCTTTGGCTTTTGTGGTTCCACACAAATTTTAGAATTGTGTGTTCTATTTCTATAAAAAGTGCTGTTGGAATTTTGAGAAGGATTGCATTGAATCTATAGATTTGTTTGGGTAGTGTGGCCATTTAGTAATGTTAATGCTTCTGTTTCATGAGTATGGAACAGAAAGTCTTTTCACTTTTTTGTGTTGTCTTCAAATTTTTTTTTTTCTTTTTTATCAGTGTCTTCTAGTTGTCGGGGAACAAGTCTTTTACCTCCCTGGTTAAATTTATTCCTGGGTATGTTCATTTTGATGGAATTGTTTTCATTTCTTTTTTGATAGTTTGAACTTGGTATGTAGAAGCACAATAAATTTTTGAATATTGATGTTGTATCCTGTAACTTTACTGAATTTATTGATTAATTTTAATAGGTTTTGGTTGGGTCTTTAGGATTTTCTAGATATAATATGTCAGCTGCAAATAGAGTTTTACTATTCTAATTTGTATGCCTTTCATTTTCTTTTCTTACCTAATTGATCTGGCTGGGATTTCCATTACCATGTTGAATAAAAGTGATGGGAGTGGGTATGTTTGTCCTGTTCCTGACCTTAGAGAAAAAACTGAGTTTTTCATTGTCGAATGTGTTAGTTGCAGGCTTGTCATATATGGTTTTTATTATGTTGAGATTTGTTTCTTCTATACCCTCTTCGTTCAGAGTTTTTGTCATGAATGAATGTTAATTTTTATCAAGTGTTTTCCCATACCTACTGATGATCATATGGTTTTTATTCTTTATTTTAATAATGTGATGTGTCACATTGTTGATTTACATTTGTTGAACCATCCTTGTATCCCTGAAATAAAATGCATTTGAATTTTATTATGATATATGAACTCTTTAATGTATTGTATTTGGTTTGCTAATGTTTTGTTGAGGATATTTATATCTGTGTTTATCAGGGATATTTTCCTGTAAATTTCTTGTATTTTCCTTGTCTGGTTTTGGTTTTGGGGTAATGCTGGCCTTGTAAAATGACTTTGAAAGTGTTTCCTTTTCTTTTGTTTTTTGGAAGAGTTTGAGAAAAATTGGTATCAGTTCTTTTATAAAGTTTTGGTAGAATTTACCCATGAAGCCATATGGCCCTAGACTTTTGTTGGGAGGTTTTTGATTACTGATTCAATCTCATCTCCTTACTAGTAATTGGTCTATTCAGATTATTTATCTATCCTTTTTGATTCAGTCGTGGAAGTTTGTATGTTTCTAGGTATTTATACATTTCTCCTAAATTGGCCAATTTGTTGGTATATAATTATTCACACTAATCTCTTATGGTTCTTTGTATTTCTGTGGTGTAAGGGTACCCTCCTGAATACAGAGAAGTTAAATGAAAGCCTCCGTAAATTCTGATCTTTAAAGCTTAGCTTTTCCCCCCTAATTTGACTTCCCGCTAAGTCAGCTAGGTATATTCTCTCAGGCAGGGTATTGGACTATTTTAACAAACCCAAGAGAAAATAAATATACTGTCATCACTGCCCAGCTATATCAGTTCACAGCAGTCATCATGGCCAGTGAGCCCTGCTCACTAACACAGTGATTGTCGTCATTTTCTTAATATGTACCAACAGCAAAGAGTACAAAGCACCTGAAAAAAGGATTTTTAAAACTGACTAGCAGGAAAAAGCTACTTAAAATGGAAATGTGAAAAAGAAAACTTTAGAAAGATAAAAGAAGATCCTGTATCCATTGCTACTGAAAAAGTACATTAGAAAACAAAAAAGAATTCTTGGGAATTAAGCATAGACAGCAGAAATAAAATATGAATTGAGTAAGTTAAATTTAGGAACTCTTAGACAGAATAGAAGAAAAAAGACAAAATAGGAAATAGGACAGAAACATAAGGAAATTTGGGATCAGTGTCCAAGTTCCAGCACTAGGCCCTCTACCCCAGATGGAAAACAGGCCTTCATGGATAACACAATTGGAGAAAATTTCCAAGAAATGAAGGAATTGAGCTTCCAGATGGAAGAGGGCCACTGAGTGTCCGACAAAAGTGTATGAAAACACCTCCATGTGGAGCACTTTTCTTGAAAATTCAGAACTCTGGGGGTTCGTATTAGAAAAAATTGTGGAAAGTTTCTATAAAAGTACTGATTACATTAACCCATTTCCTATTTGCCCCAAAATACTTGCTGGTGGTACTTGTGGCTGCAGCATTTGTTCCGAGATAACTTGTGATTACAGTCCTGACCTTACCACCATTTTCCACAAAGTATCTTTTATTATTTTCACATCACTCTAGTATATTGATAGCCTTTAGAAACAAATTACATCATTCTATTTATAGTATTCTGGTTTTAGTAGTGGTATTTCCATTTATATAATATAGTAATTCTCTGTCTCTAAAAATGTCAAATCCTAGAAAACAGCAATCCTGTGCATTTTTGTTACATTAGGATTAAAGATGAGTTCTATTTAGAAATAACTCCAAGAACAGTTTTGTTTTTTTTTTTTTGTTTGTGGGGTTTTTTTTGGCACATTGAAAACCAGTCAGATTTGCTTGAGCCTGGAAGAGCGTGTTTATGTAAAATTAACCTGTCAGTGAGCTGCACTTTTTTTCCCCTAAATGGAAAATGGGTTAAAAGTATCAAGAAATTGGATTGTTTTTGTGTTTATAGCAGTGGATGCTATAATATAAATCGGTGAGGCAGATTTTGTTCACAAATCAGGAAGGATTTCTAATCTGGAGTTCTAAATCCAGAGATTATCATTTACATGTGAAAGTCAATGGAAATGATTTTTAGATGTGCCAGATCTCAAAGGAATGTATTTCTAGTGTAGTACTTACCAGAAAGCACCGGAAGAAATACTTATTTCAATAAGGCAGTCAGCTGAGAAAGTGGATGATGTTGGATCTGGGAAGTTGTTGACCCGAATTCAAGAGAAGTAGATGAGTCTCTTGGAGGTGTTAAAGTAAGACCCAGAACGTAGCAGTCACCAACATTCCAGAGTGGGCAATACATTGTCACAGAGATGGAGCTGATAGATTTTTTGATATGTTTGGATGTCATGAAATTTCATTAATTTGGGAGACTTTGATGAATAATAATGGACACATTGAAAACAGCAAAAAAAGCAGACAGTGTTGACTTAAGGGAGATCAAAATGTGCAAGAAAGGAAAAGTTTGGATAGTTTACAATTCGGATTATCTATGAAAAATGTCTACATTGTCATGATAGGAATATTGAATATTAATCTAACCAAGTAGAAAGCATTATTGAAAGGTGGTGTGACAGGAAATGTGTTCATGCAAGCCTATGTGTATATGCATGTCTGTGAATGTGTGTGTGTACATGTGCATATACACACATAGTGATGATGATGACGACAGAAGAAAGCTCATCATTTCTCTCAGTGAAAATGCCCCCAACTAGGGAAACAAGAATAGCAATATGAGCATGGTTTTATAGAAGAGAAGACCTTATGTTTTTATGGAAAAGTTGCATGTTAAAGTACTGTTCTCAGTTTGAGAAGTTGTGAAGTTAATGGCTATTACAGAAATAACAGCTTCATTTTCCAAGAATAGCTTTGAAATGAAAGTAAATTTTGTTATGTATGTGTCTTGATATTGCAACTTTTTCCTCCATCACCACACAATTGTTTCAGGTGAGCACTGTTTTGAATGGTATGTTAGATCAGAGCTTCAGGAATCGGGCCAGTCAAAAACACCAAGGACTGAAACTTACAACTACGATTTTGCAAAACTGGAGGAAGTGTGATTGGTGGTGGGCCAAAGATTCTGCTCCTGAAAATAAAATGGCAGTGCTGACCTTATTGGCAAAAATTTTGCAGGTATTTAAGAGACCTTAAAAAATACAATTGTTATTTTATCCTCTGTAACTTATATCTTTTAAAATTTGATAGAGGTTTGATAAATAAATATTTTGACTAGACAATTGCTGATTATCTTACATTTTAGACTTTTTTTGTTATTTTACTTTATTATCACTTGTACTTATTATCATTTTATATACTTTATTTTTTAGTATACCTTTACTTTCATTGCCTTATCAGATAGTTTTAAAATATTTTAGAACAAGAATTGGTGAAATGTTGAAGCCCAAGAAAAAATGTGTAAGTTATTTCAGAAATTTTAAAATTTGAAAACTGTGTGGTAAAGGAAATTAGCAGCATAATATAGAAATGGACCATGTTTTTATTTTCTCTCCTTTAGATTGATTCATCCATATCTTTTAATGTAAATCTCAGTGCCTTCCCTGGCATCTTTACAGCATACACTACTCTACTTGCTGATTCGAAATTGGGTCTACATTTAAAGGTAAGTATTAAAAACATGTTTTTTCCCATTGTATTCTTCCTTACTTTCCTATTTTAGCACATTTGTGATGTTTTCTATAATGGCAAATTTCAAACATTCAAAAGCAGAGAGCCTAGTACAGTAAACCCCTATGTACTTCTTATCCAACCTCATAGCTGTCTATGGACATGTTTGTTTCAAATGTACAGTCACTCCCGACCATGACTTTGAAGGAAACCCCTGGTATCATGTTATCTGTTATCTGACCTTCACATACTTTAGTATATCTCTCCAAAAGATAAGTCTAATTACCTGAGGTAACCATACTTAGAAGAATTAATATCTGTCTTTTCATATCAGTGATTTAAATTGGCTTTCTTGAGAATGCTGTATTAATGAATGACAGAATTTTAACTTAATTTTTGTATTAATAAGTAATATAAAATATCTTGTTAATTTTTAGGTCAAGAACATAATAAACATTTTAACTTTAAAGTCCTTTAATAATTGGATTTTAACTCTAATAAAATGTAACCTTATTGAAAACTGTCTCTTTATGAGGATTTTGTTTGCACTGTTCCACTCTATGTGATTAGTCAAGTTTCTCATATCTCAGTAAGAAGGAGTCTGGGAACTTACCTGCCACACAAGGAAACAACACCTAGGTTTTTTTTTAAGCTCAGTATGAAGCTGAGTTAGTTCTGCAAGGAATATTTGTTAATTACCCCATAGGTTATTTAAAATGTTCCTTCCATTCAATACAGTATATTTCTACTAGAGTCTATAATTTCAGGAGAAATAGCATACAGAATCATTGTGTGTGTGTGTGTGTGTGTGTGTGTGTGTGTGTGTGTGTGTGTGTGTATGGCCCTGATTTGGCCTACTGACCCTCTAGAGTAGAAACCATGATACAGCATTGCATTCAAGTTGGTTTTTGATGTTCTAGAAGGTATTTTCAAGTCTTTCATTGAATCTGCATAGTGCTTTATCTGCAAAGTCTTTAGAAACAGTAATTTATCTTATTCTGTAAGATCTGTAAGCCAGCCACAACTAGTGCAATTTCATATGTCCGCATTACTTCACAGGGTCAAGCATTAATTCTTCTTCCATTCTTTACCAATCTAACTGGAGACAGTCTTGAGGACCTTAAGCATGTTCTTGAGAAGTTCATCATTTCTAATTTCCCTATAAAGTCTGAAGAATTTCCCCCGGGAACTCTGCAGTACAGTAATTATGTGGACTGCATAAAAAAGGTTAGTTTTTAGTAGTACCAAATAAAAGTAAAACATGGGTGTTTTTTTTGTTGTTGTTGTTACATTTCTCGATGAAGAGAAGAAAATGAAATATTTTGAATCAGAAGTGGTCTAACTTTAAGTAGAATAAAATAAGACACTGAGATGGAAAATGGGAGAATGAAGATGAAAATGTCAGATGAATAGCTAGACATCTGTTGTGCAGTGAAAATGGTGTGGAAAAGACACACATCACTAGAATAAAAGAGCCCACAGAGAACCTGGAATGGTGAAGGAAAATGACCTCAATTAAGGCACATAATTATAGAATTTCAGAACCTGAGGTTAAAGGAATATCCTAAAAGTTGTTAGAGGGGAAAATATCTGCAAAACCTTAAAGATCAAAACTTAGATATTTAACAAACATTATATGCCAAGCATTCATTATATCTGCAAAAATTACAAAAATGTTAGCATTTGTTAATTCTCTTTGAAATTACTATAATTTTCTATTTTTTATTAGAACTGTTAAAAACAACAACTGAAAATTCAACAAAGTTATCATTTTTTTTTCTTTCATAGTTTCTAGATGCATTGGAATTATCTCAAAGTCCTATATTGTTGCAGTTGATGACAGAAATTCTTTGTCGGGAACAGCAACATGTTCTGGAAGAATTATTTCAGTCCACTTTCAAAAAGATTGCCAGAAAGTAAGTTATTCTATTTTAGTCTGGGATGCTAGGAACAATATTCATTTTATTTCTGTGGGAAATTATCTTATCTGTTCCAAAAAAAGTTGAGTGGCAGTTGCTATCAACTTTTACAACTCAGTTTTATTTTGTACTATTTTGTGTTTTGTAAGAAAAAAAGACTTTTATCCTGAAAGTTTCAAAAATACTCAAAGCTAAAGTTAAAACTATAAATGAAGCTCCAGTTAAACAAGCCTCAGCATTTTCAGACTTTATTGATACTTTTATGCTTGACTTCTTTATTCAGCATGTTTTTGAGGTTTATTCATAACATAGCATAAATTAATAGTTTATTTTTACTGAGATTTTTAAAAAATGTCAGAATTAACCAACTATAGAACATTCTACACAATGCAGGAGAATACACATTTTTTTGAGTACATATGGAACATTCTTCAGGACAGGCTATATGGTAGGCCATTAAACAGTCTTAATAAATTTATAGAAATTTTGAAATCTTACAAAATATGTTTTCTGACCACAAATAAATTAGAAATCAACAACAAAAGAAAGTGTGGGAATACAAAAACATTTCTAAATAACCAACTAATTAACACATTTCTAAGTAATTCTTGCATCAAAGAAGAAATGAAGGAAATCAGATAGTACTTTGATCTAAATAAAATAAGAATAAAGCATATTTAAATGTCTGAGATGCAGCTAAAGCAGTGCTTAAAGGGAAAATTGTGTCAACGCCAACATTATAAAGTAAGAAATATTCTATATTAATAAACTTTTACCTTAAGATCTAAGGAAAAAATCCAAAGGCAAGCAGGAGGAAGAGAATAATAAAGAGAGTGAAAATCAGTAAAATAAAAATCAGTAAATGGTAGAGAAAAATCAGTGAAACAAAAAATTAATTCTTTGAAAAGGTAAATGAGAAACTGTTAGCTAGATGACAAATTAGGAGTAGTACAGTTCACGGCAGAGTTCTAGTCAAGATAGCAGTGTAGGTAAACTACTTGCCTACTCCTACTCCCACATCAAAATTACAACTAAATTAGAGAACAACCATCATTGAGAAAACCAGAGCATGAGCTGAATAGAATTCCTATAACTAAAGATATAAACATGAAATCACCTAAAATTGGTAGGAAGGGCACACATGTAGTAGTTAAGAAGCAGAAAGAATATCTGCTGCGGAGGTCCTCGTTGAGGAGTGAAAGTTTCCTCACCCAGTCACAAATTCTAAACACTGATATAGGGGCAGCAGCTCATAAAGTGTAGCAGGTATATAGGGAGGAACTGATTGATTAACTTCAGGGTGAGGGCTGGAGGAACAGGGTTAGGAGCAGCTCTCTTTGGGGACAGAAGCACTGGCAGGCACCACTGTGCTTTTGTGAGCTCTCCTCTCACCAAGTCAGTCTAGTACATGTGGACATGAAATATGAGTCTCCATCAACCTGGCTTACATCGTTTGCCCCACCCTGGTGATTCCCTGGGATTCTGCCCCACCCAACTTGCTCACCAAGCCAGAGCCTCTTCCAGGCTCCTCCACGCAAGCAACCTGCTTTGGCTTGTACTGCAGACTTTCCCCAAATCTCTCAAGATCCAAAAATCCCAGACAGACAGTGGCTGGCTTCAGTGAGCCTTGTAGCTCTTGCTCAGTGGCCCAAACCCAGCACAAATGGCGACCACTCTCAACTTGCAATGTAACTCCCATCACGTGGCCCCAGGCCTTGCATAAGCATTGGCTAGTCTGGGTCAACAAAGTAGCTACAAGCCCGGTATAAGTGGCAGCAGGTCTCGGTTTGCAGAGTATCCTCTCCCAGGCACCTCTAAAACCAGCACAAGAAGCAGCCAACCTCAGATCACTCTTTAGCACTTACCAAGAGGCCCCAAGCCTGACACAAGTGGTGGCTGACCGTGGCCTGCACCAAAGCACCTCCCAAGAGGATCTAAAACCGGCATCAGGTTTTAGATGCACCACCCAACCAATTTCACCAGTGACATACCTGAAAAGCAAACTCAGTGTCACCAGAGCATTGCTAAAGGTACTCTCTTTCTGTGGGGGTCAGTCCCCGCACATTAATTTGTCCACCACAGTCACGAACAACCCTCACAGCCAGTCAGCCTGAGGCTCAACCTGACTGACTGACATGGCAACAGTAATTGAAAGAGGGGGCCACAAACCTACATGGTGAACATCCCTAGGGCAACCAGCTCAGGTGACCAGGGAGACTACCACCGGGCCCCACAGGACACCTTCTACATAAGGCTGCTCTGTTAAGACCAGGGAAGGAACATATCTACCAAATAAACAGAAACAAGTACAGAGAGTCAGCAAAAGTGAAGAGACAAAGAAACTTGTCCCAAATGAAGGAACAGGCTGTAACTCCAGAAAAAGAACTAAACGAAATGGAGACAAGCGATCTACCAGATGCAGAGTTCAAAATACTGGTTACAAGGATGCTCAATGAACTTAGGGGGAAGAATATAAAGGAACTCAGTGAGAACTTCAACAAAGAGATAGGAAACATAGAAATGGAGACAGAAAACAAACAAACAAAATTAGTCAGAAATGAACACAGAACTGATATAAGGACTAAAAATCAGTTTAGATGAAGCAGAAGAGCGAATCAGTGATCTGGAAGACAAAAGTGGCAAAAAACACCCAAACACAACAACTGAAAGAAAAAAGAATTTTAAAAAATTAAGATAGTTTAAGGAACCTCTGGGGAAACATCAAGCATACCAACATTAGCATCATAGTGTGCCAGAAAGAGAAAAGAGAGCGCAGGAGATTGAAAACCTATTTGAAAAAGTAATGACTGAAAACTTTCCTGAAGTAATTGACATACAAGTCCGGAAGTGCAGAAAGTCACAAATGAAAAACACGTAAAAATGGAGGAGATGAGTGATTTTAGAATGTGTTCAAACTGAAGCAGCCTTGGCTGCTAAAAATTTACTTTGGTATATATGAAGCACATATCAACCACAAACCAAAAATCTATAAGAAATACACGAGGATAAAGAGAAAGGAATTCAAACATAACAAACAATAGAAAGTAATCGGCTTAAAAGAGGAGAGAGCAAGAGAATAGGAACAGAGATGAACTACAAAAATAGCCAGAAAACAATAAAATGTCAGTAACTACATACCTGTCAATAATCACTTTAAAGATAAATGGATTGAACGCATCTATCGAAAGATGTAGGTGGCTAAATGGATAAAAAAAAAAAATCAAGACCCGTACACCTGCTTGCCTACAAGAGACGCTCTCTTCAGATTGAAAGACATACACAGACTGCAAGCAAATGGATAGGGAAAGGTATTTCATGCAAACGGAAACAAAAGAAAGCTGGGGTAGTAATACTTCTCTCAGACAAAACAACCATTAACAGAAAGGCTGTAACAAAACACAGAGAACCTTACATAATGACAAAGGGATCATCAACCCAGCAAGATGATGTAACTCTTGTAAACATCTGTGGACCCCCAACCAAATGGCAGCCAAATAGCAACCAAAAAGCAAATATTGATGGATGTAAAGTGGGAGAGATCAAATATGAGAAGACAATGGTAGGGGACTTTAAGCCCCCAGTGAATTTGATGGATAGATCGTCTAGACAGAAAATCAACGAAGAAAAGTGGCTGATTCAGGAAGAGACAAAATCTGAACAGAATGATAACTACTAACGAAATCAAATCAGTAATCAAAAACCTCCCAATGAACAAAAGTCTTCGACCAGGCTTCACAGGAGAATTTTACCAAACATTCAAAGAAGAAAAAAATCCCTATCCTTCTCAAATTATTCCAAAATCCAAAGAGGAAGGAAGGCACCCAGACTCATTTTAACTCATTTTACAAGGCCACCTTACCCCGATACCAAACCAGACAGACACTTCAATATAAGAAAATTATAGGCCAATATCCTTGGTGAACATAGATGCAAACATTGTCAAAAAATATTAGCAAATCAAATTCAGCAGTGCATTAAAACGATCGTTAACCATGATCAAGTGGGATTTATTCCTAGGATGCAAGGTTGGTTTACTATCTGCAAAACAATTAACACAATTCACCACATAAACAAAATGAAAGATAAAAGTCAAATGAGCATATCTATACATGCAAAAACAAAACAACAACAGACATTTGACAAAATCCAACATCCATTTAGGATTAAAAAAAAAAAACTCAGCAAAGTGGGGATAGATGGAACGTACCTCAAAACAATACAGACCACATATGACTAACCCACAGCTAACACCACACTCAACGGTGAAAAGCTGAAAGCTTTTTCTTTAAGATCAGTAACAAGACAAGAATGTCCACATTCACCACTTTTATTCAGCACAATATTAGAAGTCCTCACCGGAGCAATCAGATGAGAAAAAAATATGCAATGCATCTGAGATGGAAAGGACTGTCATTATTTGCAGATGACATGATACCGTATGTAGAGAACCCTAAAGATTCCACCAAAATTTCTAATAAATGAAATCAGCAAAGTACCAGAATATAAAATTAATATTCAGAAATCAGTTGCATTTTTATACACAAATAATGAACTGTCAGTGAGATTAAGAAATTAACAATCCCATTACAATTGTGTCAAAAAAAATAAAATATCTAGGAATAAATTTAAGGAGGTAAAAGACCTGTGCTGGGAAAACTTAAGACATTAACTTGAAAATGAAGAAAGTACAAATTGGAATTGGAATGTAGTAACCTACTTATTCATCAATAGACCAATGGATAAAGAAGATATGGTACATATATACCATGGAATATTACTTAGTTTTTTTGAAACCTGTACAGTTATTGTATAGACATATCATAGTTTTTTGAAGCAGTCCCCTATTGATGGACTTTTAGGTTCAGTCTTTTGCTATTAAAAGTAATGCCACAGTGTATAGCCAGCCCTATGTATGTGTTATTTGCATTTTTCCAATATATCTTTGGTGAAGATTCCAAAACATAAGTGACATGTTAAATATGTTTGTAATTTTGCCATTCATTATCATATCCTTTCTTTTTGGACTATATTATTGACATTTCTTCCATCAATATATGGAAGGTCTACTCAATCACAGTCTTACCAATAGAGTATATTGTCAGATATTTGGATTTTTTTCAGTTTTGGAAGTGAGGAAGGATCACTCAAAGTTCTTTAATTTGTATTTTATTATGAGTGAAATAGAGCATATAATGTTCATTTGCTCCTTTCGAGTTTGGTAAACCTTCTGTTGGCCCATTTTAAAAATCAGGTTTTTTATCTTTATGTTGTTTTTTTTCTCCTTTTAGCTTTCTATATGATTCAGATGTTTTAGGGCTGTACATATCTACTGTGCTCAATAGCAGGAAGCTCCTCAAGACAATTTAAATCAATACAGTGCCCAAATGAATATTAGAAAAGCCTATGTAGCATCTAGTAGTATCCTACAACCTTAAAATTTTATGACTCGATTGTCTTCTGAATCTAATATTTTTGCCTTGATTCATAACAAAATTCTGAGCATCAGGATTTAGAAACAAATTATTTTAATGATCGTTTAGTCCTAAGATCTTATCATTATGGATAAGGAAACTAACTCTGTAGCCTTAATTTATAGATAAAACCTTATAGGTGATCATTAAAATATCTTATTTCTCATATGAGAGAATGAAGGACTAGCTGGATATATCTCTGTATAGGAAACAGGAATGGAAGTTTATTAATAGGAAGAGACCAATATTTTTAAATCATAAATTATGAGTTTTATATTCAATAAATGTGATTATCCTTAGAGTCTTTGAAAGCCTTCCAGGTAGCCTCTGAATAAGACCAGATTTGAAAGTAAATGAAAAAAATTATTTTTTCTAATTTGTCATAAAAGTTTCTGGGCATGAGTAACAATATGGATCGTGTAAAAAGTTTTTATATTTTATGGTTTATATGTGTATTCAACCTTTAAAGTTATTTTGTAACTCATAATCATTGACATTTAATTTGCTCATGGAATAGGCACTCATAATCTATTTTTTCAGAGCATGAATGTTTATATACTTTTTTCTTAGGAGTTCATGTGTCACACAGTTCAACCTTCTGGAAAGTGTGTACAGTATGTTCAGGAGGGATGACCTACTTTCAAATATTACTCGCCAAGCATTTGTAGACCGTTCTCTCCTCACCCTGCTGTGGCACTGTAGCCTGGATGCTTTGAGAGAATTTTTTTGTAAAATTGTGGTAGATGCCATTGATGTGTTGAAGTCCAGATTTATAAAGGTATCATACATCTATTTTTAAGTTAAATGATAATAAGAATTGATAGATCTCTTCAATCAATATTAATAGAAACTGCCATGTTGGTTCACTCAAGGGTTTTTTATTTTGCTGGGAACACTATTTCTATATTTATTTTTTATGGTAATATTGTTAACGAAAACCAATAAGTTTCAGCTATACACTTTAACAGTAAGGCATATATATATTTACACTGTGTTCACCTCCCACAGATTTCTTTCTGTCACCACATATTTGACCCCTTTTACCCCTCCCCCCCCTCTCTGGTAACCACTAGTCTGTTTTCCATGTCCATGAGTCTCTGTTTGTTTGTCCTGTTCATTTGTTGCTTTTCAGTTTATATCCCAAATATATGTGATATCATATGACTTTCAACTTTTTCTGTTTGGCTTATTCCACTTAGCATGATTATCTTGAGGTCCATCCATGTTGTCACAAATGGCAGTATTTCATTTCTTCTTGTGGCTGAATAATATTTCATTGTATATATGTACCACAGTTTTTTTAGCCAATCATCTATCATAGGACATTTCTGTTCCTTCCATGTCCTGGCCTCCATAAATAATGCTGCTTGAACATCGGTGTGCAAATATCTTTTCGGATATGAGTTTTCAAGTCTTTGGGGTAAATACCCAGTAGAGGGATTATTTGATCATGTGGTAGATCAATTCAAAGTTTTTTGAGGAATCTCTGTACTGTTTTTCATAGTGGCTATACCATCAGCATTGTATGTTTCGTTTTCTCTGCATCCTCTCCAATATTTATTACTTGTCCTGTTGATTATAGCTATTTTAACAGGTGTGAGATGGTATCTCATTGTGGTTTTCACATACATTTCCCTAATAGTTAGCGAAGTTGAGCAACTTTTGAAAGATTTGTTGGCCATTTGTATGTCCTGTAGGGAGAAGTGTCTGTTCAGGTCCTCTGCCCACTTTTTAACTGGATCATTTTTTTCGTTATTTTTATTGACTTGTATGAGTTCCTTGTATATTTTGGATATTAGGCCCTTATCGAAGGTGTTGCTCGCAAATATATTTCCCCATTTGGGTGATTGTCTCTTTATGTTGTTGATGGTTTCTTTTGCTGAGCAGAAGCTTTTTCGTTTGATATAGTCCCATTCATTTATTTTTGCTTTTACTTCCCTTGCCTTTGAGGTCAAATTCATAAAATCCTCTGTAAGTCCAAGGTTCTTGAGTTTAGTTCCTATGTTTTGTTCTATGCATTTTATTGTTTCACATCTTATATTCAGGTCCTTAATCCATTTTGAGTTAATTTTGGTGTATGGTGATAGATAAGAGTGTAGTTTCATTTTTTTGCAGATGTCTTTCCAGCATTCCCAGTGCCATTTATTGAAGAGGCTTTCCTTTCTCCACTGTTTTTGGCTTTTTTGGCAAAAATTATTTGTGCATATAAACATGGGATTTTTACCAGATTCTTGATTCTGTTCCACTGGTCGATGTGTCTGCTTTGCTGCCAGTACCATGCTGTTTTGATTACTGTAGCTTTGTAGTATACTTGGAAGTCGGGCTGAGGGATGCCTCTAGCCTCATTCTTTTTTCTCAGGATAGCTTTGGCAGTTTGGGGTCTTTTGTGCTTCCATACAAATGTGAAGATTTTTTGTTGTTGTTGTATTTTTTTAAAGAATGCCAATGGGATTTTGATGGAGATTACTTAAATCTGTATAATGTTTTAGGCAATATGATTATTTTAACTATGTTGATTCTTCCAACCGAAGAACAAGGAATATCTTTCCATTTCTTTGTATATTCTTTGATTTCTTTTAATAGGGTCTTGTAGTTTTCATTATATAAATTCTTCAAGTTTTTCGTTAGATTTATTCCTGGGTTTTTTTTTTTCTTGTAATTACAAATGAAATTATTTTTTCCACTTCTTTTTCTGTCACTTCATTACTAGAGTATAGGAACGCTATGGATTTTTGAACGTTAATTTTGTATCTAGAGACTTTACTGTAGTTGCTTATTGTTTCTAGCAGTGTTTTTGTGGAGTCTTTAGGGTTTTGTATATAGAGAATTATGTCATTTGCAAATAGTGACAGTTTGACTTCTTTGTTTTCTATTTGGATGCCTTTTATGTCTTTGTCTTTTCTTATTTCACTTGCTAGGACCTCCAATATTATATTGAACAACAGTAGTTATAGTGGACAGCCTTGCCTTCTTCCTGATCTTAGAGGAGACTAATATACTTTCTTTCTATACCAATTTTGTTAAGTGTTTTAATCATAAATGGATGCTCTATCTTGTCAAAGGCTTTTTCTGCAACTATTGATATGATCATATGATTCTTATTTTTTAGTTTGTTTATGTAGTGTATCACATTAATTGGTTTGCATATGTTGAACGATCTCTGTTCCTCTGGGACAATGCCTGCATGATCGTGGTGTATAATCTTTTTAATATGTTATTGTATTTGGTTTACTAGTATCTCATTTAGGATTTTTGCATATATGTTCATGAGAGATTTAGATCTGTAGTTTTCTTTTTTTGTGTCATCTTTACCAGGTTTTAGTATCAGAGTCATATTGGCCTCATAAAATGAGTTGGGAAGTATTGCTTCCTCTTCAGTTTTCGGGAAGAGTTGGAGGATAATAGGCATTCAGTCTTTGAATGTTTGGTAGAATTCAGCGGTGAAGCCATCTGGTCCTTGACTTTGACTTTTTGTAGGTTTCTATTGATTGTTTCAATTTCTATACTGCTGATTGGTCTATTTAGATTTTTCAGTTCTTTTTGATTCATTCTAGCAAGGTTGTATTTTTTAAGTATATGTTCATTTCTTCCAGGTTATGAAATTTGATGTTACATACATTTTATATTATTCTTGTGTCATCCTTTATATTTCTGCAGTATCTATCATAATTTCCCGTTTCATCTCTGATTTTGTTTATTTGTGTCTTTTTTTTTCTTCAGTTGGTCTAGTTAATTTCATTGACCTTCCCAAAGAACCAGCTCTTTATTGCATTTATTTTTTCTATTTTTTTTGTTTGTTTTCAGTTTTATTTATTTATGCTCTAATTTTGATGATTTCTTTCCTTCTGCTGATTTTAGGCTTCATTTGTTCTTTCTTTTGTAGCTTTTTAAGATGAAACATTAGGCTGTTTATTTGGGCTTATTCTTGTTTTTGGAGGCCTATAATGATATGAACTTTCCTCCTATGACTGCTTTTGCCATGTCACAAAAGTTTTGATACGTTGTGCTATCATTGTCATTTGTTACTATGTATCTTTTAATCTCTTCTGTTATTTCTTCTCTGACACAGTTTTTCTTCAGTAGTACCATGTTGTTTAATCTCCATGTATTTGTAGTCCTTTCCACTTTCTTTTTACAGTTGATCTCTAGTTTCAAAGCATTATGATCAGAGATATGGTTGGTATGATGCCATCCTTCTTATTTTTTTTTTTGAGGCTATCTCTGTGTATCAGTTTGTGGTCAATTCATGAGAATGTTCCATGTGCACTAAAGAAGTATATATAAGCAGCTGTTTTGTGATGGAAGGTTCTGTAAATGTCCGTTAACTCCAATTGGTCTAATGTGTAGGTCCCCCACTATGATCGTGTTTTGGTCTGTTTCTCCCTTTAGTTCTGTTAGAAATTACTTTATATATTTCAGGGCTCCCTGACTGGGAGCATAGATATTAATGTGTTATTTCTTATTGGTGAATGATTCCTTTTATTATTATGAAGTGTTCCTCAGTTTCTTTCTTGACCTTGTTTATTTTGAAGTCTATTTCATCTAATATTAGCACCACTACTCCCGCTTTTCTTTGAATGCCATTTGCTTGGAATATCACTTTTTACCCTTTCACTTTGATTCTATATTTGTCTTTGGAGCTGAGATGTGTCTCCTGGAGGCAGCATATAGTTGGGTTTTGTTTTTTGATCCATTCTGCATCTCTGTGCCTTTCTATCAGTGAGTTCAGTCCATTTACCTTTAGAGTGATTATTGAAATATGAGGTCTTCTTATAGCCATTTTATCTTTTACTTTCTGGTAGTTCAGTGTTTCTATTGCTTCCTTGTCCTTGTGTTTCTGTTTTTTTATTTTGGTAGGGTTTCATGTTTTTTCCCTCTGGTTTTTTTTTTTTTTTTTTTTTTTGTCTGTTTTATCTTATATACTTCAGTTTTAAATCTTTGGTGTGTGGGTTAACATCACGAATATGTAAAAGATAGTTACAACTATATAGTCGTCGGTTTTCTTCTGCGTGTGCCCTAGCCCCATTCTGCCTTTGTGAATTTGGATCTTTGAATCCTTCCCCTTTCAGTCATTATTGTCTCAGTTTGTCCCTATGTATGCTGAACATTCATTACTATATTGCTATAACAATTCTCTTCTTACTCTTTAATCTATAGTGCCGTGTTCTTAAGTAAGAGTTGCACTTCTCTGCTTCCATTGCCTGAGACACCTGATTCCTAATTATGTATTTTTTCTTTTTGTCATTTTGTTTAAGGTGAGTTTACCCCTTTTAGTATTTCCTATAGTGCAAGCCTCGTAGTGGAGAATTCCCTCAACTGTTTTATGTCTGGAAAGATGTTCCTTTCTCTTTCATATCTAAAGGAGAGCTTTACTGGATACATTATTCTAGACTGGGAGTTCCTTTTACTTTACAGTTTTCAAGCTTTTAAAGTTTGTGCTGAGAAGTCTGACAATAATCTAATGGGTTTTTCTCTAACTTAATGTGTTTTTTCCCCAGCCACCCTGAGATATATCTATCTTTGTAATTGATTTTTATTAATTTTAATAGAATGTGCCTTGATGAAGGCCTTCCACCCCTGACCTGTGGATGTTGCCATTTCCCCTTAAGAACTGGATCTCTGAAGGCAGGGTGTCTCCTCCCACACACTCATAGCATGCACCGGGGCCTGGCACCCCTGGCGTACCTTGGAGGCCTGGCAAACCCGGGGTATGGTCTGGGGCTCTACCTGTGATGCAGACCCAGAACCTTCTGTGTGTAAAGTAGACATGCTAACCACTACACTACAGAGCCACCCTCACTCACATACTTATTTTTTTCAGTGCTAGCCACAGATTGTCAAGCCACACCCTTGGTCTTTTATCCAGTGAATCTTCTAAATGTTAGCACCTTTTACAATCTAGATAGGCTGAGAAGATTCCAAATTATCAAGTTCTGCTTCTTTTTGCCTAAGAATTCTTGCCTCAGTTTATATCTTGTATCTCACATTTTATTGTAAGCATCAAAGAAAGAATCAGGCTGTGCCTTCAACTAATTTGTTTGTAAACCTTCTCCACTAAATATTAAATTGTGTAGCTTCCAAGTTCTGTTTTCTGCACAACTATGGAATACTATTCAGCTAAGTTTTCTACCACTGTAACAAGTATCTCTTTTACTTTGGTTTGCAAAAATATGTTTATTTCTTTCTGAGACCTCACCAGCAAGTACTTTAATGTCCATATTTCTACCAGAAAGATGTTTATGATGGTTGAGATATTTTCTAAGACAATAGGCTGTTTCTGTCATATATGACAAAATTCTTTCATTCTCTACCCATCATCCAATTTCAAAGCCCTTTTATGTTTTTGGCATTTGTTATAGCAGTCCCCAACTCTTGGTACCAAAATATATGTTAGTTTCATGAATCTACTGTAACGTTACCACAAACTAGATGCCATAGAACAATAGAAATTTATTCTCATAGTTTTAGAGGCCAGAAATCCAAATCAGTGTTGCAAGGGCCACACTTGCCACTGAGTACTCATTCCTTGCATCTTCAAGCTTCTAGTGGCTGTTGGCGTTTCTTGACTTGTGGCTATATCACTCTAGTCTCTGCCTTCATTGCCACTTTGCCTGTTTCTGTCTATCTGCTCTCCCCATTTACCCCTTTTACAAGGTTACACGTGATTTTATTTTGAGTCCACATAAACAATCCAGAATTTATTCCATATTAATAAAATTTGTAAAGTGCCATTTTGCTTTAGGAAGATATACTTACAAGTTTCAGGGATTGGGACGTGGATATATTTGGGGCTGGGGGCATCATTCAGCTTCCTGATGAATGCTGTTAAGAATTTTGTAAATACTCAAATGGTACGTTGTCAGTGGACACTTTGATATACATAGTTGAAATTTTGTTTTTTAAAAATCAAGTTTTCACCTGCTATCATCATACCTTCAATAAAATTTTATACAAAAGGTGTACACTCATACCCTAAACTCACTCTTTGGACATTGTGCGTTAATCTTGACTCACTCAATATAATACATTAATACTTATTTCCACATTTTAGACCCTGGGCTATCTCTTATTAAAGTGATTTAACATCTTTGTTAAGATTATTTTCCATGTTAAGGGTATTGAGTATTTAATTTGACATATTCAATAAGTTTTTTTCATGTTAGATAAGACCAAAGATAATCATTTTTACTTTTTCTTAGCTAAATGAATCTACCTTTGAGACTCAAATCATCAAGAAGATGGGCTATTATAAAATGCTAGATGTGATGTATTCTCGTCTTCCAAAAGATGATGTTCACTCTAAGGAATCCAAAATTAATCAAGTTTTCCATGGCGCATGTATTACAGAAGGAAGTGAACTTACAAAGACACTTATTAAGTAAGGTTTTAGTTAATTTTGGGCTGTATTTGATTTAATGTTTTTGATACATATATTTTTAAGCATGTATATAATGTGAATAAATATTTAAGTTTGTTTACTGAATACTTATAACTTTCTTGGTTTTTCATGTGTACAGACTACTTAGATGGGCTTTAACATAGAATGTTATTGGGTAACAAGTTTTATTCTATACACATCTTTCATAAAGAACAAAAATCATTTTTTTCTTTTACATTTCCCCCTCAATATTTTTATATATTTTTGGTGGAATGATTTACAGACAGGATTAGTGTATTTTAATTTTTCTGACCATCATTTGAAATTAAAAGCATAAAAATAAGCCAGCCTTGTATAAAACACAAAGTAATCAAATACATTTTCTCTAAAACCAGCCTTATAATGAAGTTTCCTCTCAGTAGACATTCTGCCACGTCTTATTTTGCAGACCTAGAACAAATAGATTGTTACTTTCCTGGTCTCCTAGTCCTTACTTTACCTCTTTAGTGAATGATATCACCATTCTCTCATTTACATAAACAAGAGACTGGAAAATTGTATTTTATTTCTCCTTCATCTTCATCTCTCCAACCTTGATGTATACCCTAGTGGTTGGCAGATTGGGTAGATTTTATCTCCTCAGCATTTCTGAAACCAGTGGCCTTATTTCATTCTGCCTTCATACAGCCTTGTAGCATCTGGTGTTCTTTGCTGAACCACTGCATTATTCTTTATAATTCTCCTTCTCCTAGGCTTGTCTTTCTCAGTTTTCCTTACTGCTGCCATAATAATAATATAGCTGTAATATGAACCTGATTGTTTAACTTCTCTAAAACTCTTCCATCTTTAGTAGTAGTGTAGACAAACTTTTTTGCAAAGATTCTGATAGTAACTATTTTTGGTTTTTCGGGCCATCTGGTCTCACTTGCAACTACCACACTATACTGTGAAATCAGCCAAAAACACTATGTAAATTAATGGCATGGCTATATTCCAAGAAAACTACTTTCAAAAATAGTTGGTCATCAGGGCATGGTTTGGTGACCTTGGTCTGTAAGATGAAGTCCAAGCTCCTTAGTATGGTAGACAAGCTCTTCCAGGAATGCACTGCTCTGTACCTTTCACTCACTGCTAGACTCTGCTCATTTTATCCTCTGAACATACCATGTGGCTTCTCCCTTTTTATAAATGATAATAACTTATAATGCCTGTGTACATTTTTTCTTGGGCTAATTTATAATTTGAAATTCTGATTTTTCTCTAAAAACTTTTTTTGGCTCCTGAGGCTGAACTACTTCTGTCATCCTTGCTTCCATCTCTTACCTTACTGTGCTTGTTGCTATCACTGTGTTTACTGCAGTATGATGAAAACCATGGACATGACCTTTGCCTTGAGATGTGTACGGGCACAGTGACTTGTTAGTCTTCTGTTCCCAGTGCCTAGTTCTATGTTGGGCACAAACATGACACTCAGAAAAGGCTGAACTGAATTGAGATCCTGTTGTCTGGCATTGTTGAACTTTGAGCAACCTTTTTCCTGTTACACAAATTAATTTTTTACCTCATCTACACTGCAGATTGTGTTATGATGCATTTACAGAGAACATGGCTGGTGAGAATCAGTTGCTGGAAAGGAGAAGACTGTACCATTGTGCTGCATACAACTGTGCCATTTCTGTTGTTTGCTGTATCTTCAATGACTTAAAATTTTACCAAGGTTTTCTGTTTTGTGAAAAACCAGAAAAGGTAAGTCATTCCTCAGGTATATACCACTGTTGTCATTATAGGGTTTCAAAAGTTAGATTACATCAATTAAAGTTATATTGTAACTTGTATCTTATATTATTATAGATGTAGTTCTTTTAGTTTCTCGTATATGTAAAGCTGAAGTGCTTCTCAGTGAGTTATTAAGTAGCATCATTTCTGTAGTAGCATCAGTAATAAGGACTCCACTATTCAGATATTTTTATGTGATTCTTTGCATTCACAGAACTTGCTTATTTTTGAAAATCTGATAGACCTGAAGCGCTGCTATACATTTCCTGTAGAAGTTGAGGTGAGTGAAATTTTTCAATGTTGTTTCTAAGTTTAAAAAAATCTTACCAAGTACTTATAGAGAAAAATATGCATTATGCCAACATATTAAATTTCCAGTATTCAAGTCTGTTTTGAACTACAAAAACTGGCAAGTTCCAACATTTTAATCTGAGGCAACTACAACAAAAAGACAACTACAATGAAATTCATCAAACTTGATTTTTCCCTTTCTTGACTAGTAAAGGAAAGAAATGCCAGTAAAAGGAGCTGACAAATTCTAGCAGTTTGTTTTCTGAGTAAATTCCTCTTGTCAATGAAATTGCAATCCATTGGGTACAGAATTATGACCCTGTGGCCTTGGTTGGGTTATTTGGCAGGTTAGTGGGGTGCCATGTACAGCGGTCACGGAGATAATTGCAAAACTTGCTCTGTCAAATGTGACAAGCTTGATTTTAGCCAAGCTAAATTTGATATGCCAGCCTAAGCAATTGGTAGAAAGAGTGTGGATGCACTTTCCCAGCCTGTTGGAAATGTGAGGTTGGGCCAGGAGCTGTCATTCACATACCACTTCACAGCTATCGACCTCGACCATCTCTTAGTGGTTCACCAGTTTATATAAATAGTTACTTTTAACCTGTGCCGTTTCAGCACAAGATTGTTAACTTTTTTCTAGGCACACGTTCAAAGAATTAAAAAACAAAACACTGGTTTATTAAGCGCTCAAACACCTGCTATGTTACTTCTAAACATCACAACAGCACCATAAGGTGCTATAATATAGTTGAGGAAACCGAAGCCCACAGATTAAGTACAGATTATTGGTAATCCAGGTATGTGGCTGTTAGATTAGCACACATTGTGTCCCAGAGCCCAGAGAGGGAGATGCATGCCCCTCTGGGGTTCTGTGGGAATCTGTGAGAAAAGCTTTTCTTAAATGATATTTCCTTGGGATATTTTTGAATGTTTTTAAGTTTGATAAAAGTTTTGTTTAAAAATTTAATAATTAATTTTGGGGGTTTTGCCAGGTTGCTAATAAATAGAAAACATGTAACCATGATTCTTAAGTTTTAAATTGTGTATTTGTTCTGCCTAATAGGTTCCAATGGAAAGAAAGAAACGGTACATTGAAATTAGGAAAGAAGCCAGGGAAGTAGCAAATGAGGATTCAGGTAGGAGTTTTGAACATGATGAGAAAGATTCTAGTGATTGGTATTTGTGACATAAGGGAAAATACCTAAGTACCCTAAAACATTGAAATTGAGTTTGAAGTTTTTTTAAGTGATCAATTGAATTGTATCTTGAAAGAAATGCAATTAACTAAACCTTTATTGCATAGAAGGATCTCTAAGTGGCCAAAGGGGACTCAGTCATGGTATACCTTTTTAAAAAAATACAAAATTGGCTTGATATTTGTTTGTATATGGATTATTATGTATGTATATTAGTTAAGAATCTGTGTTAAAATACAAGTACTCTACTGACACTTGTCTGCTCCAAAACCTGCGTCATCTCCCACCTTCATCAAGACTGAGCTGCTCAAGCTGCGCATCCTCCTGCCTGTGCCTGGTTCACTTTTGCCTCTGGGCATTTGCACGAGATAGTCACTTAGCCTGGAATAAACTTGGCGCTGGATAGCGGCATGGTTCATGACATTTTATTTAATACCAACTCCTGAAGGACATTCTCCATGGCCTCTACGTAAAATTAAACGTCTTCATCCAGATACTCCTTGTTTCAATTTTCTGCTTAATTTTTCTGCATACCTTTGTTTTCTTGATTTGAAGATAAATTTGGACAAGTTTTCCAAGTTTCTTATGTATTTAAGATGTTATTTTTCAGTTATATCTTTTCCCATACTTATGTTAAACTTTATGGGTAAAATGTACATCATAAAAATTTTAAATTTTTTTACTATCATATTCAAAACTTGGATCCAGTTTAACTTAATTTCTTTGTACATGACAATAGAAAATAACTTCTCAATAATGAGAAAAACAAAAGGTGATCTTTTCCTTATTTCCATTTTGCTTTGTTAATCTATATGAGTTGAGAATCATAGGCTTGATGAAAAGCTTTAGTTAACAGTATTCGTTTAATATCACTCGAGCTTAGAGAAATACATTTCTTAGTACATTAAATAAATGTATTTTCTTTTTATTATATTTCAGGTGGTCCTCATTATATATCTTCCTTGTCATATTTGGCAGACAGTAGCCTGAGTGAGGAAATGAGTCAATTTGATTTCTCAACTGGAGTTCAGAGCTATTCCTATCAAGACCCTAAATCTACCACTGGTCCTTTTCGAAGACGGGTGATCACATTTAACATATTAAAGAATGTTATTAGCATTTGTAAAGGAAGAGGGCTTCCTTGTTACAGAGGAAGGCCGCCTTAGTCAGTAGTCCTCAGAGAACAGTATTAGTTTGGAGAATTTTCCAAACTAATCTAGGCCCCAGCCTGAGAAAGAGGAACCAAGGAATAAACATATTTTAAAGTTGAGCTTGGCTATGCTTTATGTTGCCTCTAAAGTTGGTTCCTTTCTTTTTAAACGAATGCTTCAAAGAGAGCAGTAGTTCTTTCACTGAGATATCTGTGCTGGGTAATAGAAAATGTGACTTGTTCTATTATGGTTGCACTGTTCGATGAGATTTTATTAATAGGCCATTTATAGCAAGGCATCTTGGGTTCGCTACTCATGCCTTCTATCTGATTGCATGACCCGAGTCTCCAGTTTTAGATTCATTCAGTCCTTGTGAGCAAGCAACAAGCATCTTGAGATACAGTGATTCTGAGTAAAAACATTGTTGAGTGTATCTGAATACAGTCAAATAACATAATTAATGCTTTAACATTAAGATTGCTGTGATTGATTTTATGGCTTACTGAATTTTTTATTGTCTCATGTAACCCTGATTGTACATGAAATTTACTGTTTCAATGTTATTTAGTCCTGCTTTTACTAAAATATAACACCATTTCCTATCATCTTTAAAACCTGATTTTATAGAAATTATGCATTATATTTGGGAGATAGACTGTGGACACAGCATTTTTAAGAGGAGTACGTTTCCAGATACTGTCCATCTAGGGAAGTGATATTCTGGAATCATTCCTGCCATCAGGGCAGACAAAATTACAAAAATTGTCTAGGCCCATTTTTATTTCTTTTCCTATTCAGTCTCTGCAAGTACTTAGTAATTGTCCAAAAATTTTCTCTAAGTGTATTTTTCCTGGAAATGATCTGTGCTAGAAAATACCAGACAAATTGTTCAGTGCTGTGTGTGTGTGTGTGTGTGTGTGTGTGTGTGTGTGTGTGTGTGTATGTGTATGTGTGTATAAAATTTACTGTATGTATATGTCAAACCTTAGTTCATTATATTTATAAAATGATTATCACTGCTGTGTTTTCTCAGAATATTTTAGAATCAAGAATGGTTGTAAAGTTTTGTTCCATTGATTAGAATGTCAACACAAATTAAGAACTTCACAAAGATTTTCAGAGAAAAACTTTTTTTTCAGTTTACTGAGAAAAAAAAATGAACCATGTATCTTATAATTGTACTTCAGTAGCTGCACTTTCTCCATAAAATGGCAACTAAGGTTATTACTCTCAAGGTATTGAGGCTTCTGGGGCCTCCAGGACACATTTGAAAAGATCTTGCTGTTTGTACAAAGCAGCACATGTGTGCATGGATGCTATGACCTAAGTGTGACCCCAAGGGAGTGACAACGTATACAAGGGTCAGATGGGAAATATATATCTAGAATGTAGGAAGACATGAGGTCCTGTTTATTTTTTTAGTTGTTTAATAAGAAAACATACCAAGTGTGTTTGATATTATTACCAAATTATCACTGTTACCT
Organism: Cynopterus sphinx; assembly: GCA_030015415.1. NCBI lineage: Eukaryota > Metazoa > Chordata > Mammalia > Chiroptera > Pteropodidae > Cynopterus > Cynopterus sphinx. The sequence continues at coordinate 33,520,846 of CM057389.1, read as the reverse complement.
AAGTGTGTGTTTCATGGTATTACACCCAAAATCAGAATATTATGTACACTGAAATATTAATTGTAGTCTGTATAATCCGATTCTTCCCTTTTCATAGGAGCATAAAGACCCCATTACTCAAGATGATATCCTGGAATTAGAGATGGATGAACTCAATCAACATGAATGTATGGCAACCATGACAGCCCTGATTCAGCATATGCAAAGAAATCAAATCCTACCTAAAGAAGAAGAGGTCTTTTTTCTGCTAATCTTATATTGTCTCATTTAATATTATTCATTGGTATCATACTAAAAGTGAACATTTAATATCAAAGACTAAATCAAATTCCATGTCAGATAAACATGATTTTGTTGCTCGTGTTTTACTTGGTCACCCTTGTCTCAAAATATGAAGTTATATTATTCTGTTTTTTATGATAATTTTGAGTGTGTCATTTTAGGGTTCAGTGCCAAGAAATCTTCCTCCTTGGATGAAATTTCTTTATGACAAATTAGGGAATCCATCAGTGTCATTAAATATTCGTCTCTTCATAGCCAAGCTTGTTATTAATACAGAAGAAGTAAGTCATTTATTATTTCTTTAAGCATTTTTGCAGTTATGTGCATCTACTTTAAAAAAAAACATAAAGAAATATGTAAAGGAATAGAGCATAATATTTTTGTTTTCTGAATAAATTAGCCAATTATATGTATTTGTGCAACATCATGTATCATTTTCTTTTAAAACATGTAAATTAACTTCTATTGAGTTAAAAGTGATCTTTTTATAAGTACATAACTTTGTTATGGCTGCCAACCTTCTTGGTTCATAGTAACAGAGCAGCTGGTAAAATTATTCCTGTTAACTCTATATGAAAAAAGCCAACTCAGATATTTGCTGAATTTATCAGTTGCTCTACATATAGTACTGTATTAGGGAGGAGCGTACTATACCAGTGGGAGTTAGGATAGATATTCGAGAGAGCCCTTGAGCTAAGTGCTGTAAAGTAGCAGTGAAAGTTTACATTCTGCATAGAAGCAGCAGTGTGAATAGAGATGGGCCCTGAGAGAGCCAGGCACATCTGCACTGAATACACAGACCATGGTGACATGGTCCAGAAGAAAAGTGTAAATGGTATGATTATTTGTCTGTGTGGCAGATGAGCTGAGCCAGGCCTTCGGGTCCATACAAAGGGTCCAGCCTGTTTGTTGACTGGTAGGGAGCCACTGAAGGGTCCTAGGTAAAGTGACATGATCCAAGTGGCTCAACAGAGGGTCCTTCTAGGCAACATTGCAAATGTGAGCTGAAGGCCACAAGGCTGTTGGGAGATGGTCGAAAGGGCTGAACTGAGACTATAGCAGGGCCTGTGTTTCTCAAGGTCATGCTTGGTTTCTAACTCCTAGGGCTGATTTATCAGAGGCAGCACAAAACTGGATGGCTTAAGCAGTAAACTGGAAGCCAAAAGTTTGAGGTCGAGGTGTTGGTAGGGTTGGTTCTTTGTTAAAGCTATGAGGGAGAATCTGTTTCAGGCCTTTCTTCCGGCTTAAAGTGGCCTCCAGTATTTCGCAGCATGTAGATAGTCTTCTCCATGAGCTTTCACATTGTCTTCCCTCTCTGAATCTCATATGTACAAATTTATTCTTTTAATAAGGGTATTTATTGGATTAGGGCCCTCAGTGACTTCTCTTATTAGTCTTCAAAGATTCCATTTCTAAATAAGGTCACATTTACAGGTACTGGAAGTTAGGACTTCAGTATTCTTTTAGGGAACTCAGTTCATCTCAAATACTCGGGGTTACATGTAATTTTTAGCACACATTCCTGTAAGTGCTGACTTGATGGGTAGCAAAAAAGGAACTGGTATTTTGTGTTTTGGGTTATTTCTTGGTAGGCTGGGTGTGGGTATGTAGTTTGACAAGGAAGCCTGCTGAATTCGTTCACATGTGTAGATGTGAGGTGCCTCTGAGACATCACTGAGAGATGTCCCTGGAGCACTGTATATATTTAGGGCTCTGGAATGATCAGGGCACTGGTTTCCAGAAGGAGATGTTCAAGACTGTCCATTGTTTTATGGAAGAAAGATTAGAATTTGTATTTACATTTATTTAAAAATTTTCATCCTTTAAATTTATCCATTTGTTATATTTTAATAAGTAAGTTTGTATTTATAATTTACAAAGAAGCCAATAGATATAACATGGAGAGTGTTCAAACCTTTTCTTACTTATGGAGGTACATTAAAAAGACTTGAGACCACATAGATTTAAGCTGTAAAAGTAAATGAGAAATCTCTGAGAAAACATTTTTTTAAAAAGTGGCAAAGGTTAAGAAGATAGCTTGAATTATACTTTAGTCTGCCTTTTTGAATCAAAATAGCAATTTCTAAAATGAACTAAATAAAATTTAGTATAAAGATACATTTTATTTAGATTTCAGAGTCTTGGGTACGTGAAGTCTATAACAGAATGACTTCCATAATACAGCAAGAAATGAAAAAAAAATTAGCCACATGAACCTACCTAATTTGTATATTCTCATTTTTCATATACTCTGTGCATTGGCATAAAATACAATTTGAATTCTCTAAAGCTACATATTCATATAGGATAAGGTTGATATAGAATATTTTGATTTTGATTTCTCTGATCATAGTTATAGCACAAAGATTTTAAGCAAATAAAACATCAATAATAAATCTATTTCCATTGAATTGAGGTTTCAGGGGCCCATGAGGAGAGCATTCAACAGAGAATCTGATCTGATTAAGCAGGGCAGTTGTTGGAATTTACACCTGTTTTGGATTTAGGTCATTGTAATATAAACTTTTAGCTGATGGAAGATATGTTTCTGGATTAATATTTCAGTTATTTAAAACAATATTTGATATTTGACTTTTAAATTCTCTACTAGGTCTTTCGCCCTTATGCAAAGTACTGGCTTAGTCCCTTGCTGCAGCTGGTTGTTTCCGAAAACAATGGAGGAGAAGGAATTCACTATATGGTGGTTGAGATAGTGGTTACCGTTCTTTCATGGACAGGATTAGCTACTCCTATAGTAAGTAGTCTATCTTTGTTGTATCATAAGTAGAATATATAATAAATAGTTCAAACTCCTCTTAATGACTTAAAGTCATTTTTAGCATTAATTGTTATATTGCTATGGTACTACTGTCAGTGTTTGTTTTTGTTTGTTTGTTTGTGGCTTTTACCTGCTAGGAGCTTGGAAGCTAGATAATTGATTTATTAAGAGTATATGTCAAATAAATGTCAGTAGGCCCTGAATGTGTGGTTATGAAAACTCCTCTGTGATTGAAGCCCCTGGGTTTTATGACATTTATTTTGCCAGCCTCTCTACTTCCAGAGTATTGACTGTCTATAGTGATTATGATTGCTGTTTGGATGTGCCTCTCATTTCACAGTAAATTAAATTTAGATCTTAGCTTTAATGTGATAAAATAATTTGTAGTGTTCTTAATAACATGAAAAAATTGAGTGTTTTGTTTAACTTAGGAACCTTTGGAAGAGATGTAGATGTCAGGAGCTTAGCTAAGCTTGAGAGAGCTGAACTGCTTAGGTGTTGGAATAGATGATTAAAGCAACAGTAAACCAAAATGAAAGTCTCAGAGAAAACTTTGGTCAAAAAAACTAATTGCAATAGTGTAAGAAAGAGGTTAAAACCAGAGGAAGTGCTGATTCCCCTCTTCTATTTTCCCCCATGGAAAAACATATTGGTTGAGGGTGACGTGGGTCAGCACAAAACTAGGGGTCATCTCCCTGTTGAGGGATCTGCAAAAGGGTTCCAGCAGTCTTATAAGACCTTGGGGTGGGAGGAGTATAAGAGACAAGGGCTAGGAGTTGAAAATCGTTGATTACTGAGTCAGAGTGAGAAAGATTGTCTTTGGGGTTTCCTTATCTCTCCCCATGAGGAGGTTTCAGCAGAGCTGCCTGAAGAGGATAGAGATGTAAGAGTGAAATTGCCTGGGCTGGGAATGCATATATGTGAAAACATGACCAGACGGGTCTGAGTGTCTGACTGCAGTGAACTGGTTGTGTTCCTGGTCTGGTGTAGGGAGGGCAGCTTTCCCCTTTGAAGCCTATCAGTAAAGCCTTTGTAACTGCCTGTGGCTGCACCTGAAAATCTAAACAGGAGCCAGATTCCTCAGTAAAATGCCACATTTCTTTTATAAATAGACGTTTGGATTTAAAAATATTTTTTCAGAATGGAATGATACATATTAATATAGAATTTCTATACCATTTCAGGGGGTTCCTAAAGATGAAGTTTTGGCAAATCGATTGCTTTATTTCCTAATGAAGCATGTTTTTCATCAAAGAAGAGCTGTGTTTAGTCACAACCTTGAAATTATAAAAACCCTTGTTGAATGCTGGAAGGACTGCTTATCTATTCCTTACAGGTATAAATTTACTAGATTTTGCAATATCGTTAGAAATTTTTTAAATGTAGAATGTCATAAATAGTGATTACAATGAAATGTAATTACTTGAAATGATGGAGTAATATAATTTGAAATAGAATCTTTTTATAAGAGTACATTGCCGCTACTCATAAAATCACAAACCTCCCAAGTTTGACACTAGAAGCATTTGTGGGCAGGTCATCACCTTTAGGTAGCCTCTGTTTTGTCTGTCGACTTAGCTCTGAGCATGTGGAATGTGTTCTGCCCTTGATTGTACCAGCCCAAGGTGGACTGCAGGACTTTTCTCTGATTTCTTTTAGTACTGCCCAAGGCCAGCTAAAACTTTCAGAAGGTTTTACTATCAAGTAAGGGAGGATTGGGGCAAATAATTATAGGAAGATATAAAACTGGCTGTGTTCCAAAGCTAGAATAACCTGGATGTGAACAAAGAGGGTGGGGTATTAACAAGAAGGGTGTTAGATATGGGAAAAGAAAAGGTATTTCTTATCCTGAAATTTAACCGTAGAAAATTTTATATTTGTCTTCCTGCTTCTTCTTTTTATATGATAATCTGTACTTTTCTTTTATGTTTACATTTCAGGTTAATATTTGAAAAGTTTTGCAGTAAAGATCCTAATTCTAAAGACAATTCAGTAGGAATTCAATTATTAGGTATTGTAATGGCCAATAACTTGCCTCCCTACGATCCAGTATGTGGCATAGAGAGTATAAAGTGAGTGTTATAGTTTTTGCTTTGATTTCTTTTTAGGTTAAAGTATTTCTGAATTGGAAATAGACTGGATTATGGTTTAATTTTGATAAATGTACAGGCTAAGACCCATGTTAAAAATATTTCTACCTAAAATTAGTTAGGTTAAGGGATCATTTGGGAGAAGAAAAGTTAATAGAGTAAATGAGGAAGGGTGAGCTTTTAAAAATTAGTGTAATATTTTCATGTACATTTTGAGAAATAAGTATTTTCTTTCTTATTTTCTAAACTGACATTTTCAACATTTACCCCTGAAAGAAAACTCAGCTCTCTTGAAACCATTCATTATAGGGTAATGACCATGAAGGGGAGACTCCCTGGACCTTGTGCTGCCTGCTATGTTACTGTGCTTTTTGGCTTAGTTGCAGCCACACTGTTTCTTCCTCTATTAGGGCCCTTCACAGGTGGGGATGGGTGCAGGCTGTAAGTATGAAGGGGAAGGCTTTAGTAAGATACTTTTGTTAACAGCACCTAGAGGTACTTCATTGTCCTACTATTTTAGGATTTTTGAAAGGTCAGTGTTTATTCACGGTTACTGCACCATGATTTCACCGTGTCCCTTCCCTGCTTTTCTCGTTTCTTTGAAAGTGCCTCCATGTAGTTGGTCCTCTCTACTGGCCACTTGTTGCTCAATGCAAATTCACCAAGAAATAGCTTATTTTTAGACAAGCTACTTTTTTGAGCTCTAATTTCCCCAATGAAAATCTTACAGAGCCACCATGAGGCTGAAAGTGAAAAGTCCCTCTCCTCTGCACACAAAATCTGGGGCCACTGCACTCACTCAGTCTCTTTCTTTTTGTTTTATGTCCTCCTCTGTCATAGTAGATGGCTTTAAGAGGAAGTCAGTAAATCATGATCTTAGATAATAACTTCTTTTTAATTATAGTTTTATAGTATCCAGCATTGTGGGGTTTTTTTGTTTTGTTTTGTTTTTTAGTTTTTGGGTGGGGGATATAGCAGGCCCTGTGTGATGAACTGGCTTTCATGTTCCTTCCTGGTCAAATCAGAGCCTTAAATCCATCTTCAGATATAAATCTGCACAGATAATTCAGATCACATTTTAAGCTTCATATTTTCTCAATTTGTGCTATTTATATGGCACGAAGAATAAAATTGTTATAATTACTGTCAAACAACAGAATGGATTATTTTATGCATATGTATTTTCTATATTTGTTATAGATACTTTCAAGCTTTGGTCAGAAATATGTCCTTTATAAAATATAAAGAGGTGTATGTGGCAGCAGCAGAAGTTCTGGGCCTTATTCTTCGGTATATTACTGAGAGAAAACATGTGAGTGTTTGTGTAATTTTAAATAAATGCTTTTTCAGTTTTGATTTGTCATGACACTTATATCCTCTCTACTGTAAGAAATCAAAGTGGGCATTCTGCATTTATTAATATTTTACTCTTTTCTACTGTATACGGTGCTCAGTTTATTTTTAAAGAGGGCATAGGATTTTTAAAAAACAGTTGGAAATTTAGTAAACATTTAAATATTGGTAGCTTACTCTTTATTGTAAAAGTCAGGATATAAGTATTTAACTTACTTTCATTTCTCTGTACTCAGTCTCAGGATTTATTTTTGGAGACTATTACTCAGGTACCTGCTGCTGTTAGGGCTAAGTTAAACCACTCGAAATTTTGACATAAGATAGATGCTAAATAAGAGAAGGCATTTCTGAGGGAACCTTTCTCAGTCTTGTGTTCTCTGCCCACTTTACAGGATTGTGAGAAGAACCTAATTGAATTGTTAAGCATAGTACACACAGTACAATAATTTTCAATAAAATACAGTTATTAAAGATGTGTATATAAATAGTGTAGTGGAATGATGTTTACCGCTCCGTTGCTTTCCCCCTGCATGTTGATAGAGTGAGGTGCTACATGTTTTGGAGCCTTCAAAAACAGTTCACTTGCTGTCATAATAAGATGCCTGTGCCAAATTTCTCTGTCGCAATCTGTCCATGATGGCTCATTGATCACTCTCTCTGCAATCTCTTTTGTCAGTGGTTCTAGGACACTTTCTTGGCTCTCCTCCTACTTCCTGGACAGCTTCTGCTCCCTTCCTCAGCTATGTATTTCCCAAGCTACCTCCATAGCTCTCTGATCTTGGTTCACTGCTTCCTTGCTGATCATTCAGCCTCGAGGCTTTAAAAACTGCCTGTAGGTTCATGATTCCCAGATACGTATCTCCAGTCCACTTCCTCTTCTGAAAGGAAAGATAGAGTGTAGAGTCTGCACTACATTCACTGTCAGGCTGGATGAGGAGAATCTTAGGGGTAGTTAGGAGGGCCTGAGGCTTCCAAGGGTACCCCAGCACAGTGTATTGGACCTGTGCTCATTTCATCTGTTAGGTATTTATTTGGATTTAAAAGAGAATTAAATTAAACTAAAAGGAAATAGATCCCTTTGAAAGATCAGATTTCACTTATTTGTTTTAAAGATTGCGAGCTATTTTTGTAAAATACACCATTTTAAAAATTCAAAATAGCTTTTTTATGACATGATTCTAGTGTCCTTAAATGTTGGGAATCGGTTTATATAACACGCTTAATTTCATCACAACGGATGGAGCAAATTACAACAGATCCCAAGTTCAATCTCTTGTGACCTAAATTTTTTCATAATAGGAATATGTAAATGCTTCTTTTACATAGTTCTGAAGCTAAAATGGTATTAATTTTGTGTAGAAAGTTGAGAAACAGTAAAACATGAAGAAGTAAGTGTCACTCATATTCTAACCACTAAACTGCTTTTGGTACCTGAGACATAGACTCTAGGCATCAGTATGTGTGTACATGCATTTTTCTTCTTGTTTTATCCATATTGTTACTGTTGTTTTAAAACTTTGCCACTTACATGTGTTAGTCGCTTATATGTGTTGGGTACTTATTGGTTGGCTGTAGGCTCTTGTTATATACCAGGGGACAGGACAGGCCAGCCCCACCCTCAGGGAGCTGGCATTTGCTGAGAGGAGACACAAATCTATCATAGTAGGTAGTAATATGTGATGAAGAGAAAGTAGGGTATAGGGATAGACAGTGATAAGGACTGCTATTTAGATAGATTTGCTTGAAAATTCTGGTTTGTATGAATATTTGACAAGAAACGTGAACACTGGCATTATAAAATGTATCTTAAACAGCATTTAATCACTAATTTTAGTTCAGCATCCCAAATGATTTGCTGAACAGTGTCAGAAGGAAGCACTGATCTTTATTGATCTGACATCTCATGTGTGCTGGACACTGCCAGTGCTAGCAGCACAAAATATTCATGACTGTTGCCTGGCTCACACAAACTCATGGTTCCAAACCTCTCGTGGTTCCCAGTGGTTAATGCAAACCTGCAAGTACTCCCGACACTTCATCTTGTGTACACCATTGCAGATGATAGCACTGAACACTTCCTTGGGTTCAAGTAACTCTTCAAGGTAAACCTATTTTCAGAAACTTAACCTAAGTTTATATTTTTCTACATTTGAAAAGAAACTTTATTTTCCAGATACTGACAGAATCTGTATGTGAACTGATTGTAAAACAGTTGAAGCAACATCAGAATACAATGGAGGACAAATTTATCGTGTGCTTGAACAAAATTGTGAAGAACTACCCTCCTCTTGCTGATAGGTAAGATGTAGGAAGGATGAATGTCCTGTGGTAGAGATGGTGGAGACTGCCCCTGACTCACTGGCCATGTCCACTGATTAGGTTTATGAACGCTGTATTCTTCCTGCTGCCAAAATTTCATGGTGTGATGAAGACTCTCTGTCTGGAAGTGGTCCTGTGTCGTTCAGAGGAAGTAACAGATCTCTACTTAATGTTAAAGAGTAAGGATTTCATTCAAATCATGAAACATAGGTGAGTGGGAAGACAGCTTCATCTTAGATTCAGCAGATGCATAAAGTGTTGATTAGTTCAGCTTTCTCCATCAACTCAAAGAACTTGTAGGTTTTCATAAAATATGGATTTGTTAAATTTAAATCTAAGAGAAAAGGTTGTGGGGTCTGGCCCTCCTGCCTCCTTTCATCTGGCACGTTGGAAAGAGCACATCTGTGGGTTATCTAAGGCTCTTTTCAGGTATAAAATGCATGTTTTTGAGTTTTGTACTTATTTTGCCATGTAAGAGGCTTCCGTTTTTTGTTTGTTAAAATTGTTCATTTTCAAAATTACAGTCTCCTAGTAAATGTTAAAAAGAATGCTGTTGCAATATTTTTATTTCTCTGCACTTTTTCAGTCTTGTTTGTGTATATATTTTTATATAATGATAAATGTGTAATGTGCCAGTAAGAAAGAATGTATGTCATTGTGTTCTGATATCCTCATTAAGCATTTACTTAGTACCTTCTATGTGTAAAGCATTTTAAGGAGGAAAAGATACATAAAACAAGGAAATATGTGTGCACCTTGCCAGGGACCCAGACACTACACTTAATCCCACTACACGAGGTGGCCTAACACTTGAAATCATTTTTTTTAAATCATGAAATTTTTTTATATTTAGCTATTTTGTTTGACATTTCAGTGTTTTTGAAAGATGAACTTTTAATTTTGGAATAATCTTATATTTACAGAAAAGTTAAAAGATAGTACATATAATGCCCACTTACCCTTTACCCAGTTCCCCCATTTCACATAATAATGGTACATTTGTCAAAATTAAGAAATGAACATTAGTACATTACTGTTAACTAAACTAGACTTTATTTTTGGATTTCACTGGTTTTCCCACTAATGTTCTTTTTTCTATTCAAGGATCCAATCCAGGATACCACGTTGAATTAATTTGTTCATTTTTAATAACCTAGCCCATGATAATTACTTTTAAGAATGTAATTTTTGTATGTGGAGTGTTATCTATTATAACAAAGTATGAAATATAGAACAGCATAAAAAAGAAAAAGTTAACCTGTCACATCTGAAAGTATAATAATAAAAATTGTTAAGTTTGTGTTTTTTAAAAAATCTCTCATTATAGAGATGATGAAAGACAGAAAGTGTGTTTGGACATAATTTATAAGATGATGGCAAAATTGAAACCAGTAGAACTTCGAGAACTTCTGAACCCTGTCGTAGAATTCATTTCTCATCCTTCTCCAGTGTGTAGGGAACAAATGTACAATATTCTTATGTGGATTCATGACAATTACCGGTAAGCTCTATACTGACATTTTCCTATTTGAGACAAGTGGATTAATTTTATAAAGCTAAAATCAAAAGACTTAACTGGAAAATTCCATAAGTATGAGGAAGTAATATAACACACAAGTGACCACAAGAATTATAAATATATTTAAATATCAGGCCTGGGAAAGGGAAAATACCCAATCTTCTAGCAGAGAAGAGAAATACCTTATATGTTCTGAGATCACTGAATCTTTGGCTTGTTTTCAGTGGTTGGTGAAACAACAATAGGAACCACTTTTTTGCTTGGAGACATGTCATTTTTACATGCCTGACATTTCCTTCTGGGAAACTGGTATATCTCTGTCAGAATTGTCTTAAAAGCAGCTTCTACATTTGTAGAATCTAGAGCAGATGTCTCAATGAATATAAACCATTCTTTTCTGCAAAAGTTCTTGCTTCATCTGTAGGAACTGTTCTGAGATGACACAAATCACTCATTGCCCACAAGCATGATAACAATGTTTCTGTCAGCATGATTTCTCTGTTCTTTGAGCCATTGCTCTACACTTCCATGTGTGAGATATTTGGCAAGGTCATAAACTGATAAGGCACTTACAACTCCACGATACTATGCTGTTACTATAGTTTGATATTGCTCTTGCCCTGGGATGTCCCATATCTGTACCTTTATTATTTTCCCATCAATCTGGATGCTGCTTGTTGCAAATCTACTCCAGTGGTGCTTGTGCTTTCAAGATCAAACTCATTTTGAGTAAATTGAGACAGATTACTCTTTCCAACACCAGAATCTTCGATAATGACAACTTTGAAGAGATAGTCACGCCCATCGTCATGGGTGCCCATCCTGTGGCCAAGGAGATAAGGGGCAGGAACAGTAGTGGTATCGGTGGATCCAGGGGGCATCATTGCAGGAGTAACCCGAGACTCCACGTTGACATTTTGTATTAGCTTGAAATTATTAGTTAAGCTAAAGGTATAATTTGTTTTTGTAGTTACCCTTTTAAGTTCTAACAAGATTAAGGAATAAACTCTGCTGGCATATCTATCCTTCAGGACCACCAGCACACCACTTCCCATGGGACCTGGGCCCATCATAGGACCCCAGGGAACCCTCTGAAGCCCTGCTCCCACCACCTACCCATTGTCCCCTGTACTTGAGCCCCTTCTTGTTGGGGATGAGGGAGGGGTGGTCACTCACATGGACTCACGGAGGCACCAAAGGATAGTGTCAGGGATATATACACATCAGAGTATGTTCTGCTGTGATTTTAGAAGTTCCATGGAAAAAGCCAGATTTAAAATTTTTAATTCTGGACAGTGTTACTGGGTTTGAACAGAAGCAATACAAGAGAGTGTTAATGTTTTGTCATTTTGTTATTTTTCTCAGAGATCCAGAAAGTCAAGCAGATGGTGACTCCCAGGAAATATTTAAATTGGCAAAAGATGTGTTGATTCAAGGATTGATTGATGAGAACATTGGGCTTCAGTATGTGCTCCTCCTGAAATAACTGGGCCAGATGAATAAATTTAGGGGAATCTTTTTAGACTAGCGTTGTGTAGTTTTCAGCAGTTTCAGAAGTGTATTTGCTGTATTAGTATTTTCTCTGCATCTTGTATTCATAAAGTTTAATAATTTTAATTCACATTAGACTTAAAAATCCTGGTAAGTTACTTTAATATGAAACTTGAGAAAGTGGTATGGGTAAAGCTATTTCTGCTAGTTCAGTGAATTAAATGATTTCAGTGTGAAAAAATCTATAGTGACAATCTTTATGTTTTCCATTAAACTCAAATAGTTAAGATCACACAATACATAATAATATTGAAAGAAATGTTTCAAACCATAGAAATAGAAGAAAATGATAATATTGATTATACATGAAAATATGAATGACGCTTGGTCTCTAAAATGGCTTTCCTAAATCATTTGTATGAGTGTTTTATCAAGTACTAATTATATAAGAAAGGGTGTAAACTTTTTGTATGATTCTTTACATGAATTAATTTTTTATTCTGATGCAAGTTTGAATTCATTGAGCCTTTAAAAATTATATTTGAATTTCATAAACTTTTATAAATTATAAAGCCTAAACTGGATTTTTAACTAGTTTTAAGTTTTGAATATTTTATGGCACGTTTTTTTAGAGTCAGTTGTTTTAACAAGGCAGTAAAGAATTATATATAATTTCTTCAGGTGTTCTCTCCATTTCAAAAGAGTTAATATTATATACTCATCTCTGAAAACTTCCCAGGTAATAGAGATAAAAATAAAGTTACCTGGTTTCTCACTTCTTGTTAAATATTCTAACGTTTTAGAATATTTTCTTCCTTTATATTATTATTTATAACTCAGATTATACTGTTTATACAATTTTGAATGTGGTTTGCCTTTATGTTAGGCTTTATATAATTGAAAAATTGTGCCTTCTCCATGTAACACTCTGTGTAAGGTCATTCTTTGTCATTTGCCAATATCTAAGCAGTATGCTTTCTTCCCTACTTTTCAGATTAATTATCCGAAATTTCTGGAGCCATGAAACTAGGTTACCTTCAAAAACCTTGGACCGATTGTTGGCACTAAATTCCTTATATTCTCCTAAGATAGAAATGCACTTTTTAAGTTTGGCAACAGATTTTCTGCTTGAAATGACCAGCCTGAGTCCAGATTATCTGAACCCTGTGTTTGAGCATCCTCTGTCAGAATGCGAATTTCAGGTGAAGTGCTTGGGTTATAATAAACATTATAAGCTTTCCCTGTTAGTCAACAAACATTTTCTAATAGTACTAAATGAGATTTCTTTCTTTTTATTGAGATATAATTGAAATATGACATTAATTTTAGGTGTTCAACATAACTATTCATTATTTGCATAAATGATCACAGTAAGTCTTGTTAATATTCATCACAATACATAGTTGTAATATTTTTTTTTCAGTGAGAACCTCAGCAGCTTTCAAATATACAGTATATTATTATTAACTGTAGTCACCATGTTATACATTTCATCCTCATGACTTACTTATTTTATAACTAGAGGTTTGTGCCTTTTGACCCCCTTAATCCATTTTGCCCACCTCCCATCTCCACCCCTTAAAACCACTGATCTATCTATGTATCTATGAGTTCGAAACTTTTGTTTTTAGACTGCATATAAGTGAGACCATACCGTGGGTGTCTTTCTCCATCTGATTTATTTCTCTTAGTGTGATACATTCAAGGTCCATCCATGTTATCACGAATAGCAGGGTTTTCTCTTTTATGGCCAAATAATATTCCATTGTATACATGAACACAGTATTTATCACTGGACACTTAGGTTACTTCCGTGTCTTGACTATTGTAAATAATGCTGCATTGAACAAGAGGGTGCAGATATCTTTTCAACTTTGTGTTTTTGTTTCCTTCAGAAAAATACTCAGAAGTGGAATTGCTGGGTAATAATATGGTAGTTCTATTTTTAATTTTTTGAGGAACTGCCACACTATTTTCCATTGTGGTTTCACCAGTTCACATTCCTACCAGCAGTGCACAAGGGTTCACTTTTCTCCACAACCACCAACACTTGTTATTTCTTGTCTTCCTAATGATAGCCATTCTAACAATTGTGAGGTGATATCTTATTTTGGTTTTGATTTGCATTTCCCTGATGATTAGTGATGTTGGCTCTTTTATTTTATTTGGAAGACTCATATCTTCCTTTCTGAAACATTCCCATTTGCTTATTCCCCTCTGCCCACACTCTCTTCACGTGGCTCACAGTTCTCATTCTTTCTATCTCCACTTAAATTTTCCTTTTTCCATAATGCCTCTCCTCTTTCCATCACTCCTTTCACCCACTTGGTACATGCCCCATTTGTGCCTTCTGGCAGCCTTAACAGCTGTGATTTACACATTAATAAATGAGTTCTCTTTATCCCTGCCTGAACTCCTGGGCAGCAAATCCTGACCCTATTCTCCTTGCTCTTGTATTCTGACTATCTTTCACAGTGCTGGGCATGTGGCAAGTACTTAGGAAGGAGTTGCAGTAGTGTTATAGTGCTGTTATTGAATATGGCATTAAGCCTTTTTATGCAGAATGTTAAGGTGTAGAAAAATAATTTTTCTCCTTTATTTTGAATTAGTTTTTCTAGTTGAAAAATAAAATTAAAACTTTAAATTTGAAAAGTTTTTCATCTGCTTCCCATAGAGGTATGTGAAATTACAGTATATACTTGCTGATAGTACCACTGGATTTTAAGTTAAAATATTGCCATGTTGTTAAAGAAGTAAATATTATTTCTTTTGAAACTCTCTTACATGTAGGAGTATACTATTGATTCTGACTGGCGCCTCCGAAGTACTGTTCTCACTCCAATGTTTATTGAGACTCAGGCTTCCCAAAATACTCTTCAGACATGGACCCAGGAAGGATCTCCCTCAGATCGAGGGGCAATGGCTAGGCAGATACGGGCCACCCAACAGCAGTATGATTTCACACCTACACAAAACACAGGTAACTGTTAACCTGAATGCCTACCTGCTGTGCACCAAACACTACATCACCTGTGGGAACAGCCTCTACTGCAAGAACATTAACCATTGTAAGAGGAGTGGAACGATAATAGGAGAAAGTGATAAGTGCCACAAAAAAGATACATCAGTCAAAGGACAAAAGGATTGAGGTCTCTAAAGCAGTCAGATTCTTAGAAACATTAAATAGAAAGGTGGTTTTCAGGGTCTGGGGAAGTGGGCAATGAGGAGTTAGTGATTAATAAGTATGAAGTTTCAGTTGTGCGATGATGAAAAAGTTGCGGAAATGAATAGTGATGGCTGCATAACTATGTGAATATACTTGATGCCACAGAACTGTACACTTAAAAATGGTTAAAATAGTTTATTTGATGTGTGTGTTTTACCACAATTTTAGAAAAGAGGATTATTTCTGACTGTAAAAACAAAACAGGAAAACTTTAGTACATGTATGTTCTGTTTTGCTTTTGCACAGAAAAATTCATTTGGTGCATCAAATTTAAAAACCCATACCCAGAAGTAAAGTAGAGCTAAATCGGACTTATTACTATGCTTATAGTTTATCAAAGTGTTCTTTCTCAAATAGTTCAACTGTTTCCTTTGTACATCAAAGTATAAATTGTGGAGTAAAATATTTAAATCATTTTATAGAAACACTTCACAGCTTTTTTATTGAAATTTTTCACGTTCTAAAAGTAGGACTAATTTGAATGATTACAATGGAAATTTTATTACAACAATATTAGAAATCATGGATCTTTGTACGTCATAGTAGCTGCAAAACACCATTCCTGTAATGATCGCAGCAGCTTAAAAGGGCAGGCAATGTATTTTCTACTTTATAAATGAGAACACTGAAGCTCAGATGCCTGAGCTGCCTTGGGTCACCCACTGATGACCTCATGGAGTCTTCATGCAGTGTCTTTCTGCTGTGATGTAACTGTCTCCCTGGAGAGCTGTCCCCAGTTACTGT
This sequence comes from Cynopterus sphinx, assembly GCA_030015415.1. Taxonomy (NCBI): domain Eukaryota; kingdom Metazoa; phylum Chordata; class Mammalia; order Chiroptera; family Pteropodidae; genus Cynopterus; species Cynopterus sphinx. The sequence goes on along the minus strand of CM057389.1, from coordinate 33,505,043 downwards.
TCCATGTGAGCATGCGGAGGCCGCAGGTGCACCACCAGGATGGTGTACCCCTTTCTTTCACAAAGTGTGTTCTGGCAGGTGGTGCTGCCCCAGTGGGGCGGTGGTGGGGTGGGGTGTTGGCTTGTCAGGACTCTGCATTGCTGAGCATGTTGTGACATGGCTGTGTTTATGCCTGTTTACAGATGGAAGAAGCTCCTTTAATTGGCTCACTGGGAGCAATATTGACCCATTGATGGATTGTATGGTTTCCTCATCATCTGATTCCTTATCTTCCTCCTTATTATTTGCCAACAAGAGGAGTGAAAAATCACAAAGAGCACTCCTGAAGTCAGTAGGACCTGATTTTGGGGAAAAAAGGTTGGGCCTTCTAGGGGACAATGTGGATAACAAAGCAAAAGGTAAAGTAAAGTTGCCAAAATGTGTTTAAAATCACCTACTGTCTAAATCAATGCAGAGGCTTTGATGAAGAAAGCACATTTCTGACTGTTCACATTTCTTTGTAACCTGTAATTAAGTCTATTAAAATTTAATTTAGTAAATGTTGTCTGGGCACTTACCATGTTGAAATCATAGTTTTATGTATTCCAGAAAAGCTGTTGAGTAAACGGAATTCAATCCATTTATTTATTGATTTTCCAGAATAATAGGTGTGGGTAAGGCAACAAGTAGACGATCATGTGATGAAGTAGAATTAGTAAGCTAAGTCTTGAAGAGAGTGTTTAAATCCAGGTAGAGAATGGAGAGAGCCTCAGGAAAGACCTGATGGAGGAGGTAGACTTTAAGACTAGCCACGAAAGGAGAGGACAAACAAGGCCAGAGATGGAGACATATGTAATGTGTTGGGAGGTGAAACTGACTCAGATGAGCTCAGTGCACATACTGAGAGTCAGCTCTAACAGTACCTTGTAGCAGTCCAGTTAAATGGGTGCTTCAGGACACACTGAGAACAAAGGTGTAAAGAATGCTGAGAAAACACACTTGAGGGTGTGGGGGTGTGGCGTAAGGAGTAAACCACAACGTTAGGTAATGAACCAAGCAGAGACAGGCACAGGGTCTCTAAATGACCTCTTGGGGATGGAGTCCCTGAGGGGTACTGAGAGGTGCAGGTCAAGGGCAGCCACACCTTAACCTGTGTCAAGGCAGGAAGAAGGTGGAGTGGGCTGTGTGGAAAGTGCTGACAAGACCCAACTCTGAGAGAGAATTGCAGCTGGGAGTGAGTGAAAGCCCAGAGGGAGAAAATATGAAGAGAGGAAAGATCCCCAGGTAAAAACCCTGTGTAAGTGCCAGTGTATGACTTTAGATAGAAGTAACATTAGAAGCAAGGACATATATGTTCCTTTTTATTTAATTGTAGGAACTAAAACACACACACAGAAAAAATACTTTCCTTACTTCCAACCATTCTTAATATTTTTATAATGCAGATCAATGGGTTTGCACAGTTCTTTTAATTTTATATAGAGAGGTAAATCTGTCTTAGCCTTCTTTTTGCTCATAACTCTTGAATGTGATGGAGGACTGATGAATCCACTCCTCTGTTTTTTCCCCCACTCTTGACTACCTCTCACCAGTTTTCTTTATTTACATTCTTCTTTACTTTTTTCAATCAGAGCGATGTATTGTCCTCTAAGAGTGCATAGCTCTCGGTAACTTTGATTATGAAAGTTCCAAAGTTAAAATGAAGTCCCAAAGTGACTATCATGTTCTCATTGCTTATAAATTGTCTCTGACCTTTATACTCGCTCATCTCAAACTTATGGGCATTTGCAGCTTTCTATGGAATTGTTAGACATTGTTGTACATTTGAGGCAGTCTGCAGTCAGTTAACCTATGGTGATTGTTAGTGACCAACTCTGGGCTAGTTGATTTCTTTATTGAATGGGATGAGGCTCAGAAACAAATGGAATTGCTGGGGTTGACAGCAGTTACTGGCCACAGCTCAAGTTGTTGCGGTTTTTCCCTGTCTGCATTTTTAGAGTGAAAAAAAAAAAAAGTCACAGATGATATAGGTAGAATTGAGGGACCATGTGTAGAAATTAAGAAAGATAAGAGGTAAAACCTAATTTTTAAATAATTTTCTTCAAAAAATTTATATATGGTTTTGAAAAAACTGTCATAGAACTGAGTAGGTAAAATGAATGCTAATAACAATTCAGTTAATATATTTGAATCATCCCGTGTAATTTTTTGATTTAAAATATTTGGCATCCTGTCTTCTTTAGGAGATGTGTGTTTTCTTGCCTAAAGAAGAACATTTGGAGGTTCATAAAATATTGTGAATTAATACTTACTGTGACACTATTATCATTGAAAGGCAATATAGTTTACAAACTTGAAGTTGTAACCTAATTAAAATACCACTTTTGAACCATTATTTTATTTAATTAATCAATTATTTAATTATTTATTTCAGTTTTCTTTAGTTATTTGTGTCAGAATAATACATGCATATAATTTAAAGAGTCAAGTATTTTTCCAAAGCTTATTAGAAATGACAACCCTCCATACTCATTTCCCAAATCCCAGAGTCAATCACACACCCTTTTAGCCCTGTTCTTGGTATTTACTTCCATCTCCAAAGAGTCTTTTCCTTCAGTACTAGTCATTTTTGGCTTTGCCTTACAGATACTGAGGATTTGGCTTCCTCTTGTCTCTTACCCGCATCTGTCGTACACAGACTCACAATGAGTTCTTGCTGTGCCTTCATTTCCTATATAATTATGTCTTAGTCTTTGCTTCATCAATTTTCTGTTTCCTTTTGATTACATAATGTAATTTGTGGTTGAATTATGAGTGATTCTGTGACTACTTTTTTCTTTTTGTACAATAATCTGTCCTGGACATTAATTATATTTTGGTTTAGATGCTTAGATTTCTACATATTTATCATCAAATTTTCTCTGAGTTATACAGTTGTTTTATTTTTAACATATAAATGTTTCATAGTCTTAAGAAAACCTCTCCTAGGGCCTCTGAACTTCTTCATGCCAGGCTGCTTGCTTTTTGGGAGTGTCTGCTTAGCTATCATCTTGGATCACCTCCACATCATGAGAGTCTAACTTTTTCTGGGTCTGATTCTTCTTTCTTGGTTTAGTCCCTTCTTTTTGGTGATAAACCTCCTCAGGTAGTTTCCTGAGAAAAAGGGGGTCAGAAACAATAGCTTTTTTTGATACTTTGATGCCATGTGTTACTTTTGTGGCACTCACACCTAATGGGGTGTTTAGCTGTAGAATTCTAAGTGTGAACTCATCAGTTTTCTACCCCACAGGATTGCAGTTGAGAAAGTAGATGTCATTCTTTGTTGATCCTCTGTAAGAACTGAGTGTTTCTCTGGATCTTCTCTTTTAAATCAGTTTTAAGAAATTTCACATAAGTGTCCTTTGTTATTTTAGTCCATTTTTGTAGGACCCTTTCAGACTGCTAACTCATATTTTCAGTTCTGGAATCTTTTTTCTTGGGTGATTTTGTTGATGATTTCCTCATCTAAATTTTTTTTTTTTTTTTTTTGGAATCCTGTAGCTTAGATATCAATTTTTCCACATTATTCATCTAATTTTCTTTTTTATTTTTTTCCTTTTTGCTCTACATTCTGAGAAATCTCTTCAACCTTCTAACCCTTGCTTTTATGTCATGGTATCATACTTTTAGTTTCCGTGAGGTTTTTTGTTCTCTGAACAACTTTGCAGTCCTTGATCTACAGTTGCAATATTTATTCTTAACTTTCCGATAAGTGATAATTTTTTGAATTTTCTTCCCTGTATGGTCAGATTTTAACAGTTGCTTTTTCCCTATTTTATTATGGTTTCTGTCTTTAATATTTATTTGAAGCTTTCCTCAAAATACCTGGTGATACTTGGCTTTTTTACATGTGTTCCCAGGTAGGGCACTAAAAAGGCATTTGAAATAGCAACAAATTGGGAGCATGTACTGACTAGGGCCGTCACTGTGCAGAGGTCAGGCTGGACCAAGACTCTGAAACCTATGATATGTCAATGTCTATGTCTGTTCTTTTGTGCTGATTGATCATCCAATGGCAGAATCTCCACAGCCTCTCACCTACAGGCTAAAGGCCTGGGTACCAGCACTCTAGGAGCCTGCTGGGAGGAGGCAGCTCCAGATTCCAGATGTCCTCATGGTTACTGTAGTTCCTTTGCTTCCAGTCGTGTCAGCCTTTTCTACTCACAGGTCCTGTATCCACTCCCCAGGCTCTGTACCCACAGCATGGGGGCGCTATGTGTTCAAACCACATCTCTTGCTTCAGACTACTTTTTCTCTGGAGGTGCCTATTGCTGCCAGGCCCTGAGTCTTTCAAGTCTTCTCCACTGACGTCATTTTAGCCCCCTTCTCTCCACCACAGCACTGGGATTGGACTGAGTTATTTACAACTTTTTGTTCTCTGGATTCCAAAACTCGTTAATCATTTCCTCTGCTGTTCTCTGTTCTTCATAGACTTGTGTTGTTTAAAAAAGAAAAGCTAAGTAAAGGTTAAAAAAATAGAGATAAGCAAGCAGTCTCACTTTTTAGGAGATTCTAGGAGGCAAAGTCAACTGCAAATGTCAGCTTGGCTAACTATAACAAACCTGCTTTATATTCTTTAGATACAGACAATCGGGCAGAAATATTAAGATTACGCAGACGATTTTTAAAGGACCAAGAAAAGCTCAATTTGATTTATGCCAGAAAAGGTGTTGTTGAACAAAAACGAGAGGAGGTTTGTATCTTTTTCGAGAAAATGATTGGTTAGAAATATCTATTTATATATCTTTTCTCTCTTTCTCTCTCATTCATTCTCTCTCTCTCTCTCTCTCTCTCTCTCTCTCTCTCTCTATAAGCTTCCTGCCAAATATTGGTTCCAGTATTGGTCCAAACCAAATCACAGAAGCTACACTGTATGAGTTAAAGTTATTTATGTATTAAAGTCTCCTCTGACTTCTGTAGATATAAACAGCATTCATGACTCTCTAATTAGGTCATGGGATCTTGGAATGAGACATGTGGGGCATCCCTTGAATCTGTGGTATATTCTAGCTCACAGGTACTCGGCAGGACTCCACCTCTGCCTCTTCTTTCAGCCTCTCACCACAGCTTGGTTTTGTTCTCTCTGAACAGTCTGGCTCTCTCCGTGTGGTGGAACCATACCCACCAATTATTCCTGAATTTTACAATTTACAACTTTAGCTGCTGGGAAGAGATTGTCTGCATAAGGCCAGAGCCTTGACCCACTTCAGGTCAGGGGCCACTGCAAGGCCAGTAAGCTATGTATGGTTGGAGGGCTGAAGCCACGTTATAACCAGCCATTCTTCTAGCGGTGCATTGGTAAGGAAGGACTGGTCGGCCCAGAGAAAGAAGTGGGCAGGGACTAGGCAGACAGTCCGTGGCTGTCTGCTGAAAGCAGTGATTTGAGATACAAGTGTGGCATGAATTAATGATTTAAATTTTCTTAAAATGTGGAAATAATAAAATAATTTGTTTAGCCATAGTTTTGATCATACTTATAAATCAGTAATTATGACAAAATTTTCAAACAAGGAAGACTAGATTGTGAGTAAAAAAAGAACAACTATCTTTTTTCTATATCAGTTTAAATCCTTAGCCACTTAATTAATTTCCAAATCTGAATATGAAGTGGTTGAATGGTTTCACTGTATCTTCTGTGGAAAGAAAATATACTTCTCAGCTCTCTCTTAACTCTGTAACTACAACTGTTCTTTTGAGGACTAATGTTTAAAATCAGTGTCCCAAGGTTATTTCATGCTCCTTCTCACTGGATCTACCATGCCTAGAGGGCCTTCAGTTTTGCCCATTCACAGAACTAGTTATGGACTCATAATTAAACATGAAACCTAAGTAGGCATGCCTACTAAGTAGGAAATAACAGTAACTAGGCAGCAGAAAGAAGAGATAAAACCAGAATTGTTGGGTAGAAATTCCAGGAAGACACTTTGGCCTGATACAAAGTCCTTTTTAATAATTAAGAAATGTAGCATTCCCTCCAACACAGGTGTTCTAATCTGAAGTGGCTGACCACTCATTAAGAATGGCATGGAAATAGGCATTGGAAGGCTATGAACTTGTCATTTATTTGTTGTGCATTGTGCTCAGTGACAGTACTCAATGCTAGTGGTACAGAAATGTATAATAGGAGCACTTATGGGGCTACAGTTCAGTGTGTACAACAAAAAAAAAAATGAGTTAAGGTTGTAACAAGTTTAGTGTAGAAAACTAACCAGGTGATGAGCATTTCTGGGGAGACCTGTTAAAAGAGGTAGTGAGGCGTGCCTTTTGGAAGAGAAAATATCTGAGATGAGAACCAAATTATGAGTGAACAGCTGTAGAAAGATTCTAGGCAAAAAGTTAAGCAGGTACCCACAGCCCTGCATGAGGGAGAGTTTGGGAGATGATTAAGAAGCAGATTGAAGGCCCAGACTGGCCTGAGGAGATGAGCAGGGCCGAGAGGACCTGAGTGTTGAAGGGGTTGTGGTGATCACACTGGGCCTTATAGCCAGGGTTTATTCTAAGGGTCATTAAAAGGAAAAAGAACTCTGTGATTTATGGCTTTAAAAAGTTTTCAGTTGAGTTCTTATTTTACATATATTCAAATTACTTTGTAATATTTAAATAATCTTTTCATTGCTCATCTTCTATATCGATCTACCATAGACTGATAAAGCAAAGTGACTAAACATTTTGGGTAAAAATTGTCATCGATTCACTTTTATGTTAAAAGATGAGTACTGACAATTTTTTAGCTCATGTACTACTTATTTTCTTAAATAAGAATTCAGATCTTCATTTTTTTATTCTAATGGTTATAGGAGATCAAGAGTGAGTTAAAAGTAAAGCATGATGCCCAGGTCATTTTGTACAGAAGTTACCGTCAAGGAGACCTTCCCGACATTCAGATTAAATACAGCAGCCTCATCACGCCTTTGCAAGCTGTGGCACAGGTTGGTCCTTGAATACTGCATTTCCTTTTGACACAGATTAAAACTGTTTTGACGGTTCCACAGGTCTACTGCGTACAAGGAAAAATGGTTAAGGCTATACTATGTTATAAATGAGGTGTTGATTTGTCCTCAACATTGGACTCCGCTTAACAGGCCTTGGTGCAAATCTGGGCTCTGCCATTTCTGACTCCAAAGCTTTTCACATAGTGAGATTCTGATTAGAGTCATCTAAAAGATAGTCCTGTAATTGGGGTCCTTATCAAGACGTTTAATGCTCTGAGCCATAGCATTTTTGTCTATAAAACCTGAGTGAAATCTGTTTTTATTACCAATAATGTTAGAATGAAAGAATGTGTTAAAAATCATTGTAAATTTTAAGGTGCTTAGCCACTTAAATCATTGCTTATATAAAATCCTTTAGGGAATCCTGGAGTCAGGAGAGTATGTTATCAGTGGGATCAGTATTCTTCCTTCTCTGAAAATATTTTTCTAAGTCATTAGGATGTAAAAGTATTGAAAGTGAATCAAGTTTTTCAGCTGAATTCTTTGACAAAATCAGGATATTTTTCCCCAAAAGCCTGATTAAGATTCCTTTGACTTTTATTGAAATCATTTTTTAAATTGAAGTGTATTATATTATATAGTATATATAGCATTATGCTAAGTACTGCAATAAAATGCTTGATATTTTATTGTACTTTAGTTTCTAGTACTAATATTGATCATAATAGGTTATATCTACATAGCCCTTTACTGTTTTAAGCTTTTTTAAAAAATCTAAATAATTATATATTGCAGAAATTTGCAAAACTAGTACCTAGTCCCATGTACCCTTCATTAGCTTCCCCCAATAGTGATATATTATATAATTGTTGTTAAGACTTATAAATTGACATTGGTACAGTAGTGTTAACTGAACTGCAGACCTTGTTCATTTTCGTCATTTTCCCCATGTGTGTGTATGAGATTCTGTGCATTTTACCCCATGCATAATTTCATGTAACTACCTTCACAGTACAGCCCTGGGTCATTATGGAATGCTTTCACATATCTCTCATTAGATTTTCCCAGTAATTTTGTGACATTGAGGCAGTTATTAGACACATTTACAGATGAAGAGTTGAAGTTTAGCAAAGAATAGATAATATGCGAAAGCTGTATGCTTCACTGGTTGTGGAGCAAGGAAAATGCCCCGTGTTTTGATGCCTGGTCCAGTGCTGCTTCTATGTTTCCACTATTTCCCAGTTTTTCTAATCCTTTGCATACATGTTTTACATCACTGCTTCAAAAATGATTTGACAACTGCTGTCCTAGGCTTGATTTACTCCTGTCTGCACTGGAGAGAGATGTGGTGTGTAATGATGGTAGTAAGTTAGCAAGCCTGAGACTATTGAGAGACCTCCAAGTCTGTTCATCTCATTTATACTTGGAAAAAATAAAAATGGTAAATAGTGTTTTGAAAAAAAAATGACTACATTTTTTAAGTTCCAATACTTTATTTATTCGACAAATGTTAGTATATGGAGTAACTCCTCCTGTATGCCAGGGGCTGTTCTAAGCACTGGGATGCAGTGCCAGATAACAGGTGAAACCTCTCCTGCTGTCCTGGGACTGCCATTCTTCATTGTGAGCCTTGCACATGGGAAAAATTAAAGAGGTGCTTTTAAGCTAGCCATGTCCAACAGCAGCATCCTATTGCTCCGAAGGCATTATTCATCTTAATTACTGTTGCAGTTATTGTAACAGAGTGAGCATTTGGGGCTCCTTAGAATATGGAGGAATTTGTACATAAGTCATAAGAATCAGTGGACTGTAGACTGTCTGCCACATGTTAGGTGAAAAAAGCAGATTACCAGACAATAGAGACCGTATAAAAGAGTGTGCATGTCAGTAAGAGACCAATCATGACAATGACTATCTTCGTGTAGTATAACTATGGGTGATATATTTTTCCCCTTATCCATTTTTTAAAAAATTTTATATAGCAACTGTTATAACTTTTTATAAGACAAATCCATTACTTAAAATAATAAATTAAGAGCATGTCAAATTGTACTTTTTATTCAGTTATAGCTTTTATGAAATGAAATGTTTTAAATTTTATTTATTCTTGCACTCATGCCTTTATAAAAAAAATATATATATAGACACTACATGCCAGAAATTATTCTTAGTACTGGTGTTATAGACACAAGTAAAGGGTAGTGTTCTTATGGTCATGGAGCGTGAGGGTTAAAGCCATAAAAGATCAGGTAGTGTGCTGTTATAGATGAATAGCCCAAACATAGAAGATACGAAAATGACTACTGATGGTTTAAACAGTTTAAATCATCATATAATGTTGGGACTTTGAAAAATTAAAATTCGCATTTTATTGAAGCTCATCAGTTATCCTAAGCTTTACAATGATGCTGATGTCAGGATAATACCTAAAAATCTAATTTAATCTTCAAGATTTTATCAGTTACTGCACTGAGCATTTAACATGCATATTTTGGCTGATCTTTTCTACAGCCCTATGAGATGTGTTCTGTTATCCCCATTTTAAAGATGAAGAATCTGAAGACCCAGATTCACTCAGGAGTTAAGATAATGTGGTTATGTATGTGATTAAGCTAACTTTAAATTCATATCTCTGGGTTCAAAATTCATGATATTATGCCTTTTTTAAGGCATATGTCAAATAGATATATTTGGTTAAATATCAAATGCTTTCCTTGTCAATGCCTGTTAAAACTTTCCAAATTGAATTGAGATGTGTTTGTAGCAGTTTGTATTTTCAAGTAAAGCTCTGATAGTTGGCAAATTAAAGCATTTTGATTTCAGATCCTAATTTGTCTTTGTTTTGAATATTTTACAGAGAGACTCAATAGTTGCAAAGCAGCTTTTTGGCAGCCTGTTTTCTGGAATTATAAAAGAGATGGATAAATATAAAACCATGTCTGAAAAAACCAACATTACTCAAAAGTTGCTCCAAGACTTCAATATTTTTCTTAACACCACATTCTCTTTCTTTCCACCTTTTGTCTCTTGTATCCAGGTAAAGTCTGTACACACTTTATAATATACGCATTGTCTACTTTGCCTTCACATGATTATGTCACAATAACTTCATTTGTTTCACAAGCTCAAACACAAGGTGTTTGTAACACTAGATGTACTCTGTTTTGGTTTCCTCTTCCCAGATGAGTAGATATAATTTATTTATATTGAAAAAAAAAACCTTGTACGTGACAGAATAATCTTGATATAAATGTGTTCTGATCTTTAATAAGCCAGTCTCTTCAGTGTTAAACCCTGCATCCTGTTTAGTTATTTTTCCTTTTGGTATTTCGCTAAATTAGTTCTTGCCCCATGACTGCCTTCAAGAGATGTTGATTGTACCCATGTCTGATTTTGTTCTAAGTGGCAGGGGCATGGTGATGAAGAAGCACAAATCTCTGCCCTCCAAGAACACTCTAGATAATAGACAAATATAGATGATACCATAAGGTATCATAGTAGTAGGTGTCGTAGAACTTGAGTAATATAGAAGTACTAAAGTAGTGTAGGGTAATAATGAAGCAGGTAAGTAAGACAGCCTTTTGATCAGGGTGGGAAGTGTGAACCATTGTAGATACGACTTACATGGAGTGTCAGAGAAGGCCTTTCTAAGGCAATACAGTTTGAGCAGAGAAGTTACTATAGGCATACTTTCAGTTACTGCTAAAACATACTTATTGGAAGACGACTTTTTCGAATAAGAAATGTTTTTTTTTGCTGTGAAACATTGATCATTATTAAGTCCCTAATAGAAAATCTTTTTGTTTCATTTTTATAACTAGTACCCTCCCTGGAGTAATTTAAAAGTTATATTTTTAATATTATTTATTAGTAGCTTTGGTTTACAAACTAATTGGGTAATAATTCCCTGAGATGAAGTACTTGGTTTTTCAGTTTTGTTCTTTTTGATGTAGCATGAAACTGTTAATATAGTTTTTTTTAAATACATTAGTTCTATTTTTATTGGTTTATAATTTACAAGTAAAATTCCTTCATTGTTTTTCTCCTGGCCACACTAAATACAATATTTGAGTTATTTTATTGAATTGGCCAGTATTTCAGAGTAAGTTTTTTTTTACATTGATTTACATTGTATCATAATATAACAAGCAAATGCTTCTTATGACTTTCTGTTTGTGGTTTATATCTGAAACTATTGATTTGTTTTCTCTCTCTGTGGATCCCATAGTATGTTTGGCATAGTATTCACGTGTGTTCTTTTCTAGCAAGGATGCCCATCTCTTTTGAGATTTCCACTGCCTCACCAGAACTTCCCACAATGAATTTCTTGTCTGTGACATATCCTGTATTTTGGTGATTAGCTATGAAATCTTTGTGTTTCAGCTGCTTTTGTTATTCATTCAATTTAAGTAGTCCTGGAATCTGCAGTTGTTGTTTGGATATATGGAATATATGTAAAAATCTTCATATTTTTTAGTGGGTTTTTTGTTTTGTTTTGAATTAATCCCTGGATTGGAAGTGTAAAAATAAAAGGTAAGTTTCTCCCCTGAGGAAATCGAATGTTGAGGAAAATTTAATAGAATTACACAGAAAAATTTTTGGTTCTATCACTACTTATGTCAAAACTTTCTTTTATGTTTAGTAAAATGAACTATTCATGTATGAAGATAATGGTCAAAAAATCACAGGCTAAATAGCTACATGTGTTTGTGGTTTCACAGGAAATTAGTAGCCAACACACAGACTTGTTGAGCCTTGATCCAGCTTCTGTTAGTGCCGGCTGCCTGGCCAGTCTACAGCAGCCTGTAGGCATCCACCTTCTAGAGGAGGGCCTGCTCCAAATGGTTCCTCAGGACCCACTTGCCAAGCGAGCTCGGGGGAGATCCCACCTCTCTTCTGATGTCCGTATATGGATGGAACTTGCTAAGTAAGCTCTGTGATCCAGACACTGTTGGGAGAATAGTGACTTTTACCAAAGTAATACAGAAAAATCTTGGCTTCATTTTGGCAGAAAACTGAACAAATAAACTTGATAGTAACACTTCTGTAAAGTTTTTAAAAATTTTTTCAGCTTGAGTACCATTCCATGAGTTAAGAATAGTTGCCATGACAAGGAATGTCTTTCCCAAAGAAAGATTTTTATAATACCTGTTAATTTCTTTCAGTATACAATCTTTTTGGACTCAGGATGTTATCCACTAAGTTTAGTTTTCTGCAAAGTGTGGCTCTAATTTGCAGTTCCTACCTAGTATTTTGTCGTTTTGCTGGATTGCTAAACTAAATAGAGGATGATTTATTATTTTCATCAGGACTCAAACTTTTAGGAACAATTTAGTCCAATTACTTTATTTATCTGGGAAAAACAAAATCCGTCTAGTAGTTATGCCATTTTGCATTGTGTCTGATCCTTCCCATACCTGTGCTTTTATTATAAGAAAGCCATTGCCGGATTATGAGAAACCTGCTAGATTGGGTTGAAATTTAATTAGAACTTCTGTTTTATCATACGGATTTTTAGATTTTCAGGTTTTAGGGAAAAAGAGAATAAAAGTAAAGGTGGGGAATCTGTGCACTTTTCACAGTTTTATAGTCAATCCTGTCTTTCTTAATTGAGCACTATGAGTAAGGCATTGTGTCAGGTGCTGAGAAGAATTAAAATGTGAATTAGACAGTTCTCACAGACTCAAAACTAGCCATCCAGTAGGAAATACATGTACTTATATATGTGACTATATGAAGTAGGAGATAGTGAGTTCTATGAAAGGCCAGATAAATCCTAGGTCAGTCAGTTCAGAGAATGCATCTTTTTATCTTATTGTTTCAGCTGTATGTGAACAGTAAGTAACAATTTGTCTATTTAGTATTTTCAGGAAGTGAGAACTCATATAGTGTATATTCAATGGATTATGAAATACACACTTTTAAAGACCTAAACTTTAAACATTTTTTTCTAATTTTAATACACTTTTTTATATAATACTTTTGCCTTTCAATTTTTGAGAATTTAGCCTTTTCTTGATATGTAACCATCATTGTTTGGCCGTGTAATAGTATAAATAATTCAGGGACCTTGGGGCCAGTGTAGGGTGAACACGAGGCTGATCTCTTTCTGAATTCCTGAAAAATGTTTGTAGCTCTTATCTACCATTTGGCTCTTGGGCTGTGAACTGTTTGTTATTCTACAACCCACCTCCACACCTCTGCCTCTTACTTTGTTATGTTCAACCATTTAGAAAGCCATATGTATTAGATTTTTATCTAAATTTGGACCGGTGGGCTCTGAAGTAGAGTTCATATGGTTCTTTTATTTTATTTATTACAGCTTTATCAAAATAAAAATATGACAATTTGTTAGTCATATTTACATTGTACTATTCAATGAGGTTTTTTTTTCCAATTATAGTTGGCATACAATAATATATTAGTTTTATTTGTACATCTTAGTGTAGTCACTATATAATTCACAGTGATCACCTCCACTGAATCTAGTACCCCTCTTCCCCTTTACATATTTATTATAACATTGTTGACTATATTCCTCATGTTGCACTTTATATCTCTATGACTGTTTTGTAACTATCCATTTGTACTTCTTCATCCTTTTGTCCTTTTTAACCATCCCCCCCCCCCCAATGGGGCTCTTTTGATATAAATACATGAGATTTCATACCTGGGAAGGTACCAAACTGCAGAAAAACCAAGGAGAAAGCGGTCCTCAGCTGGCTGGTCAGGTGACTGCAGATTCAGGAAGAGATGACATTTGTATTAAGACTTAAAAGATAGAAAAAAATTTCCAGGAGTTAGGGATCAAATTTATTAAACACTTCAGAATATCCTAAAGGGGGAAGCTTGATTGCTGGGGTCAAACAGATTTGTATTAACGTGAAAAGATGCATGAATGCTCTAGCAAATATTAAGGCTGTAAAAAAGTTACTTGTCAACAGAATTGAGATTGTCCATAGAACATGGATTAAAACGTGGCATCAGTAAGACCTGGATTAATTTTCACTCACTTCCAGGTTCTTGACTTCCTTCCGAATTTTAGAGCCCTATGACAGGGATTCTAAATAGATCTCCTGCAGATACATGCAATGTTGCTGTAACAGTACCATTAACATAGAAGAAGCTCCTTTAATGACACAATTTATACATTGTGAACCTAAGATATTTTCAAACTTCACTTTAAATGTATCTTGGACTAATTTCTGCTTTCTGTATGACTAAAGTAGTAAAACCTAATGGTAAAAACAGACAAATACCTAATAGTGATTTCAAAATTTGTAAGATTTTATTTTATATTTTTATAAATGAAAATAACATATCTTTAGTTAATATATGTGACATCTTGATTTAATATTTTGTTTTAATAAACACTTTTAAAATATTGGAGCATTCATTAATTTGGACTTTTTTCCTTATTTGGTTTGTTCTATAGACTGTATAGATCAATTGGAGAATATGATGTCCTCCGTGGCATTTTTAGCAGTGAGATAGGAACAAAACAAGTCACTCAGAATGCATTATTAGAAGAAGCCAGAAGTGATTATTCTGAAGCCGCTAAGCAATATAATGAGGTAAAACATCTCTAGCAAATGTCAGTTGTTTAAACACTTTTATTCTCTGGATGGAAAAACTATTTGCTTTAAAATTTAGAGCTTCATAATGTTTCAGCTTTATTCCTTAGATTTTAAACAAGTGACAGAGAATGGTTTCTCAATAACTAAAATCTGAAATAATTATTGTTATATCTCTTATTCTTTTTAAGAAAACATCAATGGATAAAAGAGAAAGCATTTTGTAAATTACCAAGTACTATAAAATAAGATATTTCAGTAACTGCTAGTATTATATAATTTCTATTTGAGTAGATTGTTTTCCTTTAGCAAGTAAAAAATATATAAAGAGATAAGTAAGAATTGGTTTTGAGAAGATGACTATAAATTCAATTTTTTATATTTTGTGTTTTGAGTTGCCAGTGTCTATTTAAGTGTAGATGTCTAGAAATTAGTTGAAATTCAGAATCTGTGACCTGTGAGACTCCTGAATGCATAATTCAGTTGTAAAATTCTCTGCAAATTTCTGTAAATGTCCTATTTTCCAGTTTTGATTCTAGCATTTTTAAGTAGTAAATTACCCACAGTAAATCAAATTATGAGTTATTTAAAGTCTTCATTTTGTTAATTGGCTTCATTAGTAAGTTTCTCAGAGAAGTAGTTTCCTTTTGGTTGGAGTTTTTAATTTTATTTGTTACTATAATATTCCTTTTGTTTTTTTTTCTTCCCTTCAGTGTTACTCTATTTTCCTTTTTCTCTCCCGTTATCGTAAGCTGAAAATGATTGTCTTTATTATGAATGTTATGCTACATACCTTATTTCAAATATATTTAATTTGTATTCTTTCCAACTTTTAAAATAATTTTAGAAACTTTTCTTTGCCAGGCTCTCAATAAAAAAGAGTGGGTAGATGGTGAGCCTACAGAAGCTGAGAAGGATTTTTGGGAACTTGCATCTCTTGACTGTTATAATCAGCTTACTGAGTGGAAATCACTAGCATACTGCTCCATAGTCAGTGTTGACAGTAAAAATCCTCCCGATCTAAATAAAATGTGGAGTGAACCATTTTATCAGGTGGGTAGAATTATTTTTATGAGGGCACTGAAATAAATATTTTAGATGGTCAGGTGTTTTCTAATTAATGAAGTTGTTTAAAACTTTCAAAATAGTTATGAAGCATTCAGATATTTATATTACCTGACTTCCCCCACAAACTCCATGGTATTGTTAAATCTCTTACCATGTCTAACTAACCCTTTCAAAATAAATGGCATGCATTTAAAAATAAATATTAACATCCCTTCTGTGGTGACATTAAAGATTTTCTGTTGTTTGCACTGTATCAAAGGTTTCATGTGGGCCCATTCCAGTTCCTGGAGCAAGACAACTCCCCACTCACAAGGTCACCCAAACTCCTGAACAAGGCTACTCTTCTGGTCCCTCCCACACTGGTGCTATCTTGGCTGTGCTTAAAGATTCCTCACTTTGGGGAATAAAAAAAGTAAAATAAAAATAAAGATTCCTTACTTTGAATATAACATCTTTCAGCTAAAAGTACATAGTTCCAATTTTCTATAGAACATGTTCCTATATATTTCTATTATGTTGGAAGTATCAAACAATCACTTTGGTTCTAAGTTTTAGCCTCTAAAATTATACCAAAGAATATTATAGTAATAAAATAATTAGGCATACAAAGTTGGTTTTCTGAAGTTAACAGGTAGATTCTCATGTTTCTTAGGAGACATATCTACCTTACATGATCCGCAGCAAGCTGAAGTTACTGCTTCAAGGAGAGAATGACCAGTCCCTGCTGACATTTATTGATGAAGCTGTGAACAAGGAGCTCCAGAAGGCTATTATAGAGCTTCATTATAGTCAGGAATTGAGTCTTCTTTACATCTTACAAAATGATATTGACAGAGCCAGATATTATATTGAAAATAGCATTCAGAATTTTATACAGGTAATACAGATATACCAATCTAAAATGTACCATTTCTGTACAAATTTTAAAGTCAGTAAACTCATGAATAAAAAAAATCAAAAAATTTCTTTTACTATTTGATACCACCCATTTCCTTCTTTCTATTCTTCCAATTGCTTCTGATATTTCTCTTCACTTTTTTTGTCTTAATGTCTTTTTTAATTCTTTTTTTCCTTTTACAAAAATTTCATTTTTTGTTTTTCCATAGGTTTTTATTTTTTTCACACTGTTAAAAAAACACCTGAGAGTAGACTTTTCCATTTGGAGTAGCTGAATAGAAATTTGTTTGCTTTGTGAAGAAGAATATAAATCTTCCCTGAACATTTTTCTGCTATTATGCTGTCTTTCCTTTCATCTTTTCTGAGAATCTTCCTCTGATGATTGTTTATTTTTAAAGTCAGTGTCTTGTATAATGTATTTTAACAACATTTATCATTGGCATATATTGATCATAGAAGCAAACTCATTTGTCTAATTTTTAAAGTTTTTTGAAGTTGATTAGTACACTCAAGATAAAATTTATTGAAGAAGAATTAATTTCAATAATTAGCAATTTACATTATAAGGTGTAATTTTTAAACTGTTGGCAAATAAAGGCAATGATAGCCTGTTTGTATTGATTTTGATGAATCAAAATGAAATTGAAAACCTAAATTTAAATCATTTGTTAATTGCTTTTATGGTCTAATTATTAACCACTCTGAGACTCATTGTGTACTTAATGTTGTGTACTTAATTGTTGCTGTATTTTACATTTTGGGGAACTGTATTAAAATTTAAAGTAGTAAATTGATTTATAATCAATACTAAATGCCTTTTTTTCTAGAGCTATTCTAGTATTGATGTGCTTTTACACAGAAGTAGACTCACCAAATTGCAGTCTATACAAACCTTAATAGAAATTCAGGAGTTCATCAGCTTTATAAGCAAAGAAGGTAATTTTTTCTTTTATAATTTTAAAGGAGTTTTAGCATCTTTTTTTTTTTTTTTGCTTAGTGAAAGTATATATTTTTTAATGTATGGGTTAGAAACTGCCTTGAGTTAATTCTATAAATATATATTTTCAGATGATTGAAATGTTTAAAATGCCCACACTATTTTAGGCATTGGGAGTGCAAAGTCAAATAATATTGCCCACCTTGAAGAAGCTTTCAGAATAGTGGGGTAATTCCTACATGATGTGATACCTGCTAAGGCAGAGTTGTCCATAGGAACCCACATGAAACACAGATGACAGAATTTGCCCTAGATTAAGGGGTGCAGGAGGCTCCTGGAGGAGAGGCCTGAATCGAGTGTGGATGAGAGAGAGGCACTTGCATAGTGCCTGCCTGACTGAAAGCCTGTAGTGTCCCTTGAGATGTTGGAAGTTCTGTGTCTGGCTGCCAGGTGTCCTGGCCTGAGGGGAAGTGAAGAGTGCTCATACTGTCAAGGTCTTTCTGCAGCCAACAAGTGGATTTTATCCTGGTGCCTATAGAAAGCCACCCAGAGTCAAAGGGGAAGAGTACATCTTTGCAGCAGTAACAAATCTTAGTTGTAAATCTGAATTTTAATCCTTGCCCTAAATAATTAAAAATGATATGAAAGACACTTTTCACAGTACTAATAAAGATTGGTGTTTATATCTATCTAATTGTTCTTTTTAAATCTGGAGAATTCCTTTTCAAGTACATATTATTAATTATCTTTCATTAAATGCTTTACTTTCCAGGAGCTACATTAATCTCTTTCTTCTGTATTACCTAGTTTTTGTAACAGCTTTATGAGATGTAGATTCTTTCTCCTCATTTTATAGAAGCTTAAAGATTAAACAATTTTCCCACAGTATTAAGTGAAAGATTCAGATCTGGAATCCAGAGTTGCCTATTTAAACTTGTTTTCTTTAACCACTGCTTTCCACCAACAGAAAAATCTACAACACTAAACATTTGCTAATGTGAAATTTAAATTTCATGATGATTATGAAATTCTTTTCCAAAACCCTTGAGGCTAGATAGTTTTAGATATCATCATCATCATCAACTATATGTAATCTTGTGGAAACACCATGGCCTGAGGCAATATTTCCTAATTAAATACAATGATGCATCTCTAGCTTAAGTGGTTAATATTCATGTGAATGGCATAAACAGACTATATGTAGCCCTAGGCCAATTCAGATCAGATTTTGCCAAGAAAATTGACTGCAACCCATTTTCAGTTTTTAATGCCTTTTTTTTTTTTATTTTGGAGTTGTGGATGAAGTGGACCTTTACTAAATGTAAAATTTCATTATTCCCCCATCTTTATATCTTTAAGAAATTGAGTTTTAATCAGAATACATTAGATTTAATATGGTAACTTGGTGCAACAGACACAGTTTTTTTAATTTAGACAAGAAATTTGAATTAAGTTTCTATTTACTAATGGCAGCACTACTTTGTAAGTTGATCTTGTCCTTGAGATGTGGATATACGTCATCCTTTAATATTATTTTTAGGTAATTTATTATCTCAAGTTCCCCTTAAGAGACTTATAAAAACCTGGACGAACAGATATCCAGATGTTAAAATGGACCCAATGAACATCTGGGATGACATCATCACAAATCGGTAAGATGTGATCCTTTTGAGGATTATTTTCCTAAATTGCCAGAATGGCTTTTCTCTCAAACTGGTTTACAAAAACTGTGGATTTTGAACCTAGTACAGCCATATCTCATCTTCCCAATTTCTCATTTAAGTTGTTCTAAACAAAGCTCTCCATGTCAGCAGTATGTCCTTTGTCCCCACTTGCCCCCTTGTCTCCTGTGTACCTTTTACCCAGAATCACTGTTTTTAACATGTTGCCACATTAGCTTTTCTCTCCACAAACACATATTTTCTGAACCATTTGAGGGTAAGGTGCATACATATGTTTTCTTACCTCTTAATTTATCTGTACATTTCCTAAGAAAAAGAGTATTCTGTTATGTAACCATAACTTTACTATTTTAATTTTTAATCTACAGCCCCCATTTTGGTTTTGTCAGTTGTCCTTTTACTTTCCTTTAAAGCAGTCCTCCCTTCTTAAGACAAGATCCAGTCCAGAATTAAATGTGGTATTCATTTGATATGTCTTTTTAGTTTCTTTTCATTTGGAGCAGTTCTTAAGCCATCTTTGATGACGTTAATACTTTTGAGGAAGGTTCCTCAGTTTGGATTTGTCTGTGTATCCTCACAGTTAGATTCAGATGATACACTCCTACCCAGAATACTACTTAAGTAAGTATTCAGGGTATCACATCTGCAAGCACAGAGAATCCATCTGCCTTTTACTGCTGATAGTGGTTTTGATTGTCTAGTTAACATATTGTATGGTCTCTCCAGTGTAAATACCTAAATTTTTCTTTTGCAACTAATAAGCAATGTGGGAGACATGCATATATTCTGCTTGTCTTAACACTTACCTCTGTATTTTGTTTCTGTGGATGACTGTTAGCTTAAGCCAGTCCTGACAATGATTTTTGCAAGGTGATAATTTTCCTTTTCCTTAACAATAAGCTGTAGGCTGATATACATGAAACAAGAGATTATTGTTAAGGAAGAGCCCTCCCTTCTCCCCTCTTTATTTATTCATTTACTTCAATTTTAATAATATGGAATCACGGATTCCAATTTTATTTAATGGAATATAATTCATTACTGTTCTTATTATTTCATGTTCAAATTGTCTCACATTTGGCTAACAGGAGCTCCTTCAAGCTGATATTCATTCCATGCTCATCTTGTAAAATTATTCTTTTTCTTCTAAAAATGTTCTAGTTTTAGTTCTTATATTTGGTCTATGATCCAGTGGAAGATAGTTTTCGTAGATGGTATAACGTAAGGGTAGATATTCACTCTTTCCATGTGGATATTTAGTTGTCTAGTCCTATTCAAAAGTCTTACTTTTCATAATTGAATTGCCTTGGCACTTTTTTGAATATCAATGTCCATATATATGTGTGCGGCTATAATTTTGAATGGTCTGTTCTATTCCTTGATTTATTTGTATGTATTTTCACAATATTGAACTGTCTTTATTTTTGTTGCTTTATAGTAAGTTTTGAATCAGATAGGGTGACTACTCCAACTTTTTTTTCTTTATGAAAATTGTTTTATTTTAGGTTATTTATATTTACGTGTGCATTTTAGACTCTGCCAGTCAATTTCTTCCCCAGAAAAGCTAAGAGTTTGATTGGAATTTTATTGACTGTAGATCAATTTCAGGAATTGCCACTTTAACAGTATAGCATCCTCTAAATCATGAAGGTTGTATGTCTCCCTATTTCTTTGACATCTTTAATTTCAGTGATTTGTATTATTTTAATATGGATATCCTGGATGTTATTTGTTAGATTTGTTTCTAAGTATTTTATTATTTTTGGCACTGTTGTAAATGGAATTTTTTCTTCTAAATTGTGTTGTCCAATTATTTTCTGCTTGCATACTGGTTTTCTGAAATTTTTGTTTTATCATGAATGGGTGTTGAATTTTGTCAGATGCTTTCTCTGTGTCTGTTTAATCAATTATATATATATATATATTTTTTTTCTTTATTGTGTATATATCAGTGAGGTCCATTTGGTATGTTATATCATCCAAATCTATTTCCTTATTGATCTCTGTCCATTGTTGAGAGTGGGATATTAAAGTCCTGGTTATTGTATTGCTTTTTATTTATTTATTTGTTTGTTTGTTTGTTTGTTTGTTTTTAGATCTGTTAGTATTGGATGGATTGGCCCCTTTATTAGTTTATAATGCTTTTTTTGTGTCATTAGCTTAAAGTTTATCTTATCTGATATAGTATAGCTACTCCTGCTTTTTTTTCTTGGTTGCCATTTGCTTTCCATTTCTTTTACTGTCAATGTATTTCTTTAAATCTTAAGTGAGTCTCTTATAGGCAGCATATATTGCATCTTGTTTTCTAATCCATACAGTCATTCTGTGTCTTGATTGGAGAATTGAATCTATTGCCATTTAAAGTAATTATTGATAGTTAAGGACTTAATAGTGCCATTTTGTTAATTGTTCTCTGTTTTATACATCCATTATTCCTTGCTTCTCCTATTTTCTTTTGTGATTTTTATGACTTTGTACTGGTATGCTCTGACTTCTTTGACCTTTTGTGTAACTACTACACAAAGTTTTTTCTTTGTGGTTACCATGAAGCTCACATAAAAATATATATAACACCCTATTTTAAGCTGATAATAACTACGATAGCATTCTTAAACTTTATGCTTTTATTTCCTGACCTCCCTCTCACATTTTAATTTACATATTTTTGTATTGTATATCCATTAACAGATTATTGTACTTATGATTATTTTAAATACATTTGTTTTTTTAACTTTTAGAGTTGTAAATGGATTAAGTACCACTATTACTATATTAGAGAATCTGATTTTGACTATATATTTATCATTACCAGGAAATTTATATTAACTTCATGTTTTTACATATTAATTAGTATCATTTTATTTCTGTCTGAAGAACTTTCTTGAACATTTCTTGTAAGGTAGGGTCTAGTCATGAACTCCCTCAGCTTTTGTTTTTTCAGGAAAATCTTTATCTCTCCTTCAGATATAGCATTATTAGTTGATAGGTTTTTGTCTTTGAATGATTTGACTATCATCCCACTCTCCTGGCCTGAAGAGTTTCTATTGTGAACTCTATCTGTAGTGTTAAAGGAATTCCCTTGTATCCGATGTGTTGCTTTCCTCTTGCTGCTTTCAAAAGTCTTTGTCTCTGACTTTTGACAATTTAATTATGATATGTCTTGGTGTAGCCCTATTCAAGTTTAAAAAGACCTTTTTGTGGTCTTTTGAGACTCACAGATATGGTACTCCATTTCTTTTCCAGGTTTGGGAAGATTTCAGCCATTATTGCTCTAAATATAAACAAATATCCCTTTCTCTTTCACTTCTCCTTTGGATTCCCATAATAAGTATAAATACATTATTCTGCTTCACTCTATTGTACTTCACAGATGTTGCATTTTTTACAAACTGAAAGCAAGACCAATAAAAAGATTATGACTCACTTTATTACTATACTTGCTATATTGCATTGGTCTGGAACAAAATTCAAAATATCTCTGAGGTATGTTTGTATTGTTTTGTTTATGCTACCCCATAGGTCCATAAGCTTTCTTCAATCTTTCATTCTTCTTTCTTTTAGCTCTTCTAACAGGATAATCTTACTAATTCCTTCTTCTCTATGATTTAGTCTGCTTTTGAAGGTCTCCATTGAATTCTTCGGTTCAGTCATTATAGTCTTTAGTTCTAAGATTTCTGGGTTTTTTTTTTCTCTATGGTTTCTATTTTTTGTCAGATGTCTCATTTTGTTCATACATTGTTTTCCTGGTTTTGTTTAATTATCTGTGTGTTCTTGTACAACTAATTTTGTTAAGAGGATTATTCTGAATTCTTTATTAGTTCATAGATATCCAATTCTTTAGGGTCAGTTATTGGAGCTTTATTAGCTTTGGTGTGTCGTGTTTAGCTGATTTTCATCATCCTTGATTCCTTACATTGGTGCAACTTTATAGGTTCACTTTGGCAGAAACAGTCCTTCAGTCAGCTGCTAGTGTCCTTGGGCAGGGTGTATTTTGGAGCAAGACCACTGCCCAATCTCTGGTCAGGGGGGATGCTTCTGGTTGAGAACATCTGGGTAGGACTACTGACTTGGTTCCCTGCCTGTGCATGGATGTAACATGGGCTCTGCAATTGCCTGTACACTCTGGTCAGGCTTCTTAGAAGATCAGAACTGGGTACTATACTCAGCAGTAGGCAGAGCAATGAATTAGCTTTCCTGCCTGAGAGGAGTAGGGAAGCTGGTCTCAAAGCCTGTACATCTTGTTTGGGAACCCAAATTAGGCAGAACTATGTACTGAATTCCCAGGCTAAAGGCCACTGGTTTTGCTCTACAGTCCAGGAGAGGGACTGGCTGTGCTCTTTGCTCAAGTACCACTGTAAGCAGGGACTGTAGGATGGTCTATACAACTTCCCATGTGTCCTGGTTAAGTTCCATGGTCAGATGAGCTGAAGGCTCTTTCAGAGGTAGGCAGAGCTACAAATTAGGTTCTCTGCTTATACAAAGTCACCACATAGGCCTCAAGACCAGCAAGGTTCTTATTTGGAAATCAAGTTAAGCAAAACTCTGCACCAACTGTCTTGGCTTGGTGGGCCAATATTCTAGTTCTGTAGATGGACACAACTGGAGTCTTGGCTTTGTACATAGATGGATGCAGAACCTCCAGCTGCTCTCTCTGCTCAAGTGCCACTGTAATCACAGTTGTAGGATTGCTCTACAAATTCCTGTTAGCTCTGATTAGGTTTCCTGGTCAGGCCACTCTGGAGGCTCTATTCGACATTGGGTGAGGCTATAAATTATCTTTCCTGCCTGGTTGGGGCTACAGAAAAGGCCCCAGAGCTGGCAATGCTTTTTATTTAGAGACAAAATCAGGCAGAACTGCACACCAAGCTGCCTTGTCAGAGTCATACACTGGCTCTGCTGACACAGGGCTGCTGGCTGGGCTTTCTGGTCAGGTGCTACTGTCATTGGGATTACAGGGTTGCCTACACAGATTCCCAGGAGCTCTGGTTAAGTTCCCTGGGTGGCAGGGTTGGAAGTTGTATTCAGCAGTGGATGTGGCTATGGGTTAGCTTCCCTGCCTGGGTCAGGACAAAGAACAGACCCCAAGGCTGGCAAGGGTCTTTTTGGGAAGCAAATCTAACTGAACTGTATATCAACCTCCCTGGACGGATGGAGCCAATGGCATGGCTCTGTGGATGGATGAACAGAGCTACTGGTCAGGCTCTCAGCTCAAGTGCAAGTCAGTCAGGGCCAGTAGCTATATTCAGAAATAGATGGAGTCATAAATTAGCTTCCCTGCATGGACAGAGTGAGAAAACACACTCCAGGACCAGCAAGGCTCATTGTTTGCAGTTTCAAATCAGGCAGACCTGGACACTGCCAGTTTCCTGGTCAGAATCGGCCACCATTCATGGTTCTGCAGATGAGCAGAGCCACTGGTTAGGATTTCTGTCTGGGCCCTCAGTATACCAAGATCCAAGCTCTAGATCCAAGTGGACCTACCAATTAGAGACTCACAACCACTGGAATAGCTAGATGTTCACCTTGGGCTCTCATTTTCACTTGAGAAACTGTAGGCTTGGGGGTGGAATACTCTGGATGCAGTGATGTGCCAGCCTAGGTGATGGGCCATGCAGTCATAGTGTAGCTGCTCCTCTTACCTTCTAATGCGTTTCATCTCAGTCTCTGTGCTATAGGCGGGTGCTTAAGCTTTACCCCCATGTTCTTGGATTTTCAAAATGGCGTCTTATTCATAAATATTTGTTAGTTGGTTTTCTTGAGAGGGAAACTGAATTCAAGAATAGTCTTTGTCTTCATCTTGATGACATTCCTCCCCCTTTATTATGTTTATGGTGGATTGCATTGATTGTTTTTTGACTATGAAACAAATGTCACATTCTTGGGGTAAACCGTGTGTGGTCATAACGATCCCTTACATACATTCTTGTGTTTGCTAACATTTTGTTAAGAATTTTAGTGTCTATATTCACATGGGATATTGTTCTATAATTTTGTTTTTTTTGTAGCATCTTTGTCAGGTTTCGCTATTAGGGTTGTGCTGGCCTGATAAAATCAATCAAGATGTGTTCCCTTCTCTCTTCTTTGAAAAAAGTTTATGTAAGATTTTTCTTATTTTTTATTTCAATATTTGAAATAATTCACCAGTGAAACTATATGGGCCTGGAGTTTTCCTTTGGGGAAGATTTTTAATAATGCATGTAATTTCTTTAATAGATATAGAGCTATTTAAATTTTCTCTTTTTTTGTGTCAGTTTTGTTAGATTGTATTTTTCGATGTATTTTTTAATTCCACCTGAGTTGTCAAATTTTTGGTATAAAGTTGCTCATATCTTATTATTTGTAGATTCTGTGGCGGGAACCCCTTTTTCATTTCTGATATTAGTGATTTCTGTTGTTATTTTTTCTTGATCTGTCTAACCTGTAGAGATTTGTCAATTCTTTGGATCTTCTCAAAGGACTATATTTCGCCTTTGCTAATTTTATCAGCTTAATTCACAATTCTTTCTAAGTTTCATGTGATTTTTTTTTATCCACAAAAAGTTAGAACTGTTTTAGTTTCCAAATAGATAAATTTTCTGTCCCTCTTATTGTTACTGATTTTGAATTAATTCTATTGTGGTTACAAACCACAGTCTGTATAGTTTTAATCTTTTTAAATTTAAATTTATTTAGACTTGTCAGTGGCCCAAATTTATTTCACCTTGTGTATCTGTTTTAGTAAATATATCGTGTGCATTTGAAAATCCTATATAATTTACTTTTCTTGGAGGTAATATTTAAATTTTAATTAGATCAAAGTTGTCTATGTTTCAAATTTTCTGTGTCTTTACTGTTTGTTTTTTTTTTGGCGGGGGCATTGTTTTGTTTTTGTCTACTTTTCTTACTGCTAAGATAGGGATTTTAAAATATAATTCTATGGTTATGGATTGTCTGTTTTCCTCTTTAATTCTCTTTTTCCTTACTCTCATTGATAATTGCTGTGTCTTCCTGATAAAATGTTCTTTTTATTATTTTCTTGAAGTAATACTATATTGATATACAGGCAGACCTCAGAGATACTGCATACAGTTCTGACCACTTTGATAAAGCGAATATAGCAATAAAGTGAGTCACACTAATCTTTTGGTTTCCCAGTGCATATAAAAGTTAAGTTTACATTATACTGACATCTATTAAGTATAGAAGAGCATTATGTCTAAACAAATAATGTACATACTTTAATTAAAAGTATTTTATTGCTGAAAAGTGCTAACCATCATCTGAGCCTCCAGCAAGTCATAATCTCTGTGCTAGTTGAGTGTCTTGCCTAGATGGTGATGGCTGCAGACTGATCCGGGAAATTTCTTAGAATAAGACAACAATGAAGATTGCCACATTGACTCTTCCTTTCACAAACAACTTCTCTGCAGTATGTGATGCTATTTGATAGCATTTTACTCACAGAACTTCCAAAATCTAAGTCAGTCCTTTCAAACCATGCCACTCCTTCATCAGTTAAGATTATGTAATATTCTAAATCCTTTGTTGTCAATTCAGTAATCTTCACAGCATCTTCAGAGTAGATTCCATCTCAAGAAATCACTTTTTTGGTCATTTGTAAGAAGGAACCTCTCATCCATTTAAGTTTTATCCTGAGATTTAAGCAAATCAGTCACATCTTCGGGCTCCACTTCTAATTCTAGTTCTCTTGCTGTCTGCACCACATCTTCAGTTACTTCCTCCTTTGAAGCCCTGAACCTCTCAAAGTCATCCATGAAGGGTAGAATCAACTTCATCCAAACTCCTGTTATTGTTGGTATTTTGACCTCTTACCATGAATCACAAATGGTATTTATGGCATCGAGAATGGTGAATCCTTTCTAGAAAGTTTTCAGTTTAGTTTGTACATTAAAGAAATCACTGTCTGTAGCAGCTATAGCCTTACAAAATGTGTTTTTCAGTTATAAATCTTGAAAGCTGAAATTACCCTTTGATTCATCGACTGCAGAATGGATGTTGTGTTACCAAATTACAACATTAATCTCATTGTGCAACTTCATCAGAGCTCTTGCATGACCAGGTGCATTATCGATGAGCAATAATATTTTGAAAGTAATCTCTTTTCATAAGCAGTAGGTCTGAATAGTGGGCTTGAAATATTCAGTAAACCATGTTGTAATCAGATGTGCTGCCATCCAGGCTTGTTGTTCATTTATAGCAGCAGTCCCTAACCTTTTTGACACCAGTGCTCCTATGAGAATATAATGCCTGATAACTTGAGGTAGAGCTGAGGTGGTGATGCTGCAAATACAAGTGAAGCTTCGCTTACCTGCCATTCACCCTGTGCTGTGCGGCCTAGTTCCTACCAGGCCATGGACTGGTACTGGTCCGTGACTTAGGGGATGGGGACCCCTGATTTATAGAGCACCAAGCAGAGCAGATTTAGCATAATTCTTAAGGGCCCTAGGAATGGTTAATGAGCATTGGCTTCAACTTCAAGCGCCCAGCTGTATTAGCCCCTAACAAGAGAGTCAGCCTGTCCTTTGAAACTTTGATGCCAGGCACTGACTTCTCTGTAACTATAAAAGTCCAAGATGGTATACTTCCAACTTGGAGCTGTTTCATCTACATTGCATATCTGTTGTTTAGTGTGGCCACCTACATTAATTATCTTAGCTAAATCTGGTGAATAACTTATTGTAGCTTCTGCATCAGTACTTGCTGTTTCACCTTGCACTTTTATGGAGATGGCTTCTTTACTTAAACCTCACAAACCAACCTCCGCTAGCTTCAGACTCTACTTCCACAACTTCCTCACCTCCCTCAGCCTTCATAGAATTGAAGAGAAATAAGGACTTGCTCTGGATTAGGCTTTGGCTTAAGGGAATGTTCTGGTTGGTTTGATCTTACCAGACCAATTAGGCTTCCTCTATATCAGCAATAAGGCTGTTTTGCTTCTTATCATTCATGTTCACTGCAGTAGCATTTTAATTTTCTTCAAAAACTTTTTCTTTACATTCACGACTTAGTTATTTAGTACAAATATCTAATTTCAACATGCATTTCTTACTAAATTTAGTTATTTTTAGCTTTTGATTTAAAGTGAGAGAAGTAGAACCCTTTTTTTTATTTGAACACTTAGAGGCCATTGTAAAGTTATTAATTGGCCTCATTTAATATTGTAGTGCCTCAGGGAATATGGAAGCCTAAGGAGAGGGAAAGAGATGGAGGAATATCCAGTTACTGGAGCAGTCAAAATACACACATTTATTAAGTCACTGTCTTATATAGGCACAGTTCATGGCTCCCCAAAACAATTAAAATAGTAATATCAAAGATCACTGATCACAGATCACCATAACAAATATAATAGTAATAAAAAGTTTTGAAATAATATGAAAATTACTGTTATCGCTGGGGTGATGTAAAATCTGATGTTCTTTCAGTGGCATGGTGGGGCAGGATTGGGGGATGTCTTAGTTGTTCCCTCCTGACACAGCAAAGAATTACAGCTCAGCAAGATTTAGAAGAAGTAAGATTTATTGAAAGTTCATTTTAGAAGGAGACGGGACATGTTAAGGAAGGCTGTAGCCCTGTGGAATTTGGGAAGTGAAAAAATAAAAGATAAAAAAGTACTGTCTTAGGGAGGAGCAGGTTTTCAGTAAAGAGAGCTGTAACAATGCAGAAGGTCTATATTTTGGTCATGATGGGAGGTCCTAGATGATCCCATGTATGAGATTACTTTGACTGACAGTTGGCTGCCATAGAACCTTTGCCTACTGCATATGTGCTTACCCAGAATTGAGTTTTTTATAATTAGTCTCATGAACTTCTGGCCATAGACTTTGTATTATAATGATGGTATAATGAGGTAATATTATGGGCAGGTTGCACATGTGTTTGTGGCTGGTTTAGCCAACAGCTTTTATGGCCTTTGTGTTCTAGGATTTCAGTTAATATATAACCCTAAAAGGCAGGTATTTCTGGGAGATCCTTAAGGAAGGTCTTCAAGGGAAGTTTCTGTGGTTACAGAGCTGGGCCTTCATTCTTATTGTTCATGCCTACCTAACTACTTAACATTACCAAAGTATGACACAGAGACACAAAGTAAGCAAATGCTGTTGGAAAAATGATGCTGATTGATAGACTTGCTTGAGGTGGGATTGCCATAAACCTTCAATATGTGAGAACAAACTAATGGTTGCCAAAGGTGATATGTAGGAGCGAGAAATAGTCTGGAAAAGGTCAGGGGATTGAGAAGTACAAACTTGCAATTATAAAATAAGTCATGGGGATGTAATGTACAGCATAGGGAATACAGTCAATAAATATAATAACTATATGGTGACAGATGGGTAGTAGACTTCTTGTGGTGATCACTTTGTAGAGTGTATAAATGTTGAATCACTGTGTTTACAACTGAAACTAGTATTGTATGTCAACTAGAATTTAAAATAAATTTTTATAAAAAGAACTCCAGGGGAAAAAATAATCTTTAATTTATACAAAACATAGTGTCTGCACAGCTCAGTAAAGCAAAGTACAGTGAAATAAGATATGCCTATATGTATGTGTGGGATGTAGGAGGGGATTTCATATATATACATGATAGCATATAGTGAAAACACTAATAGGTAATATATTTTTGCTTTAAACAGTTTTTTAAACAGTATATTCAAAAGAATTAATAAAGGAAAAAAGTCTTTATAATTACCAGTTCTGGTGCTCGGGTTTTCCTCTGGTGTCATTTACCTTAAGCTGAAAATTTTCCTTTAGCTATTATAGTATAGATCGTCCTGTGATGGATTCTCTAAGTTTTCTTTTATTAGAAGATATCTTTATTTTATTGTCATTCCTGTAGAACATTACCCATGGATATAGAATTCTAAGTGAATCCCCCTTCCTCCTCAACAGTATATTTGACTTCGTATTCTGAAAAGTTATGGTTATTCAAATTGTTATTCACCTATATGTAATGTATTATATTTTTTGGCATGGCAGGGCAGGGACATGATGACTAGTTCTATTTGGGAGGAAAAAGGATGACACACACATTCTGACCTGAGTAGCTGGGTGGATGGGAGCGCATGAGGAAGAGTTGTTTTTAAGGAAGATGATACATTCAGTTTGAGACATGTTGAATTTCCAAGGCCTTTATGACACTAGTTATCATTTCCATTAGACAGTTTATGCATAGAAATCTGAAGTTCTGGAGAAAAAGTTATTATGCTAGTGATAGAGGTCTGAATGTGATGAGACCCATTCATTAGAGAAAATTGTGAGTTTAAATAAAGTCTTTATTTTGTGGAGATAAAGGCAGTAAATGAAATCTGGAAAATTCTATTGAAATATCCTTGGTTATATTTTTAAAAATTGGTTAATTAAAATAGATTAAATTCAGTACCTAGAGTGTATATTGATAGTTCAAAAAAATGAGCAAAAATTTAATAACTGTAGAATTTGTCTGTGAATGCTATCCAGTAGTTTTGTATGTCAAAGATTTCTTTGATGAGGCATTAATTCTGATTTTTCTTTGTTTTATGTAGATGTTTCTTTCTCAGCAAAATAGAGGAGAAACTTACTCTTCTTGCAGATGATCATAGTATGCACGTGGATAGAGATGGAGATTCCAATGATGGGATGGAAATACAGGAGCAGGAAAGAGATATTTGTTCTCTGATTAAGAGCTGTAAGTTTTCCATGAAAATGAAGATGATAGATAGTGCAAGAAAACAGGTAGGTACTCATACTTATATTTCTCTATTGTATCACAGAATTTTCTAAATTAGCTTTTTTAAAAAAAATTAACTTTTCTTTAAAATCTGAAAGCTTAAAGATAATTGAGTAGTTTTTTTCTCTTTATAAGAAGATAAGGAAACTCTTTAAATTATCCAGAAAATGTTTAAAGATTTTTTATACTTAGTAATAATTTCAAAATGATTATTTTCTCTTACTGAAAAAGAAAATAAACCTATGCTGAATGAAGTAAGTCAGAGAAAGACAAATATCTCATGGTTTCATGTGCAAGTGAAATCTAAGGAACAGAATAACAACAAAAAAAATGGAAATAAGCTTATAGATACAGAGAATATTTTGAGGGTTACTAAATGGGAGAGAGGTTGGGGAGACAGCAAAAAAGGGCAAAGGGATGAAGAAGTACAAATGGATAGTTACAAAACAGACATGGAGATATAAAGTGTAACATAAGGAAAATAGTTAACAATGTTGTAATAAATATGTAAGGAGGAAGAGGGGTACTACTAGATTTAGTGCCATGATTGCTTTGTGAGTTATATAGATCTCTAATCACTATGCCGTACAACTGAAAAGAATAATTGTATGCCAACTATAATTGGGAAAAAAAAAAACTCATTGAATTGTACAATGTGAAGACAAGCAACAAATTGTTATATTTCAATAAAGCTGTGAAAAAAGAAAAGAAACCTAATATCAGGTTTGCTCTTCTCTAACAAAATGAACGCTTGCCAGTTAGTTACAAATTATATTTAGGTTTAGTTTGTGGAAATCTATTATTTAGTAATAAGACCCTTTGTATTTAATGTAAATATGCTTTGGTTAAATGTTGCATATAAACTATTTAATTATATCATTATATTTTAATACACTAGGGGAGCTTGCTTTTTTAATGACCCTTTATTGATTGCTATTATAAAGCAAAAGTATAATATTTGAATTTTCAAGCCTTTCAGATACTAGTTTTTTCCATTAGTCAATTTGTACATAAGAAATCTGAAGCTCTCGAGAAAGAGTTATTATGCTAGTGATGGAGATATGAATGTGATTAGCATGTGGCTAGTCATTGAAACCATGGTTAGTGGATAAGGTGACCGGATCAGTTCCCAAAACAGACCAACAGTTATGGAGTGAGCACAGGAGGATGCTCTTGCAAAGCAACTAAAACTGAATGATGTAATTAGAGTCTGATCAGGGGACATTGAGACCACAGGGGAATGGCCAGAAATCATCAGTGTCAATTACAAAAAAAAGAGTGAAGATGTGGAAAGATTGAAAAGTGTCTTTGCATTTAAAAGAAGGAGGTTGGTATTGAGTTTGGTAAGAACCATTTCACTGGAGTAAAAGGAGTTAGATTTTAGTGGAGAAATGGATGAGAGTAAGGATATGGGGACAGTGAGCACAGGCTGCTACTTAAGAAGCTATGACAAAGAGGAGCAAATGAGATCAGGGAAGAATTTTTTTAGAATAGAAGAGAATGGAGATGTTTACATTTTAATGGAAGTAACTAATGAGTTAGAAGAGATTGGACATAAAGGAATTGCTGGTGAAATGAGATTCCTTGTGGAGGTTCCTGTGAACAGAAGTCAGGGCAAAAGGTGAGTTTTCTCTCAAAGGAGGGTAGGAAGGAAGAATGGGCTTCAGTGTTAGGAAGAGTAAGAAATCTCATGTTTTCTCTGAGAAGTAGAAGGGGAAGTCAATTGCGGAGGGTGAGCAGGAAGGAGAATTGAGGAAAATGAGTTTTGGAGATGACTCTGCACTGTGCAAGGGAAAACTGACCAGCATACTAGAAAAGGATTGTCAGACAGCATAGAACCTGGTTGGTGTTTTCTCCAGGGAACCTGTAAATGGAGGAGCAGAGAAGTATGTGCTTTGATTAACCAAGAGTGTGGTTTTGCCAGGTAGGTGTGACACCTGATAAATGATACCTAAAGCCTAATCTGAAAATATTGCTAAGAGAATGATGGGAATGATTGGCTTACTTAATTGGACACTTGATCTTGCCAAAAGGCCGAGAAGCAATGGTTTGTTTAATTGGACATAGAAGAAATTGAAAGCAGAAGGAGGTCAGGGAAAGTTACCAAAGGTCTTAAGTAGCTTATCAAACAAGCATAGCAGGAATTTGGTGTGTAGAAGAGCAGGTTTGTGGTCAGAATAGGATGATCTGAGTTTAAAAGCTTGGTGGTGAAGGAGTTCTCTATAATGATGAGGATCTGAATAATGGTAAGCTAAGAAACTGTACCCACCATTCTAAGGGGGAAAGATGTTATCCCTATCCTCATGATCACTGTCTAATGACAGGGCGAGAACCACAGCAGCATGAGGAAGGTGAAGAAAAGAGATATCAAGAATGCCAGAACACAGGAAAGAACAAAAGTTCTTCCTAGAATAGAAAGACTTCATGGAAAAGGAGGCATCTGGACTGGGCTTTCAAGGAGTGGTAGGATTTGGACTTGTTCAGGAGACAAGGGTACTATAGGTGTCAGATATATTCAGATAAAACCATGAAGGTGAGAAACTGGGAACTACAGAGTTCGCTCTGAGCAGAAATTGTGGGGGTCTCATGATAGCTGGTTTGAAGTGAATCATGAAGAATTAGAATGTTGAAGTAATGACTGAAGACTATTTCATAGGACTTAGGAAATCATTGAAGGTTTTTCAAGCATGCTGATTAAGTTAGAAGCTATGCAGAAGATTAACTGAGGGGAGAAAACAGACTAGTCTTGAATTAGAGTAGTAGTGGGAATGAAAACAATGAGATATTCTGTAAAAGTATATAGAAGAAGACCTGAGATAACAAGAATGATGGAGAGCATGCAGTTGAGGATGACTCATATTTTTAGCCTGGGTGGATGAAAGGGTAGTAATTAGGAAGGCACAGACCTGATGAAAATGTCCTTTGAAGTTCAGGAGAGAATTAGTGGTATGGATTTTTTAAAAGTCACATAAGCAACCAAATTAAAAATAAGTTGTACATCAAAATTAAAAACTTACGTATCTCAAGTGAAACACTTGCTTAAGTGTGGGAGAAAATAGGAAATATTTGGAAATCATATATTTAATTAGGGTCTGCTATCCAGAATACATAAAAAATTCTACAAATGAACAACAGAAAGTCAAAGAACCAACTAAAGAGAGGGGCAAAGATTTCGAATAGACATTTCTCCAAAGAAGATATACAATGACCATCAAACACATGAAAAGATAATCAACATCATTAGTTATTGGGAAAATGCAAATCAAAACACAGTGAGATATCACTTCATACCCAATAGGATGGTTATAATCATAGAAACAATAACAAGTGTTGCCGAAGATGTGGAGAAATTGGAACCCTTATATACTGCTGGTCAGAATGTAAAATAGTAAAGCCACTGTGGAAAAAAGTCTGACAATTAAATATAGAGTTACCATTTGACCTAGCAATTCCACTCTGGCGTACACACCCACAGGCATGAGAGCATTCATACACACAGAATTTGGTGCACAAATGTTCACAGTAGCATTATTAAAAATAGTCAAAAGATAGAAATGACCTGTAAGTCTATTAGTAGATGAGTGGTTAAATGAAATGTGGTCTATCCATACAGTAGAACAGTCATAAAAAGGAATGAAGTGTTGATACACACTATAATGTGGATGAACCCAGAAAGTACTATGTTAAGTGAAAGAAGCCATAAACAAAATCACAATGTAGTTTCTGATTCCATTGATATGAAATGTCCAGGATAGGCAGATCCATGGAGACAGAAAGTAGATTATTGATTGCCAGTGGCTAGGGAAATGGGGTGTGAATACTAATGGACAAAGGGTTTCTTTTGGGGTTGATGAAAGTCTTTATGAATTAGACAGTGGTGATGGTTGCCCAACTTTTGAATATACTAAAAGATACCGAATTATACATTTTAAATGTTAATTATATCCCCTTGATAAATAAAAAGATATCCACATAATCGAAGCTCAGGAGATGGATTAGCTACTCCAAGGTGAATTGTATCATGCAAAAAGGGAAGCAGGTCAATTTAAAAAAAAAAACCTTTTATAAAATAATTTTGTTTCTAAAATTATCACCTGTATGTCATCATACCACTGTCTCTTATCTGTTATCTAGAACAGTTTCTCACTTGCCATGAAACTATTGAAGGAGCTGCATAAAGAGTCAAAAACAAGAGATGATTGGCTGGTGAAATGGGTACAGAGCTACTGTCGACTCAGCCATAGCCGGAGCCAGACCCAGAATCGTCCTGACCAGATTCTTACTGTGTTGAAGACAATCTCTTTGTTGGGTATTAGACTGCTCTTATTTATATAAGTTTAAGAATGCTATTTTATATTATATCTGTATTGTAAAGAAGTATTTTAATATTTAGCCGAATTATGAGTCTAATAGTTTAACTATTTTCAAAACTTGGTTTACATACAAGAACTTCCTTGTAAAATATTAAATATGTAAAACGCTTTTACTCCTTAACGCTTCTCTTTTCATAATAATGTCACCTTTAAGATAGAGGGGAGAAAAACTTTCTCTGTGTAGGTTTTATGTGGACCTTGTATGGCTGTTCTGTTGCCACATGTCAAAGGGTACATAGTAGCATTATTATTGAACATGCTCTCAACTGTATTCCCAAATTTGACTCTTCGGCGGGGCAGGGCATCATATCAGAGTATCAGCCTCAGTAAATGTGCAAACAGGAGAAGCAGCCTTTCTGTATTGATCCCAGGATCAGAAAATCACCATTACAATTGCTTAAGTATTTTTTATAGTTTTTTTTCCTCCCTCAGAGTAGAGGATGTATAGGAGAAGTAACTGATACTAAGATATTTATAAAAATAATTCTACTGTTATAGTAGTTATAGTATGGTTGTAGTCTGTAACAGTCTTGTGAAATAAGCAGAGCCAGTAGTTATAGTCATGTATCTGAGAGAAATCTGGCAGAGAATTGTCATCCCGTGGATGAGCAGGGAGGTGTGGTTGATGGAACTGCCCTTTCTCTTTCATGCCCACTCCTCGCACCTCAGCAAGCTAAGCTGCGGGCTTGACCAGGGCTGGGTAGTTTTCTTTCCCAGAGACACACATTAAGATATAGACCAGACCTTGATTATTATAATTTTTTTTATCAATTACAGTTGACATTCAGTATTATATTAATTTTGAGTGTACAGGGTAATGGTTAGACATTTCTAGAACTTATGAAGTGATTCTCTCTGATTAGTCTAGTACCCACCTGGCACCATGCATGGTTATTACAGTATTATTGAATTTATTCCCGATGCTTGACTTTACATCCCCATGACTATTTTATAACTGTCAGTTTATACTTAATCTTTTTCACCAAATCTCACAAACCCCCTCCTTTCTGGCAACCATCAGTTTGTTCTCTGTATCAGTGAGTTTGTTTCTGTTTTGTTTGTTTGTTTTTTAGATTCCACATATAAGTGAAATCGTATGGTATTTGTCTTTCTCTATCTGACTTGTTTTACTTAGCAAAAACCCCCAAGGTTCATCCATGTTGTCACAAAGGGCAGGAATTCATTCTTTTTTATTATGGAGTAGTATTTCATTGTATATATGTACTACATCTTCATCCATTTGTCTTTTGATTGGAGCATTTAATACATTGACATTTAAAGTAATTAGCGATTGGTATGTAATTATAACCATTTTATTGTTTTCTGATTGTTTTTATAGTTCTCTGTTCTTATTCTCTTGTACTTCTCGTATGTTGATGACTTTCTATAGTGATGTGTTTGGATTTATTTCTCTGTATTTCTCATAAGTCACAGATTTGTAGATTCTTGATTTGTGGTTACAATATGCTTCATATACCAATTTATGTTTATAGCAATCTAAGTTGACGATTAAGTTCAGACACGTTCTAAAATCACTACCATTTTTCTCATTCCCCTCCACATTTATGTTTTTGTCATTATTTTCATTTGTGCATGTGTTTTTGCATATCCCTTAGTTTACTGTTGTAATTACGCATGATCTTCCTTCTTTTGCCTTTTAACCTTTGTAATAGCTTTAGTGTTCATTGATGTACTGTTTTTATTATATGTTTGTGTTTGTCAGTGAGAATTTTTTTCTTTGTGCTATTTTCTTGTTCATATTTTTGTTTTTGTTTTGTTTTGTTTTTTTCTTCTTTTTCTTGAAGAAGTCCCTTTAACATTTCTTGTAATACTGGTTTGGTGATGATGAGCTCCTTCAGCTTTTTCTTGTCTGAGAAAAACCAGACCTTTAAATGCATAAGTCTCTGATGCTTATACATTGAGGTAATAGTATCAGTTTTAAAATCTTCTCTGTTATTAATGGATATGCACAAATGCATTAAAAAGAGCCATTTTCTGTTATTGTAATAGAGAGAATTAGGTGCTTTGACAAAATGCATGATGATGATGCTTAAATTCATTTTAATCAGTGTTTTAATTGCTTAGCCTCTGTGAACTTTGATATGGTCAATAATAACAACATTTTTCATTATTGTGAGTTCAAGAAATACCCTAACTAATATTTAAAGTCAATTTCTTACATTTTCAAGATTTATTTTAGTTAATTTCTTAATAGAAAACCTTTATATACTACAAAGTTTTTCTTTTTTAATTTATGGTTTTCATTACTTCTGAAAAAATTTGTGTGTCTTTTTTAATCCAATAGGTGAGAATACATCAAGCTACTTAAACAAAAATATTCTGGCTTTTCATGACCAGAACATTCTCTTAGGTACAACTTACAGGATCATAGCTAATGCTCTCAGCAGTGAGCCAACCTGCCTTGCTGTAATCAAGGAAAGCAAGGCTAGAAGAATCTTGGAGCTTTCTGGATCCACTTCAGAGAATACAGAAAAGGTATATATACTGGAAGAATGAACTTTTTATGTTTAAGTGTTGTATGTCTTTAACGTGTAACCTTCTAGCTACATGTAAGAAATAATGAGTAGAGGGTGGAATCAAGATGGTGGAATAGGTAACCTGAGCTCACTGCCTCCTGTGATCACATCAAAATTATAGTTAAATTACAGAACAATCAACACTTAGAACCACCTGAAGACTAGATGAACAGAATTCCTATAACCAAGGATATAATGAAAAAGCCACATCAAGACAAGTAGAGGCAGAGACTAAGCTGGTTCTATACCCACCGTGTGGCGATTAATAAACAAGAAAGATAGATTGACTTTGGAGGTCCCCCGCCCCGAGGAGCGAAGGGTCTCAGCTACACATTAGGCTCCCCAACCTGAGGCAGCTGTGCCAGAAAGAGGAGTCCCCATTGCATCTGCAGGAGGCTGAGATACTGCTCTTAAATGGCTCGTGCACAAACTCACATACTCTAAGCTCCAGTGCACAGGCAGCAGCTGAAAAAGTGCCAGAGATAGACAGGGGGTAACTAAATTGACTAACTTCAGGGCAAGCGCAGGAGGGACAGGGAATGTGATAACTCGAGACAGAAGCACTGGTAGGTATGCTATTCTTTTTTGAGCTCTTTCACCCAATTGGCCTAGCACAAGCAGGCACCAAATCTCTGAGCTCCATTACCCTGGCTAAGAACATTTGCCCTGTACTGGTGTCTCCTGAGACCCTGCCCCATGCAACTCACTCACCTGGCCAAGCCTCTTTCAGTGGCTCTTCCACACAAGCAACCTGCCTTGCTCATGCTGCGACTCTACCAAAAATCCGCAAACCTCACAAGAATGGTGGCCAACCTCGCTCAGCTCATGCAGAAGACTCTCAAAAGTCCACAAGCCCCACACAAGCAGCGGCCAGCCTCAACCTGTATTAATAGCTCTTGCCAACCTGCCCCTAAGTCCAGCACAAGTGGTAGTTGGCTTCAACTTGTGTTATATCTCCCAGATGTCCCCAGACTTGGCATGGCCAGCCTCAGTTCACATTTTAATGCTCACAAAGGATCCCAAGATGAGCACCAACAACATCTGGCTCATCTTTACAGAGCATTTCCAAGCCCAACATAAGAAGCAGCCAACTACAGATCAATTCGTAGCTCCTACCAACCAGCACCACCCAGCACGAGCAATAGCTGACCTTGTACCATATCAGAGCCCCTCCCAGGAGGCTTTAGACCTAGTACACCAGGTGGCCAGCCTTGGACCATACCAGAGCCCCACCCAACACATTATAGGCTGCCTCAGCTGGCACCAGAGCCACATTAAAGTGACTTCTACTTCATGGAGTCACCCTTCACAACAGCTTATCCACTGGAGTTGCAGATGGCCTTCACAGCCAGTCAGCCTGAAGGTCAGTCCCACCCACATGCCAGCAGCAACTGAGACTCTACTGCAGCAGAGGGGCACACACAATCCACACTGAGGACACCCTTGGAGCACCTGTCTCAGGGGACCAGGGAAACTATACTGCTGGGCCCTACAGGACATCTGCTACATAAGGCCACTCTTTCAAAAATGGGAGATGTAGCAGATCTACCTACCTAATACGTGGAAAAAACAGAGTCAGTCAAAATGAGAAGAAAAACATATCCCAAATTAAAGAATAGGACAAAACTCCAGAAAAAGAACCAAATGAAATGGAGACAAGCAATATACTAGCTAAAGGTTCAAAACACAGGTTATAAAGAGCCTCACTGAACTTGGGAGAAGAATAGATTAACTCAGTGAGAACTTCAGCAAAGAAATAGGAAAAAATATATATATAACCAGTCAGAACTGAAGACTACAATAACTGGAACAATACACGAGAGGGAATCAGCAGATTAGACGAAGCAGAGAATTGGTAATCCGGAAGATAAGTAGCAGAAAATACACATCCGGCACAGCAAAAAAGAGAAAAAAAATGCTTTTAAAAGATAGTTTAAGGAACCTCTGGGACAACATTAAGCAAACCAACATTTATACTGTAAGGGTCTTTAAAGGAGAAGAGAGTGAGAAACGGATTGAAAACCTGTTTGAAGAAACATTGACTGAAAATTTCCTTAGCCTGGTGAAAGAAATAGACATACAAGTCCAGAAAGCAGAGAGTGTCCCAAACAAGATGAACCCAATGAGCTCCATACCAAGACACATCATAATTAACCCTTTTCCCATTTACCTTAAGAACACTCACCAGCAGTGCTGCTGCTATGGCATTTACCTCAAGATAACTCATGGATTATAGTCCTAACCTTACCCCCAAAGTTTGTCATGAAATATCTTGCTTTTATTATTATTTTTGCATCAATGTAGTAAATTGATAGTCTTTGGAACAGATTACATCATTCTGTAGCATTCTGTTTTTAGTAGTTTGATTGCTGAAAATGTCAAATCTTAGAAAATGTAGCATTTCTATGTGTGGTGTTAAATAAATACTGGCAGCAATCTGCCCTTTTTTCTAAAGAGTAAAAGCGTTAAAATACTAAAAGCTAATGACAAAGAGAGAATCCTTAGAACAAAGAGAAAAGCAGCTACTTAGGTACAAGAGAGCTCTCGTAAAAGGCTATCAGATAAATTTTTTGACAGAAACTTTGCAGCCCAAAAGGCAATTTACATGAAATGTTCAAAGTGACCAGTGGTAAAAACCTATAGCCAAGATTACCCATCTAGGTCATGATTTAGAATAGAAAGAGAGGTCGTTTCCCAGACAAGCAAAAGCTAAGGGCATTCATCACCACTTAACTAGCATTACAAAAAATGTTAAAGAGACTTCTTTTTTAGTAGAAATGATCAAAAATAAAAATATAGGGCAGAAAAAAAATTCTCACTGACAAAGGCAAGCACTTAATAAAAACACTGAATCAAAAGCTAGTATAAAAGCTAGTATAAAAGTTAAAAGTCAGAAGTAGGAAGACCATATGTAAATACAACAATAAATTAAGGGATACACACACAAAAGAGAGAAAACAATGACAAAAATAAACATTGAGGTTGAGTAAAAAATGTAGTTACTTTAGAATGTGTTTGAACTTGAGCAACCATCAACTTAAAATAGACTGCTATAAACATAGCTCGGTATATATGAAGCACATCGTAACCACAGATCAAAACCTATAAAAGATATACAAGAAATAAAGATATCTAAAATAACACCACGGGAAGTTGTCATAATACAAGAGAAGAGCAAGAGAATAAAAAAAGGAACAGAGAACCACAATCAGAAAATAAAATGGCAATAACTACATACTTATAACTAATTAAATATAAGTGGACTATATCCTCCAACCAAAATACATAGGCTGACTGAATGGATACAAAAACAAGATCAATATATATGTATACTATGTAGAAGAGACTTCAAATCAAAAGATATACACTGACTGAAAATAAAGAGATGGAAAAAGATATTTCATGCAAATGGAAATTTTTTGAAAAGCTGGAGTACCGGTACTTATATACAACAAAGACTTTAAAACAAAGGTTGTAGGAAAGGACATTACATAATGATAAAAGAATCATTATCCTGAACAACAGGATATAATTCTTAAAAACATCTACACATCAAACATATGGGCATACTTTGACAGACATAATGGGAGAGATCAATAGTAAAAATAGTAGAGAACTTTAACACCCTACTGACTCCAATGGCTAGATCACCCAAACAAAATCAACAAGGAAACAGTGGCCTTAAATGACACATTAGACCAATTGGACTTAATAAATTAACATTTCACCCAAAAAATCAGAATAGACATTTTTTTCAAGTTCACATGATACATTTTCCAGGATAGAACACATGTTAAGCCACAAAGCAAGTCTCAACAAATGTAAGATGATGAAACCATATGAAACATCTTCTGTGATCACAATGGTATGAAACAAGAAATCAGGTACCAGAAGAAAACTGAAAAACACATGGAGGCTAAACAACATGCCACTAAATAATGAATGTGTTAACAGTGCGATCAAAGAATAAATCAAGTAACTTGAGACAAAAGAAAATGAAAATGATGATACAAAATAGGGGACACAGTGAATGCAGTTCTAAGAGGGGAATTCATAGCAATACAGGCCTACCACATGAAACACGTAAAAACATAATCTAATCACTATGTTTTACACCTGAAACTAATATAGTACTATATATCAACTATAACTAAAAAATAAATATTAAAAATCAAAAGTACGGACATCCTGAATCATCTGTAGATACTTGCAAAGGGAAAGACGTATATGTTCTGTGCAGAACATTTGCATATGTTCATCTTAAACTCTTAATCTTTAAAGTGTTGTGATATATACCCAGTGATTCCAATCAGTGGGAGTTTTTAGTAGTCCCATTTGCTTAGTTCCTAATAAGAATCTGATTACCAGTAGATTTTTAAGCTCTTAAGTAAAGCACCAAACAAGAAAGAGATATTACATTTTGGGGGGGAAGTATAGGGCTCTGAAATTCTTTTATTTTTTGTTCCATTTCACTACTTTTTAACTTCTTAAAATGAAGATTTTTCAGCAGTTTAATGTTATTTGAATAATCATACACTAATTTGCAAAAGAAATGGAAATTCATTCCCAATCAGAAAATAGTTGTTGATAACTTCACTATATGGAAGGAATTAACTTAAAATTCTTTCTGACAGCTGAGATAAAGAGCCATTGTTTCAAGATCCTAGGCAGGGTCACTTTTAAACTGGACCTTAAAGACAAAAATGAGATAATTAAGAAAAATAAATAATGGTCATTGCTTTTGTGTTGACAGTTGTGCATAGCAAAAATTTATTATGTGGAAAATTGACGTATTTTATGTGTTTCCTGTTTATTTGAATGATACAAATTTTACAATGAGAAATTTTTATTGGAATGATGTGGACAGTTTTTCCATGAATTTTGTTAATATAATTTCACTACTAGTCACCATTCAGACATCCCATTAATTTATTGGACAAATCAGCCTTTTTCACTTTTTTATTTAATGCCTGCTTTACTTAGCTTTTTAAAATGACTTTGTATTTTTAATAGTCACCAACTTCTCACCTCACTATGGTCTACGTCACTTTAGGTGCATAGCCTTGTCTTCTTCCTCCACAATAGTATTAATATTTTCAGGATGTTGAGCATAAGGTGCCAACTTCCATCTCTTTTTAAATTATGTCTCTTTTTGAAGGCTACATGATCTACATTGACTTTTGGTGCCAGTTATGTGTGACTAGTTGACTGGTCCACACCTGGCTTATTCTTTTTTTTTATTTGGTCTTATTTTATGTGCTCAAGGTCTTATTGGAATTGCTTACTTTTTCACAACTGAGAAAGATTCTCCTTTTTCCATTTAGCCAGTTTTCTGTGTTATTAGCCATAGCTAATGAATCACAAGTATTCTTTATCATCACAAGTAGAAGTCAGAACAGAAAGCTTCAGTCTTTTTGATATCTTTGAATTTTAGGTGATTGCAGGGCTGTACCAGAGAGCATTTCATTACCTTTCTGAGGCCGTGCGGATAGCTGAGGAGGAGGCATGGTCTTCCACCGGGGACCAGTGGCCTGCAGCAAGGATAATAGATGCTTATATGACGCTAGTGGATTTCTGTGACCAACAGCTTCACAAAGGGGAAGAGACTGCTTCAGGTGAATCACAAAAGAAAAACGAGTGTGTCACATTTTGTTAGCATAAAATGTTAAGAATTTTGTACATACGTTTGATTTCCTATTTGTGTGTTTTAAATGACAAATTCTGAGAAAAGTCTTTCTAAGAAGGAATAACATCTCCAAGCAACATGACCTGCTATCTTCATATCCTAGAGTCAGGCTGTCTTCAGTCTTTCCATTTGCTTAATTTATATTTTCATATTTTGCTTGCAGTTTTGATATTGTTGACTTACGTGTCCTGCCTTTTGCTCTTGGAATAAATTAAAAAATCAGCAGCTACTCCTTATTTTTCCAGCCGAGGAAGCAAACTATGTTTCTTGCAGAATGAGTAATCTAGTAGAAAAGTTCACCTTCAAGATATAATCTTTTACATATAGTGTATAAAAGATTATGTCTGGTGTTTGTTGATCTATAGTTGTTAAAAAGAAAACATATACTATAAAATATAAGCCAAAAAGGAAAATGTCATCAAATGTTAATGTATGTATAAGTGGATATATTGACCACTGTTTTCTTTTTCCTTGTCCTTATTAGTTATTGAGTCTATAGAACGACAGACGTATCCAGTCGTTTTAGTAGACAAAATGTTAAAAGCTTTAAAATTACATTCCAATGAAGCCAGGCTGAAGTTTCCCAGACTACTGCAGATTATAGAACAGTATCCAGAGGAGACCCTGAGCCTAATGACAAAAGAGGTTAGTGTCTTTATTCTAGCAAAAGAGAACTTTACAGAACTGAAAGACATATTCCTATTTGCATTCAATCACATTAATGTGTGTAATACATATATTGTAGCTTTTCCTTACCAACATTGAATTTTGCTACATTCCAAGAACATAGATAATTTCAAACTGTATAAAGTGATGTCCCTATTATCTATTTTCCTCAGTGGGACTTGATAACGCTATGTCTGAACAAGGACTCCAAGAAATAGAAGAGCAAATATATTTGGGACAGAGATGAGAATTTCTGTA
The DNA here is from genome assembly GCA_030015415.1 of Cynopterus sphinx. Classification (NCBI taxonomy): domain Eukaryota; kingdom Metazoa; phylum Chordata; class Mammalia; order Chiroptera; family Pteropodidae; genus Cynopterus; species Cynopterus sphinx. The sequence continues at coordinate 33,460,705 of CM057389.1, read as the reverse complement.
GCATTTTGCTGTCCATAAAAACTAAGCTGTAGTCTGTAACATTTGTTGGTGTCCATGCTCAGTGTATGATTTAGCCCAGGGAGAAAGGAGTATATTTCAGCTGGCATTCCACTTCCATGACTGTATTGTCTGCCAGCAGCACTATGTCCACAGGAATCCTGAGGCCTCCAAAGTCAGCAGCTAGTGTTTGTGGACTTGGAGGAGTATCCCACAATACCCCACTTGTTCCGTTCACCAACTTTTATGTCCCTGCTATCCTCACCCCACAAAGGGCTTGTGTCATCCTGACACCTTCCTATCATTTATAATAAAAAGTGGAGGGCCATTGGAAAGGCTAATTAATGACTTTTATAGTTGTTTAACTGGAAAATAGGGCCAAAATTTGAGTTGATGATATAAAAGGGGTGAAATAATACTGTGTTAACTTCTTATATAATATGTTTTTAAAAAGTGCTGGTCTCTGAGCAATGGAGATTCAGTGCTTGTCAGGGCTTTATCTACCACACTTCTGACCCTCTTGTGAATATAAATTTTGTTCAAGGTCTTAAACAGGAGATTAAAGTAAATTCAGAAATGCAATATGTATGTTTTTATTAAAGATAAGAATAATAAAAGTTATAATTTTAGCTTCTTCCAAGTAATATTTATATATAATAAAGGTAGCATTTTCAATTTGTGGGAAAATAGAGTATTCAGTGTTATAATGAATTTGGGTTGGGGCTGTTAACCTTTTCTGAATGCTCCTAGTGACCTACATGAACTGATAATATTTTATCCTCACATATCCTGTTCTTTCCTCATTTAAAGATGAAGTTAGAAAGCATGCCCAGGTTTACTCCTTATACTAATATATATGCTAAGCACATAAGATATCTTAAAATTAACACCTAAAAAGCATTAGAGGAAAACATGAACAAATATTGGAATGGTCTTGGAGTAGAGACAGAAACCAGAAGCCGTGAAGGAAAGTAATTTGGCATTTCTGTGCAGAAAAAAATTTTACCATATACAAAGTTTAAAAAAAACTGGTAGAAAAATATTTTCAATACATTTTAAAGACTCCACAAAATAAATAGACCAGTAGAAAATGGTCAGAGGAAATATATGCATGATTAACATATGTAAGGCAAATAGTTCAACCTCACTAATAATGAAATATGAAAATTAGATATTTTTCACTTCTCAGATTGACAATGAATTTAAAAAATTGATTATGTCCAGAAAGAACTTTGGAAGGTCAATCTAATTTACTTTTAAAAGTAGAAATTTGAGAAATCTCTCTGGAGGGAACTCTAGCAATGTTTTTATAGTTGTTAATGTTCACATAGTAATTTTACTTCTAACATTTTCTTCAGTGGGTATATAGCACAAGTACAAAGAGATAAACATACAGGGATGTCCATTGTAGCATTATCTATAATAGCAAAAATTTGAAAACACTCTAAAAATTCATTACAGAGCAGTAGTTAAATAAAATGGAATACTATACAGTTGTTAAAAGGAATGGGGTAAATCCAAGAAAAACTAGAAACAGTATGTCTATCTGATTCCATTCTTGTAAAGAAAGGATGTGTGTACATATATATAGAAAACATCTGGAAGAATAGAATGGTTCTCAGTAGAATAGGAACTGAGAGGGCTGAGAAAGAAAAGACTTATATTTCTGCCCGTTTTCGTACTTACAATTATAAACATATATATTTCTTATATTGAGCACATTACTTTTATAATAAAGCAATTTTAAAGTTTTATTCATTATTAAGTTACAGCTATCTGTTTTTTAGATTTCTTCCATTCCTTGCTGGCAGTTTATTGGTTGGATCAGCCACATAGTGGCCTTATTGGACAAAGAAGAAGCCATCGCCATCCAGCACACTGTGGAAGACATTGCTGATAACTATCCACAGGCGATTGTCTACCCATTTATAATAAGCAGTGAAAGCTATTCCTTCAAAGATACTTCTACTGGTCATAAGAATAAGGAGTTTGTGACAAGGTAATATCATAGAGAAATTAGGTTGACCAAATATTACAGGTTATAAAAAATGTGTATGGTAAAAATAAACACATGGAAGCTTATGTTTGTCTTCAAATAAATTAGAGCTGTCACTGAAGAATAGAAAATCTTAGACATCTGTTGAAAGTATCTAGCCTGGGTATGTTATTTGTTATAGAATTTCTTTTTTTTTTTTTTTTTTAAATACACTTTATTTTAGAATAGTATTCATGAAATATTCTACCCTCATGCCTATTTGCTGTTGGTTGAAACAGACTAGATGAGATGTTTCTTAAAATCAGTTTTTGAAATTCTTCTTTAATTGAAAATATCCAGAAGCCACTCCACTTAATTTAAGACTCAGTAGACTACCTCAAGTGTCATCTTTTTCAGTTCTTCAACCTGTTTGTAAGTGGAGACAGCTGGTGTAACTGGCAATGGTGAATTACTTTTGCAAGAATACTTTCTAAGTTCATGGCATTTTAGTTGACATTCTCTGTCAAGAGCTTTGTTTTTTCATGAGCTGATTTGCTTTATTATTTAGTGTTTCTGAGAAGATGGGGAAGAGTAAGGCATAGCTTTTATTACAGTTTGTTGGTGGATTGGCTGTGCAGGCACTATCTGCCACTGCTAGGCCTGGCCCACTGCATAATCCTTGCAGAGTCAACTGCAACATAATTTTTTTTTAGGAAAAAAAAGGTTTGAAAATGCGTTGAAAAAATGGCCTTTTCTTTCCTAACATAACTTTTAAATTGTTTATATCAAATTGTATACATCAAAATGTTGATATTATTTGCAAGGAGATTTACTTTTATCTAAGAATGTTACCTCTTCATAGAATATAGTAGTCTCTCCTTATCTATGGGTTTTAAGACCCCCAGTGAATCCCTGAAACAGACAGTACCAAATCTTACATATACTATGTTTTTTCCTATACATACGTATTTACGATAGTTTAATTTATAAATTAGGCAAAGAGACTGACGAACAGTTATAACAACATACTGTAATAAAAGTTATGTACTCACCCTTCTAGTGATAATGTGAGATGATATAATGCTTCATCTCAAGTGATGAGATGAAGTAGAGTGGATATGCTGTACAAAGAGATGATTCGTGTCTCAGACAAGATGGTGTGTCTCAGGCAAGTTGGCACAAGATTCCATCACACCAATAGAATGGCTCTCATTTTAAAATTTACAAACTGTTTATTTCTGAAATTATCCATTTAACATTTTTGCACCACAGTTCACTGCAGGTAACTGATACCACAGAAACTGTGGACAAGAGAGAATATATTTTGTCCTTCATTTAATATTGCATAGAATATTTATTTTTATTTTTATTTTTAATTAAGTTTATTTGGAGTAACATTGGTTAATGCAATTATATAATTTTCAGATGTACATTATAATTTGACATCTATATATTCTGCTGTGTGATTACTACCCAAAGTTCAGTTTCCTTCAGCTATCATATATTTGATCCTCTTTACCCACTTACCCTCCCTCTATCCCCCCCCCCATATTTAACACTCTTTTCCCCATCTACCTCTCACCTTCTCCCCCACCCCCTACCATCTGTTAACCATTAGGCCATTGTCCATGTCCCTGAGTCTCTGTTTGTCCTATTCATTTGTTGCTTTTAGATTTATATCCCACATATAAGTGATATCATGTGATTTTCAAATTTTTCTGTCTGGATTATTTCGTTTAGCATGATTATCTCGAGGTGCATCCATTTTGTCAAAAATGGCAGTATTTCATCTCTTCTTATGACTGAGTAATATTCTATTGTATATATGTGTCACATCATCTTTATCCAGTCAACTATCGTAGGATACTTTGGTTGCTTCCATGTCCTGGCCACTGTGAATCATGCTGCTATGAACATTGGTGTACAAATATCTTTTCAGAGATGGGTTTTCATGTCTTTGGGGTAAATACCCAGGAATGGGATTGCTGGATCATATGGTAGATCCATTCTTAGTTTTTTGATGAAACTCTATACTATTTTCCATAGTGGCTGTACCAATTTGCAGTCCCATCAGCAGTGTATGAGGGTTCCTTTTTCTCCGCATCTTCTCCAACATTGTTATTACCTGTCCTGTTGAGTATAGCTATTCTAACAGGTGTGAGATGGTATTTCACTGTAATTTTGATTTGCATTTCCCTAATAGCTATAGTGATGTTGAGCATCTTTTCATCTATTTGTTGGCCATTTGTATGTGCTGTAGGGAGAAATGTCTGTTCAGATTCTGTGCCCATTTTTTGATTGAATCATTTGTTTTTTTGTTACTTTTGAGTTGTATGAGTTCTTTGTATATTTTGTATATTAGGCCCTATTTGGAGGCGTTGCTTACAAATATATTTTTTTATTGAGATGGTTGTCTCTTTATCCTGTTGGTTTCTTTTGCTTAGCAGAAGCTTTTTAGTTTGATGTAGTCTTATTCATTTATTTTTGCTTTTATTTCCCTTGCCTTTGAGGTCAAATTCATAAAATCTTCTTTTAAGTCCATGGTCCTTGAGTTTCGTTCCTATATTTTCTTCTATGCATTTTATTGTTTCAGGTCTTATATTCAAGTCCTTAATCCATTTTGAGTTAATTTTGGTGTGTGGTGATAGACTACAGTATAGTTTCATTCTTTTGCAGGTAGCCTTTCAGTTTTCCCAACACCATTTATTGAAGAGGCTTTCCTTTCTCCATTGTTATGTTTGTTGAAAATTATTAGCCCATATAAATATGTGTTTACTTCTGGACTCTTCGCTTCTGTTCCACTGGTCCATGTGTCTGTTTTGCTGCCAATGCTATGCAGTTTTGATTACTGTCGCTTTGTAGTATAATTTGAAGTCAGGCAGAGTGATGCCTCCAGCCTCGTTCCTTTTGCTCAGGATGGCTTTGACAATTCAGGGTCTTCTGTGCTTCCATATAAATCTGATTATTTTTTGTTCTATTTCTTTAAAAAAATGCTGATGAGATTTTGATGGGGATTGCATTAAATCTGTATAATGCTTTAGGTATGGTCCTTTTAACTGTGTTGATTCTTCCAATTTAAGAACACGGAATATCTTTCCATTTCATTGTATCTTCGATTTCTTTTAATAGGGTCTTATAGTTTTCGTTATATAGGGCCTTCACCTGTTTTGTTAAATTTATTTTTAGGTATTCTATTTTTTTTCTTGGCAATTGCAAAAGGAATTGTTTTCTCCACTTCTTTTTTTGACACTTCATTATTAGAATATAGGAATACTATGGATTTTGTATCCAGAGACTTGACTTTATTTGTTTTATTTCTTTCTCTTACATGATTGCACTCGCTAGGATCTCTGATGTTATGTTGAATAACAGTGGTGATAGTGGACAGCCTTGCCTTCTTCTTGATCTTGGAACATCTTTAGTTTTACACCATTAAGTATAATGTTGGCTGAGGTGTTGTCATATATGGTCTTTATTATATTAAGGTACTTTCCTTCTATACCAATTTTGTTAAGTTTTTTGATCAGAAATTGATGCTATATCTTGTCAAAGGCTTTTCCTGCATTTATTGATGTGATCATATGATTCTTATTTTTCGTTTATGTGATGTATCACATTAATCAGTTTGCATAAATTGAACCATCCCTGTGCCCCTGGGATGAAGCCCACTAGATTGTGGTGTGTAATCTTTTTAATATGTTGCTGTATTCGGTTCTCTAGTATCTTAATTAGGATTTTTGCATCTGTATTCATGAGAGATTTTGTTCTGTAGTTTTATTTTTTTGTGTCATCATGACCTGGTTTTGGTGTCAGAGTAATATTGGCCTCATAAAATGTTGAGAAGTCTGGCCTCTCTTTGATTTTTGGAAGAGTTTGAGGAGAATGGTAATTTAATCTTATTTGAATGTTTGATAGAATTCACTGGTGAAGCCATCTTGTCCTGGACTTTTACTTTTTGGAAAGTTTTTGATATTTTTTCAATTTCCATCCTGCTGATTGGTCTATTTAGATTTTCCAGTTCTTCTTGATTCAGTCTAGGAAAATTGTATTTTTCTAAGTACTGGTCCATTTCTTCTAGGTTGTTAAATTTGGTGTTACATACTGTTTCATATTATTCTTGCATGATCCTTTGTATTTCTGTGATGTCAGTTGTAATTTCCTCTTTCATCCCTGATTTTGTTTATTTGTGTCCTTTCTCTTTTTTCTTTAGTAAGCCTAGCCAGGGGTTTTTAATTTAATTAACCTTCTCAAAGAATGAGCTCTTCATTGTATTTATGTTTTCTAATGTTTTTGTTTTGTTTTGTTTTCAATTTCATTTATTTTTGCTTCCTTTGTTCTTCCTTTTCTAATTTTTTAAGATGAGCATTAGATTGTTTATTTGGGCTCCTTTTTTTTTTTTTGGAGTTAAGCCTGTAATGATATGAGCTTTTCTCTTATGACTGCTTTTGCCTTGTCCCAAAAGTTTTGATACATTGTACTATCATTATTTGTTTCTATGTGTCTATTGATCTCCTTTTATATTTCTTCTCTGACCCATTCATTCTTCAGTAGCATGTTGTTTAATCTCCATGTATTTATGGTTCTTCTTTATTTCTTTTTGCAGTTGATCTCTAGTTTCAAAGCATTATGATCAGAGAATATGGTTAGTATGATTTCAACCGTCTTACATTTATTGAGGCTATTTCTGTGTCCCAGAAATTGGGTTGGAAGGCTCTGTATACATCAGTTATCTCCAGTTGGTCTAATGTGTCATTTAAGGATATGATTTTTTCTTGATTTTTTTTTGTTTGGATGATCTGTCCATATCCGACAGTGAGGTACTTAGGTTTCCTACCATATAGTGTTTTGGTTTGTTTCTCCCTTTAGTTCTGTTAGTAATTGTTTTACATATTTCTGGGCCCCTTGATTGGAAGCATAAATATTAATAAGTGTTAAGTCTTCTTGATACATGATTCCTTTTATCATTATGAAATGTCCCTCAGTATCTTTCTGGACCTTTTTTATTTTGAATTGTTTCATCTGATATTAGTACCGATACTGCTGCTTTTCTCTGAATGCCATGTGCTTGAAATATCATATTCCACCCTTTGACTTTGAGTCTGTATTTGACTTTGGAGCTGAGATGTGTCTCCTGGAGACAGCATATGATTGATTAGGTTTTGTTTTTTGATCCATTCTGTAACTGTGCGCCGTTTCATTGGTGGTTTCAGTCCATTTACTTTTAGGGCAATCATTGAAATATGAGGTCTTATAGCCATCTTATCTTTTGCTTTCTGGTATCTTGGTGTTTCCATTGCATCCTTGTCCTTGTGTTTTTGTTTCTTTATTTCGGTTGGCTTTTGTGAGTTTTGCTTCTGGTTCTTCTTGTTTTATGTTATATACTTCAGTTCTGACTCTGGTGTGTGGTGACGATTACAAATATGAAATATGATATACAGTTGTCCATTTTCTTCTGTGTATGCCTTATCTCCTTTCCCTTTTGCATATTTGGATCTTTGAATCTTCCCTTCTTCAGTTATTGTTATCTCAGTTTGTTTCTAAGTATGCAAACATTCATTACTATCTTGCTATAACAATTCTCTTATTATTTAAGCTTATAATGCCCTGTTCGTAGTGAGGGCTGCACTCCTCTGCTTTTATTTGCCTGATAGTCACTTTACTCCTAATTATGTATTTTTTTTGTTGTTTTGTTTTAGGTGAGCTGACCCCTTTCAGAATTTCCTGTAGTGCAAGCCTCATAGTGGAGAATTCCCTCAATTTTTGTATCTCTGAAAAAGTCTTAGTTTCTCCTTCGTATCTAAAGGAGATTTTAGGCGGATACATTATTCTAGGCTTGTATTTCCTTTCACTTAATAGTTTAAATATTTGATTCCATTTCTTTTTGGCTTGTAAGGTTTGTGGTGAAAAATCTGATGATAACCTAATGGGTTTCTCTTTATATGTTACCATTTTCTTTTCCCTGGCTGCCCTGAGAAGTCTTTGTCATTGATTTTTGATAACTTTAATACAATGTGTCTTGGTGAAGGCCTTTTTGGGTTGAGATAATTGGGTGTTCTGTTGACTTTATGAATTCCATGTTCCAGGTCATTCCTTAGATTTGGGAAATTCTTGACCACTATTTATCTGAAAATGCTTTCTAGTCCCTGCTCCTTTTCTCATCATTGGTAATACGCAATATTCTTATGTTTCCTCTCTTGGTGGTATCAGCTAGTTTTTTAATTTCTCTTTTATTATTTTTCATTCTTCAGTTTCTCTCGTCTTCGTTCTGATTTATTTCTAGATTTCTGTCTTCGATATCACTGATCCTTTTCCCCATTTGGTCCCTATTATCTCCCTAGCTTACTATTTCATTTTCAGCTCTTGCAGTGTGTTTTTTATATCCAGGAGTTCTATTTGGTTCTTTTTGAGGGTTTTAATCTCCTTGCTCTGCTCATCTAGCTGTTTTTGCAATTTCTGAAATTGTTGATGTGACTTGTTTTGGAACTCACTGAGGTTTTTCAGAAGTACCATCCCAAATTCTCTGTCACTCAAGTCATATTTCTATGTTTGTCAGCTCATATTATGTAGATTTTTCTCTTTCTTTCTGAGATGCCTTGTCACCTTAGTTGTTCATGGTGTTTAACGGACTATTCTGTGTCTGGGTATTAATGGGAGTGTATTTTGTTGTTTTTCCAGAAAGATTTATTAAATAAAGGTATCTCTTTAGCCTGCTGCAATGAAGGCGCTTTTCTTTCAGTTTCCAGTAGGTGGCATCTAAAACTCTTGGATCCCTGTTTTATATAAAGCCTAACATATTTTATTTTCTTGTAGATTTTAATCACACTTGCTACGCTCAGTTTCAGTCCATGTCAGTGTTAGCAACAGTTTTGGTAGCATTTGCTCAATTCCCCTGGGGCTCCGTGGTGATCGGTCTCAGACAGTATGGGGGGAGAGGCCCTCTAAGTTGGGAGTTTTAGGCTGCAGCTCCGCCTCAGTTTTGCACCTGGGGCCAACAGAAATCAACTGTTGTTTCTCTGTGGTCCCATCCCACGTCTCTGCTTTCTGCCCTGATGACTGAGCCCTGCTGCCAGCTATTTAGAAAAGTCCCAGCACTTGCATGCAGGGCTGTTCAAGGAAGTTGCTGTACCTTCTCCCCTTTCCCTTCTCCTGCAGGGAGTTCCAGAGGCTGAGAGAGGTAGCTTCAGTTTCTGCAGCTTTTGCTCAGATTCCCCTGGCACTCTATGGTGACTGGTCTCAGCAGATGTGGGCGGGAGGTACTCTGGTTTGGGGGTTGGGGGCTGCGGCTCAGCCTTGGTTTTTCAACTGGGGCCGGTAGAAATTAACTGTTGTTTCTCTGCTTCCAGTTCCACTTCTCTGCTTTCTGCCCTGATGACTGAGCCCTACTGCCAGCTGCATAGAAAAGTCCTGGCACTTCCAGGCAGGGCTGATCAGGGAAGCCGCCACACCTTCACCCTCCTCCCTCCTCCTACAAGGAGCTCAAGGAGCTGCAAGATGCAGTTTTTTTATTACTTCCAGTCCAGCTCTTGACACCTGGGGTTCTGACCTGTGGTGCTCTTATGCCCAGATCCCAGGCTCAGACATTCTGGTGTGCAGTTTGGGTATTTTTTGTTGAGTTTTAGATGTTCAGCTTATTGTTGTTTCAAGCGGAGAAATCTGAGGACATCTCTCACTTCTCCCTGTTTTTCCAGAATTGCATAGAATTTTTAAATTGCTCCTTCCCTAGACTATGTAACTGGTTATTATATATAAACATAAATAATTATAAATTATAGGTCTTGTTCTATGGAAGATGTTTGATTATCTAAACTTGGTAATTTTTTTGTAGGATTAAAATTAAGTTGGATCAAGGAGGAGTGATTCAAGATTTTATTAATGCCCTAGGACAGCTTTCTAATCCTGAAATGCTCTTTAAGGTAATATTACATTTTCTAACACATAAAACCTAGAACTTAGATATGACCTACTTATAATCTAGCTTGATTTTTCTGGTTTTTGTTTTGTTTTTTGCAATAGGATTGGACTGACGATATCAAAGCCGAATTGGCAAAAAACCCTATCGATAAAAAAAATATTAAAAAGATGTATGAAAGAATGTATGCAACCTTGGGAGACCCTAAGGCTCCAGGCCTTGGAGCTTTTAGAAGGAAGTTTATTCAGGTATGGGTGAACAGCAGCTTTACCTTTATGATAACAGAATTGTTGTGAAGATCAATACTTATAATTTGCTGCTTTGTTAACAATTCTGGCTTTAAAATATTCATTGAATTCATAAACTTTCTTTAAATCTAATGCTTTCTGTGAGATATTGATGGCATACTTTTAGGTTAAATGTAGCAAGCAGGGAAATAGGTAAAAACCTTGGGGTTTTTTATTATATTGTGTTCTTCATGCTCAGATTCTTAGATATGAAGGTCACATGTAATTTAATATTTTTAGTTATCAGAATGATTTGAACATTGAATCAAAAAGATATTTGTATTTAATATAGGTTTACTATTTGTGAGCACTTATCTTTGTTCAAGGCACACACTCCTGAGTGCCACAGGTTATACAGGAGGAAGACAGATCCAGTTCCTGACTTCAAAGGGATTGTCTGATGAATGCTCTCTATATATAAAGAATTATGGCATAAGACAAATGTGGTAAATGTGAGATCTATTTTTAAAGTTGCTCTAGAGTGGAAAGGAAAAGAACACACCTCAGTTTGGAGAGAATCTGGAAAAGCCTCTTGGAGCAAGTGGAGATTGAAATAAGCCTTGAACTGTTTAGATTTTACACCACCAGACTTTGTACTTTTTGCCCCCTATGAGTTTATCTTTTCTCTCTTGTCCATCTGGAGAACTTATCATTAGAGATGTGGCTTAATGCATCATTTCTCCTCTTTTCTGCAGCCTTTCTCTGCTCTCCAATAGACTCTGGACCTTACCCGGGCTGAGGAGTGGGTGTTACCCTATGGTTAACTACCTGACTGTCTCTTTAAGTAGTGTGAGAATGTCTGCAGCAGTCTTGTTCATTGCCTCATATTGAATAATTCTACACAGCCCCCAGAAAAGACAGCATGTTGTTACTTTGAACTCATGGTTGCTTCCTTTCCCTGCATTCTGAATACCATAAGACTCTGCCCTGATAAGCTGTTAGTGTAGACCCACTATTCTTCCTAGTGTTGCTGAGCACATTTGCCTCCAACCCTAACCAAGGGACAGTGTCAACACCTACTTCCCTTGTTCTCACCAGGCATGATACTTAAAGCCTTGAGGTTACTTTCTAGTACCATGGAAAATCAATCCAGAACTTTCTGATTTGTACCCAATCAACACATTTTCATTAATTAAAATAATGTACCCAAATAGACTTGTCTCAGAATTCACTTTAGAGGACCTTTAAAGGCATTATGCCATTCAGATATATTGTTGGTGCTGGTTATATTTGGGAAATAGTCAGTCTTTCCATGTATACTAAGAGTTTGCAGATTGTTTCAATACTTTTAATCCATTTATAGAGCAAAGTATAAATTTGTTGTATGTAAGTTTTCCTGTAGTAGATTATTTTAAATAATCTACTATATTTAATTTATACCAGATTTATGTTGTGGGGTTAGTTCTAAAGTGGGTAAAAACAATTAAAAATAATTTCTAATTAAAAACAATCAGGTAAATATTGATGACTATTAAGTCACTGTTAATACTCTTGAGTTTTGTTTTTTGTCTTTTATTTTGATATTAAGATTACATTAAATATTTGAATAGAAACAAATACAAAAATATTTGATATTTTCTAAGATAAAATACTTCTAATAATAATTGCTCTTTGAAACATAAATTACTTAATATTTTTACTGGTTTATGATCCAAATAATGACTTAAAAGACCCTTACTAAAGAAAGTAGCATTCTTATATTTTTCTCTTCAGCTGTGATAATTATGGACTGTTCATTTTAATTCAGTTAATCTATTTATTTTGTGTTTTGTTCCTAATTCCTTCTGTTATCATAATGATGTAGATCAGTGATTACAAAATAGGCTCAAAGAGGTTAAATGACTTTCTCAAGTTTTAAAAGTCCTTATTAGAATTTATGGCTAGAAGCCACTACCAACTATACCTTTTCTGTTTTCTAAGGAACACAAACAAAAGACAGGCTTCAGTGTTTTAGAGCAGCAGTCCCCAGCCTTTTGGGCACCAGGAACCAGTTTCATGGAGGACATTTTTTTCGTGGACCAGTGGCAGTGGGGATGGTTGTGGGATAATTTAAGTGCATTATACTTATTGTGCACTTCATTATCATGACATTGTAATATATAATGAAATAATTATACAGCTCACCATAACACAGAACCAGTGGGAGCCCTGAGCTTGTTTTCCTGCAACTAGACGGTCTCATCTGACAGTAATGGGAGACGGCGATACCCGAAGTGTGTTGTTTACGTCCAGTCTACTCTGTAATCTCGTTTTGGTTGCTGTCACTGCAGAAAATTCTGCTTCACAAAGATAGGGTATTGGAAATGAAAGCAGGCTTTTCAGTGCTTTTGTGGTAATCTCAGGATATTCCTCCTTGACTTAAGTACAGAATATATGGAGATTTGAAGTTGTCTCACACTTTTAAGGCCACCATCATATGCAGGCTCAAGCAGTTGATCCTCTTCTATATAGCACAAAGTTGATTCACCTGGCTTATTCATAAATGGGTCATGGATCCATTCCTTCCCAGTTCAGGGGTCTTTTGTGGTTGGGAAGTAACACTCAGATTCTTTTTTAAGGTGAGATAAGTGAACATGCAGCAGCTGGGACAAAGAAGACCGTGGCTCAATCTCTTTGAGAATCTCTGCTAATGTTTGAAACATGTCAAAAATCCCAATGTTACTCATTGCTTTCATAATTCCAGTTTGGCTTTGAATGCAGCCACTTTATCTGTCAACTTGAACACAGTTGTTAAGTAAGCAAGTTTTGTGATCCATTCTGTGTCACTGAAATATGCTACCACTGCTAACTATCTTTCTAAAAGAAATCTCTGGAGCAGCTCTCGTAACTCAAAACCTCTAGCCAGTGATCTACCTTTGGAAAGCCATCTCACTTCTGTGTTTAAGAGGAGACATGTATGCTCTGCATCCATTTCTTCACGAGCTGCGCAAACAGACATGAGTTAAGGTCATGTACTTTAAAGTGGTTGATAATTTTAATCACATCCTGCAAAACGTTAAGTTTCGGTGACATTTTTCGGGTAGCCAGCATTTCTCTATCGATGACACAGTATCTAGACTCACATTCAGAAGCGACTTATTTGTTCTGAGTAGTGGAAACAGAAAGCTGTCCAGTCATGGCAGTTTCTCCATCCAACAAAAAATGACCAATTCAGTTTTACTGATATGTAGTCATTCAAAGACTTGAATAGTTCTGTAGCTGTGGTGTTGGCTACAAAAGTGCACATAACGTATCTTCATGCACTTCCTCCTGAAAAATATATCACACAGAACAAGCACTGTTGCCTTGTCAACATCAGTAAACTCATCAGCCTGGATTGCTTGCCATAGTGACTCATTGAATCCTCTCTAACAATTGTGCCTCAGTATCTTCTGCTATTGCATCAGTTCATCTAGTTATGGTGCCAGCTGAAAGAGAAACATTTGAACTGCAGCTTCTCCTAAAATTTCACAACAAATGTCCTTTGCAGTCAAACCTCTCTGTTGATATTAATCTGTATTTGGAGCCACTCCCCAGTGCTAGCGTCAGCTTCACCTCAGATTACCAGGCATTAGATTCTCATCAGGTATACACAGCATAGATCCCTCACATGTGCAGTTCCCAATAGGGTTTGTGCTCCTATGAGAATGTATTGTCTGATGACCTGAGGTGGAGTTGAGGTAGTAATGTTAGTGCTGGGAGTGGCTACTCCCCAGATGAAGCTTTGCTCACTCACCCACCACTCTGGTTCCTAACGAGCCACACAGTACATGGCCCCAGGGTTTGGGGACCATGTTTTAGAGTATTGAAACAGTCAATGAAAGCAAAACTATAAATTGAGAAAGCACAGAAAAAAACCCTGTGTAATTGGGTATTTATAATAAACATTTTTCAAAGTCAGATCCACCTTTTAAATATTAATATTTCAGGCAAATTACTATTAATTTCAGGCTTTTGGAAAAGAATTTGATAAACATTTTGGGAGAGGAGGTTCTAAATTACCTACAATGAAGCTTCGTGACTTTAATGACATTACCAGCTCACTACTTTCAAAAATGTGCAAAGACTCAAAGCCACCTGGGAATCTGAAAGAATGCTCACCTTGGATGAGTAACTTCAAAGTAGAATTCTTGAGAAATGAGCTGGAGATTCCTGGTGAGTTAACCTTTAGGATTAACAAATCTATGTTAAGTAGAGTAGTGCTATAGCAAGAACTTTCTAAAATCAGAGTCCTGACAATTATTGTTTTTCCTTTTTTAATTTAAAATTTTACCATATTTTTTTATCATTAGGAAAACTTAGAATTACTGTGAATCAGTTCACTTTATCCAATGTCTCTAATTAGTGTTTCCTTATATTCCTGATTATGACAAATGTTCAAATTTCTATCTGATAATGGTAATTTCCTCTAAACATACTCATGCTTTGCTCCTGAATAACTTTTCCTCAGAAATATGATATAGGTATAGATACAGTTCACTTCCAGGGATTTGAACATGTTGAACCCATGAACCCATATAAAGTGACCCAATAATGATGAATGACTTACCTTCAAGAAAAGAATTTTGACATTGAAGTTGGAGACACTTAGCAAATTGTGAACAGTAGTGAACACGGCATGATTTTTCAGAGGCAATCTTTGTACGTTCCATGTTCTTCTCACTGGAATTTGTCAGACAAAAAGTATTTTAATATGTTCATTCATATTCTCATTCCTGTGGATATAAAAAACATACATGGAGAAACACTTTTGCTATTATTAACAGTTTCAACAACAAAAGAAAACATTCTCCTTGAATGTTGATTCTCTTTGAAATAATACAGTGGTCTGGCTCAATGCATTATTTTTCCTATTTGGAATAATGTCTATTCCATTAGAATAGAAGGTAACTCCCATCAGTCAAATTGAGAAATAATGTTTTTTTAAAAAGTCTGTTTTCTTTAAATGAAAACTTTTAGTAAAAAATTTCAAAATGTTAATTTTTTTTTAATTTGATCAATAGTTATGTTTTAAAATACAGAGTTTTGTAACAAGCTATATATAAATAAGGTTTCTTCGTTTTTTCTTAGGTCAGTATGATGGCAAAGGAAAGCCAATGCCGGAATACCATGCGCGAATCGCTGGGTTTGATGAGCGGGTAGGTGCCGAATCACCCTAGTTAGGATTTTTAGTATGTGGCATTTAGTTCTTCACATAGAGAATATTCATCTTTACTAAAGAAAAGACACTTACCTTCCCATGTTGGTCTCAAATTTATGTAGTTTTCTGACCCTCTTATGTTTCCAGTGTTTTAACACTAGTCATATTTTTAAAGTAAATTTATTTATTTAAATTAATTTCCGGTATACAGTACATTGGTTAGACATCTATATTGTTCATAAAATGATCCCCCCAGTTGCTCCCTCCCTCTCTGGCCCTCCACTTAGCCATCATATTAATGCTAACTGCATTCCCTGTGCCGTGCTCCCCATCCTCGCGCCCAACTATCAACTATTAATTTGTGTTTCTTTAATCTTTCACTCCATTCTCCCACCCCCCCAACCCCACTCTCCTCTGTCTGTCACCAAATTGTCCACTATATTTGTGAGTCTGTTTTTGATTAGTATGTTCTTTTTGTTCCTTATATTCTACATATAAGTGAAATCATCTGGTATTTATCTTTGACTTATTTCACTCAGCATAATAATCTCTAGTAAAACATCCACGTCATTGCAAATGGTAGGATTTAATTTTTTTATTGGCTGAGCAATATTCCATTGTATATATGAACCATAATTTCTTTATCTAATGGTCTCTTGATGGCCATTTAGATTGCTTCCATATCTTGGCTACTATAAATTGTGCTGCCATGAATATTGGAGTGCATAGATCTTTACAAATTATTGTTTTGTTATTCTTTGGATAAATACCCAGAAGTACAATTTCTGGGTCAAAAGGTATATTCATTTTTAATTTTCTGAGAAACTTTCATACTGTTTTCCATGGCGGCTGTACCAATTTGCAATCCCACCTACAATGTATGAGGGTTCCCTTTTCTCAGAATCCTCACCAACACTTGCTGTTTTTTGATTTATTGATGATGACCATTCTGACAGGTGTAAGATGATATCTCATTGTGGTTTTAATTTGCAGGTCTCTGATGATTAGCGACCTTGAGCATCCTTTCATATGTCTGTTAGCCATCTGTATTTCCTCTTTGGAGAAGTATCTGTTCAGGTCTTCTGCCCATTTTTTAATTGGATTGTTTGGGTTTTTTTGCTGTTGAATTGTATAAGTTCTTTATAAATTTCGGATATTAACTCCTTATTAGATGTATCATTAGCAAATATCTTCTCCCAAACAGTTGGTTGTCTTTTTGTTTTGTTGATGTTTTACTTTGCTTACAAAAACTTTTTAGTTTGATGTAGTCCCATTTGTCTTATTTTTTCTTTTGTTTCCCTTGCCTGAGGAGATATATCTGAAAAGAAATTCCTGTTAGTAATATCAGAGAGTTTTTTATGGTTTTGGGTCTTATATTTAAATCTTTAATCTATTTTGAGTCTCTTCTTGTATACCTAGTAAGAAGATAACATCAATCATATTTAAGGATATAATAAACTTGAAGGGTAAATTGTATGTGTGTATCCATAAAATATATGTAAAATTAAGTAAGTATAGAAAGTTGACGTTGTGTTTTGCTTACTGCTAAAGACATCTACATTTGTAAGCAATTATTTGTAACCAAGAATATTCCATGGGCACAGTACGTCATGAACAGGTAGAAGTATTTCACTGTCCCCAGGTTCTGTTTTTTTTTTTTCCTCTATCACCTGACTGTCTTCAAAGAGAAGTATCTTTGAAGAATATGTGCCAACCAGCCTTTCTTTTACCCTTTTGATAATTATATGATAGGCCATTTGATTTGATGGGCTATTCTCCCTATTTCTCATGCTGCACCTAAAAATATTTTTTTAATTTTTAAAGGTAAAAGTAATGGCATCTCTCAGAAAACCGAAACGCATCATCATCCGAGGCCATGATGAAAGAGAGTACCCTTTCCTTGTGAAGGGGGGTGAAGATCTGAGGCAGGACCAACGCATTGAGCAGCTCTTCGAGGTCATGAACACCATCCTTTCCCAAGATGCTGCCTGTAGTCAGAGAAACATGCATTTGAAGACATACCAGGTTATACCCATGACCTCTAGGTATGACCACAATGGGCATCATCATTCTGGAATAGATTTATATGAATGAAAATTTTAGCACTAAGCCAAATCCTTGTTTAATTTTGTTGAGATGAGGTTGAAGGTTACTTGACAATTTAGTGTTTTAAGATTTCACAGAGAGCGAAACTGAGCCAATAAACACTTCTGAACCCATGATTTTCATCTTAATGTGAAGAACTAACATGAAGTCTATTTTGAGTCTAAGAAATTTTTTTCTAAGTAAAGAGCAGTTTGAATTTGTATTCATAAGGCTTTTATTCTTTTCAGATTAGGATTAATTGAATGGATTGAAAATACTTTTACCTTGAAGGAACTTCTTTTGAGTAATATGTCACAAAAGGAGAAAGCAGCTTATACAAGGTAATGTAGAGTCTAAATATTTTCTCCAGCTCTGCCATGGCCCACCCCAGCCAGCCTGCTACTACCCAGACATAACATCTTTGAGTAGAATAGTTTCAGATTCAGTTTCTTCCACCTCATATTTCCAGTGACATTTTACGGCCCCTTTTAATTGGCTTTCTCAGCCAAACTTCTGTCTAATTTATAATCTGCCTCTAAGTAAATAAACTAAATGCAGTAGAAGATTCTCAATAGTAGTTACATATATTTTACCACAATGAAGAAAGTATTAACTTTGAAAAAAAGGGAAAATCTTGAAGGAAATAAATAATAAGATTAGCAGGTACCATTTCATTAAGCATTTTCTGAGTGCTCGGTACTATTCTCAGTTCTTAATGTGTATGAAGTCATTTATTTCTTAGAAGAATCTATAAGGCAAGTATTATCGCCTCTGAACAGAGGAGGAAGCTGAGGCCCAGTGAGCCTCTTGTCCTAGGCTCTCTTGTCCTAAGTCACCCAGCATCTGAGTAGTATACCTAGGATTACTAGTGATTAATTTTAGGTCATGATATAAGTGCTTTTTATTTTCCTTATCCTTTTATATTTTCAAACTTTTCTACAGTGAACATGTATTTTTACTGTAAAGAATAAGGACAAAATTAAAAGATATTTTGAAGGAGGAGTTGACAAATTTTGATAAGCTCTAAAAAGAAGAGGAAATAATAACAAATAGCTTCAAAGCCTATTTCTCTTCATTGTACTCATTCTTTCCTAAAACTATTTACATAAGAGCAATATTCTCATCAGTCAGGAATGGTTTCTGTAAAATTAATTGTATTCTATCAAACTCTTATTTGTGGGTAATAGTTACTAAATAGGGCGGTGTTTACCAACTTTTAATTGCAATCATTTGAGTCCTTTGAGTGGAATTATATCTACCTTCTCTGGAAGACCGGGAAACTGATGAATAGAACTTCCTGGGATCAGAAATTCCAGAGCTCGCTCTGGTGCTAACTCAGAATGGTCCTGACTCACAAGGGGATTCAGGAGAAGTGCATTGCCTCTCCTTTGATTCCCATACCCCACCCCACTCTAGTTAGTAAGATGAGATAGTAATGTAAAATGCATAAGATAAACATAGGTATCAATAGAGTTTAAAGTGCTTTTCAAATAGGGAATTATATGTGAATTACCTCCCACTGCCTTTTAAAACAAGGCACTTCTAGCCCCCTTTACTAAAAATCATTCCTGTTTTTTTTTTCTTAATTTATATGTTGCAGTTTTCCAAACTAAAAATGTTCATCTCGTTTGAAAGGAGAGAATTTAGGTCTGTTTTTCAAATTAACTTAGTAGCAACTCAGAAAATATTCGCCTTAAGTGACTGAACGACTAAGTAATATTAGCTCTGATATTGTTCTATCTTCAGCTTTTTTTAAAAAAAAAGAAAACTTGTTAAAGCTTTAACACAAATTCAAAAGTAACTACACATACAAATATCACATTATTTCCAGATACTGTCTTTTTCCTATGAAGCATTATTGAAAACATCTTTACAAATTCAATTCAAATCCAATGTCATCTGAGAAAATACTTTATTGTTCTTAATATGGATTTTGTATGTCTTTGCATACTGGAAATGGATTTAAAAAAGGGTATAGTAGTGTTTTAAATAATGACAAAAGCAGACTTTGTCTTCAACAAATAATTTGTGTTTTTTGTAGTAATATGGTTTGACATTTCTTGCCTACTTTAAGTAAGTTGTATATAGTGCTGTCATCCTCTTAAGGTTCTTTTCTAGGACCAGATTTTCAGAGCCATATGCCTGGATCATGAACACTTCTGTTTAGGTCATCTTGTTCCTCTCTGTGTAAAGTGGGAAAATTATTGTATCTGATTGTTCTGTGCCTAATTTTTTATGTAAGATATAGTTTTGATTTCTTTAGTGGTTAACTAAGAATTAATGATGGTATATTGAAATTCATCCAGAGTAATATGGGTTCAGTGTTACTAATTAAATATAATTGAAAGTCATATTTATTTTTCCCTGCCTCTTCACTACTCTTCAGTGAATTTTGGAGGTCTTTGCCAGTGAAGTTATATAATGCTAAATATCTTCCTAATGCCGATTCTTTTTCCTATTTGTTAGTGATCCCAAAGCACCACCGTTTGAATATAGAGACTGGCTGACAAAGATGTCTGGAAAATATGATGTTAATGCTTATATGCTAATGTATAAGTAAGTTTGTTTATATTTTCCTTTTTAGTAACTAGTTCATGCTTTTCAAAGTTGCATATATACTTTTCTTAGAAAGTTTTGCCTCAGAGAGATAATTAAAATCTAGTTATTTGATATTTGAGTGTAGTATAAACAAAAAATTTTAAATTTCCAGTCACTAGAAGTTTATTCTAATTAGATATTTCCTATTAAATCATAGGGGAGCTAGTCGTACTGAAACAGTCACATCTTTCAGAAAAAGAGAAAGTAAAGTGCCTGCCGATCTCTTAAAGTAAGTATACTTTTGACTTTATCAGCCGGCTGGTGGTGTAGCAGAGACCATAGCATTTGTGCCTCCCTCCCCTAGGCGGGCATTTCTGAAGATGAGCACGGGCCCTGAGGCCTTTCTGGCACTTCGCTCCCACTTTGTCAGCTCTCATGCTCTGATATGCATTAGCCACTGGATTCTGGGCATTGGAGACAGGCATCTGAACAATTTCATGATAAGCATGGAGACAGGCGGAATGATTGGAATTGACTTTGGACATGCGTTTGGATCAGCTACTCAGGTATACTTTTCTTGCTGTCGTTATTCTTGGCTAGCCTAGAACTATCATAGGACTTTGTAACACCCTCTGGAAGTGGGTAATTTTAAGGAATAAGTGATACTTCAGTTAGGTCAGTTTTATCATGGTTGTTAAATTTGTCATCATTACAGAAAGGGATAATTTCAACTTCATTTTGACGTGGTTTGGACAGATAATGGAAAGTATGACAATAAATTATATAATCAGAGCTAAAAATAAAATATGTCTGATGAAAAGGGAGGACCGTAAAGAAGTTTTATGAAGCCCCGCAATATTGTATACAGGATATGATACAAATATTTCTCTGACATTAAACTCTTGAATATTCAGTTTTAAATTTCACTTCTAAATATCTGCAAGCTGTGTGTGCATGGCAAAAATGATAGTGTTGATTACTCAGGCACGGTAAATTCATATCTGTATAACTGATTTCAAGAACAGGAGTTCACATTCTCACTAAATGCAAATAATAACTGTAAGATGATGTTTTATGTGTGCTTGTTACTTTGGGATTTCTACTTCATATATTATTTCTTGCATGTATTTTTTGTTTAGTTTCTGCCTGTCCCTGAATTGATGCCTTTTCGTCTAACTCGCCAATTTATCAATCTGCTGTTACCGATGAAAGAAACAGGTGTTATGTACAGTGTTATGGTACATGCACTGAGAGCCTACCGCTCACACCCTGACCTGCTTACTACCACCATGGACATATTTGTAAAGGAACCATCCTTCAACTGGAAAGTAGGGTTATTTATATGCACGTTCCACTTTTAATACCATGTACTGGTGATTGATCTGGCATCTACTTTTAAATGATGAAAGTGCATCAAATTGTGTTTATTAAAATATTTACATTATTTTGTACAGCATTTCTCAAAATTAACATTGAGGTCATTCAGCCTGAAAACCAAATAAGAAATATAATCTTTATTTGGAGAAAACTGTTGTTTCAACTGAGTGTATTTCTAACTATAAGAGGAATATGCACCCATTGGTGATGGTGGGCTTGATTTCTCTTGGAGACAATTTTTATTTTAAAATAAAGACCTCTGTTCCACTATAGGTCTTCCTTGTTCCTAAAGGCAGATAGCACTTTCTTAAATCTCATTTACCATTAGAATTTGTATAGAAAGCTGTTGAGCTCTCCCCAGTTTTAGAGATATTTATTTTAAGATCATTACTTGTTTAATCTGTTTGAATGCGATGATACATACTGTTACAGTAAGCAGGAAAAAAAATAATTTTCTTTTCCTTTAGAATTTTGAACAGACAATACTGAAAAAAGGATCATGGATTCAAGAAATAAATGTACACGAAAAAAATTGGTATCCCCGGCAGAAAATACATTATGCTAAGAGAAAGTTAGGGGGTGCCAATCCAGCAGTTATTACTTGGTAAGATTATTATTTGTGGAAAAAAACAAACAGAACTCCAGATGCTACCATTTACTGAAGAATTACTAAATGCTGTATTAAGTGCTGAGAACTTTACATTACATTTAGCCTGTGGTGTTAGCACTATTATCCTCATTTTACAAATGAATGCTGGAAATCATTAGTCATCAGAGAAATGCAAATGAGATACCACTTCACACCTACTAATTAAAAAAATGGGCTATCACAAGTATTGGTAAAGATGTGGAGAAACTGGAGTCTTTATATGTTGCTGGTATGATTGTAAAATGATTCAGCTGCTGTGGAAAACAGTCTGGCTGTTCTGCAAAAAGTTAAATAGAATTACCATTTGACCCAACAATTGGACTCATCCAAGAGAAATGAAAGCGTATATCTGCATAAAAACTTGTAGATAAACATTAAGAGCAACATTATTCATGTTCTATATTTCTATAAACTGAATCTCTTGACTTCAAGGTTATGAGCAACAGAAAATATTCTGGAAGTGAAGAAGGAATGTTTGATAGAACTAGGAACTAGGAATGTAGGCAACAAAGGAAAAGTAATGCATAGTTTGTGTTTTTATATTAGTTTAATTGTTTTTCCAGTGATGAGTTACTTCTGGGCCATGAGAAGGCCCCTGCCTTTGAAGATTATATGGCTGTAGCACGAGGAAACAAAGATCACAACATTCGTGCCCAAGAACCAGAGAATGGACTTTCAGAAGAGTCACAAGTGAAGTGCTTAATTGACCAGGCTACAGATCCCAACATCCTTGGACGAACTTGGATAGGATGGGAGCCCTGGATGTGAGATCTGTGTGAGTCAACAGACTGAAAAACCATGCAAGTGTTTAAAGAATTTCCTAAACTTTCAATGAGCTTAATTTCCTGAAGCAAAAGAGAAGTCTATTTAGTGATAGTCTTGTAGCAGAAGTTTAAGCAAGATCATGAATGAATGAATGAATGAATGTTAGTATGAATGAATGATTAGGTTTTAATCAAAGATTAGGTTAGGATTATAATAGAATTGTAAAAGAAAAATATATATCCAGGCTTATACAACTACAAAGATTATAGCATATTATAAGTGCTATGACTTAGGTAAACCAGCTGTCTTAATAAATGGTATAAATGTGAACATTCTATTCAGTGTTCTCATTGGTAATCATGGCACATTGGAAATAACACCCAGAAGATTTTATCATTAAGACTGTGAGAGAAAAGTATAACTGATAGGTTGTTACATTATATTAGCAGCCCAGGAATAATAACAATAGATAAAGCTATGGTTATGGTTTATTATATTTAGAAATGACTGCATTTGATATTTTAGAATATTTTTATAGGTTTTTTTTCTTTCATTTTATTCTCTTCTAGATTCAACATTTTATGATAGAATTATTCCCTAGAAGAGAAAGTAATTTGGAGAAGAAAAAAAAAAAACGTGGTCTTAGGACTCACGTTTGCTACTATGATCCACAACAGGAAGATAGATAAACTTGGATAACTTCAGGAATTCCAAGTATGATGATGAAATAGCACTAAGCATTTTAATTTTAGGAAAGTCAAATAAATCCTATTTGAAGCGAATTTCTCATTTGGAGAGAAAAGATGCATTCTAGGACAGCAATATTAAATTACAAAATTCAAAAATGTCTTCCTATTCATTAAACAGAATCTCTGCTCTTCCTGTAATCCTCCACACACCTGGAACTGTTTTCAGGTTGGCTTTGAGCTTTTATTATTGTCTTCAAATATATACATTTGGAAACTCATATGATTTTGAGAAACAAGCTTAAGAATATGGAATGTTAAAGTTCTTTTCCCAAAGTAGTGTATAGCTCTTATGCATTTTCAAAAGCAAAATGTTAATCTTATGAAATATTTTGTCACATTACTTGACAAATTTATTCTCATAATTACAGGTTGAATACATTATGGTGTTAAAAATAAACCTTGATATTCTCAGCAAATGGTATCTAGTCAACCAAAGGAATTTCATCTTTAGAGAAAAATAAGTGATCATGTATATGAAAACCCAGTATACACATGATCTAGTTATGATTTGTTTTGCTGTAGCATAAAAGCAACCAAAACAAGCCTACTTTGGAATTGAGTTAATTATAATATGTTTTCTGTAACAATTAACAATAATTTCACTTGAGTCCTCATAATAGGGGATATATTTATTAACTAGTTCCCCATATTATGTGAACCCCTGTTTCTTAATGTATGTAAATAAAAGTTTATTGTTATAAGATGACTGTGTATGAGTCCACTTTCTAAGCTGTTCTGCTTGAAAATTCCATCAGAATCCATGAGAGTGCAACAGAAAGAAACAGTCACAGTATACAAAATTCATGACATTTGCACAATTGCTCAGGATGGTAAATGTCCTTATTACACACTTAGGGACCGTGTGTGTGACTCATACCTGTGGTCCAAACTTCAACCCTGTGATTCTTGCTGAATAAAGATAATTTGGTTTGTCCCATAGACAATAGAAGGATTGCAGGAAGATAAAGAAGGTAAAAGAGGTCAATCAAATATATGCTGACAAATGGAAACTAGACCTTGGTGAGCACACAGTGCAATTATATGTTATAGAATTGTACACTTCAAACTTATACAATTAACCAATGTCATATCAATATTTTTAATTTTTAAAAGATACTTGGTTTGGAAACCAGAAACTCTACTGATTATACTTTTAAGTAAATATGAATATTATTAAATATTTTTATTAAGCATTTTTACAGTTTATTGAAATATAATAATTAGTTGCTTATATTTACATTGTACAATTCAATGAGTTTTTTCAACTATAGTTGGCATACAATAATATATTAGTTTCAGTCGTACAGCCTAGTGATTGGTGATCTGTATAACTCACAAAGTGATTACCCCACTAAATCTAGTACCTCTCTTCACCCTTACATATTTATTACAACCTTTTGACTTTTTTCCTTATGCTACACTGCATATCTCCATGACTGTTTTCTAACTATCCACTTGTACTTCTTAATCCCTTTTCCCTTTTCTACCATCACCCCAAGTCCTCTCCTATCTAGTAGCCCTCAAAATATTCTCCGTATCTCTGAGTTTGTCTTGTTTTTTGTTGTCATTTATTTTGTTCTTTAGATTCCACATATACATGAAATCATGTGGGATTTGGCTTTCCTTATCTAACTTACTTCATTCAGCACAATACCATGTAGGTCCATCAAGGCAATATCTTTTTCCATCCCCTTCCTGTGTGTCTTATAATCTAAAGTGAGTCTCTTATAGGCAGCTTGTATAGGGGTCTTGTTTTCTTATCCATTCAGCCACTCTGTCTTTTGGTTGGAGCATTTCTTTCCCATTTGAGGTGCTTGTTGATAAGAATGTACTTACTACCAAGTTTTGATACGTGTTTTTTCTCCTTAGAGAAGTCCATTCAGCATTTCCTGTAATGCTGGCTTGGTGGTGATACTTGAACTTTTTCTTGTCTAGGAAGCTCTTTATCTGTCCTTCAACTCTAAATGATAGCTTTGCTCTGTAATGTAATCCTGGTTGTAGTTCCTGGGTTTTCATCACGTTGAATATTTTGTCCTGCAAAGTTTATTTTGAGAAATCAACTGCCAGTCTTATAGATGCTCCCTTGTAGATAACTAACTGCTTTTCTCTTGATGCTTTTAAGATTCTTGCTTTTAAGATTCTCTCATTGTATTTACTTTTTGTTGTTTTAATTATAATGTGTCTTGTTGTGGACCTCTTTGGGTTCCTGGTTTTTGGGACTCTCTGAGCTTCCTGGAGTTGTATGACTATTTTCTTCACTAGGTTAGCAGAGTTTTCCATATTTTCTTCAAATAGGTTTTCAACTTCTTGGTCTCCCTCTTCTCCTTTAGGTACCCCTATGATGTGGATGCCGTCACATTTAATATTGTCTCATAGGCTCCTTAAATTATTATCACACTTTTGGATTATTTTTTATTGCCATTCTGATAGGGTGTCTTTGGCTTCCCCATCCTCTATATCAATGATTCGATTTGCCGCTTCATCCACTCTAATTGATTCCCTCTAATATACTCTTCATTTTAGATAATGTATTCTTCATTCTGACTGGTTCCCTTTTATAATTTTTATTTCCCTTTTTATGTTTTTTATCTCTTTGTTGAAGTTCTCACTGAATTCATCTACACTTCCCATAAATTCATTGAGCATCTTTATAAACAATGTTTTGAACTATGCATCTGTTAAATTGCTTGACTCTTTTTCCTGGAACACTGTTCTCTTCTTTCATATGGGATCTGCTTGGCTGTCTTCCCATTTTGGCTTCCTTTCTGTGTGTTTCTACATACTAAGCATATCTCTTACGTCTCTTGGTCTTATTAGTGTGGATTTGTGTAGTAGGTATCCAGTGGCACAGTCCTGAGAGGGGCCACCTGTTAAAATTCAGCAAGCAATCTATAGATGCTGTGCTTATAGTTGCCTCAAGAAGCCACGGCAGAAATTGAAGCCAGCTGCTACCAGTGTGGGGCTTGGAGCTGCTCAACACTGTGGCACAGGACTCACCAAGGGCAAAACTGGGTGTGGCTTAGGTGGGGGCTGCCAATTGGGAGAAGTGGAGTTTCAGAGAATCCTCTTGGCAGAGCGACCTCTGTTATATAGTTTTTGACGTCTCATCAGTGGTGGTGCTTTGAGGGGTTGGGCTCAACAGAGGAACATGGGTACCCTGACACTTCTGCCCATGAGAAAGCTTTGCCTCTGGCCCTCGCTCCAGCTGCTCAGTGACTCCTTGTAAGTCTCTGGGGCCCCCAGTGCAGCTGACCCAGAGTTGATATCCAGAGTAAGTGAGTCCATCTCAGTGAAAGTTCTCTCACAGACATGACCCCTTAAAGAGGAATGTCTGCAGCAGCTGTAGCCTCAGTCCCACTCAAACACTAGAGACCCAGCAGGCTCATGTCTTCGTCCCCTTCTGTCTCCACCTTTACAAGGTGATGTCTTATTTCTCTCCCTAGTTGTAGGGCTTCTGTTCATCTAGACCCCAGGCAACTCTGCTTGCTGTTTGCTCCATATTTCCATCACAACTTTGATGTGGTTACAAGAGGAGGTGTACAAAGCCTCAATCATGGGTGCCATTTTGACCAGACTCCGGATATTAAGCACTTTTTAGAGGTAGGAGCCACCTACATTATCAGAAATGTAAGAGTGCAAAGGCAGAGTTTTCTCCCAGATATAGGACTGATCAATTTTCCTCATCTCACACCACATAGAGATATAGCAACATTTGCCAAGGAGGTAAGACAGGCTTGAAAGAGTTGGTAAAGCTTTAGTAAAACATAAGTAAATTAAAAAGCACTGTGATATTGGATTTATTTATTTTTACTTTTAATAGGAGCTGTTTTATAAGTTTTGCACATATAGTATGAATGGGAATATATATTAAATAAATTTTGACATTCAGGTTGTATATGAAACATTTTTTTCAACTCAAAAATATTTGAGGAAGGTTCACATTTAAAATCAGAGAAGTACACCTGCAAGAATCCTTGCTTATGAATATTTAGGTACTTTATTAAACTAAAACTAAGTCTGTCATAAGTTCCTTTAGGACAAGGGCAATCATTGTGTGTTGCTACCCAACATTTTTGGCACACAGTCCACACTCAACATGATAAGATCATAGGGGAAAAGTAAAGACCTTTAAAAACTATTTCTAAAAGAAGTATAAATTATGTAATTGACCTACAGGAATTTTTGAAATATTATTTGTTAACAACCTATAACTTTTGTTAAAAATATATATATATTTCCTTCCCCCCAAAACCTATCCTCTAGTAACCCCTAGACTATAGCCCATGTCCATGAGTTTCTGTTTGTCCTGTTCAATTTGTTGCTTTTAGGTTTATATCTCACATATAAGTGATATCATGTGGTTTTCAACTCTTTTTGTCTGGAGTATTTCACTTAGAATGATTATCTTGAGGTCTACCCATGTTGTCGCAAATAGCAGTATTTCATCTCAACTTATAGTTGAGTAATATTTCATTATATATATGTGCCACATCTTTATCCAATCATCTACCATAGGACACTTCGATTGCTTCCATGTCCTGGCCACTGTGAATCATGCTGCTATGAACATCGGTGTACAAATATCTTTTCAGAGATGGGTTTTCAAGACTTTGGAATAAATACCCAGTAGATGGATGCCTGGATCTTATGGTAGATCCGTTCTTAGTTTTCTGAGGAACCTCCATACTGTTTTCCATAGTGGCGGTACCAACTTGCAGTCCCACCAGCAGTGTATGAGGATTCCTTTTTCTCTGCATCCTCTCCAACATTTGTTACTTGTCCTGTTGATTATAGCTATTCTATCTCATTGTGGTTGTGATTTGCATTTCCCTAATAGCGATGTTGAGCATCTTTTCATATGTTTGTTGGCCTTTTGTATGTGCTCTAGTGAGAAATGTCTGTTCAGGTCCTCTGCCCATTTCTAATTGGATCATTAGTTTTTTGTTGTTATTGAGTTGCTTGAGTTTTTTGTATATTTTGTATATTAGGCCCTTATTGGAGGTGTTGCTTGCAAAAATATTTTTTCATTCAGATGGTTGTCTCTTTACCTTGATGGTTTCTAAAAAAGCTGAGCAGAAGTTTTTTAGTTTTATATAGTCCCATTTATTTATTTTATCATTGTTGTTTTTAGGTGAGGCAAGCCTTGGTTGACCTCACAGACTGCAAGGACCTTATCAGCTTAAAATCCCTTATTTATTATTTTTACACCTGCAGCACCTGGTCTTCCTAGGTGGTCTCCCATCCAAGTACTAACCAGACCCGACTCTACTTAGCTTCTGAGATCTGATGAGATCAGGCTTGTTCAGGGTGGCATGGCTGTAGACCCATTCATTTTAGCTTTTCATTCCCTTGCCTTTGAAGTCAAATTCTTAAAATTCTCTTTAAGTGCAAGGTCCTTGAGTTTTAGTTCCTGTTTTCTTCTATGCATTTTATTGTTTCAGGTCTATAGTCTGGTCCTTAATCCATCTGGAGTTAATTTTGGTGTGTGGTGATAGACAGTAGTTTCATTCTTTTTCAGGAGGCTTTCCAGTTTTCCCAGCACCATTTATTGAAGAGGCTTTCCTTTCTCCACTGTATGTTTTTGGCTTTTTTGTCAAAAATTATTTGCCTGTATAAATATAGGTTTACTTCTGGAGTCTCGATTCTGTTTCATTGCTCTCTGTGTCTGTTTTTCTGCCAATACTATGCCATTTTGATTATTGTCGCTTTGTAGTATAATTTGAAGTCAGGCAGAGTGATGCCTCCAGCCTCCTTCTTTTTGCTCAGGATGGCTTTGACAATTCAGGGTCTTCTGTTCTTCTATATGAATCTGATTATTTTTTGTTCTATTTCTTTAAAAAAAAATGCCAATGAGACTTTGATGGGGATTGCATTAAATCTGTATAATGCTTTAGTTAATATGCTCTTTTAACTATGTTAATTCTTCCAATCCAAGAACATGGAATATCTTTCCATTTCATTGTATCTTCTTTGATTTCTTTTAATAGGGTCTTATGGTTTTTATTATATAGGTCCTTCACATGTTTTGTTAAATTTATTCCTATTTTATTCTCTGTTGAAATTGCAAAAGGAATTATTTTTCCCACTTCTTTTTTACTTCATTATTAGAGGATAAGAACACTGTGGATTTTTGAACGTTGATTTTGTATCCAGAAACTTTTACTGCATTTGCTTATTTCTCGTGGTGTTCTTATGGAGTCTTAAGAGTTTTCTATATACAGAATCATGTCATCTGCGAATAGAGACAATTTGACTTCTTCATTTCCTATTTGGATGCCTTTTATATCTTTCTCTTGCCTGATCGCACTTGCTAGGACCTCCAATGTTATATTGAATAACAGTGACGATAGTGGACCGCCTTGCCTTCTTCCTGATCTTAGAGGGAACATTTTTAGTTTTTCACAATTAAGTGTAATGTTGGCTGAGGTGTTGTCGTATATGGCCTTTATTGTATTAAGGTACTTTCCATCTATACGAATTTTGTTAAGTGCTTTGATCATAAATGGATGCTGTATCTTGTTGAAGGCTTTTTCTGCATCTGTTATCGTATGATTCTTATTTTTTAATTTATGTGTTGTATCACATTAATTGATTTGCACATGGATTGAAGTCCACTTGATCATGGTATATAATCTTTTTAATTTGTTGCTGTATTCAGTTCACTAGTAATTTTTTTAGGACTTTTGCCTCTTTGTTCATGAGAGATATAGGTCTGTAGTTTTCTTTTTTGTGTGTTGTCTCTGTTTTTTGGTATCAAGGTAATATTAGCCTCATAAAATGAACCGAAATATGGCCTTCTCTTCAATTTTTGGAAGAGTTTGAGGAGAATAGTATTTAATCTTCTTTTAATGTTTGGTAGAATTCACTGGTGGAGCCACCTGGTCTTGGACTTTTACTTTTTGGTAGGTTTTGATAATTGATTCAATTTTCATAATGCTGATTGGTCTATTTAGATTTACCAGATATTCTTGATTCAGGCTAGGAAGGTTCTACTTTTCTAAGTACACATCCATTTCTTCTAGGTTATTAAACTTGGTATTATATATTTTTTCATAGTATTCTTGCATCATCCTTTGTATTTCCATGGTGTCTGTTATAATTTCCCCTCTTTCATCTCTGATTTTGTTTATTTGTGTTCTTTCTCTTTTTTCTTTAGTAAGTCAGGGGTTTGTCAATTTTGCTTTCTCAAAGAACCAGCTCTTTGGTGCATTTATTTTTCTTATCATTTATTGTTTTCAATCATTTATTTCTGCTCTAATTTTGATTATTTACTTTCTTCTGCTGACTTTAAGCTTCATTTGTTCTTTTCTAGTTTTTTATGATGAAGTTTTAGGGTGCTTATTTGGGCTCATTCTTATTTTGGGAGATGAGCCTGTAATATATAAACTTTCCTCTTATGACAGCTTTTGCCATGTCCCAAAAGTTTTGATATCTTGTGCTTATCATTTGCTTCAATGTATCTCTTGACCTATTTATTTTCTGACCTAGTTATTCTTCAGTAGCATGTTGTTTAATTTACATGTATTTGTGTTCCTTCCTGCTTCCTTTTAATGGTGATCCCTAGCTTCAATGGATTATAATCCGAGAATATGATTGGTATGATTTCAATCCTCTTATGTTTGTTGAGGCTAGTTCTGTATTCCAGTATGTGGTCAATCCTTGAGAATGTTCCATGTGCACTAGAGAAGAATATATAAACAGCTGTTTTGAGATGAAAGGCTTTGTAAAAGTCAATTATGTCCAGTTGATCTTATGTGACATTTAAAGATGTTATTTCCTTATCAATTATGTGTTTGGATGATCTATCCATACCAACAGTGGGGTGTTTAGGTCCCCTACTATGATAGTGATTTGGTCTGTTTCTCCCTTTAGTTCAGTTAGTACTTGATTTATATATTTTGGGGATCCCTTATTGGGAGTATAGATATTAGTAAGTATTCTTGATGTATAGTTACCAATATCATTATAGAGTGTCCCTCAGTGTTCCTCTTTACCTTTTTTATCTTGAAGTCTATTTCATCTGATATTAGTATCGCTACTCCTGTTCTCTGAATGCCTTTTGCTTGAATTATCATTTTCTACCCTTTCACTTTGAGTCTCTGTTTGTCTTTGAAAATGAGAAGTGTCTCCTGAGGGCAGCATATAGTTGGGTTTTGTTTTTGATCAAATCTACAGCTCTATACTTTTTTATTGATGAGTTCTGTTTATTTATATTTAGGGTTTTTATTTAAATATAAGGTTTTTCTATAGCCATTTCATCTTGCTTTCTAGTAGCTTGGTGTTTTGTTTCCTTTCATTGAGTTTTGTGGATTTTCCTTCTGATCCTTCTTGTTTTATGTTATGTATCTCAGTTCTGGATCTTTTGTTTGTGGTTACAATTAAGACTAAGTAAAGGGAAGTTATACATATATAGTAGTCCTTGTACTTCTTTGTGTGCCTTACCTCCATTCCTCTTGTGAATATGGATTTTTGATCCCTCCCCTTTTCTGTTATTGTTTCAAATTGTTCCTATGCATGCTGAACATTCATTTGTATCTTGCAGTAGCAATTCTCTTCTTAATTGTTCTTAGTAATAGTTGCACTACTCTGCTTCTGTTTGCTTGCTAGTCACCTTATTCATAGTTATGGGGGGGGTTGTTATTTTGTGTCATGTGGGCTGACCCATTTCATTGTTTCTTTTATTCAGGCCTCATAGTGGAGAACTCCCTCAACTTTTGTATAGCTGTAAACGTCTCTGTTTCTCCTTCATATCTAAAATAGGTATGCATACATTCAGCATACATTCATGGCTGGTAATTCCTTTCACTTACCAGTTTGAATATTTGATTCTACTCCTTTCTTGCATGCAGCTCATGCTGAGAAGTTTGAAGATAATCTAATGGGCTTTCTTTTATAGATTACTGACTTTTCCCTGGCTGCCTAGAGAATTCTTTATCATTAGTTTTTACCAATTTTAATATTATGTGTCTTGGAGAAGGCTTTTTTGGATTGAGTTAATTGGGTGTTATGTTAGCTTCTTGGATTCAAAGCTCTCATTCATTCTTTAGATTTGGGAAATTCTCAACTATTTGTCTGATTATTCTCTCTGTTCTTGTCTTCTCATTTTAGTATATTCATTATTATTATGTTACTTTTCCTGATGGTGTTAACTAGTTCTTTTATTCCTTTTTCATTATTTTTCATTCTTTTGTCTCTTTCTGAATCATTTCTAGATTTCTGCCTTTGATATCACTAATTCTTTCCTCTATATGATCAGCTCTATTTTCTAAGCTTTCTATTTCACTCTTCATCTCTTTTAGTGTGTTCTTCCATTTCCTGACATTCTATTTGGTTCTTATTTAAGGTTTCAATCTCCTTCCTATAAAACTTATGCTCTAATTTTGACTATTTCTTTCCTTCTGCTGACTTTAGGCTTCATTTGTTCTTCCATTTCTAGTTTTTTAAGACGAAGTGTTAGGTTTATTTAAGCTTATTCTTGCTTTTGGAGGTAGGCCTGTAATATGAACTTTCCTCTTATGATCGCTTTTGCCATGTCCCAAAAGTTTTGATATGTTGTACTCTCCTTATCATTCATTCCTATGTATCTCTTGATCTCTTTGACATGTGGTTACCATTACGAATGTGTAAAAGTCATACACACACACACACATATATGCATATACATATATACATACATACATACATGCATACAGTCATCCCTTTTCTTGTGCACATACCTTATCTCCATTCCCCTTTTGGAATTTGGATCTTTGAATCTCCTTTTTTCAGTCATTGTTTTCTCAGTTTGTCCTATGTATGCTGAACATGCGTTACAATCTTGCTATAGCAACAAAGAGTGTTTTCTTTGAGAAGGTTAATAGAATTGACAAGCCCCTGGCTAGACTCACTAAAGAAAAAAGAGAAAGAACACAAATTAACAAAATTAGAGTTGAAAGAGGAAATTACAACTGACATCACAGAAATACAAGGGATCATACAAGAATACTATGAAAAAGTATATAACACCAAATTTACTAACCTAGAATAAATGGATGCATAGTTAGAAAAATATGAGCTTCCAAAACTGAATCAAGAAAATCTGGAAAACCCAAATAGACCGATTAGCAGTATGGATATTGAAACAATCATTAAAAACCTACCATAAAGTAAAAGTCCAGGACTAGATGATTTTACGAGTGATTCTACAAAATATTCAAAGAAGATTTAATACCTGTTCTCCTCAAACTCTTGCAAAAATTTGAAGAGGAGGCAATATTTCTTAATTCATTTTATGAGGCCAATATTACCCTGATTCCAAAATCTGGTAAAGATAACGCAAAAAAAGAACACTATATACCTTATCTCATGAACACAGAGGCAAAAATCCTAAATAAGATACTAGCAAACCGAATACAGCAACATATTAAAAAGATTATACACTACGATGGTTTAAAATACACAAACCAATTAATGTGATCACACATAAACAAATTAAAAAATAATCATATGATCATAACATGTTGAAAAAGCCTTTGACATGATACAGCATCCATTTATGATCAAAACACTTAACAACATTGGTATAGAAGTAAAATACCTTAATATCATAAAGTCCATATATGACAAACCCTCAGCCAACATTGTAATTAATGGTGAAAACTAAAGACATTCCCTCTATGATCAGAAAGAAGGCAAGGCTGTCCACTATTACCACTGTTATTCAATATAACATTGGAAGTCCTAGTGAGTGCAATCAAGCGAGAGATATAAAAGGCACCCAAATAGGAAACAAAGTCAAACTGTCACTATTTGCGGATGACCTGATTCTCTATAGAGAAAACCCTAAAGACTCCACAAGAATGCTACCAGAAACAATAAGCAAATACAGTAAAGTTTCTGGATAAAAAAATCAATGTTCAAAAACCGATAGCATTCCTAGACTCTAATAATGAAGTGTCAGAAAAAGTGGAAAAAAGTAATTTCTTTTGCAATTTCAACAAAGTAATAAAATGCCTAGGAATAAATTTAATGAAACATGTGAAGGACCTATATAATGAAATCCCTATTAAAAGGAATGGAAGAAGATTTGGAAAGCTATTTCGTGTTCTTAGATTGGAAGAATTAACATAGTTAAAATGACCTTATTACTTAAAGCATTATACAGATATAATGCAATCCCCATCAAAATTTATCAGCATTTTTTTAAAGAAATAGAACAAAAAATCATCAGGTTTGTATAGAAGTGCAAAAGACCCTGAATTGTCAAAGTCATCCTGGGGTGGGGGGGGGGGAGCTGTAGGCATCACTCTGCCCTACTTCAAATTATACTACAAAGTGACAGTAATCAAAATGGCATAGTATTGTCAGCAAAACAGACACACGGACCAGTGGAACAGAATAGAAGTCCAGAAGTAAACTCATGTTTACATGGACATATAATTTTCAACAAAAAAAAACAAAAGCATATAGTAGAGAAAGGAAAGCCTCTTCAATAAATGGTGCTAAGAAAACTGGAAAGCCACCTGCAAAAGAGTGAAACTAGACTGTTTTCTGTCATCACACACCAAAATTAATTCAAAATGCAAAAAGGACCTGACTGTAAGACCTGAAACAATAAAATGTATAAAGGAAAACATAGGAACTAAATTCAGGGACCTTGGGCCTTTGAGCCTGCTTCTCTTGGGTAGGCCAGCTTCCACATCTGGAAGTGTACATTCTCTTCTGAAAAAGATTTTCTTTCCTGCTGTAAAAAATGAATGAATGAATGAGTGAGTAAATGAATGAATAAACAATAAACTCAAGGACCTTGGACTTAAAGAGGATTTCATGAATTTGACCTCAAAGGTAAGAGAAGTAAAAGCAAAAATAAATGAATGCGACTACATCAAACTAAAAAGCTTCTGCTCCGCAAAAGAAATCATCAATAAGGTAAAGAGACAGTCATTCGAATGGGAAAATATATTTGCAAGCAACACCTCTGTTAAGGGCTTAATATTCAAAATACACAAAGAACTCATATGATTTAATAACAACAAAAGATTCGATCAAAAAATGGGCAGAGGACCTGAACAGACATTTTTCCCTAGAGCACATACAAAAAGCCAACAAATATGAAAAGATGCTCAACATAGCTAGTTATTAGGGAAATGCAAATCACAATCACAATGAGATACCATCTCACACCTGTTAGAATAGCTATAATCAACAGGAGGCAGAGAAATGGGAACCCTCATACACTGTTGGTGAGACTGCAAATTGGTACAGCCACTATGGAAAACAGTGTGGAGGTTCCTCCAAAAACTAAGAATGGATCTACCATATGATCCTGGCAATCCCTCTGCTGGGTATTTACCCCCAAAGACTTGAAAACCCATATTTTAAAAAGATACTTGCACATCACTGTGCATAGCAGTATTATTCACAGTGGCCAGGATGCGAAAGCAACCGAAGTGTCCTACGATAGATGATTGGCTAAAGTAGCTGTGGCACATATATACAATGGAATATTATTCAGCCATAAGAATAGATGAAATACACCATTTTCATGTATGGACCTCAGGATAATCACACTTAGCGATTTAATCCAGACAGAAAAATTTGAAAATCACATGTACATCATGTACATGTGGGATATAAATCTAAAAGCAACAAATGAACAGGACAAACAAAGACTCATGGACACGGACTATGGACTAATGGTTACCAGATGGGAGGTGGTAGAGGGAGGTAAATAGGGGGAAATAATTGTCATTTCTTCAATTAAAAAAATACAAATAAGTTTAAAAAATAAAAATGACATCTATCTATGAGCATCATATATGCTTTCATTTATTTGTATCTTCTTCAGTTTCTTTTTTAATGAGATAATTTTCTGAGTACAGGTCTTTTACCTCTTTGGGTAAGTTTATTCCTAGGTATTTTTTGTTCATGATGTAATTGTAAAAGGAAAATTCTTTTTATTTTTTTGTTATTTCATCATTGGTGTATAAAAATGCAACTGAGTTCTGAATGTTAATTTTGTATATTGCTCCTTTACTGAATTCATTTATCAGTGCTATTAGTTTTTTTGTTTGTTTTTTTGTGGATTCTTTAGGGGTCTCTCTCTATATAGTATTTTGTCATCTGAAAATAATAACAGTTTTATTCCTTTTCAATTTGGATGACTTTTATGTCTCGTTTGATTTCTGTAGTCAGGACTTCCAATACTATGTTGAATAAAAGTAGTATAAGTGGACAGGCTTGTCTTCCTTCTAATAGAGATTTTATTTTTTTTTTAAGGTTGGCCTGTATTGCTAGGAATTTCCCTCTTAGACCTACTTTCACTGAGTCTCATTGATTTTGGCATGTTGTGTTTTTATTATTATTTGTCTCAAGGTATCTTTTGATTTGTTTTTTGATCTTGTTAACATGCATCGTTTTAATAGCATGTTATTTAGCTTTCATGTGTTTGTGTGAGTCAGTTTTCTTATTGTAATTGATTTATAGTTTCATACCATTGTGGTTAGAGAAGATGCTAACTTCAGTCTTCTTAAATATATTAATACCTGTGTTGTGGCCTAGCATGCAGTCTATCCTGGAAAATGTTCCACCTGTGCTTGAAAAGACTGTAAACTCTGATGTGTTGGGGTAAAAAGCTCTAAGGCTACTTAAGGCTATTTCCTTGTTAGTTTTCTGTCTGGACGATGTCAATGGGATGTTAAAGTCCACTACAATTACTGTATTGCCGTTGATCTCTCCTTTTATGTCAATAATTGCTTTATAAATTTATGTATTTATACATTGAATGCATAAATGTTTACAAGGGTTATTTCCTCTAATAGAATTGATCTTTTCATCATTATGTAGTCAGTCTCCTTCTTTGTCTATTAGAGCCTTTGTTTTAAAGTCTCTATTGTCTAAATATGTCTTGCTTTTCCACCTTTTTTTGGTTTCCATTTGCATGAAATATCTTTTTTTCATTTGTATGTGTCTTTTGATATGAAATGGGTCTCTTGAAGGCAGCATATGTATGGGTCTTTTTTTCTTATTCATTCAGCCACCCTATGTCTTTTGAATGGAGCATTTAATATTTACATTTAAAGTAATTATGGATAGTATATAGTTTTGCCTCTTTTTTTTTTTGTACTTATGTTTTTTCTCTTCTTCCTTCTTCTTTCTTCATGAAGTCCCTTTAACATTTCTTATAATAGTGACTAGTGGCGATGACTTCTTTCAGCTTTTTCTTGTCTGAGAAGCTCATTATCTCTCCATTAATTCTAAATGACAACATTGCTGGGTAGAGTTATCTTGGTTGTAGGTCCTTGCTTTTCACCACTTTGAATATTTTGTGCCAATCCCTTCTGGCCTGCAAAGTTTCTGTTGAGAAATCAGCTGATACTCTTATGGGAGCTCCCTTGTAGGTAACTGCTTTTGCTGCTTTTAAGATTCTTTGTGTTTATCCTTGGCATTTTAAGTGTGATGTGTCTTGGGATGGGTGCCTTTGGTTCATCTTGTTTGGGACTCTCTGCACTTCCTGGACTTGTATGTCTATTTTCTTTACCCAGTTAGGGAATTTTTCAGTCATTATTTTTTCAAATAAACTTTCAATCCCTTGCTCTCTCTTTCTCCTTCTGGTACTTCTATGGTATGATCTTTAGTAAGCTTGACATTGTCCTTTGAGCTATTCTCATTTTTAAAAAATCTTTTTTATTTTTGCTGTTCTGAATGGGTGTTTCCTGCCACCCTATAATCCAAATTGATTTGATCCTCTGCTTTATCTAATCTTCTGTAGATTCCT